>CAKAOJ020000073.1:4067500-4667500 GCA_916701645.2 Sebastolobus alascanus | reverse complement strand
ACACAGAATAAAGGCATTGCAGGAGTGTATTTATCTAAATGAGTTGAAGGAATAAAGGTAATATGTTGATAGTGTTTGACATTTTTTTTTTCACTTTAAAGGACCAGTGTGTAACATCTGGCGGCATCTAGCGGTGAGGTTGCAGATGTGGGTGTCAAGCGGGTAGAAAATCTATGGTGGCCGACGTGAAAACGCAAATGGCCCTATCTAGAGTTGTTGTAACTTAACACAGTGGTTTGTCCATTCTGGGCAACTGTAGAAAAATGGCGGACTCTGTGAAGAGAAGACACGCTCCCTGTGTAGATATAAACAGCTCATTCTAAGGTAATGAAAACACGATTCTTATTTTCAGGTGATTATACACTTAAGAAAACATACTTATTAATATTATATTCCATTTCTGCCAAAAGATCCCCCTAATTGTTACATACAGGTCCTTTAAATGAACAGATATATAAAAATGGGTCTGCTAGTAATTAAAATAGTTGCAAACTTGACTTGAATGTCAAACTTTTACTCACTCTTCTGTCCACTCCATGTTTCTCCATTGAGATTCCAACTTTCCTTGAGCTTGAGCTACTGAGGAGAGATGATGAGGTTTAACCCCCTGAGACCAGCGGAATGGCGGGCGATACCGACTGACTTTACAGTCTTTCAGAGTCTCTAGTGGATTCAGTTTTAGGGCAAGAGTGAAGACACAGATATCATATGAAACTAGAAAACTTAAGGAATCTATTGGTACCAATCATATACTTTGATCATTATGTTCTAAACCCTTATACACTTTTACAATTAATTTTAAATAATAAATTCCTTAATTAATTCATGTTTATATCTGATTTATGACTAAAACAACTTGACACACAGTGCTGAGCTGCATCTCAAATTTATCTCCAGGTTCCCATCTTTCAGATGATGTACACCACTTCTATGTGACATCTACTGTTGACCGGCTATCTCCCCCTAAAGAGCCCCTGTACCCCCCTAAAAATGACAAATACTGGTCTGTTGTGGGTCTCAGAGGGTTAATGAATTATACAGCGTAAAGTGCACCTTGCATTTGTTATTTCAATGCATTTTTTAATTCTGTGGATAAGTGGCAAAACAAAGACTGATCACATCCAGATATTTCCAGAAGCTACAGCTGAGTTTAGTAGCACAAAAAGATTCTATGAGTCTCTCTTAGATCACAACCACGAGACAGGTTGGTTTAGGGACGTGTCCAGACACAGAAAACAGGCATCATCCAAGTAATGGTTTTGTAAAATGTAGGAAATCAATTGCCAGCTTTATCATTTTTTAAGGCTGTCCCGAATACCATCTTTTGGGCTTCAAAGCTTCGGTGAGAAATATTCAAATGTATGATCTTGTCGGTCTGTCTCCATCTCCCCCATTTCAGTGCCCGGAAAAGTGAGACTACTATCGGGGTGGCGCAGACAGATAGAAGTCAAGGTGGCTCTCAGTGCCGCACTACTGTACACACACGCACCTGTACACACAGCAAACAGCGATCTCCTTTGAGAATAACTTATAATAATTAACGTTGAATATGAATAATGAATAATGTTGTGGGATTATTCCTTATTTCATGGGCTATTTTGGGATTTATACTTTATTATTACATACTTATATTTAAAAAAAGAAAACATAAAAAAAACATTGAAGCATTTGAATACTGATTTGGAGATCGATTACCATGACAATGCTTTGAAGCTTTGAAGCATTCGGGTCAGCTCTACTTTTTTGTTTGAATACATTACTTTTTCTTCTACGTTTTTTCCCCTCCATCAAGCACTTTGAGCTGAATTTTATGCATCAATGGGGCTATATAAATACTGCAAAGTGTATTATTATTATTATCATTATTGCTGGTAACAGTATTAACATTGCAAATGCCGTGATGTAGTGCTTTAACTGCTCTTTTAATAATTTTAACTTTTCACACAAAGTTTGCACAACATTAAACACAAGTGTAGACACTGAATACAGACACTAGAGACTCTTCTGCTCACAATATTCAAGCTTTTTCTTAATGACAAGAAATCTCAGTTCATTTACTGAATATGCAGAGGTACTAAACTTTTGACTCTCCCAAGTATGACGCCACATGTAGTGACACACCAGGCTGGTTAGCTACTGTACTGTATGTTAAAACTGGATGCAGAGAGAGTAGTACAACAGCTGTGAGACGTACAGTAGGGGTGTGCAAATGTAAGGTACATTTGCAATTTGATGCATGAATAAGGCTATTTGCTTTTTTTTCTGTCTTGACTGAGGCGTTATTGGTTGACAGGCTTTTCTTTTTAGACACCATTATGTGATTTTGTTAATTGCATTAAGGGTTTTGAAGCTGGCATTTGCTGTTTAGGACACTAATACACAGTTGTGTATCCTATTTCTAAACTGGGCTTTCTTTCACAATGCATCCAAACAATGGAGAAAAACCATAAGAGTACATATTCAGTGGCAATGCTGGTCTTTGACAGTTTTCTTGGTGTGGAACTGTTTAGTAGCTTACCTGTGAGTGTAAACAAAGGTTTGTTCTCAGTTCTCTCTGTTGAACTGACATCTGGAGCTATGCTGAGAGCATCTTCGGCATCCACTACCGTGCAGAAAAGTGAGGCTGAAGGAACTGGAGCTGGGAATGACACGCGTGGAATACCAAAAGAAAAGCCCGAACTGATGAGGAAAACAATCACATGCATCAGAGTATGAGCATAGATAAAGAAAAGAAGCAGAAATTAACTTGAATGTTCTTGATTAAAGGTCTTACACTTAAAATACTATGTGACCTAAAAATGTGGCCCAAAAATAGCTGCATTGTTGAAATGGACAGGGAAATTTAATTTCATAATGCTACTAAGTTACGCTAAAATTTGGCGAGGAAAAACTGTCACGGCCATTTTCAAGAGGGGTCCCTTGACCTCTGACCTCAAGATATCTGAATGAAAATGGGTTCTATGGGTACCCACGAGTCTCCCCTTTACAGACATGGCCACATTATGATAATCACATGCAGTTTGGGGCAAGTCATAGTCAAGTCAGCACACTGACACACTGACAGCTGTTGTTGCCTGTTGGGTTTGAGTTTGCCATGTTATGATTTGAGCATATTTTTTATACTAAATGCAGTACCTGTGAGGGTTTCTGGACAATATTTGTCATTGTTTTGTGTTGTTAATTAATTTCCAATAATAAATATATACATACATTTCCATAAAGCAATCATGTTTGTCCACTCCCATGTTGATAAGAGTATTAAATACTTGACAAATGTCCCTTTAAGGTACATTTTGAACAGATAAAAATGTGCGATTAATTTGTGATTAATCGCGATTAATAATGGACAATCATGCGATTATATATTTTAATCGATTGACAGCCCTAATATTATCACACTGTTATTATTACAATTTCTATGAAAATGTGAGTTCCCCTTTTATCCTCTTTTTTTCCATGTCAGCTGAGGCTACATCAGACGTAAGCTAGATAACGTTAGTTAACTGATGCTTCTTAAATATCATCCAGTCTGGCTGCAAGCATGAAAGAAAGTTTACAACGCTTGGGACAACCTGCGTCTCCCACACAGCTGATAACGTTACAGTCCGAAACTGTGCAAAACATAACCACGTTATCGTGTTAACTGACACCATTTTAGAAACTAAACTAGCGTTAAATCTACCAGCGTAACTTAACGTTGTGTCAAAAATATTACCTGGGTTTTTCTCCAGTTAGTTTATCCATAACAACTGCTGCATGTAGACGTGACGAATAGTAACTCAGTTAAAGGACAGACGGGGAAAACAAATCCAGACGCGATTGCCTTTCTGAGGAAAAGAAAGTGAAACCTAAACTGTCAGACAGATCCAGTCCTGTGAATCTGCCCACTCCAACCACTTCCAGTTCACTGACAATTCTGTCTTTGTTGCTCTCTCCAAACAACAAACATGAACACTTCACAATGTTTTTTGGGCCACTTATTGAAGTTTGCTTACTGAGTATGAATTTATATAACGATTAAAATATGAATTGAGAATCTTACTGACTGAATGACATGATTCATAACGCTGTCACTTCACAACAAGGGAATAGTGATTACATTTGTTCACCTGTTTGTAAAAGGGACAATGGTGAACAAAGTGCTATGAATATCTGTTGAGAAGCCTATAATGCATTCAAATACAAAAGTCATGCAACAATTCTACCTTTTGTGAAGCTTTAAATGTGCAGTTTCCCAGTGACATATTTTACGGATATTTCATGTTATATTCAATGCATAACAAGAGCAGTACAAATAACTGAAATTGTACAATTAACCCAAATAGTGAATGCAAAAGAAGTTTGTGTAAAACGGGCAGGTTATTTCCTGTGATTATTGCATCAGTGATGACATTTCCTGTTATTTTTAGGAACTTTTAATCAATCAATCATTCATACTTAATAGGCTTCTTTTTTTTGACAGATTCAGTGTTTTCTTCTCCCTGACGCTTGTCCATTGTTCTGTTACCTCTTTGGTTGTTTTAACTGCATACTTTTCTAATGCAGGACGAGGCTGTTTAGCAGAGAGGGAAGGCTCTGTGAATTTAGCTTGTGTTCAGGTCTTCACCATGCCCTTATCCTGTTTATATCTTAAATAATAATCCAAACTTTAAAAATACAAATTTCATTTAGTTTTCTTCACAGAAATGATCGAACTGCTGAGACATAGGCCAACTGTATATTTTTTTAAAAAGTTGTCTTACACCTCTTAGAATCACGAAGGCCTTGTGACCCCCCATGAAGCTTGGGTGACCCCTAGTGGGGGTCAGGAGCTCCAGGTTGGGATTCAATGATCTATTCTTACCTATAGCAGGAGGAGGTGGGTTTCAGAAAGGTATTCAATCAGTAACATGTCCATCCTCAAATTTTAGTGCAAATGATGGCATATTTAGCTTACATAGCCAACACATGCTCCTCCATTCCTCTAACACATTTACACTACAGGTTGTTATAAGTAGCCTAATATGGAGCAGACTGTCATCAGAGGGGAACAACAGGTTGCTCATAGAGAGGTAAAATGTGAAGGTAGACTGTGTTGGTGAACATTAGATGAGGACATCACAGCAGAGACATGCAAGGGAGGATTTCAACATGCCAAAAGACTTGCATGTAATTTAAGGGCAAATATCAGATGTTAAATGTCTTAAATCAGTGGTGAAGTTGCAGGTATATGCAGGTATACGAGGTATACCTACCTCTTTTTCTCTTTTCCCACCTCTCAGCCAAAAAGCCATTGGAATTAAGGAGAGTACACCCACTTCCTCCTCTGTAACCTACTACCCATCTACCTTGTAGTACACCCACCTCATCAACGACCACTACACCACTGTCTTAAAGGTACATTAATAGTCCTTATTATTACAGAGGTAAATATGATTTGTTGTGGTGACCCCAGTGACGGCCTGTTCAGCCTGCTGCTGTCTGACTCCTCTACTCCTCCTCATTTTCCTCACACCACCAGAATCAGAATCAGAATCAGAATCAGAATCACCATAATGAACCACTTCTGTCACTTTATTTATTAGATGTTTCTTTGTAAATAAAGTGTTTTTTGTATTAAACTTTTTAATTTTCTCACAATTATGATACTCAGTTTTCCTAATTTAATTCTTATTTCATTTTACAGATTCAGTTCCCCTTCCAAATTATTATTTTGTATTATTTATTTATTTATTATTTATTTATTTATCTTATTTTATTGATTGTTTTTTTTATTTTTCAGAATGTGTTTTCTGAATACCTCTCACTCACTATGAGCCTTCACAGCTTACGTTAGGTGAGAGGTCGTGATGCATGTCTTTGGACAGTCGGAGGAAACCAGAACACCTGGAGAAAAACCCCCACTGACACGGAGAGAACATGCAAACTCTACACCTCATATCACATGAGGTGACGGCGCTGCACCTCATATCACATGAGGTGACGGCGCTACACCTCATATCACATGAGGTGACGGCGATACACCTCATATCACATGAGATGGCGGCGTTACACCTCATATCACATGAGATGGCGGCGTTACACCTCATATCACATGAGATGACGGCGCTACACCTCATATCACATGAGATGACGGCGCTGCACCTCATATCACATGAGATGACGGCGCTACACCTCATATCACATGAGGTGACGGCGTTACACCTCATATCACATGAGATGACGGCGCTGCACCTCATATCACATGAGGTGACGGCGCTACACCTCATATCACACGAGGTGACGGTGCTGCAGCTCATATTACATGAGGTGACGGTGATACACCGCATATGACATGAGGTGACACTATCCATGTGAGATGACTTTATAGGCCACTACACCCACAATGGCGATGCCAGCACACCAAGCTGCTTTCCGTAGAACGCCAGCACTGATGGGCCACCAACTTGTGGTCTGATTCTCAGCAGCTGGAGCCTTTGGGAGGTTCTCATGTGTCTGATCGTCAGGTGTAGTGTTCAACGAGCTCTCATTGCTGTTGACTTCCTGAGCTTGACCATTAACATATTTTATGGTTTTCTGCAGAACTGCCATCTCTACACGTTTTGGCTCTGCCAGAGATTCCTTTGGGAGGTTCTCATGTGTCTGATCCTCAGGTGTAGTGTTCAACGAGCTCTCATTGCTGTTGACTTCCTGAGCTTGACCCTGAACATATTGAATGGTTTCCTGCAGAACTGCCATCTCTATACGTTTTGGCTCTGCCAGAGATTCAACGTAGATCAGGGTAGCAGTCGTCTGGAGATCTGTCTGCAGGAGAATTCCCTTGTTTTTGTGGTCTGTCAGCAATCCGTCATAAAGGCTGGTTGGTTTGAAATGGAGCCTCTTTAACTCCTTTAGCACACTGACGGGACCTGATGCTGCCATCTCTGAAAGCTGCTGCTCCTTCACGAGATCTGTGTTCAGCTGAGCTCTCTTCAGGAGAGCTCTCTTCAGGTGAGTCAGTAACCCCTTTGCCTTTTTGACGGGAGCTGTCAGTAACCCCTTTGCCACATCTCTGATGGGACGTGATGACGATGCCACCTCTGAGATCATCTGCTCCTTCTGCTCTGTCCTCAGGAGATCTGTGTTGTTTTCGTTGTGTGTCGACATTCTGTTCCTAACTCTGATGTATTTGGAAATGTAACTCACTAACCTCTTTGCCAAATTGAAGGCTTGACCTTATGCTGCTCTCTCTGGAATCTTCTGCTCTTGTGTCTCAGTAACCCCTATGTACCTTAAAAGGTTTTTCAGAACTGATGGCTTTGTGACGTAATTTGTGACGAAATCACTCTATTTTTTTTTCTTTTTTTTTTCTTTTTTTTTTAAACTTTATTTATTCAGGGGGAGATTCACTGACAAAAGTCAAGAGAGATCGTGTTATTTCCAAAAATCACTACATGTTTTTATCTAAACAAATATTAGTTTACTGTCCTTCAAAGGCTCCAGCATGTGAAGCTACAGATATCATATGAAAGTAGAAAAGGTGGAGGAGAACTCTCTATAGGATTCCAGAACTGCCTGTGCGTCATCACGCACGATCTGGCCGCGCCGCTGGGCTCACGAGGACAGGAGAACACAGAGCAACAACTAAGCCACTATGGACTCGTGGATGTAAACACTGTAAGAAACACTGTGGACACAGAAGGACAGACAGGGTGGACATCAGGGTCTATTGGATCCGGTCTGATTAATGCATGTTAGCCCAAATAAAACACAAGCAGGTAGCCAACAAGTCTGCTCTATGAGCAGTACACGGATCTTTAGACACAGCAAGCACATTTTCATATCAACTGTAACTTTCCTCAAATAATAATAATGATAATCAGATGGCATTCATTGTATAGCTAATAATGTTGAGAGAAGAAAGAAGTTAAAACCCTCGGCCTCGGACAGTTTCATTTGATGGAGATTTATATGCCTGAACTATTAATAAATAAATATAAATATAGATTAGATCAGGGGTCTGCTGGCTCTTTAGCCCCTCTCCAGTGGCTCCCTTTGGATTCTTAAAAATGGAAATGAATAACTGTTTTTTGTTTACATTTTCTTTGTTATTTATCATTGTTGTAAGTCGACGGAGTATTAGGGCCACATTGAGAAAAAAAATAAATAAATCTGAGATTTCGAGAATAAAGTCATAATATTACAAGAATAAAGTTATAGGTTTACGAGGGAAAAAAGTCGTAATATTATAAAGTAATACTTTTACGTGTTATTTTCTTTTTTTTCTTGTTTAGTTAGGACTTTATTCTCGTAATATTATGACTTTATTCTGGAAATCTCCGATTTTTTTCCTCAATGTGACCCTAATCCTTCGTCGTACATTTGCACTTGGGCCCTCACTGCATTAGACTTATATACTATATACTTAGACTATAAACTGTGTTACCTTCATCATGATGCTCAAATGTTTTGCGGCTCCATACAGTTTTTTTGTTGTTGTTTTTTGCCTAAAATGGCTCTTTTGACAGTAAAGGTTGCTGACCCCTGGTCTATACCTATCTCTTAATACATCCATGGTCTATACACTCTGCCATTTCTCCTCTACTGTAACTTGTCACTCAGGGCTGACTATTTGGGAATACCATTACAATAACTCATCCTGCTGGAGATTTTTTCTAAAATCCTGGGTTGTAAACCTGTTTCTGTAATATCCTACTCATGCTAATACAACAAATCTGAATTTTACATTGAAAAGGAAATAGAGAGAGAGAGAGTGCAGGAGAGATCAAGTAGACCAACAGATGATGTCTGTTGTCCAAGTTTTGTGTCTTGATGTGTAGCTGTGTTTTATAGACATGATCAGATCAGATCTAGCAGGAACGACACACCTCATGCCTCCATAATGATAAACAGCTAAATTTAAGTGTATTGACTCTTGTAAATAGACATGAATTTCAAATTTTTTTGTGATGGTCAGCACAAAATCAATTCATATGTAATCCACGTAATTGTGAACCAGGAAGTATAGAGAGCAGCGAACCACATAGTCACAAAGGGAGGAGGTTGGAGTGGATGAGTGGGTCAAAAAACTCAGGACTTTCACCCAAGAGACTGGTGTTCGTGTCCCGTGTGAACAAGAACTCAAAGTTGATTTCTTTGTCAAATGACTTCTGTACTTAAGTTACAGCACTCCCTGAGTTATTTTTACCCAAAGTTTTGTTGCCTAAGCCTAACCAAGTCAATCTATTCCTAAACCTAACTAAGTAGTTTTATTTTGAAAAGACTGGAGCGGAAATTTACACATGCGTGATGTGTTGCTGGACATTTGTAGGAAAACGCACGAAAAATACGTTGTTGAAAGAAAAAAAAAGGGGGAAATTCGTGTCTATGTACACAAATCAAATAGATTACATTTTGTGACTATTTCACGAACTGCCGTGAGACTGTGTTGTGATAAAACACACACAGAAGGTCACTGTAGAGCATCTTTGAGCCTCCGTCACCCTGTCAGTCACTAACGGTATATATACAGGCCTAGTAACACAGGAAGTGCATTACGGGATGCTTGACGTCCAGAAGTTCAAGTTTGGAAACAAATGAGATAGTTCAGGGTATAAACATGTAACTTTAAAAATATAAGACAACAAGGAAACTAACATTCATTCACCAGCAATACGTGGTTACATATGTTATTATAAGTGTTTTATAAAAGAAGAGCTCTATTGAACACAGATATATATATATATATAGAACCAGGAAGTGTCTTTATATATATATATATATATATATATATATATATATATAAAGATCTCTGGTATTGAAGGAGGCTGGGTCACAAGTCAACAACGCGTCATATCTTTGGGATACAACACATGCGCAGTAAAATCTGCTCTGCACACTGAAATTGAGCCAATCGCAACGCACAATGGCAGCTTCAGTTACACTGCGCATATGTCATACCCCATACCCCAAGACCCATGTCCGCCTGTGTCCTAACCTCCTTTAATAGGCCTTGGTTCTCCACACACTCTAGTGCCAGAAGCATCACAAGTATCTGCAGCAAGAATCTTAACTAAAACTAAAAAAATGCGACCATATTACACCAGTTTTAGCTTCATCGCACTGGCTTCCGATTCATGTCAGATTAGACTTTAAGGTGCTTCTGATGACCTATTAAAATTGTAAATGGGCATGCTCCTTCCTACTTGTCTGATCTACTTAAACCTTACACTCCAATCAGGACTCTCTGTTCTCAGAGTACAGGGCTCCGGTCTGTCCCCAGAGTGTAAAAGAAGTCAGCAGGCCAAAGGGACTCTTCTTATCGAGCCCCCTAAACTTCTCCCATGTGCATCAAGACCCAAAAATGCTGGATCCTACTCAAAGAGTATAGAAGCGAAGAGGCGAAACTCAGGTGCCTTTTTGACAACAGCCACTAGATGGCGCTGCGGTAGCGGTAACTCCATGCCCAGTGTGTAAAACAGTCTCTAAAAGCCCAAGCTGAGATCACTGAGCATCCACTCTGACATCATCACATTTCTGTCTTGACAAAGCTCCTCCAGATCCACAGCAGACATTATATAACTGGTTTCAGATGTTGAGTAGAACTCCCCATGAAACCTATCAATGTAAAATAGAGTTAGAGTGCTCCTAAAAATGAATAATAAACAGCGATCAAACAAAAAGTACAAAACAGACCGACGTCAGAAATAAACAGACATTTACTTACAAATACGTTTGCATTTGCATAGACATTTAAAATTCCAAAATAAAAGTTATAAGATATTATAGTAAACAGATTTAGGAAATATTATCTTATGCTGCATAATTTAGCACAAGGAAAAGTTCACTTGTCAGAATCAAGGCTTACGAGCTGTTGTCTTTCATCTCTATCATATAAATATACATAAATAAGATCTGTATGTACTTCATTCCAACAGGTGCAATCGTTTCACTTTGCCAAGCAGACGTCACAATCAGTACGCGTTATTACGCTCATCATCATCATTATAATTATGGTCGTCACTATCTCCATCATACCGACATCAAAAATAATCTTTGGTTCTTTCTGAAGCAATGTTTTTGTGGTACATAGTCATTATATCAAAGTCAGAGTTCTTCCTTCATGATGCCGTTAACATTCATTCTCAACTGGACTGTGTGTGGCGTGAGACAGACAGTGTTATGGTTTTATATAAACGGTTATGGTTTTGGTGACACAGCCAAGGTTAAGGTTTACCTGAAGACTTAATTATTATTGCTGCACTGAGTATTAAGAAAAACAACAACAATGCAAATGGAATTATTTCACTGCATTATTATCATTTTACTCTTCTTCAAACATTATCAGAATATTCTGAAATAGATTTTGCATGTTATTTTACACATGTAAGAATGTATGTACATATATATTATGTAAGTGGGATTCTTTCTTCAAACTAGAAAAGTGGATAAAAAATGATTTTCTGCATTTGTAGTAAATGCTCACTACCTATTTATGTAAATGGTTTTAATTATAATTAGGTTTGTTCTGCTTTAGTTATCAGTGGTGTTGTTGTTTAGAAGAGACATTTTGAGGATCCGCCAGTCACTATCAAGATTTCCTGCTGTCCAGTCAGATGGATCGTCCATCGTCATCCTGCTGGGATCTGCAGAGCCACTAAAAACTAAAAACAGTGGCTTTAAATGGATGGAGTGAAAAAGTTGTCACCTTCGTCTTCCAAAGACCCGAGTTCTGCTTTGTCTTTGTTGAAATAAATTTAGAAAATAACTTTTCTTGCAGAAAATAAACCCACTCTTTGTCACCTAGCTGACCCTGTGACCTTTAACCCCGAGATTCCCACAGCAGGAAGTCTGACAGGCTGGCCTCATGCCTTCAGCGCTGTCCCTCTGACACCATGACAACACATCCAGATGTTTCCTTAATGTCTGACCAATAAGAAAACATCTGCTCGATCTGACAACGTAAAGCTGCTGCGATTAAAGAATCTCTTCTTCTGTACAAAGCATCTTACAAAATGTGTTTTCTACATCTTTGTTGTATCAATAATGGCGAAAAGAAAACGGAGGGAATGTTACAAAAGACTTGCAAAAATATATCTCCACAGTGGTTTCAAACATTCAGGACATTAACAGTACATTGCATTAGTGCCCTACAGTAGAATTTCACTTCTGCAGCTTCGCTGATAAATTAATAAATTAGATCTAAACTGCCAAATGGATCTCAGCATGTTCAAATATCTGAAACCGAATCCTCTCTGTTCACAGCTTTTTCCCAAAACTACAGTGAGGCCAAACATGGTGGAGGGAACTTGTGTTGACTGTTACAAACCTGCAGAGTAACAGAGGGTGGCAGCGTAGCTGGGTGGCTTAGTGGCCGACGGCTAAAAGAGAAGTAGTGATGAGGAATGTTCAAGCTGCAGATGGTGCGGAGGAAAGATAAAGATGTTTCCTTCCTGACCAGTTTGTGGGCTCTCTCTCTCTCACTCAGTCTCTACATACACTCTCTCTCTCTCTCTCTCACACTTCTTGTCCCTCCGTCACATCCCCGTCCTTCTCTGTCTTCCACATTCACCAACCACCTGTCACTTCCTTTTCCCTCTGTCATCCTCTGAGGGAAGCTAGGACAGTATATGTGTGTGTGTGTGTGTGTGTATATGTGTGTGTGTGTGTGTGTGTGTGTGTGTGTGTGTGTGCTAGGCCTGTCCCGAACACCATTTTTTGGGCTTCGAAGCTTTGGTGAGAATTATTCAAAGTTATTCGAAGCTTCGCGGAGCAGCGTGGAGCGGCAGGCTGACAAGTTCATCTGTCCGTCTGTCTCCATCTCCCCGTTTCAGTGCCGCACCACTGTACACACACACACACACACCTCTACACATAACAAACAGCGATATCCATTTGAGAATTAATAATAATCGATAATGTTGTGGTAATGTTCCTTATTTCATTATCATTACATACTTATACTGTATATAAAAAATTAAAATAAAATTAAAAAACGAAGCATTCGAATACTGATTTGGAGGTCGAATACCATGGCAACAGTTGAAGCTTCGAAGCATTCGGGGCAGCCCTAGTGTGTGTGCACAATTCCACTGGTGAATGTGGGTCTAAATCAGTGATTCTCAAACTTTTTCTGTTCACCCTTTGGAGGAAGAAATATGTTCACGCCCCCCCACCCCAGATTCGTCGCTCGCTCTGTGTGTGTTTGAGAGAGAGGAGGGAAGAGAAGGTGGAAGGTCCGCTAATATTTCTGTCAATTTAATAATAATCAGAATGTCAATGTTATGAATGAAGCTTCGACCTACTCTATTTTCTTTTGATTACCGTCAGATGAGCACGTTGTCTTGTTCGTCTCTGAAGCATCGTCTGTTTTTCTTTTTGTCAAACATCTGTCTATTCTGTAAACCTACAGACTACCTGAATGAATCTGAATGAACACCGTTGCTACCATGGTTGTACAAAGAGCCGGTTCGTTGACTGTTCCGTCGCGAAAAAGTTTCCGACATCAAAACATTAATTGTGCATCAAATTTTCCCCCGGTCACGCGCGGCCCACCTGTCTAGCCTCATACGCCACGCCCCACGGTTGAGAACCACTGGTCTAAATTAATTTGTGTTAGGGCTCGGTGACACATGCGCGACATAAGGCGATAGTCATGCTGAACGTGGGCAGTGCCAAGTGGGATCAACCACACCCACTTCTTTGCTATTGGTCGAGGCTGCTACTTCGCCGGTCAAAGTTCACCAAAACTGATATTCAATGAAATTTCATGTGAATTTCGCGCATGTGTGACCGCGCCCTCGTGCTGGGGGCAAATATTTAGGAACCAGGAAAAGAGCGTGTATTTTGTGTGTGTGTGTGTCTCTTTCTCTCCATGGCCCACCTCCGATGGCTTGGCTTGTGATGTCAGTGCGGTAAAGAGGACAGTAGTAGTAGATGTTGGTTTGGTTATTTAAAAAAAATGGCACATAAGTGTGCAGGAATGATCACAGAACGGACTGGTCAACAAACACACACACACACACACACACACACACACACACCCACATGACCGAGGTCAGGCAAAGACTGTGTTGCTGGCTGGAATCAAAAAGCAGGGATGATAGAGTATGGATTAGTTGCAGTGGCCCAGGAGACCTCAGAAGTGGATCTTCCTCCTTGGCTGTGAAAGCTATGGCTGCAGAGATTGAACTAAGGGTGTCAGAGTGGTTATAGCATGTGGACTGGTTGCTAAGGAGGGCGGTTGATTAGTCCTGTGGCCCTTCAGGAGAGCCGTTTTTGTGTTAGAATTTCTCATCAGGGATGACTGTGTTGAAGGGGTGGTCCCAGAACGTGGAGGTGATTCCGAAACCTGGAAGGAGAAATAAATATTACATTAGATAGATCAGACAAAAACAGAAGCAAGGAGAATCAAACCTAAAAATCGAATAGGATCTTTCTCGGTCTACACCCTGTATAGCCGGGTTTCCACCAAAAGTTCCCGGAGCTTTTAGTCCCTGGAACTACTTTTAAAGGAACTAAAAGGTTCCTTCAGCCGTTTGTTTTTGTAAGTTCCGATATTTTCAGAAAGTACTACCCCCCGAGCAGGGCCTTTTTGGGGAGTAAAAAGGCCCCATAAAATGTCCCCAGAACTTAATTTAGACCCTGGTCCCTGCGGTCGAAACGCAATGAGTTCCTCAAAAGGTTCTTAGTTTCGGGGTAAAGTTCCTGCGGTGGAAACAAGGCTTATGTCAGGTTTCCAGTGCTCACCTGCTCTCTGGTGCTCAAAATGGTGTTTGACGTGGTAGGCCTTCAGGCTGTACATATACGAGCCTCTCTTTGGCGAACCGTAGTGAAGGTAGTAGTGGATCATGTCGTACACAACGTAGCCGCACAGTCCTCCGACGAACACGGATGTCCCGAGGATCTCTGGGAGCGTTCTGCAGAGGATCAGATAGAAACTTCCCACCACTAAGGAGGCCAAGCCGGGGGGGAAGACCAGCCGAGAGCCGTCAAACAGAGACTGTGGAGTCAGACATCGTACACTGAGACGTGATGCTGTCGAAGCACCAGATAGAAAATAGCAAAAAAAAAAGGTTAAAAGGAGGAATTCATTAACAGAGGTTGACAATTCCGTATCTAGTTTTTCAAAAGCAAAAAAGCTTGTTAATTTTAAAGAGGACCTACGATGTTTTTTTCTCTTTCCTTTAGTGCATTATATAGTTTTTTCGTGAATGTCAAAGGAGCTCAAACAGAGCGTTTCAGACAGAGGGTGAAAAGAGGTGCTGTAGCACAGCCGATATGAGAAAAATAAAGCTTTTTTTGAATATTAAAGCATGTAAACATGTTCTAGTAGAAACCCAAAATACAAGTATGCACCTGAAAGTAAGCATCATAGGTCCTCTTTAAGGGAATCATAGATGATCAATGTCAATTATAACAATTGATAACACTTGAAAACTATGTGGAAAAGGGAGAAAGGTGTTTATTACTAGCAAAAAAGAATTATTCATTAATTAACATAATAAACAAACAGGAGTTTATGATTAAACCAGTTTTATGATCCTGAGATCTGCTCCGTCCGTCAGTGGCGTTGTGTGTGTACCTTGTGGTGCTGTCCGTGCAGGAGGAAGTGGATCGTGATGAGGTAGTAGTTATGGGCCGGTTGACACGGACCTTGCTGACTCGTACTCTATCATTTTTGTGTGCGCTCATGCCTGAGGTAGGTCAGGGCAAGGTAGGCTGGTATAGCATGAAGGGTCTTGCATAAGGACCCTCACTGGATGCCTTTCGCCCTGACCAGGAATCGAACCGCGGTCTCCCGTTCCAAGTCAGTGGCACTAACCACTGTACTCTCCAGCTGCATATACAGTATATATCACAACATATAACACAACATATACTATATCAAATATTGATCAACAGAAATCAGCTGAAGGATGAGAAGAAACCAATAAATAAAAAAAATAATCAAATAAAGACCAGATATAGGCTAAATAAATGATATACAGCAGATATAGACCAGAGGCTAAATAAATGATAAAGAGCAGATTCAGACCAGATATAGGCTAAATAAATGATAAAGAGCAGACATAGACCAGATATAGGCTAAATAAATGATAAACAGCAGATATAGACCAGATATAAGCTAAATAAAGGCCAGATAGAGAGCAGATATACAGAGAATGGTGTGGGAAAGTTTCTGATATAACTAACTATTTGTAAGACTAATGGAGCAAGATAAGCAGGGATGACGGACGAACTACTGAGCAGGCCATGGCTATTGCATTAAGATGAAAATGCCTAATCAACAGGGGTGAAAATAGGCCGGTACGTCCGGCACTCCGTACCACTAAAAGATTCAGTACCGGTACGCAGTATCGGAAAGAGGAGGGAGGTTATGTTTTCGGTTCGGTTTGTCTGTTAGTTTGTACATGCATTAAGGTCTTTTCAGATGGGAAGCGACACTCCGCCAGCGTACTCGCTTGGATCCGCGGGGTCTGACTGCGTTCCTCATGCAGACAAGCGCTCCGCGAGTAAACGCCAGGCGCTATGTGTGGCAATCACGGAAACAGCATCTGTGCACTACTGTAGGCTATGTATCCCTGCCGGTACAACTGTGTGGTATATCAGATATCCCTAACTCGATTTGTTGACATATGTGGCAATGCTGTTTCACTTTCATTAACTATGGGAGATGGGGCATTCAAGCTGCATTCATGTGGCGTTCGAAATACGAGTTCAATACTGGTAAAATTCACGTGAATGCCCCCTTAAGTCGGAAAAACAACTCAAAACTTGCTAAGTTTTGTCAAAATTCACAAATTATTCTGCAGCACTTTCACCATTTAAATAAGTATTTTGCTACACATGATGTCGTGTTTCTAATTTCTTTCTACACCATACAGGCATTAAATGGTGTGTTCAGGGATGCATGAAGCTGGGGGTGGGAGGAGAACAATATCAAGCGATGAAGGTTGGGGTAGCCTAGTAGTACCGGCAAGAACTTCAATCTACTTTCACCCCTGCTAATCAAGCCAGTGGGGCCAGCCACGGTAGTTTAGCCTAATATCTGTTTTTTGCTTGGTTGAGCAGGATTTGAAGGCAGCTTCAAGGTACTGTTAGGTCTGGGCTAAAGAATGGTGTAGCCTGTCAGAGGGCCCAGTAGATTCATGACGGCACAGCCTGGTACCCACTGCAGGGTCTAATGATAAGTCAAAACATAATTTAACATGAATATTGTTTCTACTCATCTTATCCACTAGAGGGAGCTCTAGTCTTGTGTCTGAAGCTGTAGATGCTCACCTGCTATCTGACAGTAGAGGTCAACCTGCCATCGTTCATTCTCTTTCCTCCACAGGGAGACCCCATAGCCTGATATCCTAAACTCCCACAGTCGAGGAAAATGTATCCTCACACACAATCATTGTCATCACTCAGTAGCTTTTAATAACTGAATGTTTTGATCTGGATATTCATCTGTAATTGATGGTGGTGATTGCTATTCCTTGGACAAGAAACTTGCTTTGTGTACCAGTGTGTGTGTTTGACTCTGTTCATGTCGGTTTGTTTCTTTGGCTTGCGTGAGAGAGGGTTAGTTTTGCAGCTCTTACCGTGAATGAAAGGAAATGGAGCTTTGCAAAAGTTCACTTAGGAACACTACTTCTCATTAGGGCTGTCAAAGTTGACGTGATAACGCATTAACGCAAATTCGTTTTAACGCCACTAATTTCTTTCAGGCATTAACGCAATTTGCGATTTTACAATTGTAGCGGCCTCAGTTTTAAAGCTAGAGTGATGATACTGGCATCATGAAACTAGAAAACCTAATGAATCCATTGGTACCAACCATACTAGCTTGTCGTGAAGGAGGCTAAATAACGCTCCAAACTTGTGCTAAATTTTGGCGAGGAAAAACTGTCATGGCCATTTTCAAAGGGCAAATCTCCCTTTAAGGTACATTTTGAACAGATAAAAAATGTGCGATTAATCATGGACAATCATGCGATGAATCGCAATTAAATATATTAATTGATTGACAGCCCTACTTCACATACGTTTTTCTCCAAATTTATGCATATTTCCCATGTTGTCAGCGCAGTCAGTTGGGTGTTCCCCATGATCTCTGTTAATTGATCATCTTGTTGCTATCTGACATTAAAACTGACCTTGTCTGGGCTCCTCTCTGCTGTCATTTCAGTGCTTTTTGCCGTGCCCCACGACTTTTACTTTATTATCAATAACAAATACATCATATTAAATGATAGGAAATTATTAGGAAATGATAGTGAAATGAGAGGAGCACGATTACTCAGCAAAACCCCTCAAAGCTAAATAACCTTAAAAAAAAAAAAAGGTTTGCATGTTCTTTCAGTTCAGCCGTCTGTCATTCAGCGCCGCTTTATCAGGGCTGTTTTGGCTTACAGCCTGCGACTGATCAGGCATAATAACAGCCCACAACAAGGCGCAGCTATCTTTATGACCTTGTGGCCATGCCAAGCTTCTGCTGTCTCAGCAAAATTGTTTTTTATTTCTGGAGCCTCATGTAGTCAGACTGGGAAATGTTGAGCCGCCGTTTGGATGGACACATGAGGGGTAGGTTAGGATATCCAAAACCGGTAGGAAATCCTGTTCCCAAACAGAAACATGCGATGTTCAAGAAGTCTGACGCATCAGCTAATGTTATAGTTGGAGCTGCCAAGTTATCTGAGGGCAACACCCAAATCAAAAATACGACCTGCTGCGGCCTTGAGGTCATGACTAGGTGTCATTATTGTACTGTTGATGGCTTGACAGCAGACACTATCTATAGGTTGTTATTCGTGAATGAAGGATGTTGTCCTGCAGAAACCAAAAGAAAGTAACTGTACAAAACAGGCCTCATGATTTAGCTGTCCTATAACCAGAAAACATTGTACACATGTATTTATAAATATGTGTAATGTGCACTTCAATAACTTGTTCAGAAGTACAGTATCAGGGCTTTTAGAAGAACTCAGGTCTTTCATGGATAAGAAATGGGGCTTTTTTGCAGCCTGGTTTGGTTACTATACTACAAATATACTACCAATGTGTTATTTTCACCTATTCTAAAATGCTGTATTTGAATATTTCTGCATACTGGAGTCCATAAACAGTCTTGGAATCGCATAAATTTGGTATGACTGGAAAGCTGAGACTCTTGTGGATCCAATGAGCCCAACTGTATTAGCGTGTAATAATGTTAGTCCCCATATTAGCCATTTCACATAATGACTTTTTTTACTCAGACTTTATACATTTGGGGGTGTTTCTTTATAATATGACAGTTTCCCTAAAATTAGATTTGAAAAAAAAATCACAATATATCGCCTTGCTTACAGTATTGCAATATATCACAATATATCATATCGTTACCCCTGTATCATGATACGTATCTTATCGCCAGATTCTTGCCATTACACAGCCCTACAGGTAACAGTCTTGCCAACAGTTACAGTATGTGAGCTGCAGTGCAGAGGAAGCTAGAAGCTTACTGTCCTCTCAGCTGTGGTCGTTTTTTTTTTGTTTACAATGATTATATATCTCATAATTAATGTAGAGAGGTAATGATTTATTGATGGTTAACACCTTTACAGCAGCTCTTCCTCGTTATCATCTGGGGCTGTGAGTTTAAGAAGTTCAGACAGATCCAGCTTTGACTCAGCAGCTCCAGCTGATATCTGCGGAGCGGAGAGCTGCAGGTGGGAGGAGGGGTGAGCCGTCTAAACAGGGAGCTATGCTGACTATGTAGCCGTGTGACACAGCAGTCTGCTTTACAGGCAACACCACCCCACCACTCTTATCCATCCACACTGGGTGATACACATGCTGAACATCTCTCTCTGCTGGTAAAGCCTGTAGTAAAGACTTAGTAGTGCAGTGAGGGTTGAAATGAAAGCACTGCGGTGATCTGGGTGAAACTGGAGTTGAAGGCTGGAGTTGAAGAGAGGAAATAACTTTTGCATTTGATTTGATCCAGTTTGATTTTGCGGTTAGCGTGAAAGTCAGACATTGATTTAGCATCCATGAAAACAAGACTCTTTCTGATTTTAATTTGATATATTTAGATGGAGGATGAAATTAACATGTAGTTTTATGATCTGTGTATCTAATGAGAAGTACAAAAAAATACTATGCCTGTTTTACATGATTATTTAGTTTTTTGTCCATCTCAAAAAAACAAGAGAACACGTCTTGCCCCTCGAATGAGTGAATGAATATTGTGGGTCATTAAAAAAATGGGAACTGGTTGTAGCGTTGCCAGATCTCGCGAGAGAAACAAGCAACCGGGTCTATAGAAACAAGCCCAAAAGAAGCAACTCTCCCCCAAAAAAAGCCCAAAACAAGCGACCTTACCTACCTACCACAATACGACAGAGAGGCGGCCACTTGATCACTTCATATATATGTATGAATTTATTTTGGATTGCATGCATTTCATTTCATTTTTACATCCATTTCTAGCTTGTAACTTTACATTTTTCTTATTATTAACTTAAAGAAGTTGAACTTTTCATGTAATTTTTATATTTTTTATTTAATATCGAGTTTTAGCTTGTAACTTTACATTTTTCTGGTTAGCTAAAGCCTTTGAATCATCCCCCACTGGAGGGGAAATCAAATCTTTAAGTCCACTCTCTTTTTCCGAGTCTTTGTTGTACTTTGCCATATTTCCCATTAAAGTACATTTTGAACAGATAAAAAAATGTCCGACTAATTTGCAATGAATCGCGATTAATCATGGACAATCGTGCGATTAATCGCGATTAAATATTTTAATCGATTGACAGCCCTAGACTTTTCTATCAGGATTGTTTAATAAGTCTATTTTTGTCCTTCTATTCTACTCCGATGTAATTTTCTGCTGAACTCTCCCACTGTACTTCTGTAAAGGTGATAATGTGACGTTTGGGTTTTGACACCTACAGATAGACAGGACATGATGTTCTGTACCGACAGCCTCTGATCATGTTCACAGTGCCATGTATAGACAGCAGCCGGACGTAGAGGTAATCACTACACCGTAGCCTGCAAAGTGTAAAATGAGACGTCTAGTTTGTTCATTTGAATGGAGAGGGTATAGCTTAATCTAAAATTACAAAAAAATAATGTAGAAGTTAATTTGTTGATTGGTGAATTGAGCGAAGCTGCCTGTGAATGTGATGTACCTCTTTGTAAGGTTATGTCAGAGGTAAAAAAAGGACTGAGGAAATCCAAACATGAGCTTAAAATTATATTTATGACTTTGTGAGGTAAAATGTATTCAGCAAGCAGTTGGATTGATTGACATCGCTCACTAATGAGCTTCAAGTACTGTTGGCCCATTGCTGATAACCTGCATAAAATGAACAATCAGTTGATGGTATTCCCCAACATGATGTCGGCTGTGAAGCTGTCTTTATTTCCTGTTTATGTGATGCATTTCTCATAAACTGAGCACGGTTTCAGTTTCATGGATTCGTTTACATTCTGTGAAAGCTTTTCCAATTTCTAAGAATGAAAAGGTAAAGTGTCCCCGAGGGCCACTGCAGGTACAAGCTTGACTGTGTGTTTGCCTTGCTACATGTTTTACTGCAGCCTGCTTGCTGCTTATGACTCCATGTCTGGAGGGAACTATTTGTAAAAATCACATTTTGTTTTTCCTTTTGTTCTGTCAAGTAAACTTGTTGTACATTATAGAACATAATTATACGATATATAATACAGTATTTTTTTCTTCTCTTTGATCCGGTGCTGTCTGTCCTGTTGCAGTGACAGTGATACTTTCAGGGTGTTTTGATGACTTCTAATCTATGTGTGCTGCTGAAGGTTATTTACATGGCTGTCACTCAGGGTGATCCATTATAATAACATAACATATGTGTCACAGTAATTGAATCCACCTCAGTGGGTGGCTTAGTGCTGGCAGAGGGCCATGCGATCGAAAGGGCTCAGGTACGATTCTTCACTGTCAAAGTGACCTTGAGCGAAAGACAGAAACCTCTCCCTGCTTTTCTCTTTTAACTGAGTATTGCTTTGAGTAAAAACATCAGGTTAAGACACTCTGACCCTCCTCCACTCCTAGAATGAGTAATATATGGGTAAACATGACTATGCTGTTTTCCTTGCAAGTTACAGGTAGTCTGTCGCCTTAACAATGTGGCTGATACAATCACACGTTGTCTGTATAATTTGTACATTTAAAGGACTCATTGATAAAAATGTTATGTAGACGAATATATTTGAAAAAATAATACATCCACAGAGCCTTTAGAAAGGTGCGCAATTATGGTATGGCCTTTCCTGAAAATAATTATTATGATTGTGAATTAATCATTAGAAAAATTTTGGCAGGTCCAAAATTAATGTTTTGTTTATCTCTGTGGAAGATATCTGACGTTTGGTTCCTGCTTCTAACAAGGCTTGTGAGCCAATATTAAAACGATGTTGGTATCACGTGGTATCTCTGGGTCGTCACTTAGTTTGGAAAAACGGATAAATGGCTGAGATTGACGGTAAGAGCTTGGCAACGACTTGTTGTGAAGTGAATGCAATGGAACTGGGGAGGGAGAATGTGACATCTAGTGGCTGAATGTTATCGATGGTATCAAAAGCACCTTTAAAGGAAAAATCTGCCATCAGATCATCTTGCACTGTTATATCAAATATGTCAATAATGTCATGATGTTTTATTTATTGTACCCACTTTCTCCCACCTTGTCTTCTTCTTCAGATACTGATTTCAGATAATTTGACAACCAGCCTGAGAATATGCCTAACTTTGTGATCAGTTAAGGTCGTTTCCACGCAGTGATCTGCTGAGATCTCTTTATTACAGGGGATTGTTTGATCACATGTTGTTTTGTTTATTTTTACACTTCGTGGTAACTTGCAGAAAGTGCTATTCAAATGTAACTATCATTATCAGTTCTTCCCAGTCTGCTTATGGGTGGAGAATGTAAATTGACGGGTGTGATGAGACAGTTAGTCATGTTTATGTATTTAGACAGGAAGTGCTTGATGATGTCACTTGACTGTCTCTGGGTTGTGGTGGACTCTGTATCAGACGGACAGCTCACCTTTAAACACCAAGTGTGTCATTATAGTTGATGCTGGTGTTTGTCTAGTAAACATGTAGCCGCAGAGTGCTGGTGGTGCTGTAGTTCAACAGGTGGAGTAATGCTGCCAGAGCTAGAGATGTATTTTCTACTAGTGAAACCAAGTGATAAACTAGTGTACCCTTGCTAGTTTCTCAACATTACCAACCATAGCTTTAACTCTCTCAACCTCCCCACCTCATCTCCTTGGAATAAGCACTTAGATGTGATATCTTCATTCAAATGTTGTGTTTCTCAGGCTCTCAGTCTCTGGTTAATAATGTAAAAATTGGAGACATTACTCCAATTTACATTATTAACCACTTATTTAGTTGATGCATTTACCCAGAGAAATTTAAAATGACTGCAATGGCATAAATGTCTTTATTCTTGAAGTCCTCCTCCACTAAAAATGTGTTATTGTTGCTTCACTTGGATGTTTGACCATCACTGTGCAGAATGATGTACGTACAGTTTGACACCAGAAGGCTATTTTCACATTAGTGTGTAGGATTTGGTGACATCTAGTGGTGTGGTTGCAGATTGCAACCAATTGGGTAATCCTCCGCTCACTCGTCCCTTTTTAAGACTGCCGTAAAGTGAGAAAACCGTGGTAACGCCGTTCGCCTCGCTCAGAGGCCATCCTTACCATAATAACTAGTTTAGAAGCAACGGAAGTCAGACAGCAGCTGGCGGTACCACGGTTTGGCACTCTGTGGCTCACGTTATCACAGTTTCACAAGTGGCAAAAGGCTCTCTCTAGAGCCAGTGTTTGGTTTGTCCGTTCTGGGCTACTGTTGGAACATGGGGGAGCAACATGGCGGACTCCGTGAAGAGGACCGGCTCCCTATGTAGATATGAAGGGCTCATTCTAAGCTGACGAAAACACAACGATTCTTAGTTTCAGGTAATTATACACTAAAGAAAACATAGTTATAAATATTATATTCCATTTCTGCTAATAGATCCCCCGAAATGTTACACACGGTTCCTTTCATTTGCTGAGGGAGGAAAGTTTCTCTTAATACCCTAAATTCACTTTAAATTTGAGTTTAAGACGTGTATATACGAGGAAAATCTTGTGACGTCACAACTAGTTTGGAAGCCAATCATGGTCCAATATGCAACTTACACAACTGCTACGTGGACACTTGAAACTTCCAGCACACAAAGAGAATTTACTTTTCAGTGAAGTAGCAGACTTGTTTTTGTTTTTTTTTGTGGAAAACAACATACATAAAAATATTATTACTCAAAGAAGATCTTTATGTCTGGAGAACTACCTTAAACCAAAATTATGGAGATAAGTGCCAGAGTGTAAGACTGATAATTGCAATAAAAGGACAAACATGTAGGCTAGATATAAAAAGAATCAACGTGACTTGTATAAAAGGAGGGCCTCGCACTTTAATAAGTGATGGCGGTCGATCAGATGCTGCGTTTGCTGGTCAGCACGCTCAGCGAATCTGCACGCTTCCTCACACAGACCGTAAACAAGCCTTAATTAGCAAGTCAAGCTATCGAGTGTCTCTCTGTCACCAGAGCTGCTTGTTTGTGCACGGGACTTTGGCACGGTGTCTTGCAGTATAGATAACTTTCATAAACAACTTATGGAATGAATTTATTTTCAGAGCTGCTAAGAATATATATGAGAGGAGCCAAAGATAGCTGGGCAAGAAAGACGTTGTCGCTAGCAGGGGGTGTGCATCCATAAAACTGTCCAACTTCTTTACAAAGCAAAATATGGTACAAAATGTCTGAATGATGTCTGTGTCATGATTTTGAAAGTGGTAATCTACAAGTTTTTCTCTTCTCCTTTTTTGGTGCCTGTTGCGTCTCTGCACTGCACTTCCCAAAAATCACAGATTAATCATGCTTTCGTGAAATGAACAAAGCTTTAATCTTTTAGGGTGCTTCACTATGACTCTTGAACACGCTGTACTGAAAACAGAAGATACAAAAGTACATCTTTGTTTCAAGAATCTTCTGTCAGTCTTTCATCTCAGCTGGCTGAGCTCTTGCTTTGCGTCCGATCTCACTGCTGACAGTGTCTAATCCGTCTGGCCGGTAGCCTGGAGGAGGAAACATTGTTCAGCCTCACAGTGTTTACATCTCGAGTCTCCTCCGGGTGAACACAGCCTGCAGCGCAGAAGAAAAACGAGGTTTTGCTGAGAAATACCAAACCATCCCTCTCTGTTTAGAATACCACTATTCCCTCTCTGTTTGGCCTCTAGACAAAGTTGTTTTTCCTCAAACTACACCTGTGAAAAACAAGTAGATTTTACACGTTACTGATACCTGGCTCCTCAGATGATTCTGCAGCAGAGTAGTTTTATGTTTATACTTTATAATGTGGTGTGGCAGTATACGCAAAGTTTCCACTGGGAGTAAGGAGCATGAGAAGGACTATTTATCTCTTGGTCTTTTCTATCTTTTTTTCTTTCTCATGCACACACACTTCTCATCACACTTTTATCATCTCTCTCTGGCTTTGCTTCTCCTATTCTGTACTCTCGCCGACTGCCAAGACACACTAACCTATAACATTCTTGTGATTGTCTGTAAGAAACAGTGTTGTTATTTTAAAAACCTGGATTTTACACATTCTAACCATATCAAGATGATGAATTATACTGTTTTCAGCAGTGGAAGTAGTGACTAAAGTTTGCAGCCAAACATCTGTAAAAGGGAAATTCGAGGTAAGTAAGGAAGAGAGTAGAGAGAAGGAGAACACAAGAAAAGGGAAACAAGAGGAAGACGTGAATTAGACCAAAACAGGAGAGGAGATGAGTAAACTGGAGGGAAGGAGGAGGAGGAGAAGCAAGAGAGGAGAAGGGGAAGGGGGAAGGAACCGGTCTGAACCAGCGTAGGCTGACTCTCAGGGCTTTATACCCCTTCTCACTTCCCTCCCTCCGCCTCCTCCTCCTCCTCGTCTTTCCTCTGACTCAGGCTGGCTGAACTTTTTCTTTAAGCGCTCCGTCATGCGCTTGTTGTCACCAGGAACAATTTGGATACGCATTCCCTAGAAGTGTAAAAGGATCCACAGCAGAGTGGTGATGTTGGGAAGGTGTCCCCTACACATTACATAAGGAATCAGAAGCTGACATGGAAGAGCCAAATTTGGTGTAATGATTATCAAGCAGACATGCTTGACATTAGTGACCACCCACACATACTTCTGGTGGAACAGTGTGTTTCCGTGCTACAGTGGGTGTACCCATCAGGCAACTATTTGTATGTCCCAGTTGTAGATCTGTGGAAACTATGAAGATGAAATGGAGGAGTGACACTTTAAATAAAGCGTATCTTCTTTCAGTATTACTCAAGCGGCAATCTCCAGTGCTGAGAAATGAAGCCAACGCGGAAGTGCCAAAAACAAAAAAGTGCAGTTCCTCAAATGGCCACTTAAGGCTGACTCCAAAAGCAAGTCAATCCCCATAGACCCCCATGTTAAAATGCCCGACTTTACAGCAGAAATAAACATGTTTACAGCCTTGTACAAAATACAGTTTGGGTCACTATAACTAATTTACCCGTTCATGACAACTGTACGAGGGATGAGTTTTTATATAACTCACCGTTTAAATTATAATAAGGCTAAAAGTTTGGCTTAATTGAGGGCGTGGCTGCTTTGAGTGACAGGTGGGTGCCGTACCAGGTTGCTAGCTGCTAGCTGTCTGCTATGATCCACCTCTTTGCCCATTTTTGGATTAGCCCGGAGTTAGGCTGTGTCGTCACTGCCAAGATGGCGATGGCCAGAGCCACCCACTTTGAGCTTCACAACGGCTCTTCAGAAACCTATGGTGACGTCGCGGAGACTACGTCCATATTTTACACAATCTATGGTTTTACTGCATGAAATGAGTGATTTATATCTTTACTTACTCTACTTTCACAACATGTAATGATGTGGCAGCCTTGCCTCAAACGTTCTACACTTTAGGTAAAATGATGAATTTATAGATGCTGAGTCCTTTAAGGTCTTGGATGATGGTGGTAATGAGGAGAAGAAGAAGATGATTATGTACTAAGTAATGGGCATATAGCGTGTATATGCGACGATGATTGGTTTGGGAGTGAGCTCAAGAAAAAGGGACATGCTGGTTTAGTGATTTGGGAAGAGTAGGGAAAGTATTGATTAGTTTGGAATTAATCATGGCAGGAATATAGAAAAGATTGGTTGTAAAAACAATGTAAAGAAATATTCGGCGTGTGTGAGGGGACTCGTGGTTGTACTGCCATTTGGGCTTGTTTTTAGTAGGTGAGAGATGTTTAAAAAAAACCTAAAAAAGACCAGTGTGTAACATTTAGGGAGACCTATCGGCAGAAATGGAATGTTAATAAGTATGTTTTCTTTAGTGTATATCACCTGGAAATAAGAATCATTGTGTTTTTGTTACCTTAGAATGAGCCGTTTATATCTACATCGGGAGCGGGTCCTCTCTTCACGGAGCTGGTCACCATGTTTCTCCAAATTTAGATATTTTCCAAAGTAAAAGTCCCTAGAAGTGTATGATTCAACTTTTTCCCATGGTCTAGTGTTAAAAAAGTAACAACAAAAAGTGCAATAAATCGTAATAACGAGTCGCAATACTTGTAGAATCGCAATACTTAAAAATCGCAATACATATGGAATCGGCACCCAAGTATCGTGATAGTATCGATAGTATCAGGAGACAGGTGTATCGTCCCAGCCCTACTCTACACCTCTCTCACCCAAAACGGACAAACCAAACACTGTGTTAACTTTTCCTGCTTGGGCCGTAGTCGATAGTGTTACTCGCTCTGGAGTTAACCCCCGTTGTCACTCCACTCAGCCGCTGGGAAACAAGACACGGGAAACCTCTGTTGGCCTTGAGGAACTGCAGCATTTATTTCTGCACAAACTGCAACTTCCGCTGTACATTAACTTATAATCTCAAAGCTAAACTAACTGTGTCTCCTGCTCCACTAGCTCACTTGTTCGCTCACACACATTCGCCACCGCTCTCTCTCTCTTGCTTCACCACTCACTTCCCACTACGCACTGACTCTGCTATTCTCCAAATGACCTACGCTACTCTTACAACATATGCTTGGCACCCTCAATCTACAACCTCACTGCTAGATACCGCCAGATGTTACACACTGTAACTTTAATAAGAGAGGGGCAGCGAGGTCAGAGGCAGCGGTGTCTCCGTCTCCGGGAAGAGCCCAACCTAATGTAAGCAGTGGTCACCGGGCTCATCCGAACTGACACTATTCCTGGACTCAGCCAGCTGCCAAGTCCTAAACTTATTTTCCTGGATCAGTTAATGCTGCCTGCTGTCTTGACTGGAGATCAGACACCTTCTATTAATATACATTACATTCATATCTTCACTCATCAGAGCAAACATGGAATCGCTGCGCACCACAGCCAATTCTATTATAGGGGTTGGGGTTCGACAGATGCTGTAAACAAGTTTCATAAATTATTTGAATGAATATTAGCCTTGTGTAAGCCAGTGTGACCCATTTCAGATATGGTGGAGGTCTTTAACGTTGTATTAATTACTTTTCGTGTCAGTCTTTTCATTCTGAAGATGTTATGTAATGACATTCCTCATTCAAAGGCTGAAAAAAATGGAAGTTAAATTGTCCCGTGATGCTTCAGAGGCATTTCTACCCTGAAAAGACATCGAGGAAGAACTTTGAAGTTGTGACTGTGAGATGATTGATGATTCTCTAAGCTTTGCTTTTTGGGGGGAAGTTTGGTTGACTTTACCTCTTTGGGCTTCGAACGTGACAAGGGGCCCCAACTAGATCTGGTTTGCGGATCTCCAGCCCAGCGGGGTGAACACCCTCATTGGATGTCTGAAGCAGGGGAGGAGACGGTGCTGGAGGTCAGACTCCTGACCTCTGACCTCACCCCATAACTCTGCCAGGAGCCTCACTACATGCAGAGCAGTCATCAATCCACTGCATTGTGAGATAGTAACTGCCCTGTGCTGACTCACAGGTTTTATAATGCATGACCAAAGGCAGCTGTGTACCCCTGGAGCAGCCCAGAGCTGCTGTACAAAATGCAAGAAGACCACAGAAATTTCTATCCGATATACTAAGTCCAGGTTTGATTCACAGCACCAGGAGGAAAACATTAAGGTGCTATTTATAGTATTCGAAAAATCAATAATTCCTGTCACATTCTTAGTGATACTTTGCTATAAATTTAATAAAGAAATAAGACCATGGTGCACGCCACTGGTCACCTCTACCGCTTGCCAGCAGTATTACTAGCTCTAATATTTGCAAGATCAAAACCACATTTCCCATAAGCCTTAAGAGGATGAACACTTTGAGGGTAATTTTATCATTGATCTAATATTCCTTCCTCTATTTTCAATCACCTATAACTCTGTAGACTTACAGAAAGTACATGTGTAAAGAAAACTGTATACCATGTTCAAAGATGACATCCCATTCATTCCAATCAGGCCTCGAGTTCGGCATTTTGGCCGTCGCCATCTTGGTTATTTGCAACCAGAAGAGGCATAAGAGGGTGGACAGTTTAGGTGACCAAAAAGGCTATAATTAACTTTCATGAACTGAAAACACACTGTGAAAGGGTTAAAGTTGTAAGATGAAAACACGGACAACTCCCAGACCGGACAACGTCGTGGTAGCGATCTGTCAATCACAAGGTAGCTACGCCCTAAAGCATACCCTGCTTTATGGTCTATTTGACTCTAAATGGGACCATAATTTACTAAATAAACATCATGCTGTATAGAAGAAGACTTTAAACTAGCGATTGAGACCATAAACTCATGTTTACAATGTTTACTGAGGTAATAAGTCAAGTGAGAAGTAGGGTCATTTTCTCATAGACTTCTATACAATCAGACTTCTTTTTGCAACCAGAGGAGTCGCCCCCTGCTGACTGTTAGAAAGAATGCAAGTTTAAGGCATTTCAGCATTAGCTTCACTTTTCAGACCCGGATGTTGCCCACTGATTCCAATGAAATTTGCTCACTGGGCACATAAATAGAAAAGGTATTTCAGGATTTATATGGCTTCTGCATTTATGGGCCCATTGAGCATAGATATTGGCTGAGCTAGCTGACTTCCTGCTGGCTCCCCACACACATGAATGGCATGAAAACAATTTACTGATTTGGCTCATCGAGACATTTGAATTTTTATTGAACCTAATGGACCAAATTATGATCATACAAAGAATAATTTCAGATCGTTTGTGACGCTCTGGGAGCTTGCTTCCTTCTGTTTTGGTCTGTTAAGCAATACATTAGATTTTCCCTCAAAATTCAACCTGGAGGGTTCAGGCCACTTGAGGCTGCCAAGTTCCTCAGTGATGGTCATGTTTGTTAATGGTGACAATACTAAATGTCTGTCGTTAAGATTCATTGAAATTAAAATGTGGCACCTAGCTCTTTTAATTGGCCAAACTCAGTCAAACTAAGCTTGAGAAGCAAGTTTGAGCAAGTTGGTAGTTCAAAACTCCAAACTGACCATGAGGCTTACAGTACAGGTGAAAAATGAAATGTAAAGTCTCTCACATCCTTCAGCAATGACCGTCAAGGTGCCCTTGAGCAAGACACTGGTATATTGCAGTGAAGCGCAACAGTAAGACAGAGCTCAGTGGATAACTAGTGGTAAAAAACTGCCCAATGGCAGAAATCTTGAATGAGTGTCTCCTCTCCAAATCTAAACCCTCACCACCTGATTTGTTGGAAAAACATGCATTATTATCCAAGTAAAGCATACTTGGGCAAACTTCCTCCATTTGCCACAGCTGAAAATCAGTTCCACCTGGACAGAGGCGAGGCGGCACTACAGTATTTAGTTTTTCCATTGCATAACTCTCCAGCTGCATTTTATTTGTTCCTCTGGAGAGTTAAACATCTTGCCGAAGGAATGGCTGTTCTCTTTACGATGAATGTCTATAAAGATGTATCTATTGAAAGCACATTTTTTTAGCGGCTGTATTTTTCCAGTGAAAATGTTTGGAAAAATCCAGTTTTTCTCTATTTTCAGCTGCCAGACTACCAGAAGAAACTTTCTAGAAATAGTTGGTCAAAACACTGTGTTTCGATAGATGGACTTTGTTTTCCTACATAGCATTCAAGTAAAGCTACAGAATGTGTAAATACATTGTAAATTCACTACCAGGGGACTTTTTTAACAGCAAGAAAAGCAAGCTATTCCCCTCGGAGGCTCTAGTAACACAAAGAGTCAATGACCTTTAAAGTTAACCTCTGACCTCTAAGCCCAAAGCCTGAGAGGACCACTTACAATCAGATTAAAAACATTCTGTTTGTATTAAAATGAAGCCTTAAGGTTTGACACCACCTGCACCAGGTTTTTGTTGGCCGTAACCATCGTGAAAATCTCTTCGATGCATTTTGTTTTTGACTTGTTTAAAGGCCCAGAAACACTAGCCCAACATCAAAGAACTAGCCGCGATGAAGGCAGACTGTTACGTCACCTCACGTTGCCTTTTTATTCGTCGCCAAGTTGTACTTGAACACACCGCAAAGAGCTCCAACAGCAAACAGCCGACGGCCAGTTAGCACGTACATTCTGCGCCTGCGTGAGATGAAATAACTCTCCACACCAGCAGGCGGCGGTAGTCTGTATTCGTCATTCAAAAAGGGAAACCGGAATACAGAGGACGGCGGATATACAAGCCGTTGTTTTGTTACGTACATTAAACAAAGCAACGTTTGTCGACCATATTCACACCACTCTCACTCACAACTTAGCTTCATTCCAGATGGCCATGTCACTGTGAAAATATCCGTGTATTGGAATGATCAGATGAAGATGAAGATGAAAAATGAGAAGAGCCTCACTGCTGTTTTTCTTCTCGTGCACTGATTCGCTTAAGCTGAACAGCCAATCAGAGTGATTTCTCTCACTGACGGGTTCCTCCGCCAATTCAACATGCTGAATCGGCCGCAATACCTCCGACATGGACAGACTAGACGACGATGCGGGACACACCGCAAAAACTAGGCCGAGAGACGGCCCCAAACTTGGTGTGTCAGGAGATTTTTCACAATTACAAGTGAACCAGAGCTTGTAAACTAAAGCCTCAAGAATTCACTCTGTTTGTTAGACAGAAATCCGGCCGCCCTGCTAAGACAGAGACCGAAATTTAGACAGGAAGATGGAGTCAAAACAAATGCTGTAACTTAAACTCAGCACAATGGACAGTCTGAGGTTTTCACACCTGCTAATTTAATTCAATACAATTCAGTTTTATTTATAAAGCTCCAAATCATAACAGAAGTTATCTCTGTTTACAGAGACCCAACAATTCCCACCATGAGCAAGCACTTTGCGAAAGCGGCAACAAGGAAAAACTCCCTTTTAACGGCAGAAACCTCGAGCGGAACCAGGCTCTGGGTAGGCGGTCATCTGCCTCGACTGAGAAGACCATTTGAAGACACAGCTTAACATGAGAATGAGTGCTTCACATTCATTGGTCACTGACATGTTTAGGCATCTCAGTGCTGTTATGTGATGCAAAACATCCTTCTTCTCAATAGGGCAGACAAATGAACTGAAGAAGTAAACGCTCCAGACATTAAATAAACCTCCCAACATGCCTGATGTGAACAGACTATTGGATATACACAGTATTGTGCTGCAGTCCCAAAGAACAGTCTGAACAAATACACTGGAGTCTCTGCCAGCTCTCATAAAGCTCAGCTGTGCTTCTTTGCTCTAAACACAGCAGTAACTCTGCTGCTGCTGCTGCTGGTGTTTGAGTTAAACAGCTGTGCAAGTGACCCGTCGCTCAGTCGGTTCAACACACTGCAACAAGAAGAAGCAAAAAGATTGTATATGTTGAGCTTCTAAGGGAAGCTTGTGTAAATAATCACTGTCTCATTCCATTGATTATCGATTACATACATCTGCTGTACGCTCTCACATACAGCACTTGTAAAAAGGTCTATAACGGAGTTAGTTGGGTAGATTGTAGTACTGGGATGATACACCTTACGATTCGATACTATCACGATACTTGGGTGCCGATTCAATATGTATTGCGATTTTTGAATACTGCGATTCGATATTACGATTTATTGCAATTTTTGTTAACTTTTTCAACACTAGACCATGGGGAAAAGTTGAATCATACACTTCTAGGGACTTTTACTTTGGAAAATCTCTAAATTACTACAGTAAAAATGTTTGATTTTCAGCATGTATGTAGTCAGAGATGCCCTGAAGTAAAATATGTCAGTCATTATCAGGCATTATTTATTAATACATTTCCCTCACAAATCAGTGGTATTTTCTATTTAATTTATAAGGGACATGTAATGTTTTAAACTACTGGTGAATATAATCAATCAATCAATCTTATTTCCATATATGTATTTTGTATGTACAGTTCCCTTTGTTAACACCTTTTGAAAACTAGATGTAGTCACACATGTATACTTCCTCTAACTTCACCAAGTCCGTCGCTAGCTCTGCAGTCAGCTCCGTTCTCTTTATACATCCATGGTCAGCCCCATCGGGGCCGTTTGAACGCATTTACCATAAATGTCAGTATGTGGGTGCTCTACAGTTGTAGCGTCGGCTAATTTGACCACAGAGATGAGAGTGACGGCTGGCTTGACCGTACGTCACCGCAATACGATAACGTTTCCTGTCCATGACAGAGTTAGCATGTAGCTTTAGCCGTGATGTCTAGCTCTGCTTAGGTGAATCGATTGTTTATCCAACCCCTTTTGATTTGGGAGGCTGAAAAGAAGTGCCAAAAAAGGGATCATCATAGTGTTATTTGTCTTATCTATGCACAGTGTGTTGCTTGATGTGGTGAAATGTTTTGCTGTGACTGATTCTGACTCAGAAGCAACAATCATTTAACTTTCGCTTCTACTTCTGTTTTGTGTAAATTTAGTTCAAATCTAAACGAAAAGGGGAAATCCATTAAGAATTACCACATGGTGACAATAACCGTGCAGAGCACGTGTGTGTTTGTGCACGTGAGAACTGTCTTTAAATGCCTCTATGCGCACACGTGTGTGTCTATAGTGTGATACATAAACCAGTATCCATATGACATGCCTCAGTATCTTAGCCTTGATTCTTCACACAGGGAGGGGTGATGGCCGCTGCGTGCGTTCTCTACATGCAGATATCTGCCCGCCATGTCAGCTGGTCCGGCATGTGTGCTGCAAAGGGCAGTCGAGGCGCTAAATGACTCCCCACTCTCTAACCCACCTCCCCACCCCAAATCCATCCGCCTCTCCGCTAACCTCGCAACCTCGCTGTGGGGCTGGGCCAGCGAGAAGCAGCGCAAACCGGCGTGAGCCAGTGCTGGGAGCTCCATCAACCCCCCCCCGCCTCCTCCTTCCTCTGACTTCTTCCTCCCATATGTGCATACACACACACACACTCATGTCAGGATTAGTGTACTTATGAGGGCCAGCCATTGTCTGTATTCACTCTGTGATATCTGACCCTGAACTTCACATCACTCGCTGACCTGGGATGGACTACAGCGCATCTTTGCCAAAACATCTTTCAAGTTTTTAATTAGAAGTTTGATTATTTAATTGCAGTTGCTTTGATTGATGATTTTCCTTCTTATTGTGAGTTAGACGCATAACATGATATAAACAGCATTTAAAGAAAGATCCAACATCACCACTTCATGCCTAACCTAAACACCTAACCAAATTCAAACTTCTAGCAACTTGTAGTTGAAAGTCTTGATCTGAATTTAATCCTAATTCTACTCTCTTGAAGAGGACCTATTATGCTTTTGTACTTTTTCCCTTTCCTTTGTGTGTTTTATAGTTTTTTGTGCATGTAAAAGGTCTGCAAAGTTACAAAATCCACGCCATAGGGAGTTACTCTCCCCCACAGAAACACTGCTCCTGAACTGCCTGAAACACCTCGCTTGAAGTCCTGCCTTTTCTGCCGTAACGTGGTGATGTCACAGAGTAACAAATTTGAATAATACCAGCCTAGCGGCTAGTTTGGTACGCCCTTAAAAAAAGATAGTTAGAGCTGAGCTGGAGCGGAGTCCGAAAAGTTTGGTTTTGTTGTCCACTCACAACAGTGGACCAGTTGACCAATCAGAGCAGACTGGGCTTTTCGGGAGGGGTGGACCAGAGGGTGAAAAGAGGTACTACAGCACAGCCGGTATGAGAAAAATAGTGTTAATAAGTGTTTTTGAACATTAAAGCATGTAAACATGTTCTATTAGAAACCCAAAATACAAGTATGAACCTGAAAATGAGCATAACAGGTCCTCTTTAAACCATTTCTAAACAAATTTTAAGAGGCCCAAGTCTTTATACTATAACCGCCTTTTGTAGAAGTAAAGACTGCCCAAAAATAACCTCAGTTCACAAAAATATTCTCACTCTGGAGGTCTAAAACTCACACTGGTACTCACAAAGACAGAAAAACAACAATACTCACGCATACTTCCTCCTCTGTCCACCAGACACGCTCTGAGCTCTAACTATCTCTAGCTGCATATAAACAGTGCTAGTAGGATGTATAACTGCCTGTGAGCAGGCCTTTGAAACGGGATGAACGAATCTGTTTTCTCTGTGTTTAGACTGAGAAGATGAGCTCTTCCTAGAAAACAGATAAACACTGTCAGACAAACAGAGTTATGTTTTCTCTCCCGTTAATTAACCATCTTTAGGTTGGTTGTTGTGTCCGGGACAGACTTTTCGGCAATTAAAACTTGTGTTTTTTTTAGATGTAAGGCTGGTGAATATAATGGTATCTGTTGAAAATGATTTAGGCCATAGTGCGAGAATGTGTTTGTCTGAGAGCAAACACAAAGTTTAGCCAGAGTGGTCCAAGTTTACAAGGCCTTTTCCTGTTGTTGGGGAGCTGTGAGGTATTTTGGTTTGCCAACTTCTCATTAAGTTCCCACTCGTTCAAGGACACTCTTTTAGCTCGACTCCTTTTCTGGAGTTTAAAAGGGAAAATGTGAGAAAACTTCCTCAAATTAGCACAGATGCTGTCACACCGTGAAAATACATGCAGTATTCCATAGACTTTACAGGTATTTGCACAAGCCTAACCCCCTCTTTATGAAGAGTGAATTAACATGTTTTCATATATGTGTGTACTTTAAATAGTTACTTTTTGTCACTCCAGCAAGCTTTTACTGTAAGTGAGCATGCAGGAGATTAAGTTCGACCATATTTTCAGCCCATGACATTGTGGCGTAATAAAAACAGCTTTTTTTAAGTCAGGCTAGAGGACATTTGTTTCCAAGTGTCACAGATTGAACCAGGTGGCTGCTGTCAACTTAAATTTTTGCCGTATATTTACAAAGGATTGAAGGGTATGGTGCAGATCGTTAAATCAATGGTACCTTACCTATAGTTTACAATGTACCAATCCTGTAACAGAAATCTTTTAAGACAATCTTCATCATTTATGTGGGAAAAATTACATCACATTGATACCAAGTTGCACTTGCAGGGCCATAATTTGTCAAAAATGACATGCACTAAGTTTGATGGCTACTTAAAGGGGCTGAAAACGACATTGGGAGCATTTCTATTGCCTATAAACGGCTCTCAACATGGCGACGGCGAGTCGCGGCTCACAGCTAACGGCGCTAACACTGCAAACAATGATGAAAGAGCTGACAGAGATAACCGTGTTAACCTGGGGGGAACCAGAGGGTGGGTGCTTCGCTTCCGCTACGACAGCTGTAACCGCCGTATGAGAGCAGTGCAGAACAGCGGCCGTGAGCTAGCCAGTGGGGCACGCTCACATGCACAAACATGCACTAAAAGCATGCAGGCCAGCCCGGCTATGTCAACAAAGCACAGAGAAGCTCTGATTACAACACACACAGGGGGAGAGTGACTTTATTCTCTGCTCAGGTAGACATTACTCCCCTATATCTTAACATAGACAATAGTTGTTTGCTGCTATATTAATGCTCTGATATCAAATTTAGCACATTTAACCGTCAAGCCTTATGTGTTTGGCCTCAGCTACACCAGCTTTAAAACAAACAAGATTTAAATTTCTGACTGAAATCAGTTCACTGAAAGGGAATCATCACAAATTGTGGCGTCACTTGCAGAGGCAAAGTAAAAGGGCATGGGGCTTTTGCATGGGATTTAACTTGGGAGAACTTCAACAATAATGCTGTTTTTAGCAGAACTGCTTTTTTTTGTCATTTTCCCCAGGTAAAACATTTGCAAAAAAACAACAAATGCTATCTGACTCATTAGTATCTATAACTCCATAGTAAATCGACATTTCTGTCAATCCGTTGTTTTCGTCTCACACACACATCAAATCACATCCATTTGTATCATGCTGAAAGGCAGTCACACAAGTACACATACAAATGTCAGACAGACAAACACATAGAGGAAATACTCTCTTCTTAAGGATCAGTTAAGTGCAGAGTAACAGAGAAAAACAACGAGCAGAAGGCAGCATGTTTCCATGTACAGTGAAGAAGTCTATATACAGTGTAGAGGCCGTGGTGGGTGATCGGTCACATGCTCCGAGGAGCACAGGAAACACATTTCTCCTCTCACCATGCGCGACGTGCATCACAGTAGGTTTGTGTGTTTTGGAGTGTGCGTCTGCCGGCAGCATGGGGGCGCATGCAACTGATTTTCTCTCCACCTGCACTTAAACACACAGGCAGCAGCAGAGCCGGATTAAATGGATAGATTACACTAGGCAGACTATATTTTGCATCCCCCCCTACATACACATGATATTTGGTAAACAAACAAAATGACTTTTAACAGCCACATTATTAGCAGCAGCGCCAGACAGTTGTGATTGGGGGAGCTATGAATTTGACACAAAAAACAATAACAAATACTACTACTACAGAAAATGAGATTCAACGATCCCGGGCTAATACGCTACATAACTGAAATACAATGCAAACACAATCAATCTGTGATTTTAGAATAAACAAGAAAGAAAAAAAAAGTTTATGGCAGCAAGCGTGAACAAACAATGACAATCCAAATCATAGTCACCACAGAAAGTATCTGTGGATTTACGAAATATTGTAGCTGTGGGCAAAAGCGACTGTAGCACTGATTTTGAAACAGGAGCCATATGTTGTTGTTACAGGCTGCAATGTGGAGTCGCTGAACAGTAGCAGTAGCCTGCATATGAGACGTTTAGGAACAGGCTGTTCTCATACACCGTTCGTAGCCATACCTATGAAAAGTTCATGTATTGTAATTCGTATAATATCCACAAAATAATTTCGTATGTAATCCACGTAATGGTGAAGCAGAAAGTGTAAAGAGCGACAAACACCACAATCTTTTCTTAAACCTAACCAAGTTGTTTCATGTGAAGACAGATTTTTTTTTAAAAGACTGAATGCAATGAACAAGCAGATATGTGCATCACATGTTGCTGGACATTTGTAGGAAAACGTTTCATAAGATATCATACGAACAGTTGTATGAGGATACGTTGTTAGGGAATATCTGTAAATTGTAGCGATAAGTCTGATGTCTCCATATAGCCTAATTTATGTTATATTTTTATTCCATATATATTTTTAATGTAGCCTACAATAAAGGCAAGGTCGCTGATCTTGAGAAACTAGCAGGAGTACATTAGATTTTAAAAATGATCCAACTGAAAAACCCAGCCCAGTTCAGCTCAAAAGAGTCAACACTGGGCTGTGCACACAGGTAGGTAGGCAGGTAGTCTGTCCAATCATTACATACGGGTTTATTGGACGGGTTCGTTACAGTCTTGCAACAGCCACAGATACCAAATTTTTCTTCTTTTTTTTTGTCAGAACATTTGATTTATTGACTGCTGTCGGGATGCAATGAGAATTTCAACTAATATAACAAAAAGAAAATTCCCTGCTTTTAATGACACGGAACAATTTACGCTATAAAGTGTTTTTTCTCCAATCTTGACAATCATTTAAGTGTAGCTCTAAACAGACCGGAATATTGCTGAAAACGCAAATCCAGAAGGCATATAGCAGACATGAACATGTTAGGATATCAAACAAAAAACCCAAATCCTGATTTCACACAGTGGTCATATGGAAAGTGCCAGCAGATGTTACAATTCTATAATGACATACATGCAATGGCCAGATTATTGGCCTGAATGCAATGTTTAATTAATTTAACATTAATGAGACATCCTGGAACTTTCCTGGAAGCCGTAATGAACAACAATGTGCTTATATAACAGAATTTCACCATATGGGATCACTGAATTTCACTATTATTATAATTAATAATGTATATATATATATATATATATATATATATATATATACAGTATATATATCATTTTGGAGCTGAATCTCTTCAGACAAATAAAGGCTGCAGAGTTTGTCCTGCTGGTCAGTCACCCAGTTGGCTTTGACCTCTTACCCAGTGGCTGGACGTCCCAGTTTCCCCTCAGCAAGGCCCTAAACAAACTCTCTGCCCCCTCACCTGGATTCCATCTCTCGCAAACACAGTTTATAGGAAATGTGGTTCCACTGGTATGAGACAGAGCCTGCCAAGCTCTTGAATCATGGCATGATCTGTTTATAGTACTTAATCACAGGGATTTTAATTATTTTTCCACAGTGGCTCAGGATTGAACAGTATCGCCTCGTAACTCAAATTTCAGCCCTTCTATTTTCTGTGTAGAGATTGCATGTTCGTTGCATATATACCAAAAGCGGTGCATGTTGGGTATTTGGGCAACCCGGGGAAAACCTAAGGAATCCATTGGTACCAACATGTTATACTAGCTTGTCGCCAAGGAGGTTAGATAACGCTCCAAACTTGCCCTAAATTTTGGCGAGGAAAAACTGGCATGGCCATTTTCGAAGGGGTCTCTTGACCTCTGACCTCAAGATATGTGAATGAAAATGGGGTTTATAGGTACCCCCTTTACAGACCTGCCCACTTTATGAAAATCACATGCCGTTTGGGGCAAGTCATAGTCAAGTCAGCACACTGACACACTGACAGCTGTTGTTGCCTGTTGGGCTTCAGTTTGCCATGTTATGATTAGAGCATATTTTTTATGCTAAATGCAGTAGCTGTGAGGGTTTCTGGACAATATTTGTTATTGTTTTGTGTTGACATTAAAAGCAAGCATATTCGCCCACTCCCATGTTGATAAGAGTATTAAATACTTGACAAATCTCCCTTGAAGGTACATTTTGAACAGATAAAAAATGTTTAATTAATTAGCAATTAATCGCGATTAATCATGGACAATTATGCGATTAATCGCAATTAAATATTTTAATCGATTGACAGCCCTAGTCAATACTTTGATATTTTTGACAACACTAATTTGTACGCCATGCAACAAAACTACGGTAACGTCTGCAGTTAGGTTGTGACAACATAACCACTTAGGTTTAGCAAAAACATCACGGTTGGGCTTAAAAGAAGTACGTAATCTAAGTAAAATACCTACGGAAACAACATAACGTAAATATAGAAAAAAAAAAAAAAAACTAAAAAGACACGCGACAAACGTAGCGTAACTTACAAAACAAAACACTAGTCTTGAACATAGGATTCCTGGTTGAAAATCGTGTGTTTATTCTGCCATAGCTCTGAGTGTAGCATATTTACACCTGAGAGTCATTACAGACTACATGGCGTACAAATGAATCACCAAAAGCAAGAAAGGCGTTTTTGTTGCACGCTAAATGCCATGCGTGTTATCGTGTCATTCATAGGCCTTTTTGTGCGAACGGGTTGATTTGGGACTCTCCTGCCTTTGGCTTTAACTAAGTAACTGACCTCAAATGGTCCCTGAGAAACTGCACAATGGCTGCCAACTGCTGCTAAATGATTAGGATTGTTTTACATGCAGAGGAGGGTTTCCAGCTTGGGCATTAATGTAATGAAAAACACAACTTAATTTAAATTTTTATGGTGAAAAATATAATGATATATATTCCCACTTTTTCATAAAATAATCCTGCAGGACTTTTATTGGCCCTCTCTAGCTGTGGGCCCCTAGAATCATTAATGAGTGTCATTAACAGCCAATAAACACACACATACAAAGCTCCTTTGAGAAATGTTTACATTTCAAATTATATGTGGAATACAAAATGCATTGTGGTCAAACGTGCCACAAGGTTATCATTGTCATAAACTTTTCAAAGAGCCTGTAAGTAGGCCAACTGTCAAACTTCTAAACACATGCAGGTCTGAAACTTTTTTTTGTTTTTCTAGGTGTGTTTCTGTCTCATAGAGCCATTTAAACTCTGCGGTCTACCGTTTAAAGGGCCATGTGATGTCACCACAGATAAGATGCTGTGGCATGTTAGGGGAAATTCTAGGTTTGTCTTGATTGGCTGAGCTGCAACTTGTTTTTTTATTAAATGTGCTTGACGACAGCACAGCCAATGAGAGTGGAGCGGTGGGCAGGGCCCGATGTCCCCAGCTGCCTCAAACACACACACGCACACACACAGTTTTTAGTTTCACTTCCTCTTTGTTATTGAGGCTGATGCTGAAACCAAGTTTTCCCAGTGCTTTGCAAAGTTTTGCAGCTCTGTATTTTGTTTGTTTGAACATGTCAGTCTTTTGCAAACACACGGCAATTTACTCTTTGTCACGTTTCATGGTAATTTCCACAAAGAATCTCGAGGAGCATAATATAACTAATGTATGATACACAATAAGTTAAACAAAATATAAAGGAACACTACAAAGAGAAGAATCTTGTTGCTAATTTCTGCAGAAATACAAATTGCAAAATAGATTACAGCGTGCACCAACAGTATTATTAAGAGGAAAAAGAAAGACAATATGCACAATATCAACATTTGCCAGTAATATGAGCCATGGGCGCCTAGTTATAGTTAAAAGTGGGGGTGCAAGATCAGTGACAGACAATAGGAAATTTTCCATTTAGTTTACACCGGAAAGTGCCATTTCCTGCAATATAAAGCCTTCTATCACAGCAATTGAAGCTGCTCTTTCACTGGTCGAAAATATTGTACATTTTAAAGTTAAATGCATCAATCTTGTGCACTTTGAGAGCAAAATTAAGAAGCTAGATCTATTAAGAACTTTGTGCTCTTGTGAACACTTTAATCATAAACACATTGATTGTATTGATATGAAAGGCACTGCAAAAAAGTCACACCAACAAAGCATGGTCAACTAGACGGGGCTCGTGTTTCGAGACGGGTCGGGTGGGTTGCCGACATCGGCGCCGACCCGACGCACTGTAAACACTCCGCCCCGGTTTACAGTCGAGCCGGGTATCCCGTCCCTCCCCGCAGGGAGAGAGGGCACGTAGCAAGCACTAGTGGTCGACGACCCCGGGAAAGCGGCGAGGTTAACGGACGAGGGTTGTCCGGAGTTCATAGTACAAAACAGCTTAAGGACGGAAAATGTAATTTTAAACTCATATAGTCTATTACATATGAAACGGCCAGATATAACTTTTTTTTTATATAACTAGCTCAAACGTTTAAAAATAGCAATAGTTGTTTAATCAAAAAGTGGGGATGCAAAAACACAGGTATGCTCCCCCAAGTCTAATAGTGGGGGTGCAGCTGCTCCGCTTGCTCCATGGCTCAGGCGCCTACGATATGAGCTGTGGTGAAGAGTGAAAGTGAGAGCATACGGTATGAGAGAAACACGCACTGTATGTGAAATTGCTGCTTTTTAAATGACGCAAATTGTGAATAAGATTCACACATCAAGTCTCTGTAAGGCACTGTATTTGGGCAGGAAGGCTCTTAAATAGAAACAAAATATTATCCAATTAAACTACACAAAAGAAATGAAAATGAAATACTTAATTGTTTACATTTCAGCCACTTGAAGCTCTTTTTTGACTGGTTTCTAATGAGGTCAAAAGTAGAATCACTTTAAACATCTTGATGACAAATATTACAGGCAGTCTGCAGTAAAGGGGTCAAAGGTCAGAGCTGTTTTTTTTGTTGCTGACTGCTGCAGGCAAGATTTATCATTTGAAAGCAACTTTGGTTTGTTGTTTCAGGTTTTTAAGGAGAACTTCTGCTGAGCTCTGCACACTCGACACATACACACACACCCTGGATACACACCTTTAGGCTTGTTTTGGATTTAGAGACAGTACATCACGGGGCAGCAGTAGCTCCGTCCATAGGGACTTGGCATGGAAACCGGAGGGTCGCCGGTTCAAGTCCCCGCATGGACCAAGTACTGAGGGTGAACTGGTAGCTGGAGAGATGCCAGTTTGCCTCTTGGGCACTGCCGAGGTACCCTTGACATCTCTCCATTAATGCATGTATATAGGTCCTGTTTGTACATGTGTGTGTGTATTTCGGGCCTGTGTGTACTATGTATATGTAAATAAGTGAAAAAAAATTGAATTTTCCCGCGGGGATTATTAAACTGCCTTTCTTCTTCTTCTTCTCACACTTTTATTCTGTTTACTGCTGCAGCTACCTATTTCTAAATGTATTGCTATTTATTTTCTATTTTTTGTTTAACTTTGTTTTAATCATTCCTGTTTCATTCACATATAATAACAAGATAACAATAACAAGAAATCGTTGTATGTATTTTGATACAGCTCATACTGCCCTGGGATACAAACCGGCAACTTTCCACACACACTGACAAGCAAACACAGCTCACACAAACACACACACACATAAATGAATACAGACACACACCAGTCTAAACAAGCAAAAACATGCAGAAAGGCCGCCCACACACACACACACACACATACTGGCACACAGTTAGGCACGCACATCCTCCATATGTTATTACACTTAAATGTTCGGAGCCTCAACACAGCTGGTGCTGCACAGAGGAAGCCTCTGTGTGTGTGTGTGTGTGTGTGTGTGTGTGTGTAGACCAATACATGCCTGGTATGCAAAGAGCAGTTGTCACTCCGTCTACTGTATTTCTTTGTGTGTTCTACTGTGCACGTGTTGGTGTTATTACATGTTACAGTAATTTGGTGCCTGTTCATGCATACATGTTTGCATTGAAACTTCTGCACATTACAATATGCATGCATGAGTTTTTAGTATTTATTATGGACACATCTGAGGCCTTAACAAAGTGACTTACAGCAGGATAACTCAGCAGTGTCCATGTTACCTAAAGTCATTGCGTAACAGTGTAATCGGCATCACATCAGACTTCAATGTGACATCTTTGTGTGCGTGTGTGACTGCCTCATAAATGTGAACAAAGTGTACAGACTGTCTGGCTCACTCTCAGATCTGATCACAAAGCATCCAGTGTGTGTTGTCAACTTTATTAACATGTTTTTGTTTATCCAGGCCAGATATCCCAGTTTGGCGGCAGGAAATACACAGTGTTGCTTTGTGTTTATAAGTCTCATGGATGTGATAATACACTCCGAAATGTCCTGATATTGAAAATATATGATTCTGCTCTTCCACCTCAAACATTTACTTTCTACATTAGGTCACAGCATTATGCAATATTACTTCAACTAAATCCATTTTTAAGTGGGATCTCTTATGCAGTAAAAATTAGAATCACAATTCGTGGAATCAAAACTGAGATTTTAAAGGAGGAGAGAGGGTGAAGCTAAGTACAACCGAACACTGAATAAGACATTTTTAGGTGACCAAAAAGGCTATAATTAACTTTCATGAACTGAAAACACACTGTGAAAGGGTTAAGGTTTGAAGATGAAAACGCGGACAACTCCCATATCGGACAACGCTGTGGTAACGACCTGTCAATCACAAGGTGGCCACACCCTAAAGCATACCCTGCTTTATGGTCTATTTGACTCTAAATGGGACCATAATTTACTAAGTGAACATCATGCTGTATTGAATAAGACTTGATACTAGAGATTAGGGATGTCACGATACCAGAAATCTAGTAGTCGATACCAATACCAGTGAATTTCCACGATTCTCGATACCCAATTTGATACCACGGTAAAAAAGAAATAAAGGAAAATTATGAGACTTTATTGCTTAGGTATACTGTAGCTCAATGACTGTAAGAAAACAGCAGAGGCTGTACACGCACACACGCACTCTCTCTATATATATCCTCAGATTGCAAGCAGTAGTTTAAATTCACTGACATGGTGACGGACCATTAGACCATTAAATATTTATTTAAAATGCTAATGTTATATTTTGATGACGGATGACACAGACCGGCTAACACAGTAGCCTTTAGCGTTTTTCCATTGCAAGCGTTGTATGGCTACAAAACAATGCCAGCTGTCTGCAAACAAAAATAATGGTAACGTGTGGACTATATCAGGATAAAGATAACAAGTGTAACAAGTAGTTGTTAATTTAACGTTAACATGAATTGAAACTCACTCACCTTGAATTCTTTGAACAGATCTGGATGTCTGTCTTTTAGGTGCTTTGCTAAATTGGAAGTATTTCCTCCTTTGGTTTGAAAAGTACGACGGCACCGTTGCATATTAGCTTTTGCGAATGTATTATTACTCCTTCATGATCCGCCTCGACCGCAAAGTACTTCCATACCCAACTCTTGCTATTTGTCTTCTCAACGAGTCGAGGCGGCGCATGCGCTGCAGCTGCACTTGTTGCCATCTTTCACGTGTAGTTGTTTTTTTCCGTGCTGTTAGGTGTTCTTCTTCTTCCTTCATTTCGCGGCAGATGAGAACACTTGTAAGCGTATACGCTGCCCCCATCAGATCCGGAAGGATCGCATCTCCAGTACCTCCGGTACCAATGACCATTACAGGCATCGTACGGTACCTTCGGCACTGTAGAAAAACCGTCACGTTTTTTTAATTTTGGCACTGACTTGGTACCGAAGTATCGGTTCACGTGACATCCCTACTAGAGATTGAGATTGAGAAGTAGGGTCATTTTCTCAAAGACTTCTATACAATCAGACTTCTTTTTGCAACCAGAGGAGTCGCCCCCTGCTGGCTATTAGAAAGAATGCAAGTTTAAGGCACTTCAGCGTTGGCTTCACTTTTCAGACCCCAGAGTTGCCGCCTGCTTACACCTTTAGTTTTAGAGCTTCTTGATTCAACTCACTTGTTCTGGGGATTCAAATCTGTCTGCAGCTTTCCATGCTAGGATTTGAGACGTAATCTGAAAATGGATCTGTCTGGCTGTGTACCAATAATGTTTGTGTAAGTTTCCAGCTAAACCTGTTTTTATTAATCAGATGACATGTCAGTCAATACAGAAGTTTGTCTTCAGTTTACTAAGGGCTGGGAAACAGGTACATGGTCTTAGTTTTCATTTTATGAATTAATGTTTTTAGTTTTAATAGGGCCTAATGTATACCCGGCTTTTTATGTGTGTTTTTTATTCATCATGGGTTGGTTATCATGCGTTATCATATGCTGTTTCTTTTATACGTAATGCTGCTCTGCAGGACCCAACCCAGGTGGTTTTGTTTACAGGAGGTTCATACAGATCCACCTGTCAGAGCTCGAGTGTCGGGCACTTTGTGTCTTCATTGCAGGTCACCAAGTTTATCCGTTTGTCGTCATTCCTCCATCTATCCAGGACTCAATGTCTTTTTATTCGCTTGCTGTTTTTTGGCTGATTTCAGATAAGATATGGCCCACAATAGGTCTTCTGTGTCAGAGGCATTCCTGCACTTCACTACTTTCAGGTACAGGGAATCCTCGGCATCACCTACACAGTGTTGCTTTCATCACAACACACGCACACTCAAACTGACTGGCACACGTCTGCTGCCTCTTCTTCTTCTGTTTTGTTTTATTTCTCTGCATTAATACTTGAAGAAGATCTTTTTTATGGTATTTTTGCCTTATTAGACATAGCTTAAAATCCTGTTGCCATCTACGTATTGTATTTTGTTTTTTTGTTGTTTTTACCTCTTCCCAAAGACTGAGCTATATATTTATGAGTTAGTTTCATACTCTGTAGTCTCTGCTTTCACATCTCTTTTTCTTTTCATCTTCTCCATCTCTACCCTTATTATCTCTCCACCATCAGTACATTATTAGTGTTTGTGTTATAGTATTGCGTGACCAGAGACTTCTTATCACATACTGTAATCCCTCCCAGTTGTTTTTGCAAAGGTCTGTGTAAGTGCTGCTGTACGTCTGACGGACAAGAAAACGAGCGAGGTGCGGTCACAGTGTAATGCAGGACAGGTGCAATGCGGCAACTCTATGAAATTCACCCCGCAGGTTGACAGCAGCTTTGAGATGAGTGGTGTTTAGAAAAGAAACTTACTGTCAGTCATGTGTAACAACAATAGAGACAAACATAGGAAATTAATAAAAATGGATGTGATATTAACATTTTATTGATGGAAGGTGCTTTTGCAAAAAAAAAAAAAAAAAAATTGTAATTTTCATCCAAGGAAAATAGCATTGAAGCTTCACACTTATAGTATAGTCAACCCTTTCTCCTAGAATTAAGTTTATAGAAATTAAATATAATCAATTTAATTTATGGAGTTCATCTAATTTACAACAGCAAATACGTTTGAAACAGATGTAATGCCACCCAGATTCAATTTTTTTATGAGAAAATATTGTCATTCAACGTATCTGGCAAGTCGCAAAAATTTTAATAGTAGTAATAGCTTAAAGTTAGGGAAAGATCATGGTCTGGTAAATGCAAAAAATCTGCTTACTGCCCATACTGTAGGTGTGGAGAAGAAAAGTGAAAGGTGTCAATAAATCAGGTAGGTAAACTCTATTAAAATATGCAATAACTAAGATCAGTGTATATGATGGAATAGTGGCATTAGAATGTGCCAGAGGAAACAAATTTGGGCTTTTACGGCCGAGGTGGCTACTTTTTCCCACTGGCTGGCTTCTCCATATCCTTGTGGAAAGCCCTTTACGTGCTGTATTTGCACAAAATCAAATGACATAGCAATTGAATTGAAGAGTTGCCTCCAAATACTGTTTTTTCACTAGCTATGATTGCATTAAGCAAAATGGAGAAGGGCCTCACATTGGTCTTTGCCTGGGGCCTCAAAATCACTAAAACCGCCCCCTAAACCGAACCACAGACTAGGCTTGCTTGTGGGAAAATGTCCTCACCGTGACATCCCTACCACAGATAGCAGTCAAGCTGCAACCCAGGTGTCAAGGTCCTGCACTCTGCTCTCCATCCACCCCGACCACTTCCCTGCTATTCAAATGGTCTAGCTAAATGTAAGGCTTCATTAGCTCAAAAAAATGTTGCCAGTGAACATAATTCAGGCCGCGATTACAGTTGTCAGCACAACATAACTGGGAAAACAATTTAGTAACATTTATCTGCCAATTAGACTGTTGTCAGGACATTAAATAGGCGTTATCAGTCGTTATAAGCACCATAGATGTGGGTCAATAGGGGCCTACTACATCCAATATTCAATTTTATCATCTATTCACGTGGTAGATCATTGAAAGAAGGAATAAAAAACATGACAGCGACCTCTAACAACCTTAGTAATTATGACAGGAGCAAAAGCGGAAGTCAGGCGCTATAGTGTAGACAGCGTGAAAGTCCATATGGGGCTGAGGTTGGGGACGATGGATGGGACAAAAAATACAGAAATTTTGCCCGGGAGGCCAGGGTTCGCATCTCGTGTGAAACTTGTTGTACGCAAGCGTTTAATTTCGCTTTCATTTTTGAATGTAAGTTATTTTAAGCCAAAATACGAAGTCTTTTTGTTGCCTAAACCTAAAGAAGCCTTTTTGTTTGTGTTCAAACCGTAATGTTTCATTTGGTTTTACGCGTTAGAACGTATTGCTTTTAAGTTTCACTTTCACTTATAATAGCATTGTCAGGTGTTCCTCTTTTTGGCCCACCGTCTGTATTTGTCAACACTCGATGTTAAGCCCTTTTTCCCTGAAATGGCTTCAACTTAATGTGATGCAGTTAAAAAGGGGTCAAAAGAAGTAGCTGTTCTTATGCAGCACGATATGTTCTGATGCACAAATTAGATCAAATTTGTGAACATCACTGTCAGTCGTTGAAGCTGTTATTACTGTTTCCTGCTTCAAGCTTCAGCTTCATAACAATCCTCAGAGCATCTACGTCAACTTATATTGGTTCTTTTCCCAGTGTTGTGTGTTTATGTGACCTGGACCTGGGATTAAATCAGCTGAGTGACCTTAAGACTCTCCAGCTGGGCTTTTGGCTGCAGGACCAGAGAGGAGGAGGAGGATCTGGGGTTTCCCATGGGGTTCTGGTGGATGGGTGTCAGGGGGTACATCGGGGGTTGAATCTGTTTTCCCAGTTCGGTTTCCCCACTGAGTTTGTTCTTTCCAGAGGAGAAGACCCAGACTGTCAAGGAAACAGATGTGCTGTTACAGTTAGAGTCCTCAACTGAAAGAACAGCACCAGTGTGTTTCTGTAAATTTTCTTCATTTATAAATCATTAAAATGTTGCTTCTTTTCTGTTTCATTTTGCAGACTATTGCTATCAGTAAAGGGCATGACAGTAATATCACTTGTCTGACTGAAATTATAGGGAAACTCCAACATAGAGGTACACATTAAGGATGTGCATTACAAGCAAAAATACTATTCGTATTCGAATCACTGGTAATTATTCGATTATTACTCGAATAATCCCCCCCATACACATACCCCACACCCCCCCGCAGCAGCTGCTCTGCGGGGGGGGGGGGGGAGTTGGAAACGACATGTAGCGTCGGCACATTTTCCCATCGAACGCTATGGATTAAGAGTTTTTTTCAACCATATTGTTGGAACAGTGGAAGAGGCCGGTGGAAACCCAAACACGCACACACACACACACACACACACACACACAAACACACACACACTCACAGAAACGAGCAGAACTGAACGTGCCACACACGTTTCACCGGTAGTAACGTTACTACCAGGCAGCGCCTGCAATGGTTTATACAAGGGAAATATATATGTTTTAAGATGGGACGAATAGTCGCATAAACTATTCCATTCTTTATAATTAACGACTATTCGAAAAATCGAAAATCATGACCCATCCCTAGTACATATTGTGCTTTAACAGTGATATCCTCCAAGTTTTTATTAAGCTGGTTCCTGAAATGTTGGGGAAATCCTTCCCATTGGTGTCATGTGGTTATGTATAAGTCACAGGCTTGTACTTCACAACTCACAAAAGTCCACTGAAGTGTTTATGAAAATAATCATCATATGGTGTTAAAAGAAAAAAGAAGAAAAAGTCCTGATGATGTAGGATTACAGTTCTTTGTCATGTCAGTGGTAATAGTTCCCCACAACATTATAGGAAAAGCCTCCCTTTCACATAAAGGCATTCACTAAGAAAAATGATACAAAAGTTCTTATCTTACTGTAAATTGTCTGTCATTGTAGAACAAGAAGTAGTATAGTATATTGTGGGAGAAATGTTTTCGGTCTTGTTTTCTCAAATGCATTAGTGTTCAATGTGAACTTTGAGGTTAAAGTTCCTTTCAGATGACTTAGTACGGGAGAAATGTTCCTGTCTTTTTTTTTTTTTTTTAAAGCTACCTGTCATAACAAGTGTGAAAAACAAACTCATGATTCAAGTCAACAAAGAAGAACAAAGTGTTTTTAACAGTGTCTGACTGTCAGCTGACAAACTGTCCAACCAGTTTGAAAGACAAAAACATCCAAAGATGACAAAGAAGAGACGTCAAAATCCAGCCGTGTAAGCCTCCCTCTGCTCCTCCCCCCTGACCCAGCGATCCACCTCATGTTTTTCTGAAAGATGACTCCCTGTTCGCCAACACCTGGGCTTTAAAAGCAGGCACTTGGCCAAGAGAAGGAGAAAAACAAACCCGACAGGTTTCGGCTTTCCCTTCAATGAAAAACAAACAGGGAGAGAGAGTTGAGAGGGAGGGCCGGAGGAATAGATGGAGACAGAGAGGTGAGGATGAGGGGTTGTTTGGCCTCAGATTCATCTCGGCACGCTCACCAGCTGAGAGAAGAGCCTGTTTTGTTGGCCTCCGACACGGGACCAGCAGGACTTCCTGTGAAGTAGCAGTTTGCTGTGAGCCTGTGGGTGGGGGGGTGGTGGAGGGTTGGAAAGGGGAAGAAAGTGGTGGTGGAGGTCCACAGGGTTGTGGTCATGTGGGAGGATCGAGGTTGTCCTCTGTTTAACCCCCCTCTCTAGGTAGCAAACAGGCTATAATTCCACAAAGTCACATCCACTCTCCAAAAGTCTGAGGGTGTGTTACTCGAGGAAATCAGCACGTGCGAAAGGGGAAAAAAAAGCACTGAGTGGAAAATCAAACGATGTTAAAATGTAAAGCAAAGATAACAAATAACATTTCATAAACATGTAAAAACATTATAGAGCTTTGAACATATTATTAAATCTGCTTAAAAATATTAAAATACTGATATAAAATCTTGAGATGCTTTATTTTGTGTTAAGCAAAAAGTTTATTATAATCACGTATTTTTAAAGTTCATCCATCCATTATTTGTAACCGCTTATTCTATTCAGGGTTGCGGGGGGGCTGGAGCTGATCCCAGCTGACATTGGGTGAAGGCGGAGTACACTCTGGACAGGTCGCCAGACTATCACAGGGCTGACACATAGAGACACACAACCATTCACGCTCACATTCACACCTACGGCCAATTTAGTCATTTTTAAAATCATTATTAGTAATAATAATAACATAATCTAAATCATAACTATTTAGTTAATATATATGTTTGCCTATCTGCCCATTATGGCTGATGATGATTTGTATTTAACTTCATTCTATCGTTGTCATATGTGCATCATCACAACTTTTAATCCACAATGTGTCACTTGTTCTTTCCCTGTCTCTTTCTGATAAACTTGTGTTTGTCTACTTATAAAATGTGGCCGGTTCTCTCTCGTCCATTAGCCAAACAGAGATTTGAAACAGACACAGACAGGATCTTTTTTTCCCCAGATAAAAACAACCTCATGTACTGTTTCCCAGTCTGAGGTTGCTGCACTGGTTCTTCGAAAACAACCCTGCCCGTCTGTACAAACCTCTGACACTGTATCCTCTCCGGGGGGATGAGCTGAACAAAAACAACTCACTCCTTCAGCCGTGACATCACTGCCAGTTGTTGTTACTCTCTCAGCACTGAGGCTTGAGATAGAAAGTAAAGACAGAGCAGCAGTAAAATTATTAGTAACGCTGCCTTCACATGATAAGAAATTTGCGCTTCACTTACCGCCAGGTAGGGAGCAGAGACAGCAGGTAAAATATGTCCCCAAAAAGAGCACAAGGAACACCATTCACTGTTTCTAATCAACAACAACAGTTGCAGCTGTTCTCATTGGTTGCGCTTTGAAAGGTCAGCGGCGACCGAGGTCAGAGTTGAAATAATTTGAACTTTGAGCGCAGCGCTTGGTAGCGGCTTTGAGCCGTGCGCCACACCAAGGGTAACGCTTCCGACTAGTTGGGCAGCACCGTTCTCCCCATAGAAAAACAATGGCACAGCTAGCGCAGAGTGATTTACCGATTTTAGCTTAAGCCAACCCGATCTCACACAACTCGACCTCATGGTGGCACCAGAGGAAAAGTAAGGGGATCATCAAAGTCATCAGGCTTCATCCTCCGGGGACCATGAATATCTGGACATTTCCAAAGTCTGTAGGCATTGATCACCCAATTTACCCAATCTGCTAAATCCACTAAAACAGCTCAGAGGGAACACATTAACTGTGTTGAAGAGATGCATTTAAATCATCATTCTGTTGACCAACCAAACTGGAAGGTATGTTGTTACATCAGTGATCAGGATCACCACTAGAGGCTCAAGAGGAGCATGCAGAGTCATTTGACAGCTGCTTGTTTACAGCAGCAGCAGCAGCAGTTCTCAACCATAGAGAGATACTGCAGGTTTTCATACCAACCAGTCACTACAACAATTTCCCATCCCACTGATTTACCTTTCTGCATTAACTCATAATCATCAGACACGCCCATTCCTATTATGAGAGTCTTTCAGTGCGATGTTCAGTGGCAGATGATAAAACATTTTGATCACAAGCGCAAATTCACAATAGCTGCAACCACATACGTGCATGCATACACGCGTGCATGCGTTCACACACCTCTCACAGGTGTCTACGAGAAACAGTTCATGAGTAATGAAAGAGGGCGTGGCTTCGGTATAGGGGGCAGGGCTAGCCCACACCAATGAAAAAGGAGGTCTCTGCTGAGACCAATGATGCCTCCCACAAGAGTCTACAACAAACGGTTCATGAGTTTGGCCATGGTTCATGAATTTGTGTAGAAGTTATGCACCTTTTTGTTAAAGGCTACACCCCCTTTTGCCAATTGGCATGATCACAAACACACACCTTCACACCACACACTTGACCTCCATGCCAAATTTCAGCCTCCTTGGGCGAAAACTGTGGGCGCTAAAGGGTGGGGAATTTTTTGCGGACCGACCGACCGATAGAGTGAGCTACAGAGCTGCTGGTTGCAACTTAAAAGTGTCTGGGGAGACACGGATATCTTTCCAAATAGTGACACTGCCTGTGACTGCTTGAGATGTTTCTGATGTAGAGCTAGAAGGCTCATTCTAACCAGAGCATCAGCTAAAAATACAAAATGAAAATGAAAATAAAGAATAGTCTGCCCACATACGGAGTTGAATACGTGCTGCAGTGAGGCGACACTATAAACAGCCCCATGTTGTGTTTACACTCACATTAGTAATGCCAACTTAACATTAGCAAGTCTTATCTCTGTCAGATTTATGGTGATAACCTGTGTAAACGTGTCCCATCTGGCACAATGACACTTTAAATTGAGACCTGGAATAAATGTATGCATAGTTTCTATTAGGACTGGAGCTGCACCATCTCTTCCGCACAAAGTCTGTCTGCAGTTCAGTTCATGATGCTTCAAATCACACAAATCTGTTTATTTCAAACCACACCTTCCTCTACAGCACTGCATGAACTTGCTGACCGCGGATTTATCTTATCTAAGTATTATCAGCATAGAGAGCAGTAAATACATTCAGTTTCACTTTTCACAAGCAAGACACGCTGTGATTAATCAGAATAAGGACTCCAAATTATTACAATCCCCAAAGTATACTGAAGGCGTCAATGATATCAAGTTTTGCTTTAATGTCAGCAGGGATTTCTTTTCAGAGTAGGCATCAAAAAAACGTTCTTATCTTATTTTTTATTACCCTGTTTTGAGGGTCGCTGATATAGGACTGTTATATGTTTTTGTTTAGTTTATGGTAATTTGCAGAATATCTAAAGCGAAACTAAGTGAAAGGTGATGAATTCGGATCTTCAAGGCCGTCACAGGACGGTTCTGCAAAGTAAAAAATCATCTGGGATACATTTTGAGCTCCAGTTTTCTGATGTTTTGATGAATGGATGTTTGAGCAGAGCCTCATGTTTGGTTTCACATCTGGACTGAGGTGCTGTAAATGTCACGTAAACATATCAACAACTGGGAATATACTGTATGTAAGATGTCTGTGTCATTAAAAGCAGCAAGGTTGCCAAGGGTCAAAGGTTACAGACAACAGATGGAACAAATATGATATCTAGTTTTACAAAAAAAAACCACACCCATTATTAGGTTATTAATATAAAGCAGTTAACATAACATTGACATATGATATCCTTAAAAAGATGATATGGTGAACAGGTTGGCAAAGAGTTGCCTGTTTACACATCCAGCAGACACAGAGCAACATTAGCAAATGTAAGTCAGTAGTAATTCTCTTTTAGCTCTGTTTTGGTCTCCACCAACTCCTGAGGGAAATATTTGTCTCTTTAGCTTCTAAATGCTCCTTTATGTTCACCAGCTACATTTGGTTTATTAGAGCTTTTTTTTGCTAAATCTAGAATAACCGCCTTACGGTTGTATGTCTCCGCCAACCAGTCAAGTTGCAGTTTACATCCATGACTGTCCAAAATGTCATCACTTCATCATTTTATCCTATTAGACATTTGTGTTAAATTGTCATAATTATCAAATGAATTCTGGCCAAAAACGTGTTTTGTGAGGTCAAAGTGACCTTGACCTTTGACCACCAAAATCTAATCAGTTCATCTTTGAGTCCAAGTGGACGTTTGTGCCAAATGTGAAGAAATTCCCTCAAGGCGTTCCAGCGATATCACGTTCACGAGAATGGAACGAACGGACGGACGTACGTGGACGCATGTACGGCCGTACGTTAACACGTATGGACGGACGGAAAATCCCAAAACATAATGCCTCTGGCAACGGCTATCGCCAGCACGGACACATCAAATTAGCTGCCTGCTGCAGCTGGAAACAGGGCTGATGATATAAGATCAATATGAGCAACCCGTTTCTTAATATAACAACACTAAGAGCCTATAGCCATGCTAACGGCTCTGTGAGGTCAGTACAGTGTACTGTGGTGCTGACGTCAGTATCCTAACATTCTCACAATGGCAATGTTAACATAATTGCGTTTAGCAAGTATAATATTTACCTTCTTAGTTTAATGTGTTTGCATGCTAATATTTGCTAATAAACAGTGAACAAAGTACAGCTGAGCCCGATGGGAATGTCATTAGTTTTGCAGGTATTTAGTTATGAGCAATAGTATTGGTTTAGTTTTGACCTGCTAGATCAAATGTCAGAAGATTACCAAAGTCAGCAGGATTTATCCTCTGGGACCACAAATGTCTGCACAACATGTATTTAGTTGAGATATTTCAGTCTGGACCGACCAACCATGCTGCTCACTAAAAAAGTTGATTAGTGCAGCTTTGAAGGTGGAAGTCATCTTAAGAATATTTCTGAATAAACCAGACTGACTTTTTTTTGTGGCAGTGTTTTTTTTGTTTTGAAGTCTTGGAATTTGAAACCTGTTATATATCTCTGTGACCCTGAAATGGTAATGATAGTGCTATATGAAAAGAAATGAAAGACAACCGTTGATAAGATATAAATCTAAATCCTGCCTGTCACCACCAACTCATGACATCTTTATTTCAGCGGATATGGTGAAGTTGATAAAGCGTGTGTTTACTTCCTCTCGTCAAGACAATCTGCGGTTACAGAGCAGGACAAAATGTACAGCAAACGAGGCTTTTATACTCCGAAACTCACATGCTGAAACTGTCGAGGAGAGTCAGGTCACAGCATGCACGTTCTCTGCTCAACCAAAGACTAAAAATAGAGACAGTGGTTGGAAAATGATAAAAAACAAAGGACATATTTGACTTCAGGGCATGAACCCTGATACAAGGATCATTTAAACCCTCTGCCTTCTCTTTCTTTATCTCAGTCTTTGTGTTCTCCTCCCTCCACAGGCTGTTTACATTTCACACACCAGTCGACTTTATTGCTCTGCACAGCTGAGTTTATAACCTGCATGCCTCCTACAAGGTGGAAAGCACCTGAGATAGTGCACATAAAAACCAAGGTCAGTGAAAATGGCTTAATGGATTCTAGGTATTGTACAGTAATACAGTTACGTAATAGTTACATTAAGCCAACATTAAAGAAGTGCAAAGGGCAGGACACCATAAAAGTTTTTTTATTTCTGTAATATTAAACTGCAGTGCAACTTTTAAATGATGCAGACACAGCTATGACTTTTGCACCCATGAAAACCTGAGGATTTAAAAGCATCTACGACTGTATTGTGCAATCAGCTGTATTGAAATGAAATAGACTGTCATAAAGAGAATCAGAGGTAAGAGACCTGAGCTATACCCTGGAAACCTACCCATCGGTCCAGTCATACTCCTTACCAGATGTGGTGGTTCGTTGGTTTCTTCGAATCCCCATTAGCTACTACATTACAGCAGCTTTTCTTAGACTTGATCAAAGCATTCTGAAGAACAAGCTGCTGCACTAAAAGTGGTTTATCTCCCATGAGACAAACTCAGGAGTTTTTGTTTCTATTGATGACCACGTCTCCCCTCCCTTACTGGTAAATTGTGGAGCGCCCCCAGGGGTCAATAGAGTGCTGCAGGGATGACGTATTTTTGTAGGCCAACCCGGAAGTTAGAATCGCACGGGATCCCTCGACAAAAAGCCAATGGGATTTTTCTATTGTATTTTGGATTATTGCAGAAAATAATCTCTGTGGCAAACACGTTTATACTTACATGTTTTGTTCCGTAAAATAATCTCCACAAATGAACACTTTTACGATTTCTGAAGCACAAATGCGATCGCCAGAAGTAAAAAGCTAACGTTAGGCTATAAACGAACTACACCACAGTCGCATGATTTCACGTCACCACCATTAAAACTAAAGGCGGACTAGTGTTCGATGTGATGACATTTATTATTCTCCTTTAGCCACTTGTTAGCAACCGCTTTTATGAAGACACGTAAAGGCTTCAAAATTCTCGAGTGGGGTATTTACTGATGTATTTTATGTCATATAACAAAATGTTAAAATCTCTTAAGCTTTTGTTAACCGCAAACTTTATTTCGAGCATCTAACTGAAAATCCATTCAAAAAACCCGTTGACTTCCAGACGACAGAACTGTAAGTGCTAAAATGCTAACTCATTTCTGTGTTTTAGGACTCATTCCTGCAATACTCTATACTGGGACAATTTTTTTATTTTCTTATATTATAAGCACCCAGAAATTATGCTTACAGTGGATTGAGTTCAGTAGCAACATTGTTTCCGACAAAGGAAGCACTACGTTTTTGTACTGCACATAAGTTGTAGGGACTTGGTCAGGGTGAATTGTGGGCGTCCCGCGTGTAGATAGGTTTAGCCAACTAAAGCACTTTGGATAAGGTTGGGGAAAGGTCGTGGGTTCAGTTAAATTAGCAAATCAATTCACTTTTGATTTAACCAAGGCGATGATCATTTGCTAACCTAGATGAGCTTGGTAACAACATTTTGTGACTGGGCCGATATGTTCATTAACTATGTTTTCTCATTATGTTCATAGAAGTGACAGGCTGGATTCACACCGATCATCCATTTATCGAAAGAGGAACTTAAACAGTGCACCTCTGTGCAGATTATTGCTGTTCACACAGACCTGAGTCAGATGGCAGGAAAACAGACAGGAAAGACGGGAAAACTTTCAGCAAAATTGTGAACAGAGCTATAACAAAACGCCTTGTGAGAGCAGTGTGAAACTGGTGAAATGTCTGCATACTGAACCTCCCACAGCTTCTCCGCAGAACTTTACGGTGACACAGTAAACTTGACTGGATTGACAGTTAAACAGTCCAGTGCACAGCTGCAGTGCAACGCTGAGTCATGAGTCAGGGATGCAACTGACTCATCCCTGACTGAGTCAGTTGACTGACTCAACTGACTCCCCCTCCCCACCCAATCACACCGCCTCATCCCACATCCAATGGGACAAGCACAACACACCTTTGTGCTTTGGTCTCCTGGAGCTCCACATCCCAAGACTGCTTGTGGTCAGAAAACAAACACACACTGCAAAAATACCAAGCGTCAACCTCCGGTGCTGATAAATGAAGCCAACGCAGAAGTGCCACAAAAAACAGTTCTTCAAATGGCCACTTGAGGCTGGCTCAAAAAGCGAGTCTATCCTCATAGACCCCCATGTTAAAATTCCCAACTTTACAGGAGAAATAAACATGTTTACAGCCTGGTACAAAAAAACATTTTGGTCTCAGTGGTGGAAAAAGTCTACACTTACAGGCCTATGTTAACCACTATAAAGATAAACTACAAAGAACCTCTGTACAATATACTGGCCTTGAAGGGTTAATGTCAAAACACTCTGACATTGCATTAATGACCTGACCGACTAGCGAGGACGGAGTATGTAAATTACCATATTTTCATACAACTTCCTAACAACAAAGTTGGAAACGTACTGTGCATGATAGAGGATTTCTGCAGGTTTATGATGATTAAACAGCTTTCAGTTTTTGTTGTTAGTCTCTGATTCACTAAAACCAAGTTAAGACCAGAATCAGGATCAAGGTTAAATGTCTTGCTCAAAGGACTGAGAGTGTTGCTCATCAATTTTTCCTGCATAGACTTTCCAATAAATCTGAATTTAAACCGGCAACTTTCCAGCTATGAACCTGCTTCTCTGAGCTTTAGGTCACTGCCGCCGTAAATAAGTTTTCTGTGGGAAAGGACACAGTAAGGAGACACAGGGGAGGGACAGTATCATCATTTGGGATTAAAACAGAAACAGAAACCAGAGATAAAATCATACTTGAGGCAAATATATTTGTCCACACTTTTCTTGTTCATTTGTTAAGGTGACGAGGCATGTGTATCTCGTGTATATAAAAACAGGACCTATTTAAAGGCGGTTGAAAAATAGGTCGCTGCTCTGCCTTCAATCATTCCATCTACACAGAGACACGGTCAAAGTGCACAATGCAACATAGACCTTAGACATCTACATTGTTCATTGGCTGATACCAGTCTGCTCAATCTGAGTCTAAAGACCCAGACACACCAAACCGACATCAAAGAACTAGCGGTGACGAAGGCCGAATGTTGCGTCTCCTCACCTCTTTTGTGTCTTCGCCAAAAAGTTGCACTTGAACACACCGCAAAGACTACAGCAACCAGCCAACTATCACGTACATTCTGCGCAAGCGTTGGTGTCCCGTGTGAAACCAAAAGTTGAGTGATTTTTACTGATGACGTTATGTCACGTGACACTACGTCGCTGAGTCAGATGATGTTACGTCCGTAGCTTAAGTTCCATAACAAGCATACTTACTGTATTTTAAGCCAAACCATGATGTTTTTTTTCAAAACCAAGTGGTTTTGTTGCCTAAACCTAACTGTTTCACAACATTAACCATGTGTTACCACGTTAACTGCGACCGTTTCACAACATCAACCACGCGCAAACCAAAGTAGGGATGAGATCACTTTGGTACGCAGGAAAGCAGTCACTGTGTCCTTGAACCATTAACTTTTTTATAATTCAGTTCAATTCCACTCATAGTTTTCGATCTCAAACAACATAATCACTTTAAGACAACTTTTTCTCGTGTCCTAAAATATGCAGCCTGTGGAAATGTAGACAACTGATTCACAAGCTCCCAAAACTTTCTAAAATTTAGCAGCGTCTTAAAGGGGACATATGCACATTTTCAGGCTCATACTTGTATTTTGAGTTTCTACTAGAACATGTTTACATGCTTTAATGTTCAAAAAACACATTATTCTTCTCATACTGTCTGTCTGAATATATTTGTATTCACCCTCGCTCCGTTATCGTGCCTGTCTCTTTAAGCCCCTCTCCCGAAAAAGACCAGTCTGTTTTGATTGGCTTGAGAGAAAAATATGTTGCACCTTTGCAGAGGTACATAGGGACATAGGAAGGGCAGCCAAATGTGAATGGCTTGTTGAATCACATGTTTTCTGACCTATGGAGCCCGCAAAAAACTGACTGGGTTGTCTAGCTTCACAGTTAGTGGTTTGGTAGGCACTCCAGATACCCAAATGTGTGTGCACAAGCACTGAGTTTTTTCAATAGGATTCGTTGCCTTTAAAATGCATGTAAAGTGCTCTGTGCATTAGGATTATGTGGAGGAGACTTGAATAGAAGAAGAAGTTGACATAACAGTAGACATGGTAAATTAAAGAGTGTGTAGAGAGGAAGTCATATGAGCAGTGACTTTTATCTTCAACTCTGTCAGGCTCGGTCATCCACCACAATCACCAAAACTTTACTGTAACCAAGTTGCTTTTATTTACTTTGAATTTTATTGTTTGTAAAAGTTTTCTGTTGGTGAAAATGATGTGTTCAATTTGTTCTGTTTCACCTTTCCAGTTTGTGGTTCTGTTAAAAAATCTTTTTAGGTTTTATAATTTGCTTATGCAATCTGCAATTAATGGCCAAGTGTGACTGGGCGTGCATGACACTGAGCTCTCTGACCCATTTAAAAATCATTCACCTTACTGATCTATTAACTAGCATTCTTCAGCCCTTCACCTCAATGCAGTATGAGTGCCCTTGAGCAAGGCAGTTCAAACAGATCTTTGGTGCACAAAGCTAAAGGCAGGTCAGGCCCTGTTTTTAAGAGTTTAGTTTTGTTGCTTCAGGAGCTAAAATGGGTCACTTGAACCACTGCATGTCATGAAAATACATTTAAACATTACTTAATTGATGCATTTGAAGTAAAAGGATTCTATTCTCACTATATTTTATGGGAAAAACTAGAAATACAACACTGAATCTCCCTCTCTTGCTCCCGTTCTTCTTTTCTCAAATCTCAAAATTTGACCTTGACCCATGTTTGTCTCTTCATCTAAATGTTATTAACAACAACAACTCTGTTTACATGGGGGCTCTTCCCTCGATTGGTCTTTGTTTTACTTACCCATGAAGCCTGACGTCAGAACCCAGGAAAGCCCTTCCTCCCGAGGGACAACCATAAGAGGATGAGCTGTGAGAAGTGAACACACAAAGAGAGATAGTTTGTGGATGCGTTATATAATCTAAAGAGCTGGAGCGATAACAAAATAAAGTTGACCACAAATTGACCCCTGTGGGATACCAGTGAACAGGATGATCTGATAGTTGGCCAAAGAAGATCTGAAGTACATGCTGAGAGAGAGACAAACAGTCTCACACACTACAAAACAGTTGTAAGCACATATAAGGAGTGTTTATTAATATACAGTATGTCAACAATTATAACTTCTCTTATTAAAGGTGGAGCGGAAGTTGGCTCCGGTCATGAGCGGAGGAGTTGTAGCATTTATTCACCTACAAATAAACTGTACACACACTGCGCTGCTACGTTCACAGGTATAATGCCACCGACAACCCCACACTCACCGCCGCCACACACACACACGGTCTGTCGGACACTCGCTAACGTTACGCTGCGCTGACAGACCGTATGTGTGCGACAACGGCGAGCACGAAGCCACCAGCAACTTTTACTGGGAAAGCGGCTGCACGTGTCCACGACAATACACGCTGCACCGTGACTGCTAGAGTAACTCTCGGACGGGTGAACTGGTTGTCTGTTTTGCTCATACACTGCAGCTGCTGTACCGCTGCTTGCGACGCATTAATCTTGTCGGTTAACAATCGGTTAACCAGGGTCGGTTATCGGTTACAAAAAAATTCAAAGCATTAGCGTCCCTAGTCCGAGGAAAAGACTACAGGAAAAAATCATTCATGTGCTTCCTGTGTGTTGACATGAAAAGTGACTGCATGGTCGGTGTCGTGACTCTGTTCATCTTTTCTCTCCATGCTCTTATACAGTGCTTTATTTGTACATGTATTTGTACATTTGTACATGACAGTGTTTCATTGATTGTGTCATGCACGGACTAAAAAAAACACTTTCTTCTTTCCATAGGCTACAGAGGCATGAAAGTCCAGAATGACCATTGAACAAGCATGAATAATCTGGCATCTTAACTCAGAGACAAGTTTATATTCTTAACCTTTTATTCCTGCAGGCAAAGTCAACTGAGATAGAGATAGACATCCAGACATAGCTAGATAGATAGATAGATAGATAGATAGATAGATAGATAGATAGATAGTGTTCAAAGTCATCTTCTGAGTCTATGGGAAAGGTCAAAGGTACAAGATTACTGCACTAAATTTTCCATGATGCAAGATCAGAAGAGAGATTTACAGGAAGTTAGTCTTGTTTTGTCCCAACACCAAAGAGGTTCAGATGTCTGTCCCGACATACAATCTTTACATGGAAAAAAAACATTTTGGTCTCTGTGGTTGGAAAAAATTCTACACTTACAGGCCTATGTTAACCACTATAAAGATAAACTATAAAGAACCTGTACAATATACTGGCCTTGAAGGGTTAATGTCAAAACACTCTGACATTGCATTAATGAGCTGACTGACTAGCGAGCACAGAGTATGTAAATTACCATATTTTCATACAACTTCCTCACAACGAAGTTGGAAACGTACTGTGCATGATAGAGGATTTCTGCAGGTTTATGATGATTCAACAGCTTTCAGTTTTTGTTGTTAGTCTCTGATTCACTAAAACCAGGTTAAGACCAGAATCAGGATCAAGGTTAAATGTCTTGCTCAAAGGATTGAGAGTGTTGCTCATCAATTTTTTCCTGCATAGACTTTCCAATAAATCTGAATTTAAACCGGCAACCAGGAGTGCGGATATTACTGAATTCAGCAGGGAATCAGGCTGATGGTTAAATGTCTCTTTGGCCATATAATGAACATTTTCAGAAGAGGTTTTGTAACTGCCTTATGTAAACTGCAATGAATGAATATTATATCATATGAGTGATGTGGAATATGGTCACTGAATTCTTTGACTCTTTAAAATCATTCATCTTACAACATATGACAAGAATACCACAATAACTGCCGTGTCTCCCCAATCAACGCATCCTCATACAACCGTTCGTATGATATCTTACGAAAAGTTATTCCTCATTTTTCAGACATCCAGCGACGCGTGATGAATGTGTCAAATTCCGTTCCAGTCTTTTCGAAATAAACTTCCGTCTTCACAGGAAACAACTTAGTCAGGTTTAGGAAAAGATCGACTTGGTTAGGTTTAGGCAACAAAACTACTTAGTTAGGCTTAAGAAAAGATCGTGGGTTAAAATACCTCTTTACTTCTGGTTTCACACGGGGTACGAACACCGGTCTTCTGGGCAAAAGTTTGGTGTCTTTTGACCCACCGATCCACTACGACCTCCTCCCTAGGCTGCATTTGTCGCTCTTTATACTTCCTGGTTGCTAATTATGTGGATTACATACAAACTGATTTTGTTGGATATATACGAATTCTAATGCATTACTTTTCGTGGGTATTGCTACGAACGATGTACGAGAAGAGCCTGCCCCAATACATACATTTGAGCCAGTAAACAATAAACAAAAGCAAATCAGTCTTTTTCCACTTACACACTTAAAAGTGGTTAAAAAATGTTTTTCTGCTGCTCTCCATCAGCTCTTATTGACTTCAGACTGGGCAGTTTAACATCGACCCCTAATGTCTCAACCAACCACAGCCCATCGTCTTTCCCTACAGGGAGTTACACCTCCCCTCAGCAGATCACATCACTCCAAACAAGGAGCCTCACATGGCAGGGCAACAACAAGTCCTAGACAGGCCGAATCAAATTACACTCACAATAACATTTACATTTAGGCCTATAGCTGACACCCTTTACCCAGAGCCATTGGCAGCATGTGCAGGAGTAAAGTAAGTTTCAGTAAATCAGCACTACGGGAAACCAGTAGTAAGGAGGTCAAAGGTCAGAGAGAAAGTAGCCTGGCAAAAGGGATGTGGGAAAGATGTAAAACAAGAGCAGAGGGTAGAGAAAGAAAGAAAGAAAGGGGTTTATGGTAAAAAAGTGAATAGACAGCGAGAAAGATAGATAGATAGATGACATTTTTTCTGCCTACAAGGTAAGGCAACTTCATTTGTACAGAACTTTTCATCATACTTGCCAACCTTGAGACCTCAAGAATAGGGAGGATTTTAAAACCAAAGCGGGGGGTCTGGGGATCCTCCCCCAGATTCCTGCATTCTGGTGACTTTTAAAGAATGCAAATAACAAAATAATAAGCACTTTGCAACAGCATTTTTATGTTAAATAGGCCTACTTTTAATTTTAAGCTAATCTTATTTCTCAGGAAAGAAAACTGAATAATTTGCCCCTCTGGCGTGAACTCATATGAATCTCTGGCATAAACTAATATTCATCAGTTTTCAATCATTCATTAATTTTTTTGCCCCTGCGTGAGTATTTCTTTCTCTTAGTACTCTACTTTTCTCTCTCCGTCTCTCACTCGCTTTCAGACGTTTCAGACACAACGTGACAACGGCACCGCTGCGCTCTGAAACCCATTATTTCCGATGGCTTGCGCCACGCCACAACAGCTTTCTCTGCGTCAAGCACACGGTAATGTGCAAGTGCAGCTCAAACCGCTTTGTGTCGCAAGCGGCTGTTAGCAGCTCTCTTCTGCCGGGAAACAACATAGGTGCAGCTCTATTGTCGTCTGGGTGGAAACAGTAGGACTTAACCACGCTGTACAATGCCAGAAACAGGTTGAATAAACGAAAAGGTGTGAAAATTTGCCACAAATCGGGAGAAATACTCGGTAATTGTGACTCTCGGGAGGAAACTGGCAGAGGGCAATGAAAAACGGGAGTCTCCCGGGAAAATCGGGAGGGTTGGAAAGTATGCTTTTCATACACAGGATAATTCAAAGTGCTTTACATAAGACATCATGACTTGAAATAAATGAAATGGCAGACTTAAAGATAAGAAAGAAAAAGTCAAGCAAATAAAATTACATAGGAACTGTGGTGGAAGAAGTATTCAAATCATCAGTGAATTTAAGCATGATTATGCATGAGTGAATGTATATGTGCATTGTGATGTTGATGGCAAGTGTGTTGAGTGATGCAGTGGCCTAGAGCCCAAAAACAATTTCCCTGCGGGACAATAAAGTACATCTTGTCTTATCTAAAAGACCTGTTGAGCATGTTAAATCTTCCACCCCAAGGCATGACTGAAGGTATGCACTGCACATGTACATTAAAACAGTCCTTGCCCGCTATAATCATTCCTCCTGTTCATACTAGCCATTAAGAGATCATTTCCAGACAGGCTTCCAGTGTATGGGGGGAAAAATCCACAGTCCTCATTCTGTGTAAAAATATATTCAAAAGTTTATCTGAAGTTAATATGAGGCCTCAGATAAAACAAGGAACAACAAAGAAACACTGTCCAGGAAACACAGAGAGAGAACGCGGTACTAAAAATATTATCAGAAAAATAAATCAGAAAACCTTTTGAATTTATTTTTGCACAAAATGAAAACTGTGGATTTTGTCTCCCATCTTTTGATAGGGAAGTGCACATCTCCTTATAGCCAGTATGAACAGGAGGAATGACTACAGTAAGCAAAACCTGTTTGAATGTACGTATGGGCACCTGAGTATTGTGAACCTATCCTCTAAACCACCAGTGCCAAGGTCCTGTCCACGGCTCCCTATGGTGGATCTGTGATTGGCTGCTATTTAAAGGGCTCCGTACATATCTATAGGTCCATCTAATCAACCGGGTCAATGCCAAAGTCTTTATCACATAAAGCTCCAGCATTCTCGTTCCCTTGTGTTGTCTTTCCTGATTTTAATTGATATCTTATATATCTGGGAAAACGGAGTCTACCAGTTAAATTATCTCCTTTACTGTTTCCACCAATGCTGATCCTGTGGTTGCCATTACGACAGCAGCAAGCAAGAAAAGTGAAACAACCGTCAGTTCAGCAATGACAAATAGTCAGGTGCACATATGAGATGTTGTTTTACTTTCACTATCACCTGTTATACTCCTATTTATACCGTTTAACTTTCAATAACGGTCTCTCGATATACTTCAACACATCATCACACGTCATTTGCTGTGACCGAGTGCCAAAACGTCCACATTCAACGTATCCGTGTTTTTTTTCCCTGGCAACTGGGCTGCTAGCTCAGGCCAGTCTTTCCTGATAGCTCTGACCAGAGCAGCTTTATTTGAGCAGAGGTAGTTTGTACACATGCACAAGAATCAAAATGCACTCTGGCAGTGATGAGGATTCATATGGTTCTCTCTTACTTCTGAGACGAGGAGAAACAGTTGTGTCGAAAAAAGAGCAAGATCTAACAAGCTGATACAGGTACTGCTGAATACATCATTTTTCTATGTCAGAGGCCCAGTTTTAAACACTCCCCACACACTTAAAGCCCACATTCAAAAGACCAATCAGAACAACCCCGAACTGCAGCTGGCACAGACACATACAGACTGCAATTATAATAATTGGGCTGATTTCAGTTAATAATCTTCTTCCACATGACTGAAATGACACATCCAGTCCATAGTGTGTAAAAACAAACCTCTCCCCTCCTTGAAGAGGGAGGCCAGCTTGATACAGAAGTGTAAATTTGATTATTTGTTAAGTGTTCCAGCTGCTGTTTGGTATCAGAAGATTTGACACTTGACTCTGCTGGGATTAGAAATACTGTTGAGCTAATAGTGTTTATCTATAAACCTCCTCAGGAGCAAAGATCTTCATCTGCTCAGTTACTTTCAGCCAACTGAAATTTTAAACACAAAATGTGAAAGTTAAGGAAGGAAAATGAGCATCTCTACTTTTGCTGCCAGAGAAGAAACTGCAAAGGAGTCACTGCTGTTGGAGACCAGAGTTTCTCTCAAGTCTCCTCCTTCTTATACATTTCAACGTTATCCAGAACTTAAGAGTATTTACATCTGACTTGTTTTAAGTTTGTGGGACATAGTGTTCCCTCGGCCCTGGAAAGCAAGACGATTGGGCAACACGTTGAAGTCAAAACTAACTCGTATCATCAGCTTACCGGCATTGTTTTTCTGCTCTGCAGCTCTGAGAGCTATGTGCTAATCTTGCGCTCCTTCCAAGAAAAATACATTCCTGAGCGCTGCTTTCATGTTTGTCACATTATGGAGGAGAAAGTTTCGCCCTGCAGCACTGGCAGGCAGCCAGCTCTCCCAACAAAACAACCCGGCCACGTGCACCGTCGTGTGGGAGGGGAAATAACTTGCATATGCCTTCTACGCATATAACACAGAGGGAATACATTTACATCATCTGACCAATTCACTGTGTTTGAACAGGTAACCGCAGTCTGAGCTGACTGAAACTACAGACTGAAACTACACTTGATGCCGCTGACGAGTGCCAGACAGGAAGCCAGACAACAAAATTTAGTTTGAATTTAAAGTGTGTCTTGATTTATATTTCAAATTCCAATTTATGTCGCTGTCCAGTGAAAACCATACATCTTCTGCAGCATGCAAATTTGGTGATTTTGACCATTAAATTTGGTGATTTTGACCATATTGAATTTAGAACCTTTAAGTTTCACTTTCACGTTATAATCAGCTCTTTGTTCGTGTCCCGTGTTCACAGCGTTCAGTTTCATTTTCACTTTACAAACGTAGTAGTTTTAAGCCGAACAATGTAGTTTTTTCCTAAACTAAGTGGTTTTATTGCCTAAACCTAAAGTGACCCCAAGGGGCGTAACAAAGCGGCAGTATGTGACGAGTTGGGATGAGAGCGTCTTGGCTATAATGCACTAAAGATCCATTTTATCTCATTTGTCATAAATCTTCATTGTTCTAAGTTGATGAATTATGTTAAGTGTGTGTCTGTTACATATCAGTAAATTAAACCTAAAGGAAAGGCATAGTCCTGAATCTCAGTCCACATTTTAATAAATTCATCCTGCCCCCCATCCTGCACACCAGAACTAAAAAAAGATTTACGAAATGTTTCCCATCACAGATGGAGCAGCAGGACTGCAATAATTCACTGTCCAAAGCAGTGTAGACAGAATCTAAAATATACTGTCTGGCTCACTGGCCAATAGTTGCTAAAGTAAGAAACGATACCGTCTCCATGCGTCAGTGTTTGCTTCTCATTAGGTGTTGCTTTCGGGGAATTGAGGCTCTGAGATCATCACCTTTTGCTTTTATATCTGATAACATCAAGCTGTGGCTTGCGGTGATAGCACCTCAAGATACTGACGATTGCTTTATTTGTAAAAATCCATCACATCATGCCTTTTGGGCTCTGTGTGCAGCCTCCATTGTACTGAGGAGGATTCGTGAACAAAGAGCGCCACAGAGCCCCGAAACAAAGAGAGACAGATCATAACAACACAAAGCAACAAGTAGATTTTGTGGAACCCTGAATTACAACCATGGGAGGAGCAGACATAAACAAAGCTGCTCTTTTTGCATGTTGTTTGGGGATGTTGTTTGTTCCTTCATGGTATTTTTTCCCCTTCCAGAATGTTCTAGGGAGCAGCATGGCGTGCAGCTCTCTGCTGTCTGCTCTGTGACCCCTCTGAAGTTACACCGATTTCCATGAAGCCTTGAAAAGGGAGGGGAGCTGCAAGCTGATCTTCCCCCAGTCTCTCTCTTTAGAGTCAACAAGGCGTTGATCCGAACCAGCACTGACATCCTGATGTCACAGCGCCTGTAAGCGTATGTGGGCGTAACATGGCCAGAAAGACTCTTCATTGGTCAGATCATCCGCTTGGTGTTGATGTCAAGGAATTAATCGATGACGCAATTCAGGTATTATTACAACTCTTATCACACACAGAGCAGAGAGAGGCTCCATAGGGGTTTTCGAGCAGGAGTGCTGAGATGTTTCGGACAAAACATCTGTTGGCTGTTAGACTCTTAGGGCCCTTTCACAAGCCAACATTTAGTCTGCTTTAATCAAACTCTAGTGCGGTTTGTTTCGGCAGTTGTGAGCGCAGTAATCGTACTCTGGCGGGGACCAAAACAACCGCGAGACCGCTTGCGAGAGGTGGTCTCGGACCGTTTCCAAGCAAACCAAAATGCAGGCTGTCTGTGTGGGCATTTGTTGAGATGGACACAGGTAAACAACCGCTGTTTGTTTGACATCTGGGCCGAAGAGAACATACAGAATATGCTAAATAAAGTCCACAAAAATAGTGATGTTTATAAAGTTATTTGAGATTAACTGGAGCAGATGGGATTCGTGCACGTAGTAAATCAGTGCAGAGTCAAAGTGAAAAGACTTCGACAGCAATATATCAAAGTCTGTGATTCCTTGTGTAGAAGTGGCAGCTCTTGAGATGAAAAAGATAAATTCACTTCTTTGTAAACGCCCCTCAGCATCTTAATTTTTCTATTTGGTCCGCTTTAATTTGTGCACTGTGAAACTGAACCAGACTAAATAGAAAATGAACCAAAAGTACCAATTTCACTCTGATTCGGACTAACCATACGGACTATGGCTTGTGAAGCGCCCTATAAGCCATCATGAGAACATTGATGTTGTACATTGCATAAAAATATTTGATCAAAACAAAACTCTCTCCTTCAACTATCCAGTCTGTCGACCATCATCAGAACATTTTCTAACTTTTGCCATCGCTCGTTGGCTGCGTCTTAATTAGCTGGCTTGTTAAATTTTATCAGCAAAAACCTGCTTTGTTTTCACAGTGTTGTACATTTATCTGACCCATGCAAGGAAAAACTCCAAGACATGCAAAGACGGAACAGAGACTGAAGTCAACTCTTTGACTTAAAGACAAAACATAACTGTATTTGACCATGGACGAATCTGCACACTCAAACACCCAAGAAACTCCCTGCGTTCGCCTCCAATACAGCACATAACAAAGCCTTATGATGTCCTCCAAGACAACCCGGTGATACGTCCTCCATTCAGATGTCTTGGCGCTGGAGGGAAAAGCAACTTTGGCTTGTTTTGGTTTGTCTGCCAGCTTCACCTCCGGTCTTGCTGTAATGTGTTTGGAATGTGAGCCGATACTGATTTTAAATGTAAGAAGGAAAAAAACATCAGAACGACTGACTTCCTCTCGGTAACCTTGACGAGTCTTGATTGGGTACATTTTGGATTCAGTTTTATCTACAAAAGAAACAAGTAATAATGGCGCTAAATGTATCCTGATAAAACTGGCTTTCAATATTTTATGTTCATGTTTTATGTTTATGTTGTTGACAAAATGGAGAAAAGGACATGAAATGCACTGTAAAGAGATAAACGTGCATCGCAATATACCAGTATTGATGATAACGTGATATTTCAAAAAATTAAACATTGATATCATGTCAATAATACACATACGATAATTTCGAGTACATAATCTAGTACCTCTTAAGGTGGGGACACACCAAGCCGACATCAAAGAACTAGCAGCGATGAAGGCTGACTGCTGTGTCGCCATAATTTTCAAGAACTAAATGTGCTTATTTTGCACTTATTGGTAAAGACAGTTTAGTCTGACTAAGTCATCAATGATCTTGACGTTTCTCAGATGGCAACATCAAGGATACAACTCGATGACCCGCACAGCCAACGTGAGTCAGACTATGGAGAGTCAGCGAAAACCCTGTCTACATCCTGAACAGTAATGACAATAACGATGGCTGACACGGACATTAAGAGGTGTGTGTGTGTGTGTGTGTGTCAACACTGTAAGGATCTAACTCGCTCATGGTTCAGGAGGCCTACGAGAGTTTATACTGGAGACACTAGATGTTTCCGTATCTTTTGATATCCTACAAGATGTTAAAGGGAAGGTTGTTGTTTTGGCTTTTTTTGCAGAGAATGCTGTGAAACAACTTGACGCCTCACAAACAGGAACATAGTTTGACGTCTTGGCATTAACCACACAAGGCTGAAACTTCTTCATTCATGTGAAAAACACACAGCTGCTCATTTGTATGAGTCACCTTATTGCGTCCCTAGTGACACAACAGCAAATCTGTTAATAAAAACATATATATATTATTATTATTATTATTATTATTATTATTATTATTATAACTTTCATCTTCACCAGGAACTGATTTCTGAGCTGCTGAGGCTGTCACTTTGAAAATCTCTGGACTTGTTGGAGCTGTTCATCATGTATTGTGTGTCTTGCAGTGTCTGAAACTCAATATGTTGTCATTAAGTCTAATACTCCCTCAGCTTTAATGTGCTCTACAATTATATGTAAAGTAAACACTGTTTGGATCCTGACTACCCATTGGCCCACCAAGGTGAGGTGAGTTAATATGAGCAAATTGGTTGGTTGGTGGCAATGGTGACTCGTGATTGTTTGTAACTGAGACGGCGGGGTTGAAAATGACCATTAGGCCCGTAGTGATCTCTGTGTGTGTCTGCAAGTGTGTGTCTGGTGGTGTGATCAACCAGGGCGTTCAGCAGCTAGTCAACAATGTCTGGACAACAGCAGCTCATAATGGCTCACACTTAAACCCAAGCAAGCAAACTGTGCACAAGTATTGAAAACAATCTGCATGTACAGCAAATAAATACAAGTCAAGTTTATTTTTAAAGCCCAACATCACACACATTTCTATTCCCTCTCTCATTAGATACACAAAAACTCCACAAACCTCAGGAAGGGAACCACACAAGGAATCCCTTGTTCAGACATGCGATGCTGTAGGTGCAACAGCTTCTGTCTGCTGAGTGCAAATCCAGGTCAGTATACAGTATATATTGTTTTACACAATGACACATGTATGCTTTCTAATCTACCCTTTCCCCAAATAAACCACTTTAAAGTAAAATTCCTTTACAAAAATAAATGTCAGTTTTGCTGTAGTCCAGGGCTGTACGTTAACTTTTTTTGCACAAAGCACTGGTGCTACAGAGGTTGAAAGTTTTGTAGCACAGGCTACAATACTGAGTATAAAAGTAACAAGTAAGTCCACTGTAGTTTGAGACGATTCAAATTCTGTTCTGGGGGGGCGTGGAGCATACAAAAATACAGTTTAAAAAGTCATTTTCTATCACCTTTAAAATGAATATAGTACTGAAAAAATGCAGACATTGTTTTAAATATAGGCCTATATTTATTATTATTATTATTTATGCACATAGCATGGATTCAGGAAGTAGGGGTGCTGAGGGGGCTGCAGCACCTTCTAAAACAGGTATTATAAAAACTATCAATTGATAAAACAAGTTTAAAATTAATGTTTAAATTGTAGTGTTTCCCCTTTCTTACTGGGATACAGGCTATCTATCTAGCACACAAGTATTTGTGGTGGGAAAGAGGATTTGCTTTGTTTTTTATCAGTTTATTATCATATGTATTAGTACATTATAAGATCCCTTGTGTTGCAGACTCTAATGCGCATGAAAACACTGCAGACTGGATTCTGTAGAGAGACAAACAGAGTGACGGCTGACTTGTATAAACGGTTCCAGCGCGGGTTAAATGCTCATAGGCAGGTCTGTGTTATATGTATGAAATGGCTGCATCGCCACTGCGCTGCATTTTTATAAAATAAAATGCTAATCTGGTCTTGTGTCACATCTCTCGCCCGCTTCCCGGCATGATTTTTTGTTCGCTGCAGCGGCAAAGATGTATGGACTCTACACAGCCGGGGGGGGACATGCATTTTAATCACTCGATACACTACAACTACCAAGTAGAGTAGCGATTCACCTCACACACAAACAAGCAGACACACCCTCACCTCAAACAAACAAGCAGCTCTGCCTCACACACGAGCATCGCATAGGTAATTTCATTCATCGCAAAGATCGTTTTTTTCGTGTGAGTGACAAATATGTCGCACTGTACAGCCCTGGCTGTTCTCTACCAAGCCATGATATAACACATTATCAAAAAAAAAGTATTACCCTAACAGCTTTTGCAGTTCCACCATCTTAGCATCTATTGAAATATGTATCGCTAGTTAAAGGGCCAGTGTGTACGATCTGGTGTTATCTAGCGGTGGGGTGAGGAGATTGCAACCACCTGAAGCCTCTCCCGTGTGCCAAGCTTGTTGGAGAGCTACGGTGGCCGCCGCGAAAACACGAATGGTCCTCTCTAGAGCCATTTGGAGCAGAGCCAGTGCTTAGAGTGTGTGTGTACCTGGGAAGTGAGTGGTGAAGCAAGAGGGAGAGAGCGGCGGCGACGGGAGCGAGTAATGTTATCGACTCCGGCCCAAGCAGGAAAAGTTAACAGTCTTTGGTTGGTTCGTTCTGGGCTACTGTAGAAACATGGCGTGGCAACATGGCGGACTCCGTGGAGAGGACCCGCTCCCTATACATATAACAGCTCATTCTAACGTAACAAAAACACAACGATTCTTATTTTCAGGTGATTTTACACTAAAGAAAACATACTTATTAATATTATATTCCATTTCTGCCAATAAGTCTCCCTAATTGTTACACAATGGCCCTTTAAAAGGAGCATTCCAACAATGTGGGAAATGTGCTTGTTTGCTCACCCAGATTCAGAGTTATTTCATTTATGTGCCTCCATTACAGAATTACAGGACGTGTTTAGCGCAGCTTAGCTCAACAACCGGGGGTGGGGGGGATCAGTTCTATTAGCTTACATTGGAGATGTATAGCAAAAAGTATGTGGACACCCTTGACCACATACTTTGTACTTATACTTTTGGTCTGCATCTGTTTTTCATGACTCTGGCTAGGCTTGGTTACAATTAAGAGAAATTTCAACACCACAGCATACAATCATATTTTAGTGTGATTCCAGCTTTGGTGTGCCCGTGCACAAAGTGAGGTCCATAAAGAAATGCGTTTCTTTGTTTATCTGCACAGAGCCCTGACTTTAACCTCGTCCAACACCTTTGAGATGAATTACAACGCCAACTGCGAATCAGGCCTTATCACCCAACATCAGTGCCTGACCTCACTAATGCTCTTGTGGCTGACATATTTCCAGAAGCTGAACTTTTTGTTCTCTTAACTCAATTGTAAGTCCAACCTTGACTAAAAATAATCACATTTCCTCAAGGAAGTTGTTCCCAAATGTTCCTATGACACATTGGAGACACACATACACACACACTCACATTCAGTGGCTTGTTTGTTTACAGTTTGTGCGGCTTGTGCCATGCAACCACCTTGTAATTCACTGCTGCTCAGAAAAGTAATTAGTGTTTGGCAATGCACTGCCACCGCGCTAGTTACAACTTGTCCTGTCTGTGTTTGTCTCATGTGATTATGTTAACCTAATTTAGCACTGAACAAAGACTTGAAATGATCAGTGGTGAGCAAAGTTAGTTTTTTTGTCAAGTCAAAGTTTGTCTGTGTGTTTCTGGGAAACAAACAGTATGTACAGATTTCTTGGAACACATCGCTGAGTTATCATTCAAAGTTCCCCAGATTTGGTTGTTGTTGAAGCATCCAAAGAGTTATTATAATAATCACATAATGGTAGATTTAAATAAATATTTGCGCCCACATCATTATTCTATATTTTATGTCTTTCTATTTGTCCTTTTCTTTATATTTTGAGCATTCTTTTGTTTAAACTCTGAATGTGAAACCTGCTTTCTACGGTTCTTCCTTAATTGTTGGCCTTTGGTTGTTGTCTGTATTGTACTAACACAAGAGTTATAGATAGGTATTTTGATTTCAAGGTGAAGGTTCTCTTTTCTCTTGAGTTGCACTTGGGAATTTTATCTCAGAAAACAATCTTTTACTTAATCAGGTCAAGAAAACAGATGTGCTAAAAGACCTGCTGTGCATGTCCACCTTAAATCTGGGCCAAGAAACACCCCAAGGCAAGACTGGAGGTATGCAGGTTACAATGTCTGAATCTACACTGAGAGTTTCCTTCCATAATAAAACTTTCTGAAAGGCATGATAAGCAATAGAGGAGGAAGTATTCAGATCCTTTACTTAAGTAAAAGTACTAATACCACATTGTAAAATTACCCCATTACAAATAAAAGTTCTGCATTGAAAATGTTACTTAGGTAAAAATATGTAAGTATAATCAGGAAAATCTACTTAAAGTATCAAAAGTAAAAGTACTCAATGCAGAAAAATGTCCCATGTGACTATAATTAGGGATGTCCTAATCATTTTTTCTTTGCCCCCAATCCAAGTCATTTAATATTGAGTATCTGCCGATACCGAGTCCCGATCAGATGCTTCTATTTTCCTAGACAATACAGCTGCGCAGTACACACTTCAAGTACATTAAAGATATTAAAATCAATCCAATGTATATGCTTGACAATTGAATAGCTCTGCATTGCATGAAATGCAATGAAATGGTGGAGTCTGCAAGAAAAATCGTTGCCTGCATCCAAGCTGTTCCTTCATGTTTTTTTATATTTTACAAAATAAAGTATAACCCTCTTTGTACCTGTTCATCAAGGCCTATGATCTCAGCTGACTGTTTCCCACACATCACTCTTTAATTACTTAGCTACTGTTTTTCCTCTGTTTTATTTATTAGTATGTTTTTGTGTACCCTCTTTGTAAAGCGTCCTTGGGTTCCTTGAAAGGCGCTATATAAGTCCAATTTATTATTTTGTAGTCTTTTTGGTCTTGTCGCTGTTCTCGAGATAATTTCTTTCTTCCTTTAAAAGTGTCCTCTAGTGTTTGTTGCTTTGGTGCCTGAGTTACCTGAATGAACTGTGCTCCGTTGAGTGTTTATTTTCGTTGTCTATTAGGGATGCAAATTTTGAAAAAAAATTTAACCGATAACCGACCCTCGATAACCGACGATGAGCAAAACAGACAACTGAGTCCTCAGTTCACCGTCAGGAGAGTTACTGTGGCAGCCACGATGCTGCGGTCACTGTCTCCAGTTCACCGTCCGGGAGCGTTAGCAGCCACAGTGCTGCGTGTAGTGTCGCGGACAAGCAGCCACTTTCCCAGTAGAAGTCTCCACCGAATATTTAGTTTAGTTAGCGAGTGTCCGACAAACAGTGTGTTTGTGCTACGTTAGCAGCTAGCAGCTCTAGTCACAGACATACGCTCTGTCAGCGCGGCGTAACTTTAACGAGTGTCCGACAGACCGTGTGTGTTTGGCGGCGGTGAGTGTGGGGTTGTTGGTGGCGTTATAGCTGTGAGCTGTAGCAGTGTGTGTACAGTTTTTCGGTGAATAAATGCTACGAGGCTACAACTGCTCAGCTCCGCTCCGCTCAAGCGAGCTCAAGAGCTTAATATTGGCTTTTTGCTCGCGGTGCTTTTGTTGCACTTGCAGTGGCGTTGTGAGTGTGGTTGTCGTCGGCTCTCCGCCGCTGTCTGTGCTGTCTGCTGTGAATCACCATGCACCATAGATGACAGCAAAACGCAAGAGACTCTCACACTAACCCGAGTGCACATAAATTAGGTAAATAACATAAATAGACAGTCTCATACTGTGTTTTGCTGTCGTTTATGGTGTGTGGTGCTTTCACTTTTACTCTTATAGTTGGTTGAGGTGGAACACTTTTTAACTATTTTATATCAGACTGCAACTAATGATTATTTTCATCGGTTGATTTAATCTGCTGATTATTTTCTCGATAAATTGTTTGGTTTGTGAAACTTTAGGAAATATTAAGAAATGCCCAGAGCCGAAAGTGACACCTTCACATTGCTTGTTTAATAAAATCGTTAAAATAATTACAAGAAAAAAAATAACAAAATCCTCACATCTGGGAAACTGGAACCATGAAATGTTGTCATTTTGCATGAGGCATGGGGCTTACACATCATATTCAGTGGACAGCCAACGTTGTGACTCCAGTGTCAACTTCCTGCAGAGCTAACGGTCCCCGTCGCGGTCATGAGTTTATAGAGCACAATTGTTCAAAACAGCACAACAAACGAGGAGCACAAGAGCAAAAGCTACCACGGACATGTTGATCGTGCAGACATTCTTCCTCAGACTGCTCAATAAGATGAACATCCCCCCGAAAGGTCACACCGAGTTCTACAGAGGCACCATCAAGAGTGTCCTCACCTCCTCCACCACTGTGTGGTAACCCGCATCCTCTACCCACACCAAACACAGACTGGAACGCATCGCGCGCACAGCCAGGTGGCTCACAGGCCAGGAACAGGGGCCTGTGTGAGTGTTCGGCCTTTTTCATGGAAGACATTTTCATATGTCACAGTAGGAAAAGCACAGGTGTAAAAAATGAAATTAATGATGACTGAATTTCCATTTAGCTTCTTTGATTTCAGGATCCAGGTATCATGAATGCTGGCTCACTAGTGGTGCCTTCAAATGAAACTCCTGAGCTCGTGTTTACAACATGCAAAGTCGTGAAGAACACCGCTGCAACGCAACTGCAATATTAACGGTACTGTCGGCATCTAGAAGCCACAGAGATTAAGAATTTAGCAAGCTAGCAGGTGTGTAACATAATGCAGGAAATGCAAAGGCATAATGACAGAGGAAATGGATGAGGCCGTTGGGAATATCAACATTTTCCTCAGACATATTATAAAATTACCAAAAAAAACAATATACGACTAAAATTACAATATATTAACTTATTATGCACCGAAAAATTAACTTCTATGGGCTCCGCCATTTCTCACAACGTCAACAAACACGTCACAAGTCGTGAACTCGGAGCTTTCAGAAAGTTGCCACTTACGAGGTCGTGAATACGACGTAAACACGGTAAACACGACCCCATTTTAAGGCACAATGTCACTCTCACTGGGACACTTGAATACAACAGACACACCGTTGGTGTTATTAGTAGCACCTGTGCTTACTGTGACAAGTCCAAATGTCTGCTGTGAGAAAGGCCAGAGCCAGAAAGCGGGCCAGTAGGATAGTGCCTGACCTATCCGGCCGCTGGTTCGGCTCCATCATCACCAGGACCACCAGAGACCTGAACATTGTTTTTCCTAAGGCCATCACTCTCCTCAACAACCCATCCTAGTTCCCTCCTTCATCCTCCGACAGCTCACCGGGGTTGCGTTCGAAAAGTCAAAAAATTACGTCCTAACGTCTTTTCCTAACCACTTTTCCTCGACCTCGATGGCAAACGTCATGAGGTCAAGGAAAGATGAGAAGGAGAATTCATAAGGACTCAGGAAAAGACAACCATGGCGTTAAGAGAATCCGACTGTACTTTCACTAGGCTCCGTAATTATGATGCGACGGCGGCGGGTGTTAGTGACGCGGGTCTGCCGTGGTGAAACTACAATGTTCTGACGATGGACTACAAAAGGCACTGCTCCCCCCGTGCTTTGTTAAATAGGTAATTCAATGACTTCACCCTCTTTTCCTTTCGTACAGGATTGTCCAGTGTATCCTATGCTAAAGGAGGTAATAAAGGAAGCATTGAAGCTCCTTTCCTTAGCATTTGGAGAATTCAAACAGCTCTTATCACGGCTGCTACTTAGATACTTCCGGGTCATTTCACTCCACTAGGAACCTTCCTAAGCAAAAAAGACTATTCAACCACAGCCCTGGCCTCCATTTACTTCAATTCATCAAGGATTTACTCAGTTTTCGGCCATTTCTGGATTCTCAGTTCACCGTGGAGGCATGTGAGAAAAACAAACTTTTCTACATGAATTCAAGATAACGCACGGTGAGTAATTGATATACAAATGGTCATTTTAAGGGTGAAGCATTCCTTTAACCTGCGTTTTTCTAAGTTTTCTTTGTCCCAGTTTATATTTGTAAAACAGATCTTGCGTGCTTGTTCAAAAATGTTGTTGTATGGATATTAAGCAACAAGGACTATTCGACCACAGCCAGGCATCATCGCCTAATGCCCCACCTCCCTTCATCCCCCCTACACATGCACACACATTGTATGGGAAGTACTACCCCCTACTATGGACAGTACAATATATGCAATATTGGCCAGGACTTAAACAGTAGAAGTAGCATAATGTAGCTTTTTATCATTCTTCAGTGTCTTTATCTTTCTATAACTTTTTAACTTAACCTTTTAACTTTTACCTTTCTTGGTTTTACTGCACTGTGTCACTAAGTCAAATTCCTGTGTACATTGTGCATTTGGTGAATAAAGCTTTACTCATTCTGAGGTGGGTTAGCTTACCGAGGTAGCAGGCTAGTCGGCGGGCTAGCAGATAGCCAAAGCTGATTTCCGGTCTCTTGAGCGACGAGCTCCGTGTTGCAATCATCGTGAGATTTTGACGTTAATTGGAGCCAGAGTCTGCGCAGTAGTGATCGGGCGGCTGGAGCAGCGGTATCTAGGTCCCGCCCCCACACCCCGCCCGAGCCAATCACGAGCCGAGCACGGCCGCGGCTTGTTTGCGAGAGGGAATCACAGCTGTCAATCGTGACGTCTCAACCAAACCTATCAGAAAAATAAACACTATTATTCCTCAAAGAAAACCAGTCCAAAATGTTAAGTGAAAGGAAAAAGAGGAACTTATAATCACCCTATCTCTCCTAGCAGTTATTGGAATAAGAAGTACAATATTTCCTTCTGAAATGAAGTATAAAGTGAAAAGATAATACTCATGTAAAATACAAGTACCTTACATTTGTACAGTACTTGAGTAAATGTACATACTTTCAACACTAATGACAAGTAACTCAGGACAATGTTTTTTTAAGTGCAGTAGATAAGTGAAGTCTCTGACTGACATTTGATTTAGAGACTATAATTACATTATTATATGCAATTAAACTTAATGTTAATCTTCATATGGACATTTTGTCAATGCAGCTGCAAATAACGATGCAACCCGGAAAAAAATGTGAAAACAAGAGTAAGTAAGTCAGAGCTAATAGCAACAATGAAGTTAAGTAGGCCTATTTGCTTGTGTATGTATATACATAATATATATACAATGTATATACATAAATGTATTTGTGGGCTTTGTTTTTGTTTATAATGCGATCAGTCTCATTAGCCTGGTAGTTGGTGATTTGCTTTTGTGGTTCACATCAAATTAAACTCAATTCGAAAGATGCTCAGATACACAGTTATACAAGTAAATTAGTAATGGAAAAACACAGAAGTAAACCATATTATTGTAAATGAACATAGGCTATACAAACAGAATGTTTGAGCTATGATTTCACACACCAAACCAGACGTGCAGGTTTGACAACAGTAGAAACCGAAGTTACAGAACATTTAAATGACTCATTTCGACTAACTCAGAGCACAAATTAAAGCATCACATTACAGGAACACAATGGATGTAGCAGGATGTCGTGCAAATTAAACGTCTTGTTCACTTCTTTCGTCACATCTGTTTCCTGGGTGGAAGACTTCCTTCATAAGAACCACACAGGGTCACTGAACACCAGGATGTTCACTTTCACTAGTCACATACAAATACAAAAGAATATTTGTTTGGTTTGGGCATATATGCAATTTTGCTTTACATCCACCAAGGAGCAGAACTACTCAATTGCATACTTACAAGCCACTTTGTACAGTCTAAATCTATTCTATGTCTAATATATGAAAATTAAGATTAAATACCTAATCCTTAAAGGAGCTAAGTGAGCCTTAAATGTGGCTTATGATTCTCTGCCTGTGTTTACAATGATGATTAAAGGGATTAGCCAGTTCATTTAAGGTTAGTTAAGGAAAGTTAAGGTATTAAGGTATAAGTTCGGAGAATTTAAAGAACACCATGTTTATGTTAAGCGGGCTGTATTATGGGATGGTAAAGGCATTTGTTTACAACCAGAGTTGATGTATTTGTTTCCAGCACAAAGTCAACATTAATAATGTTGTATTGTTTTTATTGAAGGTCTGTAACCATGTCATGTTGATATTGACAGTCTGGAATCTAGCTATCCTTGTCAAGTAATGATTAAAATATATCAAATAACTAACAGTGTGCTAAAAATAGGTTTGCTGGAACATGATTTTCATAAAAACATAACAATAGTTTGGTTTCTACTTGGTGTAAAGTCTTGATTAACATTTAACAGATGAGATTTTGCACTTGTTACAGGTGTACAGAGCCTTTTGTTGAAAGCTGTGACATTAGTGGGTCAGGATCTCTTGTTGTAGTCCTAGAAACAGAACAATTAGACCCAGGTTCAACCCTCCGTTCCTGCTGAGGTGTCTGTCCTTGAAGCGAACCACTAAGATCTGATTCCTACAAATGGCTGAAATCATAATGTGTTCACGTGTCTGAGCCAGAAGCCAGCAGGCAAACTGCAAAGGTTCCCGTTTTTAAATCCATGTCTTAATAATGAAAGATGTGAATATGCCTTCTGATGTTTAGACATATGAGTGTTATCTTCTCTTATTTCTTGTCCTGAGTCATTTCTTTGATCACGGCAGCTGTGAGATGATGCCACACCACTGCAACTCCTACTGAAAGCCTCCCGTCAGGTGTCAGAGCACAATACGTCTGACTAGACACACAATTATGTTAACACCGCTGCATTTGCTGCTCTGACTGACATCTGAGCGTACTGTGGTGAGAATCAAGAGCACAGACTGCGATCAATTAGGTACAATTCAATCATTTATTGTGATTAAGATTAAGGCTGGACCAACTGTTTAATTTCATTATTGATTCTCTTAATTAATTGTTTGGTCTATAAAATTGCTTGTTCTGTCTGATTCACAGTTCACAATCCAATGGTTTTTCAGTTTACAATCATACAAAACACATTGAAGTAGCTGGAACCACCATAATATCTAGTATTTTTTGGTGTTAAAATATTCCCAAGCATTGTTATTTAGTTTCATTTTAAAGTAATTTGGTCTGACATTCTGGCAACGCTAAGCATAAAAACTTCTCACTGAAAGTCTCATCCTTCCTCCGCACTGTACCGAACATCTCTCTGTCCTACTTTAAGACGGTTCAGTTAATAAACCCCAAAGAATTTCTTCAGCTTGGCCTTCAGCCATGTTTACAGCTTTGTGTAACACTGTGTATCCTCAACTGGGCTGCTTGTTTGTTCCTATGTGTTTACATGTGGCAAAAATAATAACTGGGATCCTTGTTGAATATTCATGTAAACAAAGTACAAACTGTACAAGAGGACACTAAATGAGATCCATGTATCAGCTGGACTCAATGTGACAGATGACAGAACTTTTTTTAAGGGGCAGAAAAAACACCAAGAAAATCATGGGTTGCGCAAGTGTTCAATATTAGAGCTGTCGACGGCAAAACATCAGTCTGTAATTATTGTTTTTGAGTGAAGCTTGTTTCTCCAGTGAACCCTGCCCTTGGCAATGATATCGTTTTGACTCACACTGTTGAACATGATGTTCCAATCCACTGGCACGCAACATGCTAAACAGAGGCCCTTTACTATTTCCCTGACAAAGTGTTCTACATACCAGTTAAAGTTTGAAGGACACACTGAAGACGAACATCATTTTAGTTTTTTTTTATTAGAAAAAACAATTACAAAACTTTGGCAAGATTGTGAATCAACAATTTGTATAAAAATATATTTTTTTCAGTGCGTGCCACCGAAGTCGCACAGCTGACCCTGAAGACTTTTTTCATACTCGAACAGTTTTTTTTGGAAGTTGAGGAGAAAAATCCTCGAGTCAGTTTTTTGGAATGTCCTTACATTTCAGTGGCATCTCCAGCTTTAAGGCTCGACTTGAACGCTGAGCGCTGGTGGAGCGTCACAAAGCGCCCCGCAGCACCGAGGCATCTGGCTCCTATCAAAAAAAGCTTCAGACCATGTGGATCTCCTCCTCCTCCTCCTCCTCCTTTTGTTTAGCAGCTGGGAGAGCTAATCTACGAGCCTCGTGCAGCTTTTATAACACAAACCGCTCATTCTATCCTATCACGGCGCTAAAATCAACAATCACAGCTATCTGACACTTCAGTGCCTTGAGCCTTGCATTAACACAACACCTCTGTTGGAATTCATCCACATACAGTCCAACCGTTTTTGTTCAAAGTTCTTGCAGAATACATTCAGCTCCATTCATCTCTGTGAGAGAACGACTCCCTGAAACTCTCATGCAATCTTCAACTGCAGATAATTAAGGCATATGTTATTTTTTCCCTTTTACATATTGTGACCTGCATGCATAAAATACATCTATATCTGCTTATTTGACTTGTCTGCTCCTCCATCACACCTTCAGATACAGTATGTGCTCAGCTAACAGTAGAAATCATCACAGGCACACTGCTGCTCAGTCACACAACGCATAGCTATGCGTAGGTTGTTAAAATCGACCGTGTTGCCAGGACGAGGAGAGATGGAAAGATTGCACTTCTCTTTTCACGCCACTCAAAGATGACTGTGCTATACGTCAACTTGTCAAGAGCGCTTTTTTTGGTGCAACTCCAACTCCCCACCTGACAAATATCAAGTGATCTTTCACCCCCCAATATGTCACAAACTCCTTAAATCTCAAAATTCACTTCACATGAGGGAATCGTTGATTGGGAGGTATTTGTAGCTCGCTTCGTTAAAAAGAAAAAAGGAGCCAAAAATCACTTGGGGAGGACAGGAACTGACGCGGAGAAGTTACTTTCCTCGTAACGGAACAGGAAAGAGTCCACTTTTCTTTATGGACTGGAAACGAAGCGGCAGCTCCTCTACTGACGTCCAGTTCCTGTGAGCTCCGTCTCCTGAACTCTCCGCGGCGCTCCAGTCCCTCTCCATCCACGACACTCCTGGTGGAACCGGGTGCCATTTATCGGAGAGAAGTAATCCAGGAGAAGACAAATCTCTTGATTTGTTTCTTTAAGTTAAGTAGCTTGACGCTCAGGCAGGGCTCATGGTTCAACACGTCATGCAGCGAGGTCTCATGTTTAAGGGCTGAGGGTTGGGGTCGACCTGTAGACAGGAAATGGGAATAAAGACGCGTAAGATGAAGGTTAAGTAAGCAGATAATTTCTCTGAGCAAAACTTTCAGCACTAGGATACACTCAGCCTACACCCACAGATTTGTTTTCATGTAGTCATACAATTCAGCTGTGACCTCTTTGGCAGGAAAGAAGTCGGGGATGTTGTAAAACTCATCTACACAAAAATGCTTATATTTATGCCAATCAAACAACTAATGAACAGTGGGTGTAGGTGGGTGTTGTTTCCAGCATGTGGTGACTCACCTCGCTGTACACCGGCGGAGGTCGGAAGCGAAATTCTTGGACAAAAGCCATGAGGGGGCGCTCAAGGATTCCACTCAGGTCTTCGGCGGGTTGCGGGACCGCCGAGTTGTTGCGCTGCTCGGCCTCCTCCTCCGTCACCACGGAGCTGTAATCTGGAGGAGCTGAGGAGGGAGAGAGAGGTTGTATTAGTCCGCTGGTCTGACTCAACAGAACGCTACAGGTCCAAACACTTAGCTGCTGAGTCATCAGTGCAGTTAAAACTCTTAAAAACCCACATAACATTTGCTGCCTTTTTGCACTCACAAACACTGATTTGATCCAACATGAATCTCAGCTGAATCGAAACCATTGTATATAGGTGTTGGCATCTTACTCAGTGGTATTTTGGCAGTCAGTGATCATAAAAATAAAAGAGGGAGCAGGCCCACGAACGGATAGAGGTTAGAGAGGTTCTTCGAAAGCAAAAGGCAGCAATACTTATGGACAAAAATGCAAAAAAAAGTGACAGTGACAGTCTCTCTTTTTCCACTTCATGGAAAAATTCCGCTGTTAAACCTGAAAAGCCTCTGGAACCTGGTTATCGGTATGCAGACTCTTTTCTTTATTCATTTGTTTAGCTGTTTTGCCGGCCCCAGAGTGCAAACATCCTTGAACACCAGTAGCTATGGATTATATAAATGGTGAAAAAGACAGTAATGAGTCTGTACTGCTTTGCTCGCTGTGTCATGTGTTTATCTGCCCAGTTTGAGCACTAAATGTTGAAAAATGTTATTGGAAAAAGACAAAAGAAATCCTGTGTTTGCTACAAAAAAAAAAGAGGACAATCTAGAAAAAGATGGTTGCCTTTGTTAATAAAAAAAGTCCATGATTTAATAACTGGGTCCCAATGCACGTCTACACATCTCTCTCTGTGTTAAAGGACACTTACGCTCAGGCTGCTCGGGGATGGCCATGCGCAGCCACTCCAGGTTGACGCTGTATTGGCTGCTGACGCTGGAGGTGCGGCTGCCGAAGGGATGGAGGGGGATGGTGCCGATGACCAGCGGCAGCTCCAGACACAGCTTGGATGTCCCGGGAACATCAACACAAACCTGGTGGGAGGAGAACTTTTAGTGACATCTGTGCAAAGTGCAGAAAAGAGCATTCGAGAAATAAAGCAGCCGTCGACTGAGCTCACCTTGAGCATGTACTCCACTTTGATGATGCGGCACTGCAGGATGGAGGGACCCACGGGTGGGATCTTGATGGCGCGACCGTGCCACGTCTCCCTGCATCTGGCCCCCACGATATCGCCGCACAGCGTGCCCACCACCGCACGCTTCTGCTTCATGGTGCCGCGGGCGATGAACGTCTGCGTCTGAGTGATGTAAGCTTTGGGCACGACTGATCTGGAGGTAGAGTTGTCAAACTCCGCAAAGACTGGTATCACCTCGCCTGCGGAGAGGGAGAGCATGTTAGAAATTGCATACACTTCTAAACTGGCCTTCAAGGACTGTGTTTTTAAAGGCGGTTGTTTTAGGCTCTAGCATCTCACCTGGTGTGTAGCCTTTGCGGTCGATCTTTGCAGTTACGGACACCTGTCCAAAGTTGCGGTACCACGCCCGCGCCATCTTGTCCTTCGTTCCAGCCTGTGGCGCCTGGGGATGATGAGACCAAATGAGCCATGTGCCTCAAAACACCCAGATAATCATGACACAATCATGAAACGTGAGGGCTGAGATGCTCACCAGTAAGGCCGGCGTGTTGATGTCGATGGGCTCGATGACCGTAAACTCCTTCTTGATCTTCCTGACGGTGGCCCACGGCCTGTGGAGCTTCACTTTGACCCAGTAACGGATGCTGCCGTGTTTCCCCTCGAAGGAGGTGACCAGCGTCTCCTCGGGCAGCTGGAAGCTGAATGGAAATTCATGTCTGCCAGCGGGAAGGACGGTCACTTCACCATTATCTGAGGAGAGGAGGAGAAAATAGAAGACTAAGGTTAAACTTTTGGTTTTGGTTCGTTCATTTGATTTCAAGAGTACAGGACTTTGATTCTTAGATGACCAGTTTCTTCCTGTTGGTGTCATAAAACGTACATAAAGTGATATAAATCAATCAATTCAGCATAATTAAATAATAAAAGTTTCTTAATCTTTACTGGGATCGCTTATCTAATTATGTGTAATGTGATTCATACGCTACAAGAATGGCAGCAAATGACTTCATCTGAAGAAGGATTCCTGATAAGCTATGCTAAACCTGTTCAAGTAGGGAATTCTTTAGAAATCCACATGAATAAAGTTGACTTCGTGAGAGATTGAGAACAGAACTTTTAAGCATGACTCCAGTTGAAATAGAAATCTCTCTGTCTTTCTCTGCAATCACATGGTTTGTGTCTGTGCTTGCTCAGAGGGGCGGTTCCTGCTCCATTGTGCTGACTGAGAACATGTTTTCCTCGAGCTGTATTATTCAGCCTGTTTTTCTCTCTCTCTGGCTGCACAGGTCCAGGAACACGTGTTTGCATTTAACAGATTTGATATGATTTTGTGTCCCTTTGTTAGCTGGGAGCTCCGTCTTGATTTAAATAACAATACTGTCCCTGTTTAATCCTCTTAATGGGTCAAGTGGGTTGTTATGAGCTGTATGTTTTTGTGCACACCAGCAAAAAAACAAACAAATTCTTTAACATTATACGTTTTTTATCTTGCAATAAAGTTTTGATAAAATACCAAATCAAGCAGTGAACACTGCAGGAGAGCAACATAAAACTGTCGAAGGCCCGGCTGTGGATTTCCTGTCTGCACTTTAGAGCAAAACAACTCTGTGCCCAATGAATGGAGGCAGAAACCTGAGGCTCTCCCACATCACCGAGGAGAAAAACAACCCTGGAGTTTCCTCGAATGAGGAAAAGTCTGAACCATTTCTTTCAACAGATGTTTTCACAATGAGAAATGAGTGCAAAGACAACTGTTGTAACACATTTTGCTCTCTTCTTATATAGAAGGAGTGGTGTTTTTTTTATACTTATAAACTATATCGAGTTATGACCAACAACAAAACTTTTCATATGGCAGAATAAATAAGTAAAAGTCCCCTAAAAATGCCTTTGTGGATGAATGACTGGATCTCCGAGTGCTTGTTTAGTGCTTTTTTTCTGAATCTGGATGTTCAGTGTTACTTCTTTAAGGAAGTAGCCAACAACAAAGAAACTGCCCCTAATAAAATCATGTTTTTCAAGTCAAGTTTGAATTCATCCACATGATGCCGTCAATGTTGCATCTGCAACAAGTTTATAAATCAAGTCATAGCCAAAAAAACATCTCAGATGTGAGGAAAACAACAACTCACTTTTTTCTGGATGTTCAGTTTGACTTCTTTAAGGAAGTAGCCAACAACAAAGAAAACACCTCACAAAAAGGCTCCTAATAAAATCATGTTTTTCAAGTCAAGTTCGACTTCATCCACAGAGTATTGAATGATCAAGTCAAGTTTGCATCTGCAACAAGTTTATAAATCAAGTCACAGCCAACAAAGCATCTCAGATGTTGAGGAAAACAACTCACTTGCAAAACCAAGTTACAATCTGACTGCACTAGACATTAATGCAAGCAGAAAAAAAAAGCAAGACTATGTTCATGGCATACTAAATCATGAAAATAACACTATTCCCAGTTTGCAGAAAAACAGTCCAGCCTCCCCCAGACAAACACTTTCACTGTTGTTTCATTCATTTGACATATGCTCAATGAGACAGCTGGTTTTGACCCCCTACTCGCTGTCACTTTGATAAGTTTACAGACCGACTCCCCCCTCTGTGCTCTCCCCCATCACCGTGCTCGCAGTGCGGACTGACCTGCCTGCAGCAGCACCTCTCTCCGGTTCAGGTACTCCACCTCGTCGCTGTAGTTCTGGGTGTATGCGGTGCTGGAGCCGGCGGACCGGGACTCGGTCCAGTGCACTTTGGCGAACCCTTCGGCGTGGAGCTTCAGGGAGTCCACCTTACTCTCCACGGACAGGTCCACCACCACCCGGCCGGACACCACGTCCCCGCTGCTGAACACCGGAGGACAGTCCACCTCCGGGGAGTCGAAGACGATGTCAAACTTTTTCAACTTGTCGAAAATCATTTTTGCAGGTTTTTTGCAAGTCCAACGCAAAAAAGTTCCTTTCTTCTTGTTTCTGCAGTGCGTTGAAAGTGTTCTGAAGTGGATCTTCAGTCTGCAGATGACTTTTGTTCCATTAGTTTATAGCTCAAACTGTGGAGGACTTTCGGTCTGCAGCCCTATTTGCAGGCTGAAGAAAGGGGGCGTGGTTTCTATTATGTAAGGCCTCGGGAGAGGGTTGAAGGCTGGTGCTGCCTTCAAGTGCTCCTCCATGGCTCCGAATTCTAAGTACTACGGTTGTAAATAAGACAGGTGGCTGCATTCGGCTACTTTATTCAGTCAAAGTCAACAACAAAACTTATCAGGAAAGTTTCAAGCGGTAGAACAGTAGAAGACTTGGAGTTTGAACAAACACTGCAACAGCTGTTTCCTAATAATTACACACTTTCAAACACTGGGGGAGATGAGTGAAATCAGCTGAAAACCAGACCTCACATCCAGGTTTGAGACCACTACTGTTACAAAATTAGATTTTTGGCTGGTTTTGTTTTAAGCACCATAACACAAAATAATATGTTCTCCATACGCTTGCCGACCCTCACGATTTTCCCAGGAAACACCCGTTTTTCATTGCCCTCTCCCGGTTTCCTCCCGGGGTCACAATTCTCCCGCATTTCTCCTGATTTATGGCAATTTTTCATACCATTTTTTCCTTTTCGTTATCTCAACATGATTCTGGCGCTGTACAGCGTATACAGCTGTTTCAGTGTACTTATTATTTTGTTATTTTCATTCTTTAAAAGTCACCAGAATGCATAAAACAATGTCTCTGATACACAAATTGTTCTGGGGAGGACCCCCAAACCGCCTATTTTTGAGGTCTCAAGGTTGGCAAGTATGGTTTTCCTTCATTTACTGATCAACCTTCAATTATCACCTTTTTCTGTCTGGTTGTCCTCTTGGTGTAGGAGGAGACAACAGCTACAAAACATTAGTCTGGACAAAGGCTAAGAACAAAGCCACCTAATGATGTCAACATTACCAAAAAATAACAACTACAATGACGATTAAAAAACAACAACACATGTTTACAGTGTCAACATTTCATGTCAGCCACCCACCTAAGAGTCACATCTTGACAACTTGGGTGTCATGTAAAATTCCTACTTCCTCAGTCCTACTTACAACTTAGTTGGGTAACTTGTGTGCAGCACTTTTCACAACACCCATATTTCCGGGCCGCGCCTGAAGGCAACATAATAAACATGCAGACTGGGTGTGGAGGCAGCAGCAGCAGAGAGGAAAACAGGGCCTGCTGGTGATTGATGGTTACAGGTTCTTAGAAGAAAACAGGCTTACTGAGCATGCCTCCGTCTGGCAGAGATCCGCCCTGCACAGCACATTGAGGAAAATAGTTTCACTCTGGACAAAAGCTGTTTACTCCACTTCCATGTAGCGTTGAACATACTGTTACACAGCCGAGGCCGCTGCACACATGCAAAACACCCAGCTATGCACAAAAGCATATGCAACTTATGCCACCAAATTCCCTCATGAGAAACAACTGCAGTTATTCTAACTTCAATAACAGAGGGATACCACATGGAGAAGTCACCGCAAAAATGAAAACTTGTGCAACAACTAGGCCACTTGCACAAATCATAGCACCCAACACATCAAATGAACTTCCTTCCTAAACATATGCAAACAAAGGCAATTCAGAGCATAATTGATTGCTGCAATCAATAAACTAAACAAACACTGCTCCATTTCTCAACAGGGATACTCTCTTCATTCAGTTCATAAGTCCTCAGAACAAAAATCAAGTCTGGTTTGAGAAAAACAAAGTTGTTTACTCCTTTGTTCCCTGGGAGTAAGGAGTTAGCTCTCCAGTGCCACCTACTGGTGATGTGGAGGCAGTGTGCACAGCTGCAAGACTACCGGGATGTTTTTACACAGCCTGAACTGGACTGGATCATGTGTGTGAATCTGGGAAAAGTTATAAGACGTAGATGGGGTAGAGGTAGATGGTGCTCGCAGAATAATAACGTACAATTGGGCCTCTGAGGGGCTTTCCAACTAAGTATCCCCTCACTGTTATTTTACTCCTTGCAGGTATAAAAGTAGAAAGTACAAGGAGGTTTCCCTGCGTCTTTCCTTGAGTATGATCAGTTCCTTCGTCCACCAAACAATGTGAAATGAGCAGCAGAGCTCTGTCATTTTGCTAAGTCAGTGGTCCAGTTTGCATCAATATGTCAGGAAGTTGTAGCCCGGGGTGAAATAAAGCCCAGCACGCCACCTCCTGGTGACCAGGAGCAGCAGCCTGGCTCTCCCAGGTCTCCCTGCCCCGGTCCTGATAAGATGAACATGTGGGTCTCTGCACAGAACGATGGGCCTGATAAACGCCCCCGCTGTGCAGATGACTCAGCATGATCAAACTAATCATGTCTCAAAGCACGTTACCACTGCTGCAGACTAAAGTAAACACATATATGTATACACGTGACGTGAGTTTCTCTTTGTTTACCCAGAGGGCTGCTGAGTGTCCGACATTGTAGAACAAATATTAACATTGAAGCTCTACATACTTTCGAGCAAAGAGGGGCTTGACAACTTGTCATTCTTCAGTGGTGTTTGCATGAGAAAACATTTTTTTTTACTTCCAACTCCTAAAACTGGAGCAGCTCCATAAAAACACAACCAAACCCTCTACTGAAACAATTTTTTTTTTTACGTAAAACTAAAAAGATAAATGAGGTGAAACTGACACCACGGTGTAAATGAATGGAGAGCAGCAGCAGCAGCAGGCTGTGTGGTGGAGGAGGACGTTGCCTTGGGGAGTCACGTGTTGTTTTCCTAGTTGCCACGACGACGCAGCCTGCATTTTTTGAACAGCCCCCACCCCTTCCTCCTTCCTTCCTTCCTTTCTCCTCCATCTTTCACTTTCTCCTCACTCCTTGTCCCAAATAAATAGAACCCAACATCCTTGTTTCTACTTTTTATATTTACTGCTTTGCCCGATGGCTTGCACATGCAAACGTACCGTGGTCAGTAAAACTGATTCTGTTCCTGAAGGGATTTGGAGCGTGTATGAGGAGATTGAAGCTTTGTAAAAATAATTAGCACTGTTATTTCCTGGACAGATTCTGCAGATAGCATTGCTCTGAGAGACATTTACAGGTCAAACCACCCACGTACGGATAGACGGCGCCTTAGCCTCTCTACTGGTAGTCATCGTCCACAATCCAGAAAACAAAATTGCATGTAATTTGGTCCATTTATGAATCAGTTGCATGTATTTGGTAGATATTCTGGGTGAGGATGAAGAAGAATACTGGTGATTTCAACAACAGAACAACAACAGAAGCATATTTCTATAAGCGACCATTATGTTTTTGTTTTTTTAGGGCTGCCCCCTCTTAGTCGATTAGTCGACTAATCTGTCGTTTTGGTCTTAGTCGACTAACATTTCTTTAGTCGATTAGTTGTTTTTTATGCCTTTTCATGCTGAATGACTTATTTCCAAGAAACTTATGAGCACATCTCTGGTAAACACAAGATTGTGAAAAGAAAAGTGGTGCTTTTGTGTGATTCTTTGTGGAGAAAGTTTTACAGATCTGTCGATTAAATCAACTAATCCATTAGTCGACAAAATCCTATGAGTGTTAGTCGACTAATGCTGGGTACACACTACGCGAGAATCATGCCGATTTTGGGCCCGATTCCCCCGTTCTGACAATTGACAACAAAGCCCAGATTTTTTGATGGTTTTAAAGATTATCTTGCCAGATATTCATGTAGTGTGAGGTATGTTAAGAGTGTTTTTCACATCCCCCGATCGGCTCGGAAGTCCATCCTGGCCGCACCGATTTCGAATCGTAAATATTAAACATGTTCAATATTTACAATCGGACATCCCGTTGTGTGTGGGGAACCCCGAGGACAGCCGATGACACAGTCACGTGGGAAAGAACGATAGCCAATTGAGAACCAAGATGACTGAAGCAGAAGGACAACAACCACCGCTGTCATGGCGGCCGCGGCTAATGCATGAGCGAGTGCAAAACGCAAAGCATAGTAGTAGTAAGATGGACCGCAGAAATGGAGGAGCAACTTTTTGATTCGTGAATATTCAGTCCACAGTAGTGCAGAAACTAACATCTGTAATTATTCCTGCCCGTCGTCCGCCATGTTTGTTTACACTAAAGTCAGATTTGATCGCAAGATTTTGCGAGATTTCCATTTTTCTTTAGTCGGGCTTTTGTTGTTCATGAATGAATCTGTCAGTGTGTGTTGTGCTGTTTTGGCCAAATCGTTGCTCTCCACACACTATAGGAACAAAACTGTTACATTTAACATAACATGGCGTTATGTGTGGGGTCTCTCACATTTTAAACATCTGTTAAGATTTGAAAAATCTTTTAGCGTGGGCCAGCCTTAAAAAATTCTTTGGACGAGGACAGCCCTAGATTTTTACATGTTTTTTTTTAACTTTATATATAGTTTTGTTACTTTTTAAATTTATATTAATTGTCTTAGAAGATCTTTGATCAAATATTTTATCATCAGAATAATTTGGGCATTTTCAATGGCTATGTGTATTCTATCATATCTTATTTGTGTTGATATTCGGTAGCCATCTGTGGGTCTAGAAGGTAACCAACAAATAGCAAAAACTTGCAAAAACTCTCGTGAGACTCGCTGCCCGATAACCTATCCTACCCTTAACCATTCAAGGTCAATGCCTAACCTTACTGTAACTATTCGAGTTCAGTGCCTTACCTTAACCATCTCGCGAGAGTTTTGCAACTTGTGGGTTACCTTCTAGACACAACCGTATAATTGTGGCTCCAAATTTATGAGAAAGAAAACAGTTTGAAAAACTGCATTATTGAGAATTATTGAGTGTGGTAACACCAAGTCAAGTTTTATTTATATACATCATATCTCACATAGTTTTGTGATGCTTTTATTAGGGATGGATAAAAACCTTTTATCACAGTATACAGTATGTGATTTTATATTTTGTGGGATTGTTAATGGATAAAATAACTAGACAGAAATATCTGTCTTTGGCTGATCCACAAAATTAAATACAAAGAAGAACTTCACCACAATGATGCAACAATCATATAAAAATCCAATGCTGCCGTGAAAGAAATGCTGATCTTTGAATGGCCTAGTACACACAGATATGTTTAAGGTATAGATACCAAGGTGTAAATGCTCTAGCAAAATTGCTGACGGGTGACAAATTGATATCATCTTACTATAACATAATATCGCCCTCATCTATGCTTTATTTCAAGGAAGCCTGCAGATGAACAGGAAGCATTCAAACGCAGCAAGACTGGTCCAGATTTTCCTGATTAAGTTACAGTTTGAGTCACCGCTGATGTGTTTTCTCAACAGTGACCAAAATCACATTTTAATTTGGCAGAAAAAGATACAGCAAAAATAGTGCTTGAACAATTAATTACTTGATCAACTGATTAAAACATTGATGAACGGTTAACTGCTGGTAATCTAAGAAAGTAGAAATACCAAACATTTGGTTTTAATTTTTTTCAAATTTTTGCTTACTTTTCTACATCTCTTATCAATATCAAGTTAATGTTTGGGGTTTTTTTGCAGCTGGTCTGAGTAAGTTAGTAGTTAAAAATTTCAATTTCAGCTCTGGTAACTGATGGTAATTGGCAAATAACTTGTTTATTATTTCAGAATAAATAATTAATACAAAAACACTAGTGGATAGTTGAAATATTTACTAGTTGCAGACCATTAGTACAGCATCTCAGTTAATGGGTGATGTGTTGTTTTTTTGTAGTCATGTCACGGTGTGTGATTTAGGCTGAAATGTGGGCTAGATTTTAACACACAAAACCTGCCTGGTGCACCTTTAACCACGGTGCATACCCAGCTGTTGCAGCAACATCAAATGACCTGGAAATGAGACTGAACTAATTTGCAACTTGTTTATGTATTCTGCTAAAGCAACAACACAAATTCTGCTCTTCTTATCTAAGAATCTGCAATCATCCATTCGTATTTACTTGTCCAACCACACTGGGGAGTCAAACCAACTAAACTGTTTACAGAGCATCTAATGAAACATTAACCACTGTCTACAGCTTATTTACTCAGCTACTATGGCCTATATTCTCTGCCTGTCTGATTCTGGTGCCTTCCACACCTGGGGAATTTCACACTTTACAGCGTCATGTCCTGTTCAACACAGCACTCAGTAAACCAGTCGTGTTTACTTGCACTCGGCACTAATGGATTTGTGTTTAATGTTATAGGATTAGGTTATCTGGCAGATCTATCTGCACGAGCCGGTGTCGACTTCTCTCCCAGGTTTCCATGCAACACATTTGGCCCAGGTGGCTTCATTTTGCAAACTGCAGCGACTACAAGACACAGTGGCTACCAGCAGCTGGCACACGAAAGAGCAATTCAGCAGTTTTACACCACATTATTCAGACTAGAGAGAACTTTTACATCAGCCAGCTGCAATACATGCTGATGTACAGTTACTATGTATATCACAGGAAAGCTGCAACGATGGATGATATCTTACAAGAATATTATACTGATGCAGTAGGGGACTGAAGAAAATAAAAAACTACAAACTACAGCACAAATGATATGAAATGCCCCCATTTTTATAGAGGTGAAGGCACTTCTGCATTTTCAAATAGTAATAATCAATAGTTTACTTCTAGTCAACTTTGGGTTGGCTTTCTTCCCTGAATAAGTACTATTAAAATGCTTTTATTTTGCTAAATTATAACTAACAAGGTCTATGTTGAAAAATTAAGGATATTTCACTTGCAAAACATAGACATTTTGGTTGGTTACTTGTAACCTTTACCATGGTATTCGACCTCCAGATCACTATTCGAATGCTTTCTTTTTGTTTTTTTATAAATAAGTATGTCATAATAATGTATAAATCCCAAAATAGCCCATTAAATAATGAATAATCCCACATTATTCTTATTCAACAATAATTATTATTAGTTATTCTCAGACGGATATCTCTGTTTGTTGTGTGTAGAGGTGCGTGTGTGTACAGTAGTACAGCAGCGGCACTGAAAAGGGGGCGATGGAGAAAGACAGACAGAAGAACATGTCAGCCTGCTGCGCTGCACCGCAAAGCTTCAAATATCTAGCCCTAGTTACTTGTTAGAAGCAACCTCAGCAGCTGTAATTCACCTGGGTTTTACTTGTGGTTATTCTGATAAATAAACACTGTAAATATAAATAAACATACAGGGGATTAACACCATCTGCAACCTTCACCACTGACCTCGGATCAGATGCTGTCTCTTCCTGAAGTACGTGATCTTGGAGGTGTAGTCGTTGTAGACGGAGTTCATGCCACGGTTCTCCAGCCAGTGTGCCGTGGCCACCCCTCTGCCCTGCACCTTCATGGACTGCACCCTGGTGTCCCTGCGGAGCTCCAGCACCACCTGGCCGGACACCACCTCCCCTCTGGTGAACGCTGCGTCAGCTGGACCATCCAGCTCCAGCCTGAAAGACTTTATGGTGTTCAACGTCATTCCTGTGAGAGAAGAGAGTTTGACAAGGCTGAGACATGAAGAAATGCTCATAATGTACAGTAATATCAGAGGTGTGTGTGTGTAGAAGTGGTTTTCAGGTGCTGTAAAAACCACATTGCAAATAGCCAGAGCCAGCTGGAGGCATGAATGATTCATCTATACAGGGCTCCTGAGGACACAAGGGGACCCCAGGACAAGCGCATTATACATGTGAAGTCCTGTATTAACTTTTTAAATAGAATTTATTATGCAGACTGCTTTTAAATGTGTACTTTCCATTAGGGATGCACCGATCCGACTTTTCCAGTCAGTTCATACCTGGGCTTTGGGTATCGGCCAATACGGAGAACCGACCCAATACCAGTGTTTAATTGATGAGCTGCATGCCTCACTGTGTGGAAGTGACTGGATTGGGCTTGACTTAAACATTGCTTTCCTAACTTTGTAAAACAAAATGTAACAAATAAATACATAGATAAAATTTGACTGAATTGTATTAAAATAATAAATCGTACACCTGCAACTTGGTAAAAAATCTTCAAAATTAACAGTTCAAGTGTAAACCTTTTAAATGCAGCAACAAATTGGTCAAAACATAAAAATTCCAGTATATAATGTATATTGTATACAAACATAGAATTTAATTGAATAAATCGGTCATGATACCCGATCCAGCTATTTGAGTCAGTATGGGCCCGATATCCGATCCAGTATCGGTATCGGTATATCCATACTTTCCATTAAACATAACATATTGTTAATTTTTGCTGTTTTCTTTTAGGGATCTTATTTTTAGGGTGGGGTTGGGTGGCTCTGCGTAGGGTCCCAGACATGACACTGATACTTAGTTCGTTTGTTGTTTTAAAACATGTTTTAGAAATGTGCAATAACATATTATAATCAAATGTTACATTTTCCTCTTTGTTTATGATCTTGAATACTGAAAAATACTAAAGAATAACAGTGCACACTAACCTCTTTAATATGCAGACAAACTTTAACATTTCACCAATTAAACCATAAGCATGTTCTTTTTACGATTTAAATTCGGTATGAGGGCATATAAGGTCACATAACAGCAAATAACTTAACACGTAAATAATATTATAATAACAACTTACTGTCATGATTCGTCCAACGGGACAAATAGTAGTGTTACAATTGTTTCTGTGAGTCCATTAACATTTACATTTCCCGTTACGCGGCCGGTGTGAGTCTATAGTGTTTTATAAAGGGCTGTGAAAGGGTCTCAGCCAATCAGGGTCGAGAGCTGCGACTGCGTGTTCTGAATGCAGCTGTGAGCGTCGAGCTAAAGACTTTAAAAACTCACCGGCAGGTCTGGAGCGGCGGAGCGGTTCTCTCAGAGACGAGGTTCACTGGGGAGAAGACAAACTGTGAGTTCACTCCCACTGGTCGTTCAATGGAAGCCCAGCCTTTATAAACCAAGGCAGGTTTCAACGCCCAGAAAAACAGCAGCTCTCTGTTTTACACCAATGATAAGGAGCACGGGCTAGTCACGCCCGCCCACTTAACACGGAGGAGGAGGAGAGGAGGAGAGGAGGAGGAGGAGGAGGAGGAGGAGAGGAGGAGAAGGAGGAGGAGAGGAGGAGAAGGAGGAGAGGAGGAGGAGAGGAGGAGGAGGAGAGGAGAAGAGGAGGAGGAGAGGAGGAGGAGGAGGAGGAGGAGGAGGAGGAGGAGAGGAGGAGGAGGAGGAGGAGGAGAGGAGGAGAGGAGGAGGAGGAGAGGAGGAGGAGGAGGAGGAGAGGAGGAGGAGGAGGAGGAGAGGAGGAGGAGAGGAGGAGAGGAGGAGGAGGAGGAGAGGAGGAGGAGGTTGTTTCTGGTTATGGGCTACCGTTCACAATTAAAACACCGCATTTCACCTGATTTCACCTTTCTGTTTATCGCTTAGATCTGTGTGTGAACAGAATATCATAATAGTGCGCCATTGAGAATGTTACCTGAAGTACCAATACAAACACGCTTAAAGCTGCAGTGGGTAGAAAGGGAGCAAATATGATTAAGAAAAGTTATTTTTATAAAATGGTCACTTATCCTGACAGTAGTGCATGAGACAGGTAATCTGAAAAAAATCATGTGCCTCTGTGTCCTCCGGTGTCCTCCGGTGCTCCATACGGCATCTGCAAGATTTCACAGACCAGAGGAAAACAACCAATCAGAGCAGATCTGGAGTCTTCTGTCCAGCTTCCCTCTCTGAGCAGCTGTCAATCACTCGCAAACTCCAATCAAACGGTCAAACTAGGCAGCGCTGATCAAATATGAATCAATATTCTGTTACTGTAATGCCTATTTCTCGCCTCAAATGTTTTCAGAAACATCTTGTAGTTTACTGTTTAGCTGTAAAACGAGGAAGTTTGTGACCTGGCAGCCATGTTGAGATCTCTTGAGGAAATACCAAGCACCGCCCACCAGCCGGAGCACAGCCAATAGGAACGCTCAATAGGAATGCTCTCTCTCTGAAATGAACTGTGATTGGCCAAAGTGTCCCGTCACGGGCTAGATTTTTTAAAGCCTGAAAACAGAGCCATGAGGAGGTGCAGAAGTCTAGTTATCTCTCAGAACACTTGAATTACAATATGCTGAAAGGTTATTATGGAATTTTTGCCCAATGATGCCGAAAATATACTGCCTACTGCCACTTTAAAGTAGAATTTGACCGTTGACTTGATTTTTGTTTTTGAACATGGGCTTATATTTCAGAATCAGAAACAGTTTATTGTCAAGTAGGTTTGCACATACAAGGAATTTGACTTGGTGATTTGGTGCAATGTAAAAACATCAAATAAAAATAAGAACATTTACAATAGAATATGAAAAATATGTCTGTTATTAAAGGGTCTGTTTTTAAAGTGTACAGTTGTTCAGGGATGTGCAAATGATTGTAACCTGACCAAGCCCCCAGGAAGAGCGCTGGTCGTTGATGCCAATTTTCGTAGTGGCCAAACGGTGGAACTACAACTTCCGTGTCATGTGATGCCATTGTGCCCAAAAAGACTTTTTCTCATAGACTTATATTGGGAAAGAGATGTCTGTAACTCAGTGGATAATTTTTTTTTTAGGTAAATCAACTTCCCTGTATGAACACTTGAATAGCCCTTATTTAAAGCATTAGGTCCTAAAGGTTGTAAAACGCACTAATAGCCGAATCCAGAGTTATTTCCCTTCCTCCGTTCATGTGAATGAGACCTAGACCGATGCTGGAGTGAGGGCTGGGAGGCGGAGTTAGCAAGCCGTGACGACAGCGTGACCGAGCCATGTGACGGAGCGGACGCTACTGTGCCTGCTCCATGGGCCCAATGGATGCGGACGATCCGTGTACTTTTCCAGACGGAAGTCGAGCCATTTTTGCTTCATGCGCCACTGAGCAACTTTCATAGGAATGAACGGGGCCCCGCCTCCAACATTATATCCAGTTCTCTTAATACATCCATGAACCTGATCCATCAGATGGTTTGTTACACAGAACCGTCTGATAAGCTGTCATTGGAGACTGTTTGGAAAAGGGGAGGCACTTTCAAAAAATACTTGGCAGGTGATTGGATAAACCATCTGTCTATCAAAGAGCAAAAACATGTTTCCATTGAGAAAAAGCCTTCAGTGCCATTCTTTGCTCTTCTTTCAATGACTGGCTTGCCGGACAGAAACGCACTACTTGAAGCCTGACAAAATGGATTTTCGTGTGAAATGTCATCCCATGATTCTTGTGTGATCTCGTGACATTGTGAGGATCCAGCAGCTGTGCAAGGTGAAAACGATTGTCCAGGGCATGTAAAAGTCCTGCCAGAGGGGAGTGGTTCAAAGAGTTTGTGACTAGGGTTGGAGGGGTCAGCCACAATCTTTCCTGCCCGCCTAGAGGCTAATATATAGTTGTACGTAGGCTCTACGTTGTAGCCTGGAGGTCCTGGAGGCATATTATGCCTCTATGACATGCTGCAGTCTGCCTTGTCCTTGGCTGTGGCTGCAGCGTAGCTACCCAGTGATGATGGAGGAGGTGAGCATGGACTCTATGATGGCAATGTAAAAGTGCACCATCATTGAGTTTGGCAGGTTGAACTCCTCTTCTCCTCTGTTGTGCTTTTTTGATGTGAGAGCTGATGTTCAGCTCCCACTTGAGGTCCTGGGTGACGATGGAGCCCAGGTAGCAAAAGGACTCCACAGCATCGACTGGGGAGTCACACGGTGATATGGGTCGTGTCTAGAAGGTAACCCGCAAATTTCAAAAACTTGCAAAAACATGCAAAAACTCTCTCAAGACTTGCTGTCTGACAATCTATTCTAACCTTAACCATTCGAGGTCAATGCCTAACCTTAACTATTCGAGGTCAACGCCTAACCATAACCATTCAAGGTCAATGCCTAACATTAACCATTCAAGGTCAACGACTAACCTTAACCATTCGAGGTCAATGCCTAACCTTAACAATTCGAGGTAAACGCCTAACCTTAACCATTCAAGGTCAATGCCTAACCTTAACCATTCGAGGTGAACGCCTAACCTTAACCATTCAAGGTCAACGCCTAACCATAACCATTCGAGGTCAATGCCTAACCTTAACCATTCGAGGTCAATGCCTAACCATAACCATTCAAGGTCAATGCCTAACCTTAACCAAGAGTTTTGCAATTTGCGTGTTATCTTTTAGACACGACCAGTGATAGGGCAGGTGGGTCTGCGTTCTTCTGGAAATCCACAACCATCTCCACTGTCTTCAGAGCGTTGAGCTCCAAGTTGTTCTGTCCACACCAGGTCACCAGATGTTCAATCTCCCACCTGCAGGCAGGTTCATCCCCACCAGAGATGAGTCCATTGAGGGTGGTGGCAGTGTGTCTCTTTCAGTTAAAAAAAAAAAGTTAAATCACTTTCTCCTTCTCATGCAAGTAGTCTGTGATGAGATACTTGAATTAGGCCTATGTAAAAACATTATTTCACAAAGTAGTCCTAGGAAAGAACTAGACAAACTAAAATAAAAAACAAAACAATTTAATACATTTTAGAGGAGAAATCGGCATCACCTCAGTAAAACGTGGTGCCTCTGTTTTGTTTTTAAGTCATGTGCCTCAGCAAGATTCCCTCACATGATCACTCTGTCATCCCACATGTTAGCTGAAACTTAAGTTAATGGTGTTTGCATGCATCATGGTCAAATAACGGTATCGTTGAGCAAGGTCATAGGAGATTGTTTTTAAATGACCAGGTGCACAAAATGGTGTGAATTATGTAAATCATTATGAAGTTTTCATACATTCCATGGTCTTAAATTAACATATCTGGTTGAAAATTAATCTGCATTTGGCTCAACAGACAGGCAAAATGAAAAAGAGCTGTCTAGTCTATTCTGGAGTTTAATCTGCATGTTCTTGCAGCTGTACACCTTGGACCTGAGCTTGTTGGCCATTCCAGCTCATACCTGTGCACTGCTGCCTTTTCACCAGGTTGATGAACTCCAGATTCAGTTTATTTACATCTGCTTGCTTGCCAACTTTTATTATCACCAGAACCTGCATCTTAGGGTCAAGGCTGTGTTATTGCTACAACAACATAGATTGTTTTTATAGAGTTTTGTGGTCAATCAGGCTTGAAGGAGGGGATGAGAATCTTTTTGTGACTCAGACGCTAACCTTCTTAGCAGTTAGCGTTGACAGTGTAAACAGGCTGGAAGTAGGGCAGTCAAGTCCGAGGCTACGTCGCTCCCTGGCCTAAATATGACAGGCGAGGCTCAGGTTTATGTTTAAGCCACCTAACTGCTAAAGCTGCACTTGCACACTGCTTCAACATTTCACACTCTTATGCAGTTCACTGAAAAACACAACACTGAGGGATGATGTGACGGGGTGGCTTTAGTCCGATGCATGCTTGAAATGTAAAGGAGCTATACCTTCTAATGAACTGGAATACTGAGGATCAGGGTCAAAGGTCGGCACGTGAATATGACAACACCACGGTTGCATCCAAAATTTCATACTAACATGCTATTTAGTGCTCTAAAACTGTATGTGAAATTTTTTAATATGTCCGAAACCTTAATATTAAACCATAGTATGCAAATTACACACTATTTATAGTGTAGTGTATTGTATATTGTATTTATATTATATTACAGTATGCAAACACTAGACACTAAATGGATCAGGGGGGTGGAGCCGCGGTATCGAGGTCCCCTGCCTGAACCAATTGCGAGCCGACTACAGCTGCAGCTTGTCAGCAAGAGAGACTCACAGCTGTCAATCATGACGTCTCACCCCCTTTTTATAGCATCAAATAACTAATCAAAACCAAACTTATCAGAAAAATTAACACTTGAACATACATCAGCGTGATAAGAACTACCTAAAATGACAGAAACCATCTTTGTGAAAAATCTATTTGACGAGTACTTTGACTTTTTAGTTTGGCCAACGTCCCATCTGCTAACATGGAGGGGGCGGGCTTTATGAGCTATACTGCAGCCAGCCACCAAGGGGCGATTGAGATGTTTTGGCTTCACTTTTGGGGAGCTGTCATGTCGTCATTCTTTATGTACAGTCTATGGTCCGAAAAGATACATACTAATGTTTATTCACACTAAAGAATGTTGAACGATAGTACGCATACTGAGCATGTACTGAGTATGCGATTTCGGACACAGCCCACACCTCTTTTGTTGGGGTTGTTGAAAAGAATTCTGGGAAATGTAGGAAAAATGGCAGTCACAAATTTTTATATCCCTGTAACTCCTTTTTCATAATGAAATTCTCAATTGACTCTGGATGTCTAAAGGCCCTACAACCACTCACATGATGAAGCTAAATGTATCCAATTAATACTATGATTTCTTTGCATATAATTTAGAAAAGTTCATGGTGAGAGAACATTATATTTGTATATAGAATTCAACAACTTGGTCTTGGTAGTATTAAAGGGCCAGTGTGTAACATTTAGGGGGATCTAATGGCAGAAATGGAATATAATATTAATAACTATAGTTTTATATATTTCTATAGTGTATAATCACCTGTAAATAAGAGTTGTTGTGTTTTCGTTACCTTAGAATGAGGTCCACGGAGTCCGCCATGTTGCAGCGCCACGTTTCTACAGTAGCCCAGAACGGCTTGGGCCGGAGTCGATATCGTTACTCACCCCCATCACCGCCGCTCTCTCTCTCTTGCTTCACCACTCACTTCCCTCGTACACACACACTCTGCCTCTGCTGTTCTCTTAATGTCCTACGCTACTCTTACGACAAAGAGTTGTAAGAGAGGCCACCGTAGTTCATCTACACGCTTGGCACACAGTAGAGGCTTCAGTTGTTTACAATCTCAACCTCACCGCTAGATATAACCAGATCCTACACATTGTTCCTTTAAATAATGTCTGACCTTCAGTGTTAAACTGCATATTATTCGTTAGTGTGTTATGTGCCCATTTGAAAACTGCAATTCTGAGGTTATTACTACTAACTGACAAAAAGTCTTTGTGTTTTCAGAAACACAAACTCCAAAATCCAGAGTATGTCAAATATGTGTTATATGCTGCATATTTGAAACAAATCTGTAAAAATTTCAGCAAAACTAGTCTTGATTTGACTTTATGTCTTTTATAAGGCGCTGGACAAGAACACAACAGCAAGTGACCAAGTCGTGTATCTCAGTCACTCTATGACCAAATGAGTGCAGAACTGGTTGAAGCCAGGACGCTGTAAGATCAAAGGTTTGGTTGTGTAGTCTTCACTATGGGTGGTGCTGACGTGCTGATGGACCAGCGGAAACCTGATGTTGCTCTATGATTAACAGAAAGAGACAATACCGTATTATTTTATAATATTATGCTGAGTTGATGTACAAAGAGATACGTATCAGGAGCATCAGTCAACCTTCTAACTACTAAAACTGCTGCTGGTGCTCCTACTCTTTTCACTACTGATACTACCACAAGTACAATTGTTTTACATACTACCAATAGAGTGCTGCAGGAATGACGTATTTTTGTAGGCCAACCAGGAAGTTAGTATCGCAATGGTTCCCAAAATTCACAAGTGCGATTTTTAAAAACGCGAAAATCTCTTAAAGGGTAACTTAGGTATTTTTTTCCTTCCACCCTATTTTCCCATGTTTTTGGGTCTAAATAACTAACGGGGACAACACCTTTTGAAACTGGTCCAGTATTGAGGGAGAACGCTGCAGCCGCCAGCCGCTAAACAAGCTGTAATGTAATCATTTAGGGCAACCTGGTACCGTCAGTTTACGTTCACTAAAAGGGCTTGTTTTTGCCACTGACTGGCTCAGATTGTTATTGTAAGTGTCTCATAACATTATGGAAAGGACCCTACAGAGAAATGAAACGTTTTTCTTACCTTTCGCTTTCTGTTTGTTATTGTGTCATGTGACTTGGTGCCGGAAGAGACAACGGTGGAAACGCGAGTGAGAGTGGAGAGAGGAGTGCCACGGGACACCGGTGTTGTCAGAGTTTGTTGTGTTGTGTTGTTGTGTAGCTTAGAGTTATCTTAAAGATTTTCAATGTCATGGCTGAATATTAAGATGATTTCGATGTGGATGCAATGCGAGATTCCAAAACGAGGCTCCTCCAAGCGAGACACACAATAACAAACAGACCGGATCAATCGAAAGGTAAGAAAAAGGTTTCATTTCTCTGTAGGGTCCTTTCCATAATGTTGTCAGACAATTATAATAACAATCTGAGCCTGTCAGTGTCAAAAACGAGCACTTTTAGTGGACATAAACTGACGGTACCAGGCTGCCCCAAATGATTACATTAGAGCTCATTTAGCGGCTGGCGGTCTACAGCGTTATCCCTCAATACTAATTATTTGCTACTACTATGACAACAACTACTACCACTGCTGCTGCTACTGTTAACATAACAATTACACGTTTTGTTTTTTACTTCATTTTGTGATCTCTCACCGTCTGCTGTGACAGAAAAGGTGTCTGTCTGCAGGTCTTCAAAGGGAGGTAATCAGTCTGGGTGGTGCTGCGGTTCAACTCATGTCCTGCCAAACAGGTTAAACACATTTAATATCTACATGTACCTCCCTTTAAACACGCAAACCCGACCGATCCATCACCTGGTCCACTCAGTATGTTGCTCGGCAGCTGGACGGCTGGTCTGGCCCGCTCTCCGTCCTGTTTGCTGTAATGTTCTGTGGTCGTGGTTGCGTAGTACAGGCCCGACAGACAGGGTGGGCTGAACTGCACATGGCTCTTGGTCATCAGGTCAGCCCCAGGCACATACACTGGACGCTCTGTGTGGTTCAGCTACAGGGAGGAACATAATCAGCATGATCACATATGACACAGTAGGATCACTGCCCAAAACTTTTAACATAACAAACTGTCAAAATCAACTCCAAAGTCTATAGGAACATGTGTGCAAAGGTCATAAATTAACCGAAAGTGACAAATGTTCACTTTTATGATTAATGCAATTGTGTACCAATAATATTATAAATGCAAAAACAAATAACTATGTAGAAGATCTCACATCAGAGAAGGAGATGCTGTTGGTGGTGACAGACATCCTCTCTTTGTTGCGCGTCTTATCAGTGTCCCCCTCAGGTAAGGAACTGGAATTTTGGTTCCTCCTTGTCACAACAACTGGATCTCCTGATATAAACCAAATACACCAATCCAGGCAGGATAACAGAGGTCGTAGTTTGATTGACAAATTGTTGAATTGTTGAATTGTGAAAATGTAAGCACCCATCTCCCAGTGTAATTAAACTATGCACTCTACAGTCACCTAGGTCACCCAGGTGATACCCTGGAGGAAACTGTAACTCTAACTGTAACTGTAAGTCACGAATGTGATGTTCAGAAAGAGAGCAGCATATATTACACCAGATCTATATCTAACCATTTTATACAGTAGTTGGGATCAAACAGTAACATTTAAAGACTTAAAATAACTGTCCAGTGTTCAAATGTGCCGAACAGTCAAAGATCAAAATCAGTTAAAAGCAGTGAGCACAAAACAATCTCTGCTTAGTACAGTTTCCTCACATAGAGTAAGTGGTTCCCAACCTTTTTCCTTAAGGGACCCCTTTTCTATCATTGAGTAAACTGACGACCCCTGCAATAAATTGCATTTAAAGGGAGCTACAGTGTGCGGACCTTCCTCTAAGTTTTTCATTGCTGTCTTCTACTGGTCCAGCACCGGCCTACGGTTTTGGATGTGTGCGACCACCTTACATTGTTTGACCCCTGACTAAGTGACATATTCTATGGATATTTCAATCTTATATTCAATGCACAACAATAACAGTACAGAACAAGTGATAAATGTACAATTAACGCAAATAGTGAACGCAATAACGGCAGGAATTTTTGTGAAAAACAAGCGATATGGATGAATTTTGAGCAGATTATTTCCTGTGAATATTGCAGTCTTCCTAACTTTTAATACAATTCTCTGTCTGCATTATGTATATTATTTTAATTTTGAACAATAATACACTTCTTTTTTGACATATTCAGTGTTTCCTTCACCCTGAAGCTTGGCCATTCTTCTATTAGCTCTTTGGTTGTTTTAACTGCGTAATTCTCTAATATAGGAGGAGCCTGTTTAGCAGGGAGGGGAGGGTCTGTGGATATAGCTGTGTTCAGGTCTTCCTGTTTGTAGTAATCCAAACTTAAAAAATATCAATTTCATTTAGTTTTCTTCACAGAAATGAATGAAATGCTGACATATAGGCCAACTGTGTATTTTTTAAGAAGGTTGTGTTACACCCCTTAAAAATCAAGAAGGCCCCGCGACACCCCGTGAAGCTTTGGCGACCCCTAGTGGGGGTTGGGACCCCCAGGTTGGGAACCAGTGCAGTAAATAGTACAAACATGAGTTCAAATTCAATTGACAATTTAATTTTACATTTGTAGCGTACTTTGCCCATTTGGGGACCTCTTGTTATTTAAAAGCAGCTGCTTAGTTTCCTTACAGCAGGGGCTGTTAATTAAGATGTCTTCACCGTGGGAAATTAAAGTAATAGATCTGAATATTCAGTTTGCAAGAATGAAAACTTATGGCAAAAACCCGTCTGGACATTAACACAGAAAACACTCACCCAGCTTGTGGTGACAAAAGGCTTCTCTCGATGTGGACGACCATAAGTCCTTCGGGAAATTACCACGGTTGAGCTTCAAACGCTCCTTCACCACAGGTGACCTGTATCAAAAACACAGATAATACTTTTATTATATTTGTGTGGGGATAAACTCTACACCAGATAATCTGAGCTTTCAAAGAGTGACAATAATAATTCCGAAATGTAATATTTAGACCACTTGGAAATTTTGATTTTTGAGGCCAATCCAATGTCAAAACTTCCTGGCATCCCAAATCAGAGCATTCGGTGAAACCAAGAGATGTGAAGGATGACACCAGGCCCCGCAGCCATGGTTTCCTCTACAGTTTGACGTCTGTTTGTATAAACTAAGTGACGTGGCAGAAAAGCTGCTGACCTGCAGACAGTGGGCCAGCTGAATGACGCAGCGTGGGTCGTCTCTCTCTCCGCAATCTTCACAGGATCACCCATAACCACTGAGGAATGCTGGAGAAAGACGTTTTAAAAACAGTCACAGTCAAGAGTTTGTGTTAATAACACTCATTTCATGGAAAGCTTCATAAAGAGGTCAATACCCTTGTCACTGTTGTGTCTACTCAAAGCTGACAGTGCTGGTACTTCAGGTCACAGTGTATCTTTCCTTAGCATGCACGCAGCTGAGCATTCAATACTTCAGCCTGCATTCTGGTTCAACCCGAGTCTCTCTGTGAAGTCAGAGAAAACGGCTTCTCTGGAACTGTAGTTAAAGAGTAAACGATTAACAAACCATCTTAAGGTTGTTCCTAAATCTACTCCTGTGCCATGACTAAACCAAGGGATGTAAACAAGACAATCATCTGTAAATTGTCAACAATATAGGGAAAAATGCTTTAGTACCAGTGATTAAAGAACTATTCAGATATTTTACTCTAGTAAAAGTACTTGTAAAATACTCCATTCAAGTCACAACAGGTAAAATGTCTGCAAAATGTACAAAATGTACTTGGGTTGTTGTTATTATTGTTACTGATGCAGAAACATGTAAGAAGCATTTAAGTTGTAGTTGTAGTGGTGTAAAAAGTTCAACATTTCCCCCTGAAATGCAGTGGAGTGGAGGTCTAAGGTCAAAGGAAATGGAAATACTAAAGTGCAGTAAAAATGATGCCAAATTGGACGTAAATGTAGACCTTTTGGTGCAGTTTTTAGTTTTGGAGCTGATGATGTTTAAATTAAAAATGTGGTAATGTGTCTATTGCTCATTTGATCAAAAGAGAATACAGGAAGGATTCTTCATTATATCTGAGCTAAAGCAGAGACATGAGGTTTAAATGGCTTCCAGTTTTAAAGAGGACCTGTTATGCTCATTTTCAGGTCCATACTTTTATTTTGGGTTTCTACTAGAACACGTTTACATGCTTTAATGTTTAAAACAACGCTTTACTGTTCTCATACCGGCTGTGCTGCAGCACCTCTTTTCACCCTCCGTCTGAAACGCTCTGAGGCCCACTCTGTTGTCATTGGTCAACTGAACCAAACTCTTCGGACTCTGATCCAGCTCCGCTCTAACTAGCTTTGTTTGAGGGCGTGCCAAACTAGCTGCTAGGCAGGTATTATGCAAATATGTTACTTGGTGACATCACCACGTTACAGAAGAAAAGGCGGGACTTCAATCAAGGCGTTTCAGGCAGTTCAGGAGCAGTGTTTCTGTGGGGGAGAGTAACTCTCTTTGTCGTGGACTTTGGCCTTTGTAACTTTGCAGACCTTTTACGTGCACAAAAAACTATATAACACACTAAAGGAAAGGGAAAAAGCACAAAAGCATAATTGGTCCTCTTTAAGTTGAGTGGACAGTATAGTATTGTGAGAATTTCTTTTTTTTTTTTAATTGTGACTTTTAAAATCAGTGTATAAGACTTATGGCAACAGTTTCCCTCGAGAGTTGACAGGTTTTCATTCAAGCCAAGTAGTGTTTGGTTGAATTTCTTTGATCATGATAGCTCAGGACCAACATCTGCTGCTGCTGTCGTACCTTTTCTACAGGTGTAGCTGCTGTGCTCCAGGCTCCCTGGAATGTGTTGTTGTAGTGGGAGACAAAACTTGGACGGCGCCTGTCTCCTTTGATTGTGGGAAAGCCCTCTTCTGCAGAGAAAAGTTAAAATTTTATTGCATAACATGTTGTGCAGCATTTAGAGATGAACCTTCACACAGATTCCCTCAATGTTATTCATTACAAGGTGATGATGTTGTGAAGCTGACAGTAGTTTGGGATGTTTACACACTTGTTGAGATGAATGTTCACACCAGTCATATATGACTTAGCACTGAATCCATAATCTAATATGGATTCTATTTATAAAATGCAGAAAAATAATCAGAATGAAATTAATAATGCTGTCACTAACCTAGATGTTTAGCCGTGGATTTTACAACAGGACAGAGACAGTGTGGGGTGAAGGAGGCTTTGTTGGTGCTCTCTGGGAGCTTTTCCACATGTTGGATCTTCTTGGTGGCCTCTGGGTGTCGGATGGGAGTGGGCCGGGGCTGGAAGGACCAGGGCTTGAATGTCTGGGCCTGTGTGGTGAGGAAAGCAACCTCCCCAGGGTCTGTTTGCATCTTGAAGTTGGTGTAAAACTTGGTCCAGCATGGGGAGCGGGTGATCTCTGGCAACGGGTGACAGGGGTAAGACGCCATCGCCTCTGTCAGGTACTCCTTGATGTGCCTCAAGTCCTTGTGGTCCACCTGGGCTGAGGTGGGCGGACGAAGAGGTTCTGCCTTCTTGGAAGAAAAAGGTTGGAAGTCCTCCTGGAAACGTGTCGAGAAAGCATCTGGATTGTTCCTGTCCAGAAATGGGATGTTGGTAGACAAGAGGAAGTCTTTGCCTACAGGACGGGCTTGGATCAGAGTTTTTACCACTGCAGTCATCTTGATACCACCAGTGTCCCCCCTTACATTACTCTACTGTAACTGTTTGGTTAAGCTTGCAATCTTACTCTGCAGCAGGCGAAACATGCTACAATGGCTCACCATGGAAACTCTGTGCTGTGGAACATGATAATGTTGATACTGTTGCTGCTCCTGCAGGGAAACAAATGCATGCCATGGTGTCCTATTACCTGTGGACTGGACACACAGTTTTTTATTCAATAGTAACATTTTATTCCATAACAAAGACACACACAAACACGAACAAAAATGCTCACACTTAAAACAAGCCTTGCCAGTAAAGAATCCAAATTGTCCTGGTTTTCAGACTGTCACTGAGGCTCTAATAATGTAACACTACACTTCCTTCTATCTGGTTTGACTCGTATTACTAAGAGGCAGCTTGATATAAGTTTCCTCAACTATAACATGCACATTATATATTGAAATGTATTTATAGAGAATAAGGTACCCACATTTAATACTGCATTTGCTTGATATACTTGCACTAATTCACACATTATGCTGTTTTGTCCATCCAACAGTAGGTGTCAGTCAAACTTAATTCTGGAGCAGTCCTGTCCAGCACATACTTTTGGCTACTGAATCCCTAAACACACTAAACAAAAATGAAAAGCAAATACATTTTAGGTGCTCGAAACTCAAAATAAATCAACACCGTTTCTCAATCTGTTTAATTATGCGCTGTTTTAATGAACTGTCAGCATTTAAAGTGAATCACACTGGTCGATGTCGCCCTCCTCGGTCTAGTTTTGTAGAATATAAACTCAACAATTTAATAACAGCCTAATAATAATAACAGTATTAAAAAAAATATGTTTCTGGATCACATGCTGAACTGTGTGGTTCCTCTTGTAGGCTACATCTGTCATAACCGGAAGCCTTTTATTTTTTACGGCTGTCCCTATTAAAGATTTTGACATTGATAGTGGCTAAATAAGATGTAATGTTTCTAAATAATAAGTTTGATAATCTTTTTAAAAAATCCAACTTAAATTCACTCGCATGATTTTATTGCCAAGGAAACGAGCAGCAGGAAGTGACGTATTCCCTTTTATTTTCAATTTACAACGGCTGTCCCTATTAAAGATTTTGACATTGATAGTGGCTAAATAAGATGTAATGTTTCTAAATAATAAGCTTGATAATCTTTTTAAAAAATCCAACTTAAACTCACTCGCATGATTTTATTGCCAAGGAAACGAGCAGCAGGAAGTGACGTATTCCGGCGTCAGCCTCCGTTCCGCTCTCTTTTCGTCGAGGCTCAGCTAGCGGCCGGGTGGGTACACGTTTTGTCCAGCACGTATTTATCGGTTTATAGTGAACGTGGAGTTGTTTAATGCAATTAAAACAATACACTGTTCCTCGTATATCGACAGTAATCGTGTATTAAGTATCACTGGCTCAGTTAGAAGGCAGAAAATAGAGAAATACGGTGACTCTACGTCACGTTAACGGTACGCGTGGCGAGGCCCCGCACCCCGTGAGCTAACACAGCTAACACACAGCTAGCTGCTGACCAAAGGCCTGCACAACCTTTCACTGTTATTATAATAGTAATAATAGTTGTTATAAAAGTGGAGATATCACCTCACCTTATTTGTTTCTAATGGATATGTATGACAGGTCTGTGTCGTGAGAGATGCTGTCAGTCATCGTGTGGTCGGCTAGTTAGTTAGCGTCAGATAAACCTCTAAACTTGGAGCTAACGAGGGTTTTTCTCTCTCAGCCTGCAAACATGCAGATCTTCGTGAAGACGTTGACGGGGAAGACCATCACCCTTGAGGTTGAGCCCAGCGACACTATCGAAAATGTCAAGGCAAAGATCCAGGACAAGGAAGGTGAGCATATTTGAAGTCTTGACGTGATGGGAGTCATGGCAACTTACACTTCATGACTACAAAAACGTCTTTGGAAGTCAATCCTTACCTTCAAGTTTACTATTTTTGCCAAGTGTGGTTAAGTTGAACTATTGAAGATATGGTAGATTTGGTAGACATTAAAAGTAAAATATTTTACATGTTTGTCATGTGTGAATCTAGTGATAGTATTTTGCCCTCCTTGATTTTGTTATCTTGGATGTGCTACCCAATCACATTTTTTATGATTAAAAGTAAAATATTCGATATGTTTGACATGTGTGATCATTATTAGTCTTTTCAGCCACTTGGCATCTCTGCCTACTATTAATGGTCAAATATATAATGCAGTTTGGTTGATGAGTGTTGTTGTGTTATCAGGAATTCCCCCTGATCAGCAGCGTCTGATCTTCGCTGGCAAACAGCTTGAGGATGGACGAACTCTGTCTGACTACAACATCCAGAAAGGTAAGTTTATTTATATCAAGGCCAGATGTGCCGATTGTGTCGATAGTTACAGTAAATCACAGACAAGCATTTCAAACTGAAACAAAGTTCTAACTGCAGAAGACTGTAAGTTTATACAATTTACCTGGTATAGCAAAATGTTGAGGTAGAGAAGGTTTTGTGTTGTGCTGTTTCGTGGATGTCACTGACCTTGAGATTGACATCAAGGTGTTTAATCTGCCCACCAGAATCCACTCTGCATCTGGTTCTGCGTCTGCGTGGTGGCATCATCGAGCCTTCTCTCAGACAGCTGGCCCAGAAATACAACTGCGACAAGATGATCTGCCGCAAGTAAGTCTTCAAAATCATCAAGCAGTCTATTTTTTAACATTATCTAAGTGTGTACAATACTGCTGTTATTTACTGTGAAGTGGTAGGTTAAACACTTCAAATGGCACCACAAGCAGTGTGTTTTGGTCAGTTATAAAAAAAGAAATAAAAAAAAAAGAAGAGTATATAATACATAAAAGATTTATGAGATGGAAGAGTACTGTGGATTGATTGCAGGGTGTTGTTTAATTTGTGTAAACATAGGCTTAAATGACAAAATACAGCATTTGTGGGTTGGTGTAGGCTCTATTTTACTGACCTTAGATGTTGGCTCATCTCACATTGTATACCTGCCCTCCTCAAATACAGTAATTCTGAACGACTACTAATAATGGCTATGTGGTTATCAGTGTTGAAGTTTTTTTTCAGCATTTAGCCAGTGTATCTAAGATTTAATCTCAGGCTGAAAACTGATTAGATTTTTGTGATTTTTACATTATTTTTTTCCTCATACGGTGGTTCATATATTCCTTAATTTCGTAGCACCAGTACTAAATCTTCTGGTGTTTCAAGAACTGTATGATCAAGTTATTCAGAACTTTAATGTTGTTACAGGAGACATATGTCCTTATAGTTGATCCCTGACTGCTTGTTTTGCAGGTGCTATGCCCGTCTGCACCCCCGTGCTGTCAACTGCCGTAAGAAGAAGTGTGGACACACCAACAATCTTCGCCCCAAGAAGAAGCTGAAGTAGACATTTTGACTGAATCGGCTCTCTATGCCATTTTGTGTTAAAATAAATGTGAGAAAATTATGCCGCTCGTCTGACTTGTGGTGAATTTTTGGTTTAATTTGAATTCATGTGTGCAGCATGTGACCTGTGCGGGGCGATTTTAATTGCAAGGAAAGAGTAACCAGACGGAAACGAGACAAAGCTGGTGCAATAAACTCTCATTACTGTTTTCCAAATGAAGATTAAAGTTATTCATGAGGAGAATTTGGCATGTAATTTGCGTCAGAAGCCTGTTCACTGATTTATCTGGGTAATTCAGTAAACCTGCTGCTTGGGACCGGACTGCACTCCAAAACCTGATTGGCACAGTGCCGGTTGGGAGGGGTTTCACTTTTATTTCTATTTGGCACACAAAGCGGAACATGCTGGTTGTGTCGGCCTGAATTGACGGCACAAACAAAATATCAAGTGTCTGAACTGCATTGTTAATACAGACTAATATAAGCATTTCACATAGCTGGTAGTGGCTGATACCAAATGAGAAGGGCACTCTCTGTCCCAGCACTAGTTTGTCGCAGCATTTTCAACACCAGCTGCTGTTTATCAACTGATAGAAATTCAATATCCTACCTGCCACCTCATGGCAACTAAAACACAATTCAAGGAAATAAGTTAAATCATGTGGAAATGTAGGATGCAAACTCTAGGAATGCTGAATTACACAATGACCCTGAGTTTCTTGCTCTCCCATCACACAAAGACCACAGCGGTGACTTTGCATGACTGAGTTTTAATGTTGAAACAGTTCTATACAAATATAAGGAACTCATCTCAGTCAAATACCATACAAACACCTGCTCTCCTCAAATTCAGTTAAAACAACAAAATGGTGGCCTTGAACTGACCAACACCAGTCGACTGTTTGTTTTCCTCCAATTTACCAATACATCAACAAAACTAACCTGAACTAAATGAGGTATTTTGAGTCAAACTGAAAGGTCAAATGTTTTCGACACTGAGCAGTTAAAATCAAAACAAGTTAAAAAAAAAAAAAAATCTGATTGAGATGAACTTCAGCATCATGCAGAAGTTGTGTGTTTATTCCAGTTGATGTGGCTTTAGCATGACAGTGGTGCATCTTTGGTACTGCATTCTCTCTTGTAGCTGTAGCTGATGTTTTAAAAAAGCTTTATTCCAGTGTATTTAAGGAGGAATCCACCCACAGATATTCAAACAAACTCTGTTTATGGTAGGGTTATGTTTTTTGTGATGTCCCTCAACCTGCATCTAATATTTATGCTTTGGCTGGTGATTTAAAGCCCTTAAAGCTTCAGTAGGCAACAATCCTTTAGCATCATTGGGCAAAAATTCCATAATAACCTTTCAGCATATTGTAATTCAAGTGTTCTGAGAGAATACTAGACTTCTGCTCCTCCTCATGGCTCTGTTTTCAGGCTTTAAAAATGTAGCCCGTGACGGGAGACTTTGGCCAATCACAGGTAATTTCAGAGAGCGTTCCTATTGGCTGTGCTCCTGCTGGTGGGCGGTGCTTGGTATTTCTTCAACTGATCTCAGCATGGCTGCCGGGTCACAAACTTTCTAATTTTACAGCTAAACATTACACTACAAGATGTTTCTGAAAACATTTGAGGCGAGAAATAGGCATTACAGTAACAGAATATTGATTCATATTTGATCAGCGCTGCCTAGTTTGACCGGAGTTTGTGAGTGATTGACAGCTGCTCAGAGACGGCAGGCTCCAGCTCGGCTCTGATTGGTTGTTTTCCTCCAGTCTGTGAAATCTTGCAGTTGCCATTAGGAGCACCGGAGGACACAGAGGCACATGATTTTTTTCAGATTACCTGTCTCATGCACTACTGTCAGGATATAGTGACCGTTTTATAAAAATAACTTTTTTTAATCATATTTGCTCCATTTCTACCCACTGCAGCTTTAATAGGCTCAAATATAAGGTGGATTTCTCTTTAAACCTGTTGTAAATACACAATAATATTGAAAATCGAATCCAATTTTCTATCAGAAAATTACAACATAGCTGATTGTATATGTGTTGCTACATCCTTTTAAGTACAATTGTACAATACTTACAGTAATTGATCCTGAAAGGAGTCCTCTCTGTTGCAGCCACAACTTCTCGATACAGAGGTCAGACACCAGGGGGGAAGTTGAGCCTTACAGTTAGAGGACAGTCTCCCTTGCTGTGTATTTACACGGTGTTATTGTGCATTAATGATACACTGGAATAAGGCTGTTGTGAAGCAAAGTGTTTCTGACCTCAACCTTGAGGAGCCGATGGCCTCTGCGTTTTCTTCATGCTTGATAAAAGGCTGGTAGCATTCTGTCATAATCTGGTGGAGCCATGAAAAAAAAAAAGCATTTCTGTAATTAAATGGTTGAGAAGAGGCTTTGCAGAGGTCTCAGTACCTACAAATTACTAGTATTAACTATGAACAGGCATCTATGATAGAAACATTATTGCTAGTTCAGTGATGCTTGCATGTAGCAGCTGTTGACAGAACTCCCAGATAGTGTAGTAACTTATCAAAATGATTATATGTCAATCTTATTGTACTAAAGGTGTAATATAACCTCTTAATGTGATCAATAGCAACATAATGCAGCAACATATTATTAACTGTCATTACTGTAGTAGGCTTGTTGGACTGTAGAGGTGATATTTTTTAGTAAAATCTTGAAAAGACAGAAAAACTAACTCGAGCTGTGATATAAATTGTGGTTATAAATAAACCAGTTGAAAATGGTACAACCCTTACAAAGCAATAATTGCATGTTGATGTAATAATAGGGTTCTAGTACATTATCTAGAATAATTATTACATTAACAGATGTCATTATGACCTGCTTAAATCACATTTTGACATGTTAGCATGATTCTAGCAGTTACTGCATCATCGGCTGCACTTTCTTGTAGCTGTATTTCTGTCATATGAAAAATCAATAACTCATCAGGGGGGCGAGAAGCAAAGATCAATAGATACTGTGCATCAGAAGTTCACATACAAAGCTGACAGACAAGTCAATTAAGTACCTATTTACTAAAACTACTGCAGTTGTGCTTTTTAACTCGAGCAGTCTCACGCTACACACACACGCGCACACACACACACACACACACACACACACACACACACAGTTTCACATTCCTTGGCAGGTACGGGGCTTCTGCAGAGCTCATGCAGTGCTCTCATAGTGATCTATGCTCTGCGGCTCCGCTGAGCCTCTCTCTCTCTCTGTAGGTTATTATTACTATTACGATAAATCATAGTGTTGAGCGACACAGAAAAAATACATAAAGTCGAACTGGATCATTTTGTGAACACTGACACATGTAAACAAAATCAAACTTGGCACAAACATAATCAAGTGCAATCTCAGGTTCAGGGTGGGAAAGCGGCCTCTCTGTCCACACCGACACATCTGGATCTTTCTAAAGCTGCAACAATTAATCGATTAGTTGTCAACTATTAAATTAATCGCCAACTATTTTGATTTTGATTAATCGGTTTGAGTCATTTTTTCAAGAAAAACAAAAAAGTCTAAATTCTCTGATTCCAGCTTCTTAAATGTGAATATTTTCTGGTTTCTTTCCTCCTCTATGACAGTAAACTGAATATCTTTGAGTTGTGGACAAAACAAGACATTTGAGGACGTCATCTTGGGTTTTAGGAAACACTGATCGACATTTTTCCCCATTTTCTGACATTTTATAGACCAAACAACTAACCGATTAATTGAGAAAATAATCGACAGATTAATTGACAATGAAAATGATCATTAGTTGCAGCCCTATAGACCTTTCCTTCAATCGCTGATCTACCTGTCACAGTGGCCTGGTGGAGAGGACAAACCTACCAGCCACAGCTTGGATTTAGCCGACATTTGGCCAGTAGCCATATCCGAATACCCATCCTGACTGTGAGTAACCCATCGATGGACATGAATAATAGAATAAAGTGGTGAGAAAAGAGCAGTCCTCATGGTAACGGTCGTACGCTGGCGATCCTCAGAGGACAGAATGGGAGCAGGTTGTTGCATCTCTGAGTTTGTTGATGTTGTGGCTGGTGTGAGGCCAGTCCAGGCTGCTGATGGTGAACTGATTCAGGGTCTTTGCCTCTATGTGTCCTTATCCTGACCAAACTCCTACTGGGTGCATCTCCACAGTGTTCATGAACTCAAGGTTGTTATTGTGTAAAAGTAGACATTTTTCATTTTCATTTTTGTCTTACTCGCAGTGACCTCTGATATCTACCAATAACATTATGAGAAAATGCATATCTAAAAGGCTTACTCATACAGGACTATTATTATGGGTGGGCCTCAGGCTGTTTAATGTGTCAATTTAGTCTTCTGCCAAACTGCAGTGAACAAAACATATATGAACAATGGCTTTGTTGTTTCTATCAACTAAATGTCCAGAATTATGATCAAATATTTATGTTTAATATAGGTATAATTCAGTCCATAAAACCTTATTTTTCTCCTGCTGTTACAGGACTGCAGTTTTACTGTCTGTGCTCAGACACGGTTGAATGGTTGAGACCTCCAGCTCTGCAGGAAAACAGAGCACCGCTGGCTTTTATTAAACACCGTCAGGCCATTAGCTTTTGATTCCTTCCTAGTTTTACTGCTACTCTTGCCTCTTAATTCAGTAAGAGAATATTGTAATACAAGTGGATTGCCCGCTTTGCATTAAATAAAGATGCATCACACAAGCTAACAAGTAGGAAATCCTTTGATACCTGTTGGAAAGGTCTACTTTTGCAAAATAGCAAGCTTAAAATCAGTTTTGGTGCAAGTCCTCTTTTAAAGTATTATTTGCTATCAATAATTCATTACTTCAGTCCTTTTGAGACATCAGTAAAATTACCATAAACAATTGAGACCATCACTGAAAAGACTGTCAGCTTCTAGCAGCCACTACTCAGCATTTTACGTTGTAAAGAACCTGGCATTAAAATGCGTTTTGGGTGATCGGATTGAAATCGGATCGTGGTTGACCACATGACAGTACAGGTGTAAATGCACCCAAAACGCATTGAGGATGGATTGTGATCCGATCTGCAATACAACTTCCGGAGGTGGTCAGGGGCGCATTGTGACCACATTAAACAGAAGTGTAAATGCAATTGCCTTTTTAATCCACATACAACAACTACGTGGGCGGAAATACGGCTGTACCGAGTACCATTTCTTTGGGCTCTGGAGCTTCGTTGGTAATCAACAGCGAATATTCAAAGCTTTGGCCAGGTGTGCAGCGCGCTCCCAGCGCTCCTCCGGTCACTGTACCGCCGTGACCAGGAAGTAGATCACCACCAGCGCTCTGTCTGCGCTCAGCACCTCCTCTCCTCATCCCTCTGTGTGCAAGTGTACAGTAGACATGCCGCAAAGTCACGTTTGCGGGCCATCTGAGGCTGATGTGTCCGCACATTACACACCGCCACTCCGGCAGTGCTCGGCTGCAAGCCCGTGCGTATACAGCCTTCGCTTCAATGTGGACACTGGAGGCACATATTAATACCAGGTGTAAATGTAATCAGGTTAAGTCATATCTAGATACAATCTGGATCTGAGACACATTTTAATGCCAGGTGTAAAGGGGGTCTTAGACAAAATACACTGGGTTGCTATGGCATCAATAGAGGACAAGGGCGCTGTTCTGCCAGAGTAAATTCATCTAAAGCTTTCAGAGTGTTCAGTGATGGCAGATGATGAAAAGAGTAAAAACCTGGTGTAAAAATCATATTATCATCTTCAGGTGCTGAAGGACATGAAGCTGCTGGCAACTAGGATGTGGTAAAACAAGTAGTAGAAGCCAGTTCGACCACAATGTCAACTGTTTAAGATAATCATACAAGGGTTGCAGTATTAATGTGATGATGTTTTATTCTGCACATAACACCTTAAAGAGGCTTCTTATACCTGCTGTTTACCTGCACTGATCCATGAAGGTAAACGCCTGTACGTTTTCCTCCATATTGCTTTGATTGTTGCTCTGCTGATAAACCAGAAAAACACAAATCAAGGCCACATGTGTGGAACCTTTGCTGACTGTGGAGATGCTGCCCAACTGCTGCTGTGGCTATTTGTCGATGAGTTTTGCCAGGCTCCGTCTCAAGTCGTTCAGGTCGCAGATTTTGACGTCCAGAACGTCGATGACGCGTCGGACCTCGACCTCCGCCTGGTCCTGCTCCTCCCGGCTGGACGCCAGCGTCTTTTCAGCACTCTGGACCCGTTCCTCCAAGTCGCCGTTTTGTCTCTCCAGATCCTGCAGACAACATTAACTGTTAATACACTTTTCTCATCTGGATGTCTTTCTGGATATTTTCTGCATAGGTTGGTGTCCAAATTGTGTTTTCTTCGTATTTTTGTGACATCAGCATGAGCAAGCAGTGCTCTCAAATGTTTATAATGAATTTGTGAAATACACCTTGTAGAGTACACGGTTTCCTGCCGTTATGTTTGCCATCTCTGTCCATAATTTGCCCTGATAATAAACGTTAAAGTGGGATAGAGCGCTAACAATAACACACATGTGCTTTTCTTCTGCCTATATGGACATTTTACACAAATGGTTATATCTGCAAACTGAGCATAATGATTAGTACAATTTATCTCAGTGTATGTCTACATGCCTTTACTCTTTCTGTACAATATTTGTGTATTTCTGTACATTTAAATTTCAAAATGAATATAGTACAGATGCATACAGTAACAAAGATTCAAATTTACCATTCAAACTAGAGCTACAAAGATTAATCGATCAGTTTTCAACTATTAAATTAATCGCCAACTATTTTGATAATCGATTAATCGGTTTGACTAATTAAAAAAAAAAAAAAAAGTCAAAATTCTCTGATTCCAGCTTCTTAAATGTGAATATTTTCTGGTTTCTTTACTCTTCTATGACACTAAAGTGAATATCTTTGAGTTGTGGACAAAACAAGACATTTGAGGACGTCATCTTGGGCTTTGGGAAACAATGATCAACACTTTTCACCATTTTCTGACATTTTATAGACCAAACAACTAATCGATTAATCAAGAAAATGATTGACAGATTAATCAACAATGAAAATAATCGTTAGTGGCAGCCCTATATTTCACATTGTTGATGATAAAGTAAAAAATAAAAGAACATAAATATATTCAATCTGCATCTTTATTCTGTCTCTATTGGTGTTGCTAAGTGTTCACTGCTCACTTACCAGGGATCACACATCACTCAAACAAATGTGGTCGGGACTGTGACCTCTTCTTCCTCTTTTGATACAGTTTGTTTTTATTAACAAATTAATTGCGAAAATAATTAACAGTAAGTAAAACATCTTGGCACTTTGGAAAGAACCAGTTCAGCTTACTTAAAGGATCTCTTTACGACATTCAGAGCATTAATATAGCAGCAAACAACTATTTGCTATGTAAAGATATAGAGGAGTAATGTCTACCTGAGCAGAGAACGAAGTCACTCTCCCTCTGTGTGTTGTAATAAGAGCTTCTCTGTGTTTTGTTGACGTAGCCGCGTGTGCCTTTCAGTGCAGGTGAGCGTGCCCCATTGGCTAGCTCACGGCCGCCACTCTGCACTGCGCTCATACAGCAGTTACAGCTGTTAACACCGTCACGACCGACGGCATTGTTATGCAAACGTAATGCCCACCTTCCGGTTCCCCTCCAGGTAAACACTGTTAGCTCTGTCGCCGTTGTTTGCGCAATTAGCACCGTGAGCGTTGAGCCGCTGGCTCAGTCGTCTCCATGCTGAGAGCCGCATGGAGGCACTAGAAATGCTCTGAATTTAGCACTTTAGCACCTTTAAATGCCTGCAAATTCTTCACTCCTTGTGTTGCTGCTGACTGCAATAAAGTTTAATGAGTATGTCATATCAGGCTTATTTGCTTTAAACTGCTTATACCACGAATTTAAATGTGCAATTTTGTGCTTTATGAGGTTATTCTGTAGCCAAATGCACCAATGAATAGATTATGGAGTGAACACAAGGACAGCAAAGGTCAAATTTGAATATAAAAAATTCACAACTGACACCCCTACTAAAAATGATAGAGGACCTAATTAAGGCTATGCAATATGCATCAGGTAAAATCTCCTGCATTATCACGGAGACTCAATACATTTGTTTTCTCCTTGAAGTCCTCCGTTCTCCTGAACTGTGCTGTCTCTGTTATAGATACAGTATCAGCACTTTGATTTCCCGTTCGTCGGCATTGTGTCGACAGAAAACAGCATGTAAGCCGGTCAGCACTCTGCAAGACTTTTGTGTTTCTTACTATAAAGAAGTTTCTAGACTACAGATATCAGACTAACTGAAACCACAACATGATGGGAAAATGTAAAAAAGAAATGTGATACGGTGAAGACAACAAAACCAGATACATCAGTAACATCAAAATACACCATGAACATTTCTGCTATGAATATCTGCAGAGTAGAAATCAGAACAGCTTGTACTTGAAAAGAAATTGCTTTCAAGACTGAACTGGTGACTTCTTAGCAACTGAATTACAAGCATCAATGGCTACTTTTCTAATACAAGCTCTATTAGGTTAAGTAACAATTACAATGTTGGTGAGGAGAGCCAATTTGTGCAGCAGTACTAACAACCAGTCCCATTCATCATGTTTTATAAGAGTTGTAGCCTTGAAAATCAAAGGTCTGCTAAAAGTCTGTCTTTAAAGTGTTAGAACCATAGACTGTATAGAAAGATGGACGACGCGTCTCCACTATTGGTGCCTTCAAATGAAACTCCTGAACTCGTGTTTACAACATGGGAAGTCATGTACACGATATGCTTGGCGTTCAAGTGGTCAAGTCGTGAGAACACTGGCTGTTCAGATTAAACGAATCAGTGCACAAGAAGAGAAACTGAAGTGAGGAAAGGTCATAACAACGGCTTGTATATCTGCCGTCCTCGGTCTTCCGGTTTCCTTTTTTGAATGATGATTACAGACTACCGCTACCTGCTGGTAGGGAGATTTATTTCATCTCACGCAGGCGCAGAACGTCCGTGCTTACTGGCCGTCGGCTGTAGTCTTTGCGGTGTGTTCGGGTGCAACTTGTCGGCCAAAACAAAGGTGACGTGAGGCGACGCAACAGGCGGCCTTCGTCACCGCTAGTTCTCTGATGTCGGGTGTGTCCCCAGCTTAAAGCATACCCTGCTTTATGGTCTATTTGACTCTAAATGGGACCATCATTTACGAAATGAAAATCATGCTGTATTGAAGAAGACTTGAAACTAGTGATTGAGACCATAAACTCATGTTTACAATGTTTACTGAGGTAATAAATGAAGTGAGAAGTAGGCTCATTTTCTCATAGACTTCTATACAATCAGACTTCTTTTTGCAACCAGAGGAGTCGCCCCCTGCTGGCTATTGGAAAGAATACAAGTTTAAGGCACTTACAGCATTGGCTTCACTGTTCAGACCCGGAGGTTCCCGGAGGTTTTCATACCCAATAACACAAGTATACTCGTAAAGCAAAGCAATGTTGACTGCAACATGACATTTTACAAGAGAGAGAAACAACAATACACTCAGCCAGTTGTCATCTTACCTGGAGTCTCTGCACGGCCTCCTCTCTCTCCTTCTCCAGCTCACCCACATCTGTTTTCTTGCTCTGCAGATTGTGAATTTCCTGTAAACACAGTGATTCCAAACTGTCAAACCACCACGTTCACGCCTTCCCACACATCCACCATCACTGCTTATCAGAACATGGAACATTCATCTTATGTTTTGCACCAAAACACTTCATGTGGTTCTAAAAGAGCCATTTTTCAGGTTGGTGATAAGATTTGGGACACCTTGGGAGGAGGGCGATTCAGCCCCCGGGGGAAAACATACCACTGTGACCTTGCACGAATCCTGTTGCCAAAACAGAAACTTGTTTAGATGATGTGACAGACATACTTATGTTAATGAGGCTGGAGGACAGCAGCGAGCTGCTTTCAAGGAACATTTCACTTTGATGTCCGTTTTATTTATCCAGACGAAATGGGTTTTGGCTGAGCGTGCCCTGCATGCATTTGATGGACATTGACTTGGCTCAAACGGAGACAAAATATTCACAAGGTGATCCTTGTGCATCATAAAAAATCATATCAAAGCAAGCTTGGAAACGGTTCTGAAGGTGAGTCAGAGTCCTGATTTCACTTAACATGTAGGTGGCAGCTCTGGACATCTGCGTCTCGTCTTGTCTCAAGCCTGTGAGGCTGTGTTTTTTTTTATTTAAGCTGTCTTTATCTGACCAAATCCACAAGAACAATTACAGTGCCTCGAAGATAAATTAAGGACTTAGTAGAAAAAGACACTAGAAGGGCATAAGTAAAATCCCCAAAGTGCATTCTCTTCTCAACATTTTGTTTAGTAATTATCTTTTGGTACAGACATAAACAAGATTACTGAACCAGAAAGATCTCATTAAAAGCCTTAAAGGAACAGTGTGTAGCATTTAGGGGGATCTATTGGCAGAAATGGAATATAATATTAATAAGTACGTTTTCTTTAGTATATAATCAACTGAAAATAAGAATCGTTGTGTTTTCGCTTGCTTAGAATGAGCTGTTTCATATCTACATAGGGAGCGGGTCCTCTTCACCGCCATGTTTCTACAGTAGCCCAGAGCAGACAGCTATATTACGAATCCTGCTATGGCGAAGGCATGACCCGCCCTACTCTGCCTCTGAATGGCTAATACTCGTTGCCTTTGTTGGTTGAATTGGTTCAGTTTAGGCATGAGGAGTGAGGTTGGTTAAGGTTAGTGTAAGAATATCAGGGTAAGCCAATCGGAGGCAGAGTAGGGAGGGTGATGCCTTCGCCATAGTGGGATTACTAATATCGCGAACGGACAAACCAAACACTGGCTCTAGAGAGGGCAATTCGCGTTTTCGCATCGGGAACTGTAGTTCTCCTGCACGCTTGGCACACGGGAGAAGTTTCAGTTGGTTGCAATCTGCGACCTCACCACTAGATGCTGCCAAATCCTACACACTGCACCTTTAATGATGATGTAGAGAAAAAATGTTGTGTCTCAATTCACGTACTTCCGTACTTAACTTGCTATTTTGAGTGCATAAGGGCGTTCACACTGAGAAGTATGCAAAATGCAGTGCACTCTATGTACCTGGATGTTGTACTCAAAATGGTCAAAATGTTGAGTGTGGAACGCTGGACACTTCTCACCCTCAACGGTCGCCTTCTTTGCTACATATCGAAAGAGGAGGAGCCACCAACCTAATTCAAACTTGTGAAAATGGCGGCCGAGGAAGCTGCAGCAGTTGCAATTGAAACGGCGAACACGGAACTATATAAATTTAAATTATGCATTTGTGTTTTTTTTCACTAAAAGTACCACTATACTGTAGTTGGATAGAAGCCATAATTTGGTTAATTTATCCATCTGAATTGAATCACTACCGATACGGAGTGATGTCCGTGGCTGGCTATCACCGGCTGATCTAACGAGCTTCCGGTGAGTGCAAAAAACAGCCGTGTGCGATTTGAAACAACGCTATCCTGTCGAAATTCACGCACTACGCTAGTAAGTACATAGTATATGCACAGTGTACTACATGGAAGTGTAAAAACGGAAGTATCCGAATAGAGACACAGCTAAATACTTCACTTGTATTTTTCCAGCTCTCATGGCTTAATACATTCACTAAATAACAGTTTTACTGAATGTTTCAATGTTTTTTCCAGTATAAACGAACATCAAATGGAGATTGAGGCTCTATTTTAATTGACAAACATATTCAGTTTATTACTGGCAATATGTGAGCTGGTGTATGAATAAGCTGCCTTTCCACACTGAGGTTCCCTTTAGGATGGTAAATGGATTTGGACAGCGTTCAGTGCAGGGAGTGAACTGGAATCTTGCCTGATCTTTGGCGCTCAGCAGGGCTTCCAGCTCCTCCAGCGACCGACTCAGCTCCTCTCTAGCAGTCTGACCAGCGGCAGGATGCCCCAGCTGGGCCTCAAGCTCTGCCACCTGGAACACACACATAGACACACACACACACACACACAATTAATACATACTTAATAATAAAACTGATTTATAAAGAGCTTTTCAGTGTACTCAAAAAGACATTTTACAAGATAACAAGACAAGGAGTTTACAGCCATGCTAGCGGCTCTGTGAGGCTGTACTTCAATCCATCAAATCGTTAAAACACTATAAACCACAAATGCCAACCTTGTGGTGGTGCTACAGAAAAGGCCAGGGGATCGCCAAAGTCAGTGGGATTCATTCTCTCAAGCCATAAATGTCTGTACAAAATTTCATGGCAATCCATCCAAGAGCTAACGGAATATTTCAGTCTGGACCAACGTGGTGGATCGACTGACAGAATGACATTTCCATCCCAAAAGCCACACCACTAGCATGGTTAAAAACAGAGCTCATTACAAGATAATACAAGGTAAAAATATATTTAAATAACATTCAAACTAGGGGTTTGTGGGGTTAGGAAGGGAAGGCACATTGAATCAGGTTGGTTTTGAGAGATCTTTTGAATGTTAAAAGGGTTGGGGCCTCTTTAAAGGGTAACTTCTTTATTTTTCAACCTGGACCCTGTTTTCCCATGTTTTTGTGTCTAAGTGACTAATGGGGTCAACAGTTTTTGAAACGTGTCCAGTATTGAGGGATAACGTTGTAACCGGCAGCCGCAAAATGAGCTGAGGGCAAGTGAGCAGCATTAATGTAACATCCACTAAAAGTTCTTGTTTTTGCAACGGACAGGCTCAGATTGTTATTATAAGTGTCTGACAACATCATGGAAAGGACCCTACAGAGAAAATAAACCTTTTTCTTGATCCGGTCTGTTTGTTATTGTGTCCAAGTCCCGATCAAGGAGAAGTCTCGTTGTGAAATCTGAATATCCGTATACTCTGGCTCAAATAAATACAGGTGGCCATCGAATGACAGACCTCGTCCACATTGTGGAAATCATCTAAATATTCAGCCATGACATTGAAGATCTTTTAGATAACACTAAGCTACGCTTTCTGTTCTCCAACACAACAAACTCTGCCCTGCTGGTGCTCACGTTTCCAGCATGGATGCATTTCACTTTTCCACCGTTGTCTTATGGCAACACGTCACCTCGCCAGATTTCAGAACGAGACTTCTCCTTGAGCGAGACTCTCTCCATAATATCAGACATTTATAATAACAATCAGAGCCTGTCATGGCAAAAACAAGCACTTTTAGTGGCCGTAAATGACGGTGCCAGCTTGCCCCAATAGCATCATATTGCAGCCCGTGAGCAGCTGCTGTCTACAGCGCTCTCCCTCAATACTGGACCAACTTCAGAAATTGTTGTCCCTATTAGTCAGCTATACACAAAAACATGGGAAAATGGGGTCCGAAAATATCATTTAAGAGGGAGCGAGAAAGGGAAGCAGCAACTGAAAAGGTCCTGTCATCCCAAGTTCAACATCGCTGGACCTGAGACAAAAAGAGAGGGAGGACTGGAGAAGGAGATCATGGAGATAGGGAGGAGCTACGCTATGTTATTGAGGGCCTTCGAGCTGGTGCTGTAAGGACGAGTACAGTATTTAGACTTTGGCAGGGAGCCATCAGAAGTCAGGGAGAACTTGAGGGATATGGTGCATTTGAACAAGCAGACAGCAGAGTACACAGGTCATATCAAATATACCGCTGCACAACACATAATATTGATATTACATCAAAAAATAAATAGAAAGTCTCCTTTGTAAACAACATAGTTCTTATTTGGAGCCTGATTGATGAAAGTCAGCAGCAGACTAGACATTTAGAAACCATGAATTTCAACAATGCTAAACAACTCTCCATCTTTCTGTTACAGTCAAACACAGAGGTCCTTTCACTTTAAATTAATTTGAAATTGATCCTGCAAAAATCACTTCAGGAGTTGGAAAGATTTTGTTTCGTAATCCAATCTAATCTTTTTAGTCTGATCAGTCAAGGTTTCACGGGACTATGCAATCAGGTTTTTCCGTAATTTGCTGATGGACGAACATCAGAAACAAGAAAATGCTTGGTGTAGGTAAAAAGAAAACAGTACACAGAAATGTTAACGAGGAGAATGATGTACCGGGATCTCATTTCAGTGTATTGTACAACTGCCCTGTGTTAGTCGATTAGTCGACTAATAGGTCGTTTTGGTCTTAGTCGACTAAGATGTCTTTAGTCGATTAGTCATTTTTTATGCTTTTTTTCATGCTGAATGACTTATTTCCAAGAAATGATGAGCACATCTCTGGTAAACACAAGATTTAAAGTGGACAGGCCTATGGAGGACAGCCATATCCAAAAGCTATCCGAAAGCTTTCAAAATGTTGCATAAACCTGCTGTGTGGTGTCATTTTATAAATCCAGAGAACACCACATAACCCTTCACCTCCAGGGAAAACACGGAAATCAGCAAAATTAGCATTGAAAGGTTTTTTTTTACATGATGGAAGCAACATACAAATACAATATACACATACAAATATACAAACAGTTTGATGATTACTACTGATGGAAATGTGGAAAACCAACAGAGGGTCATCGCCTACCCGCCTACACACACATCCATCTACACACGATGATTCATTCCCTCGCTCATCTATCTCGAATCTCTACACACAAACACACACACACACAATACCAACACCCAACTGCTGTGGAACTGTGGAAAAAAAGCTTTACAGCCAGTGGTCACAGTGCTCAACTCTCTTGCCTTGGAGATTTTTTTTTTTTTTTTAATTGCTGGAGGGTGACCTTGTGAAAAATACTTTTACCAGTCTTACCCACTTCCTTGTGTTTAACATACTAATGGAAAAGCCAAAGATGGTGAGTGACAGTTTGACTAAACAAGGACAAACTGTTCAGCCTTTGAAGTCTGAACATGATGTGATTTAAAGTTTTGAGGCTCGCTGTGTATCAACAGTCAGAGCACCGACACTGCCATGGTTAGGGGTTAAACTCCCACTGGGCAATCAAAAGGAAAACAATATACTATACTTTTTGCACGCTCTAGGAGTAATCGGATTAAGACAACAATCTAATTGTGTCCCGAGAGTTTACACAGCTGAAGTAACAGAATTTGCTGATAACCAGCTTTGCACAGATTAATTTAAAAAACTGATAAGACTCATATTACATCATGTTGTTTGTTTTCTAAGGGCGCTTTCACAAGCCATAGTCCGTTTGGCTAGTCCAAATCAAAGTGACACTGATATTTTTGGTTCGTTTTCTGTTTAATCTGGTTCGGTTTCACAGTGCACAAATTTAAGCGGACCAAATAAAGAAATTAATTTGTTTTTTGGTCTCGAGAGCTGCCAACTTCTATGCAGAGAATCGCAGACTTTGAAATATTGCCGTCGAAGTTTTTTCACTTTGACTCGGCACTGATCTACTGTGCACACAAATCCCTTCTCCTCCAGTTTATCTCAAATTACTTTATAAACGTCACAATTTTTTGTAGACTTTATTTAGCAAATTCTGTATGTTCTCTTCGGCCCGGATGTCAAGCAAACATCGGACTTCTGCAAAGTTCCAGTTCAGTCCTCTCCCACTCATGTTAACCTGTTGTTGACCTGTGTCCATCTCAACAAATGCACAAGCAGCCTGTTTTTTGGTTTGCTTGGAAACGGTCCGAGAACACCTCTCACAAGCAGTCTTAGACCGGTTGTTTTGGTTCACACCAGAGTACGATTACTGCGTTCACAACTGCCCAGAAAAAATACATCGGGGTTGATTTAAACAGACTAAATGTTGGCTTGTACAATACAAAACTATACAGTACAATAAAATCTGGATAATGCGTTTATATGACCTAAAGAAAATCTGTTTGTTGAAACGAGTTAGGTCCAACCCGACAGTCCTGCCATTATGATAATTAGATCAAAAGGTTTACATGACAGTCTGAGTGTTCTGAGCGTTGCATTAATTGGATTAAATGGATCAAATGCGCTTGTGCGTCTCAACGTGTGTACTCGTTTCTGTCAGCTGCTGTAGATGAAACCCGACTTTAGTCATGATCACAGCTGACAGGTGAAACATTTGTTTGCTAATTTACACTTGGGCTGTTCATCTTTTACACAGTTATACAATAATAACTTGAATAGTATCTTAAATCTCTCAACTGGCGGCCAAATATTCAACTGTGAGGAGTATGAGAATTGAAATCACAGTACCGTACAACACTGAAATTATTAGTTAATTGATAGATTCACAATCCCAGCTTCTCAAATTTGAATGTTTGCTGGTTTCCGCCACTATTTTCTGAAATTTTATAGACCAGACAATTAATTTGATTTGAGAAAAATAACTGGCACATTAATAGATAGTGATAATAATAGTTTGTTGCATGTAGACATGCTGCTGTGTTCTTGTACTGACAATGTATGATAGATAAGAGCTTGTAAAAGAAATCTGAGATAAAAAGGAAACAGGGGAATTCAAACAAAGATGCTTTAACGCTCGACCTCCTTAGTTTAGGTTATTTTTTAATGTTGGAGTTACAGGAATCATCACAACGCTTGTTATTTCATCAGCTCAATGTCTGAAATGTAAATGTGTGAGGGGAGAGAGGGTTTCCTGCTCCCATGTCAACATTTCTTTTCCCCTCCCTTTAGCATCTCCTCTGCGTTTTCACAGACAATTTCAAAGTGGTTCTTTATAGATTCCACGCTGCGCCACATTGCACGCCATCCAAGCCGAGCTTCAGAAAACCGCCGCGGGTTGGGGAAGGGGGAGGGGGAGGGGGGGGTGGGGTCCACATGATCCCAGAGGACTAAACCCCTTCCTATCCACTCTGATTGTGACAGCTACTGTCCCCAGAGGCACCAGCTCCATGTCTCTGAACTCCACACAAATATACATGAAGAGAAAAACCCTTTCTAAATTAATGTTCCCAGGAACGTTTTAATCTCAACAGATTGACAGGAGATTGAGAAAACAATGGTGTTATATATATACTATACGTCTAGGAGCAGTGAGCTGAATAAGATATCAATGTAGATGCAGCAACAAAAATAAAACAAACAGATGGTGACTGTCGAACACTAACAGTGAGCGCCCTGGCTTGTCAATTTATTATTCACTATATTGTTACATTAGGAGTTCCTTTCTGTCTGAATGTCTACGTTCACCTTCGATTCACGGCAGTGAACTGATTTCAATGATGACCTTTTTAAAACATGGACAACTAGAATTATCACCTGGCAGTTGTATGCCTCCGCCAACCAGTCAAGTCGCAGTTTACATCCATGTCCGTTCAAAATGTCATCACTTTATCAGTTTATCCTGTTAGACATTTGTGTGAAATTGTCATAATAAGCATATGAATTCTTGAGTTATGGCCAAAAATGTGTTTTGTGAGGTCATAGGGACCTTGACCGCGGCTGTAGGCAACTATTTTGATAATTGATTAATCGCTTCACTCATTTTTCAAGCAAAAATGCCAAATATTCTCAGGTTTCAGCTTCTCAAATGTGACGATGTGCTGTTTTTCTTTATTACAGTAAATTGAATATATTTAGGTTTTGGTCGGACAAAAGAAGCAAATTGAAGACATGTCATCACAGTGGTCTTAGCGAAATTGTTTTTTCCCCTTTTTTTTAACATTTCATAGACTAAACGACTTATCAATTAATTGAGAGAATAATCTGCAGATGAATCAATAATGACAATAATCATTAGTTGCAATTTCCCTTTAATATATCTGGTTGTATTGGATAATTGCAGGCAATGTTGCAGATCAATCAGACTGCTTTATGACAATATTGGATTTTGCATGATTTTTGCATCAATATTATGAATCCCATTGATTTGGTAGGTGAATTCATAGACATTCTTGTCTAGTTATGTATTCATAAACAGTTTGTCAATAGATTTTCCAGACAATGTATCATGTCACAATACGGATATCGTGATATAAAATCACATATAGTATGATAGAGGACTTTATTCATATCACCCACCGCTAGGAGTACCTACTTTCTGTCCTGGGTCAAATATTAGTTCAATATTAGTTATTCAACTATCCAACAAAATTATAATTGTGCTGCTTTGATGGAGGCATGCACTCTCTGAGCTCACTATCTTTGGACAGTTTGTGACTAGAGTTGGAGTCTATACAATTTCTATCTCTGGAATATATTTTGTTCAGCGTCTAGAAATTTGATTTACATCCAGAAATCACAGTTGCCAAAAAATCCCCAAAACTCAGAAACACAAACCAAAATGCAAACAATACAGTCGCATCTGAGCTGCGGTTTGGATGCAAATCAAATTTCTTTGCATTTGATATTTTCGCTCTTTGTCATATACTGTATTATAGTTTAGGTTGCTGTTGTTGTTTTAATACATCATAATTCCGTATAAAACCTTACAACTAGCGCTGCAACTAAAGATTATTTCATTGTCGATTAATCGATTAGTTTTTTTGTTTATAAAATGTCAGAAGATACTGAAAAATGTTGATCAGTGTTTCCCAAAGCCCAAGATGACGTCCTCAAATGTCTTGTTTTGTCCACAACTCAAAGATATTCAGTTTACTGTCATAGAGGAGTAAAAAAAACAGAAAATATTCACATTTAAGAAGCTGGAATAAGAGAATTTCGACTTTTTTTTACTCAAACCGATTTAATAGTTGACTAATTGATTAATCTATTAATTGTTGCAGCTTTACTGACATCAGATACAATTCCAAATGCCGCAAAATAAATCAGCCAAAACTGACTCAAGTAAAAGTCAAATGAATTACTTAAAAAAACAAACAAAAACATGGACAAGTACACAAAAACCTATATCCTACAATCAAATACAAGATGCAACCTAAGTATCACACTCAATGTGTTGCTAATTCTCATTGGCACTGAGGAGGGGTCGGAGTCAACCCAGAAAATAAACCTTCTGCTGGATGAACACAAACATGGCTGAAGCCGAGAGCGTGACGAGGGAGAAAACGCCAGCCAACCTCTCTTCTTCTGCACATAGGATGATTTATCTTCTCCCTCTAACTGGGGCAGAGAGGGAGGAGGAGGGTGGGCAGTATAGGGTGTCCTGTCCCCAAAAAATAAACCCATCCCTGCCCCCCTTAACACCCCGTTGCCAAACCCTGGAGGCCTGCTCTACTTCCAGCCACCTGGTTGACTTTGCTGCAGTGTGTGTAGCTGTGTGTGTGTTTGGGGGGGTAACCTTCACCTGGACTCGTAGAGATAGATGAAACCACAACGTGGGCTAAAAATAAAGGGCCAGTTTTCTGTCACTGGTGGTAATAGTTTCATTGCAGACCGGTTGCGGCAGCGCTTAATTCTGTCGCATTGAAGAAGCTTTGTTAAGCTTGACCAAGAGCATTATTTTCTCTCTCTAAATTAAAGATGAAATGTCTGCATTCTGGCCATGCGATTATCACGGGAGGCTGTCAACAGAAATATCCCAAAGAGGGGGGGCTGGATGAAAAATGCCTCTGCAGTTTGGGAGAGACCAAGTCCATGAAGGGGGTTTCAGTGTGATAGTTATAGATGTATGAATACAAAAAACCTGCATAATATCCAGTTGCTATCCGAGTGGTCACATAGTGAGAATGAAAGGAAAATGTTTCACAGATCAAAAACCTCAACGCTGTATTTCTGCTTTGATTTAAAAATAGTTTTTTTTTTCTCACCTCATCTGTCAATTTAAACCATATACACATAAGGGTTTGAAGGTTTTGGTCAACCCTGATCATACTTCCTATTACATTATTAATAAGTGATAATGCAAGTTAAATTTAATTTACTACGATCTACTGCATATCTAGTTCATAATTCCCCCAGTAATGCATACTGTAAATAATTATTCCAGATTGTTGAGAGTTTTATTTTCCAAACTACACTGAGAAGAATGAGTGTGCAGCAGATGTAGATGCCCTAAATAAAAGACAGGGATGTTACAAAATAGTTTATAGAGTGACTTGTTTTGGAGAGATTTGCTGGAGGACATATTTGATCCTTTGGGTGTGAAGTGATTGACAGGAAGCAGAGCATCACATAATGCAGCACTGATATGAAAACACTCAACTCAGCACAGTGAAATAACACAGGAAGTCTATCCAGTTTTACTGAGTGGACTATCCTGTTTTATGCATCTTTGTATTTCTTTAAATAGAAAATATTTGTTTCTGATTCATTTGCGGGTGGGAAAAATGGTTCCAGTCATTAAGTTAAATATCAATTAGTACTAGGGCTGCTCGATTATGGCAAAAATCTTAATTATGATTATTTTGGTCAATATTGAGATCAAGATTATTGAACACGATTACTCATTGACTTTGGAAACATCATGCATTTAAAAAGAAAATTTTGTAGGCTACATTTTAAGTTTAAATGCATCAATCTGGTGCACTTTGAGAGCAAAATTAAGAGGCTAGGGTTGCGTCCGATATTCCATGCTAACATGCTATTTAGTACGCTAAACCAGTATGTGACATGTTTTAGCATGTCCGAAACCTTAAAGGGACTATATGTAAGAATCAGAAATTGCTTGTTCACAGCGACACCTGTGGCCGCAATGTCAACGAAAGTCAGCGTCCTGTTGCTCGTGCTCGCGCTTGTGCTCGCGCTACATTGACATGAACGAGCACCGGTCTAAACAGCGGGGCGACACACGTCAGCTAACACACAATATCACTCTATATTTCACCTGCTTGGCAGTAATGTTAGCTGACCAGAGGAGGGTCTCTCCATGAATCAATGCTGATCCTAGTGCTGGCTTTTCCTGCTTCCTGCCGACCGCGGAGGGAACGGGGGGGGGGGGGGGGGGGGGGGGGAGACCGACACCCGGTCGGGACGATAACGTAACTCGCTGCGGAGCTCCGTCACTTCACAAGACACGGGAAACCTCTGTTGGTCTGGAGGAGCGGCAGCATTTATTTCTGCAAAAACATCCACTGCACATTCACTAGATATTCTCAGAGCTAAACTAACTCTCTGCAGTGTGCGCGCGTGCACGTGGAGTGGGAGCGAGCCGAACGGGTGAGGACGAGCGCTTCTGCAAGCAGGCAGCAGGCAGCAGGAGCAGCGCGTACCCACACGCGAGCGCGCATGGGATTGCGACCCGTTAGGATTTATGCGCGTGATAAGTTACAAATAGTCCCTTTAAGTATGAAACCAATAGTACGTGAATTGCATACAATTTCCAGTGAAATATTACAGTATGTAACGCTGGACACTACGGCAGAATAAATATCCCACAATGCAATGCGGCAGTGATGACAACGTTCATAACAGACGTCAATAACACTTCAATTTAACTAATATTGTATAATATTTCACTTTACTAGGCGTAATATATATTTTAAATTAATTCAGATTTTGATTCTCACAAACCTTCGTTTTGGTCACGAGGTTAGCACGGGTTACCATGGTTATAAGTCTTCATCCGGCAAGGAGGCTCTCAGGAAGTGACGACGTAAATTACTGCTCAGTGCGTCCGAAAAGATACAAACCACTGTTTATTCACACAAAAGTATGTTGAACGATAGCGAACCTGTTGAGTATGTAGTGCATGGTATGCAATTTCGGACGATGCCTTGATCTATGAAGAACTTTGTGCTCTAGTAAACAATTTAATCATAAACACATTTGTTGTATAGATATGAATGGTGATGACAAGGCAAAAAAAAGTCACACCCACAAAGCGTGGTAAACGAGACGGGGTCCGTGTTTAAAGACGGGTCAGGTGGGTTGCCTACATTACAGCACAGATGACAGTCCACCTCACAGCGAGCACTAAGCAGCGAGGTCCGGACGAGGGGTGCTGCTAAAGTTAAAATTTTAGAATTAAGAATAACAAATGTGTCTAAGACTGCTCGCATACATAAAATGCTACATCATTTTAGATTCTCAATTCTGATTGGAAAAATGCAAAAAGTAAAAAAAAATATAAGGCATGGTCACACATGCAGGCGAGTGACCATCGCCTGCCGAGGCGATATTCAAACTAAAGTTCACCAAAGTTGAGCTCCATGCAAATGCAATGATGTGAATTTGCTTTGCAACTGGAAGCGAATGTTTTTCTCCCCTTTTACTCGCATATAATGGAAGTGAACGGGAGGCGAATGTTAATTTCGTTCATGTGTGACCGTGCCTTTAAAAAGGGAAAAAAGGTGGAAACCTCATATTCAAAGTACATTATTTTGAACTGCAGGTAACCATAGTGATAGCACTGATGTTTCCATGCTACTCTCACTGGTGTAAGTAAGCTAACAATGGGTTAAATAGTTGTTTTTCCCTTTGGTCATGGTTTGATAATACACTTTGAAGTGTCCCGAAATGAGAAAATAATTATCCTCTTATACTGGGAAAGCTTTTTGCACATTATCATTTGGATGGCTTATTGCAAACACTTGCAAAATATGTGATGAGGTAAGAATAAACTCAAAATTGTGTCAAGTAGAATATTTGCTTCATAACACTTTAAGCTACAGCCTCAGAGTTGAATCATCATCACCTCAACAGTTCTGGCCTTTATGAAACATTATGAATCACACTACATTGTTATTAGCTGCAGGGATGTTGTATTATGAGGTGTTTATTTGTCCACCCTGTGTATGTCACCTGGTCTCTGAGGCGATCGGTCTCCTCCTGGTACTCAGCCAGCTGTTTCTTCCACTGCTCCACGCTGCTGTTGGCTTCCTGCAGCGCTTCCACCAGCTTGGAGTTACTGTCCTGCAGGGTGAAGAGTTCAGCCTCCAGGTTTATCTCACACATGGACCTGAGGGGAGGTCACAAAAAGACTTCACTTAAAGCAAGAATGATTTATTTTCAGTTTATCAGAGCTTTTTTTGCTGAGAACACCCCTTTCACTGTACTTATTTGATGTATTGTTAAAATTAGGGCTGTCAATCGCAATTAATCGCATGATTGTCAATAGTTAATCGCACATTTTTTATCTGTTCAAAATGTACCTTAAAGGGAGATTTGTCAAGTATTTAATACTCTTATCAACATGGGAGTGGGCAAATATGCTGCTTTATGCAAATGTATGTATATATTTATTATTGGAAATCAATTAACAACACAAAACAATGACAAATATTGTCCAGAAACTCTCACAGGTACTGCATTTAGCATAAAAAATATGCTCAAATCATAACATGGCAAACTCAATCCCAACAGGCAACAACAGCTGTCAGTGTGTCAGTGTGCTGACTTGACTATGACTTGCCCCAAACTGCATGTGATTATCATAAAGTGGGCATGTCTGTAAAGGGGAGACTCGTGGGTACCCATAGAACCCATTTTCATTCACATATCTTGAGTTCAGAGGTCAAGGGACCCCTTTGAAAATGGCCATGACAGTTTTTCCTCGCCAAAATTTAGCGTAATTTGGAGCGTTATTTAGCCTCCATCGAGACAAGCTAGTATGACATGGTTGGTACCAATGGATTCCTTAGGTTTTTCTAGTTTCATATGATGCCAGTATCTTCTCTCTAGCTTTAAAATTGAGCCCGCTACAACCTAAAAACCCGCAAGTTGCGTTAATGCCTTAAAGAAATTAGTGGTGTTGAAACGAATTTGCGTTAACTCGTTATTATCGCGTTAACTTTGACAGCCCGGGTGCAGCTTTACAGACATGATGCTGGTCGACTGTTACTGTCAGACAGAAGCATTGCTGGTGAGGAAAATATAGAAGATAATGAGGTAATGAAGTGAAACATTTATATCATGCTGCACCAGCTGTTTGGAGAAATTTGATGTGACATTTATTTGAATTTAAGGAGCCATAAGGCCATGCATTTTAATGTTTCAGAGTCTGAGTCAGAACTAGATTAATCTCTGCAATAAACGCGTCTCTTTTAATCTATCCACTGACCTGTAAAGTACCTTTACATCAGACTTTTGTATTACCCTTTCCCCAAATTATTTTCGTTATTATTATTATTATTTAAATATTCTCTTTTGTCATTCATGTCTTCCAATTCTCCTGTCCAGGATTGACATTTTCAGTTTTGACATTGAAGTGAAATTAGACACCATCCAGTCCACAAGTTGTTTCAAAATGATATATATCACATTAGTCAATATAGTACGCTTTCTCAGGTGTTTTTGTGTGGATTTGTAAAAACAATTTTGGCTTACAACCTGCAGCAAAACAAAACAGTATGCACCTTTAACAGTGGATAATTACAGAGACTCCAGGGTGCTAAAAAAATAATTAACCAATACGGGTGAAGTGTTATCCTTTAGCAACATGTGGGAAAGATGGATCAGGTCCTGTGTGCCAGTAAAGGTCAGGATTCAGTGGGGATATTTAATAAACCAGAGAGCTTTCAAACCAGAAGATGGAGTTTAGGAAACATAACGACCAAACTAACAGCTTGGCAACGATAAAACTGCTCACCATAGCAACAGGAGAAAAAAGCCTGCGAAGGCTTATGACAATCATAAACTAAAACCGTCGGGATAATAGGTTGTAAAGCAGTCGGGTATGAGTGTTTTTCTGCTTCCTGGTCTCAGATGGACGGTTGAGTGATCAATAATGGACACTATAATGACGATAATTAGAAGCTGCTTAATTTAGCACCAGTCAGGCCTGGCTGGTCTTAAGACATGGACACACACACACACACACACACTACTGCAGAACCAGGCAGACGACACGTTATGCTTTGTGGTAAAATGTTTTTAGATTGACTCATTGCTGTTCTTCTAGTTTATCTAGTGGCAGCAGCAGAGAGCGCGTACCCACACGCGAGCGCGCATGGGATTGCGACCCGTTAGGATTTATGCGCGTGATAAGTTACAAATAGTCCCTTTAAGTATGAAACCAATAGTACGTGAATTGCATACAATTTCCAGTGAAATATTACAGTATGTAACGCTGGACACTACGGCAGAATAAATATCCCACAATGCAATGCGGCAGTGATGACAACGTTCATAACAGACGTCAATAACACTTCAATTTAACTAATATTGTATAATATTTCACTTTACTAGGCGTAATATATATTTTAAATTAATTCAGATTTTGATTCTCACAAACCTTCGTTTTGGTCACGAGGTTAGCACGGGTTACCATGGTTATAAGTCTTCATCCGGCAAGGAGGCTCTCAGGAAGTGACGACGTAAATTACTGCTCAGTGCGTCCGAAAAGATACAAACCACTGTTTATTCACACAAAAGTATGTTGAACGATAGCGAACCTGTTGAGTATGTAGTGCATGGTATGCAATTTCGGACGATGCCTTGATCTATGAAGAACTTTGTGCTCTAGTAAACAATTTAATCATAAACACATTGGTTGTATAGATATGAATGGTGATGACAAGGCAAAAAAAAGTCACACCCACAAAGCGTGGTAAACGAGACGGGGTCCGTGTTTAAAGACGGGTCAGGTGGGTTGCCTACATTACAGCAGAGATGACAGTCCAACTCACAGCGAGCACTAAGCAGCGAGGTCCGGACGAGGGGTGCTGCTAAAGTTAAAATTTTAGAATTAAGAATAACAAATGTGTCTAAGACTGCTCGCATACATAAAATGCTACATCATTTTAGATTCTCAATTCTGATTGGAAAAATGCAAAAAGTAAAAAAAAATATAAGGCATGGTCACACATGCAGGCGAGTGACCATCGCCTGCCGAGGCGATATTCAAACTAAAGTTCACCAAAGTTGAGCTCCATGCAAATGCAATGATGTGAATTTGCTTTGCAACTGGAAGCGAATGTTTTTCTCCCCTTTTACTCGCATATAATGGAAGTGAACGGGAGGCGAATGTTAATTTCGTTCATGTGTGACCGTGCCTTTAAAAAGGGAAAAAAGGTGGAAACCTCATATTCAAAGTACATTATTTTGAACTGCAGGTAACCATAGTGATAGCACTGATGTTTCCATGCTACTCTCACTGGTGTAAGTAAGCTAACAATGGGTTAAATAGTTGTTTTTCCCTTTGGTCATGGTTTGATAATACACTTTGAAGTGTCCCGAAATGAGAAAATAATTATCCTCTTATACTGGGAAAGCTTTTTGCACATTATCATTTGGATGGCTTATTGCAAACACTTGCAAAATATGTGATGAGGTAAGAATAAACTCAAAATTGTGTCAAGTAGAATATTTGCTTCATAACACTTTAAGCTACAGCCTCAGAGTTGAATCATCATCACCTCAACAGTTTTGGCCTTTATGAAACATTATGAATCACACTACATTGTTATTAGCTGCAGGGATGTTGTATTATGAGGTGTTTATTTGTCCACCCTGTGTATGTCACCTGGTCTCTGAGGCGATCGGTCTCCTCCTGGTACTCAGCCAGCTGTTTCTTCCACTGCTCCACGCTGCTGTTGGCTTCCTGCAGCGCTTCCACCAGCTTGGAGTTACTGTCCTGCAGGGTGAAGAGTTCAGCCTCCAGGTTTATCTCACACATGGACCTGAGGGGAGGTCACAAAAAGACTTCACTTAAAGCAAGAATGATTTATTTTCAGTTTATCAGAGCTTTTTTTGCTGAGAACACCCCTTTCACTGTACTTATTTGATGTATTGTTAAAATTAGGGCTGTCAATCGCAATTAATCGCATGATTGTCAATAGTTAATCGCACATTTTTTATCTGTTCAAAATGTACCTTAAAGGGAGATTTGTCAAGTATTTAATACTCTTATCAACATGGGAGTGGGCAAATATGCTGCTTTATGCAAATGTATGTATATATTTATTATTGGAAATCAATTAACAACACAAAACAATGACAAATATTGTCCAGAAACCCTCACAGGTACTGCATTTAGCATAAAAAATATGCTCAAATCATAACATGGCAAACTCAATCCCAACAGGCAACAACAGCTGTCAGTGTGTCAGTGTGCTGACTTGACTATGACTTGCCCCAAACTGCATGTGATTATCATAAAGTGGGCATGTCTGTAAAGGGGAGACTCGTGGGTACCCATAAGAACCCATTTTCATTCACATATCCTTGAGTTCAGAGGTCAATGATGGCCATGACAGTTTTTCCCTCAGCTTTATAATGACGATAATTAGAAGCTGCTTAATTTAGCACCAGTCAGGCCTGGCTGGTCTTAGACATGGACACACACACACACACACACACTACTGCAGAACCAGGCAGACGACACGTTATGCTTTGTGGTAAAATGTTTTTAGATTGACTCATTGCTGTTCTTCTAGTTTATCTAGTTTTGTCTGAGGAGAGCACTCATTCACTACCGTTTAAAGAAACAGTTTATTTCAGTATTTTAACAGTTTTTCCTGACTTTTAGTCCCTAGTATGAGTAAAGCTCCAAATACCCTGGATCAGTGGTACCCTCTCCTGGTCCTGAAGTACTCCAGCACTGCATATTCTCCATCTCTCCATACTCTGCCCACACCTGACTAACTCTTGACTGTCATTTTAGGTAGATCTTATCATGCTGATGTATGTTCAAGTGTTCATTTTTCTGATAAGTCTGGTTTTAATTAGTTATTTGATGCTATAAAAAGGGGTGAGATGTCATGATTGACAGCTGCTCCGAGTGAAATAGTCACGGAGCCGGAGGCTCTGGAAATGTACGAGAGAGGAGATGTAACTTTAACTTTCCATAACCGTTATGAGTCTGTGTAATAGAACATGTATCAGTTTGATGATTAATGTAGTTATAGAGATATTATGGTTAGTTGTTGTGTCTTTCTAGCTAAACAGCTACCGTAGTGCTAACGTAGCAGCTAGGTTGCTCATGCTAGCAAAGGCCGTGCTCAGTTTGTGATTGGCCTCGACGAGTGTGTGGGCGGGACATCGATACCGCAGCTCCAGCTGCCCGATCACTACCGCGCAGACTCTGGCTCCAAATTACGTCAAAATCTCAAAATGGCAGCCCCCGTATCCGGGATGTTTTGGCTTCATTTTCGTACAGTGGGAGGAAGGGAAGACGTGTCGTCCATCTATATATACAGTCTCTGATCTCTACCAACTGCTTAGGGAAATATCTGGCTCTTTAGATGCTAAATGCTCCACTATGTGCACCAGCTAGTCGCTGTCTGCTGTTTGGTGCTGAGCAGGTAGTGTACAGTGAGTTTTCAGAGCTGCCCGCTGTAGTCACGAACTAAGCTGATGAGAGCGGTAAGAGTCAACCAAACAGTAAAGTTGTGGGCCGGACAGTTAAACGACGAGCTGAAACTTATGAAGCTCTGTAAAGCCGAGGGGAGCTGCAGATTCAGGTTAATATTCTCGGTGGGTTCATCGTAAGTTGTCATTTATAAATTTTTATCAAAAATATCACTTATTGCTGCTTCTACAGAGTCTCAGGTAGTGGGGATGTGATGCTCCTCCCACCTTACTGAGACACAAATCTTCGTCCCTTTTCTTCATTTTCTGCTGTCAGTTATGTGTCACTTTTTTCAAACAGCAGCTCTGACTTCAGAAAGAAACCCCTCAGTTGTAGTGAGGGTACCAGCTTGGCTCTCTGGATGGATAACAGTATGTGTTGTTTTTAGAATAAATCCAGACTGCTGGCTCTACAAAACTTGTTCCCTTTGCCAATGAGGTCACATTTTCAGCTTTGTTTGTTAGAAGGATATCTAAAACCCCTGTGAACAGCTTTCAGTGAATTTTGGTGAAAAGTTGGGCCATTGGCCAGAGAAAAAGATAAGATAAAATAAAAAAAAAAAGACAATAACATTTTATAAACATTAGTATTGTTAAAATAACAAAAGGAAAGAATTGTAAAGCCTTACCAGAGATATGCACTCGTTAAAGGCTTTGCAGTTTAATGGCTTGTAATAGCTGTGAGGACGGGCTTTTAGCAGTAAATTTCATTCACTGTACAGAGCTCAACAAAGTGCTTTGGGCATTTCCATCTGCTCATGTAGCCTGAGCTGGGGGTTAGAGACGTGATGACAACCTTCGTAGTAAACTTTCTAAACTCTAACAGATACAATTTCCATTCTAGTACTCCCACACACTCACATCTGCTGCTCTCTCTGTTGTCGTATTTTAATGTGTACTTTGTGTATTATTGTTATAGATTGTTGTTATTCTTTTTTTTTTTTTTTTTTTTTTTTTTTTTTTTTTTTTTTTTTTTTTTTTTTTTTTTTTTAAAATTTCCCAGCAAATGGTGGGAGGCGAATGTTAATTTCGTTCATGTGTGACCGTGCCTTTAAAAAGGGAAAAAAGGTGGAAACCTCATATTCAAAGTACATTATTTTGAACTGCAGGTAACCATAGTGATAGCACTGATGTTTCCATGCTACTCTCACTGGTGTAAGTAAGCTAACAATGGGTTAAATAGTTGTTTTTCCCTTTGGTCATGGTTTGATAATACACTTTGAAGTGTCCCGAAATGAGAAAATAATTGTCCAAAACTCTCACGGTACTGCATTTAAAAATGAAAAGGAAATACCCCCCTTAGGTTTTCTAGTTTCATTTTTGGATCTGTAAAGGGGGAGACTCGTGGGTACCCATAGAACCCATTTTCATTCACATATCTTGAGTTCAGAGGTCAAGGGACCCCTTTGAAAATGGCCATGACAGTTTTTCCTCGCCAAAATTTAGCGTAATTTGGAGCGTTATTTAGCCTCCATCGAGACAAGCTAGTATGACATGGTTGGTACCAATGGATTCCTTAGGTTTTTCTAGTTTCATATGATGCCAGTATCTTCTCTCTAGCTTTAAAATTGAGCCCGCTACAACCTAAAAACCCGCAAGTTGCGTTAATGCCTTAAAGAAATTAGTGGTGTTGAAACGAATTTGCGTTAACTCGTTATTATCGCGTTAACTTTGACAGCCCGGGTGCAGCTTTACAGACATGATGCTGGTCGACTGTTACTGTCAGACAGAAGCATTGCTGGTGAGGAAAATATAGAAGATAATGAGGTAATGAAGTGAAACATTTATATCATGCTGCACCAGCTGTTTGGAGAAATTTGATGTGACATTTATTTGAATTTAAGGAGCCATAAGGCCATGCATTTTAATGTTTCAGAGTCTGAGTCAGAACTAGATTAATCTCTGCAATAAACGCGTCTCTTTTAATCTATCCACTGACCTGTAAAGTACCTTTACATCAGACTTTTGTATTACCCTTTCCCCAAATTATTTTCGTTATTATTATTATTATTTAAATATTCTCTTTTGTCATTCATGTCTTCCAATTCTCCTGTCCAGGATTGACATTTTCAGTTTTGACATTGAAGTGAAATTAGACACCATCCAGTCCACAAGTTGTTTCAAAATGATATATATCACATTAGTCAATATAGTACGCTTTCTCAGGTGTTTTTGTGTGGATTTGTAAAAACAATTTTGGCTTACAACCTGCAGCAAAACAAAACAGTATGCACCTTTAACAGTGGATAATTACAGAGACTCCAGGGTGCTAAAAAAATAATTAACCAATACGGGTGAAGTGTTATCCTTTAGCAACATGTGGGAAAGATGGATCAGGTCCTGTGTGCCAGTAAAGGTCAGGATTCAGTGGGGATATTTAATAAACCAGAGAGCTTTCAAACCAGAAGATGGAGTTTAGGAAACATAACGACCAAACTAACAGCTTGGCAACGATAAAACTGCTCACCATAGCAACAGGAGAAAAAAGCCTGCGAAGGCTTATGACAATCATAAACTAAAACCGTCGGGATAATAGGTTGTAAAGCAGTCGGGTATGAGTGTTTTTCTGCTTCCTGGTCTCAGATGGACGGTTGAGTGATCAATAATGGACACTATAATGACGATAATTAGAAGCTGCTTAATTTAGCACCAGTCAGGCCTGGCTGGTCTTAAGACATGGACACACACACACACACACACACTACTGCAGAACCAGGCAGACGACACGTTATGCTTTGTGGTAAAATGTTTTTAGATTGACTCATTGCTGTTCTTCTAGTTTATCTAGTTTTGTCTGAGGAGAGCACTCATTCACTACCGTTTAAAGAAACAGTTTATTTCAGTATTTTAACAGTTTTTCCTGACTTTTAGTCCCTAGTATGAGTAAAGCTCCAAATACCCTGGATCAGTGGTACCCTCTCCTGGTCCTGAAGTACTCCAGCACTGCATATTCTCCATCTCTCCATACTCTGCCCACACCTGACTAACTCTTGACTGTCATTTTAGGTAGATCTTATCATGCTGATGTATGTTCAAGTGTTCATTTTTCTGATAAGTCTGGTTTTAATTAGTTATTTGATGCTATAAAAAGGGGTGAGATGTCATGATTGACAGCTGCTCCGAGTGAAATAGTCACGGAGCCGGAGGCTCTGGAAATGTACGAGAGAGGAGATGTAACTTTAACTTTCCATAACCGTCATGAGTCTGTGTAATAGAACATGTATCAGTTTGATGATTAATGTAGTTATAGAGATATTATGGTTAGTTGTTGTGTCTTTCTAGCTAAACAGCTACCGTAGTGCTAACGTAGCAGCTAGGTTGCTCATGCTAGCAAAGGCCGTGCTCAGTTTGTGATTGGCCTCGACGAGTGTGTGGGCGGGACCTCGATACCGCAGCTCCAGCTGCCCGATCACTACCGCGCAGACTCTGGCTCCAAATTACGTCAAAATCTCAAAATGGCAGCCCCCGTATCCGGGATGTTTTGGCTTCATTTTCGTACAGTGGGAGGAAGGGAAGACGTGTCGTCCATCTATATATACAGTCTCTGATCTCTACCAACTGCTTAGGGAAATATCTGGCGCTTTGGATGCTAAATGCTCCACTATGTGCACCAGCTAGTCGCTGTCTGCTGTTTGGTGCTGAGCAGGTAGTGTACAGTGAGTTTTCAGAGCTGCCCGCTGTAGTCACGAACTAAGCTGATGAGAGCGGTAAGAGTCAACCAAACAGTAAAGTTGTGGGCCGGACAGTTAAACGACGAGCTGAAACTTATGAAGCTCTGTAAAGCCGAGGGGAGCTGCAGATTCAGGTTAATATTCTCGGTGGGTTCATCATAAGTTGTCATTTATAAATTTTTATCAAAAAATATCACTTATTGCTGCTTCTACAGAGTCTCAGGTAGTGGGGATGTGATGCTCCTCCCACCTTACTGAGACACAAATCTTCGTCCCTATTCTTCATTTTCTGCTGTCAGTTATCTGTCACTTTTTTCAAACAGGAGCTCTGACTTCAGAAAGAAACCCCTCAGTTGTAGTGAGGGTACCAGCTCGGCTCTCTGGATGGATAACAGTATGTGTTGTTTTTAGAATAAATCCAGACTGCTGGCTCTACAAAACTTGTTCCCTTTGCCAATGAGGTCACATTTTCAGCTTTGTTTGTTAGAAGGATATCTAAAACCCCTGTGAACAGCTTTCAGTGAATTTTGGTGAAAAGTTGGGCCATTGGCCAGAGAAAAAGATAAGATAAAATAAAAAAAAAAAGACAATAACATTTTATAAACATTAGTATTGTTAAAATAACAAAAGGAAAGAATTGTAAAGCCTTACCAGAGATATGCACTCGTTAAAGGCTTTGCAGTTTAATGGCTTGTAATAGCTGTGAGGACGGGCTTTTAGCAGTAAATTTCATTCACTGTACAGAGCTCAACAAAGTGCTTTGGGCATTTCCATCTGCTCATGTAGCCGAGCTGGGGGTTAGAGACGTGATGACAACCTTCGTAGTAAACTTTCTAAACTCTAACAGATACAATTTCCATTCTAGTACTCCCACACACTCACATCTGCTGCTCTCTCTGTTGTCGTATTTTAATGTGTACTTTGTGTATTATTGTTATAGATTGTTGTTATTCTTATGCTGTCTATGTTGCTGCAAGCCAAAATATTCTTTCATAAACATCAGAAGCTCTGAGCGTAAATTTTCACAGCATGATGTCCCTCTTTATCTGTTTCTGTTTCTCTTGTTCTTGTCTCTCTGCCCTATGTTGTCAAATAAATATCTTAAATGAAATAGAAGTTAAGTATATTGTCTGATAAATGTACTTGTGAAATACTTATTAGCATTACAGCTGTACCACACTCTTTATATTACATCGAGCCAAAAGAAGAACATTATGCAAAACAGCAGTGAGGTGTAAAAACAATTGTCCTTGTGAAGGAAATGCTGAACATACTATGTTATGTTGGGAAATATGATGTACAGATACAGTTGGCATCAGAGAGGGCACAAGCTAATATAATGTGTGTGCTCCCTTTGCAGGGCAAAAAAAAGCTACACAAGTTAAACAAAAGCATCGGTCTCATAGGTAAATATCCATTATATCGGAGTGGACTGGAAGTGAGACTGCAGCAGTATGGATACATGTCAGCATGTCGAATAAAATAAAATTTCTCTTAAAGTCTCTTAAAATGCTGTTAATAATGAGATCCTCTCAGAGTCTGACCACATCTTCTAATCATTGCAGATTATTGGTTATTAATGCAAACTAAAAGGCAGTGGTGGAAAGTAACTAAACACATTTACCCAAGTACTGTACTACTACTGTACAATTTTTACATCACTTTACTTGAGTATTTCTATTTTATGCTACTTTATAGTTCTACTTCACTACATTTCAGAGGGAAATATGGTACTTTTTACTCCACTACATTTATTTGATGTTTATTTGACGTTTATTTATCGTCATCAATTGCTCCTGTGCTCCCGTGAGCGGATTACGGTTTGTTGTTGTGATGTGTTATGTGTTGCTATGAAGCTATGTGTTGTTATGTGTTTTCATTTAGGCTATATGTTGTTATGTGTTTTCATTTAAGCTGTGTTACTATGAAGCTATGTGTTGTTATGTGTTTTCATTTAAGCTATGTGTTGCTATGTGTTGTTATGAAGCTATGTGTTTTCATTTAAGCTTTGTGTTTCTATGAAGCTATGTGTTGCTATGTGCTTTCATTGAAGCTATGTGTTGCTATAAAGCTATGTGTTTTCATTTAAGCTATGAGTTGTTATGTGTTGTGTTGTCATTTAAGCTATGAGTTGTTATGTGTTATGTGTTTTCATTTAAAGTGGCAGTATGCAACAATTTTTTGGCATAATTTGGCAAAAATTCCATAATAACCTTTCAGCATATTGTAATTCAAGTTTTCTGAGAAATAACTTTACTTTACTTTACTTTACTTTATTTGGATCCCCATTAGCTGCCACCAGGGTAGCAGCTACTCTTCCTGGGGTCCACAAACAACAAAAACATAACATATAACAATACATATAAAACATTTAAAAAACAACAACAGAAACGTAACATATATCATATAGCAATGCATATAACACATTTAAAAAAAAAAAAAAAAAAAAAAAAAACACAATAAAAACAAAAACATGAGAAAATAAAATAAAAGAAGAAAAACAAACAAAAACTGCAGAGAAAAACAAACAAACAAAATCAACCTGCAATCCCTCATGTTGGTTCAGGTCGGCCGCCAGGGTAATTTTTATTGTGATTCTTTAGTAATTTCTTAAAACTTGCCTTGCTAGGTGCTTCAGTGATCATAGTAGGCAGCTTGTTCCACATTGTGATAGCCCTATACATAACAGATCTGCACACTGCATCCGTTCTGGGTTTTGGCTTGACTAGATCACCCCTAGTGGCCTGTCTCGTAGTGTGACTGTGTTGATCTCTCACATAATTTATTTGGGAGTATAGACCATTTGGTTGTTTACTATAACAGATATTCCTAAAGAAACACATTAAATTGCATGCCAACCTCTCCTCTACTCTGAGCCATGAGAGCCTGGCATGCATTTTGTCGATACTTTGCCTCACATGTAGCGGACAGTGCAGTGCGAGCCTTGCAGCTTTATTTTGAGCTATTTGGAGCTTGGACAGATGTTTTTTGGCTGCACCCGACCAGACTGCTGAGCAGTAATCAAGGTGCGATACAACAAGTGCCTGTGTCACTAACACTCTGGAAGCAGGGGTAAGAAAGGATGAACATCTTCTAATACATGATATTCCTCTACCCATTTTCTTAACAGTGTTTTCAATATGTTTCTCCCATGAAAGCTGTCCATCAAGTGTGACACCAAGCAAATTTGCCTCTCGAACCTGTTCAATGTCAGAGCCCTTGAGTGATAGGCACAGCCGATTATCATTACTAGTGGCACGGTTGGCCCTGAACATCAAACTTTTGGTTTTTGCTACATTCAAAACAAGTCTATTCTCACATATCCAATCAAGTAATAGTTGCAGTTGGGATTGAAGTGTACTCCTTAACTTAGTTATGTTACTTGACGCAAAATATATAGTTGTATCATCTGCGAATAGCGTAGCACTGCACTTATCCAAAACATAAGGCATGTCATTAGTAAATATTGAAAAGAGTAGCGGCCCTAGGCAGCTCCCCTGGGGTACGCCACACTTTAAATGTTTAGGGAGGAAAAACTACCATTAAAAAACACAGACTGCATTTAGATATACCACATTTTTTTTGAGCCAAAAAAGAACTTTATGCAAAACAGCAGTGAGGTGTAAAAACAATTGTCCTTGTGAAGGAAATGCTGCACATACTATGTTATGTTGGGAAATATGATGTACAGATACAGTTGGCATCAGAGAGGGCACAAGCTAATATAATGTGTTGTGCTCCCTTTGCAGGGCAAAAAAAAGCTACACAAGTTAAACAAAAGCATCGGTCTCATAGGTAAATATCCATTATATCGGAGTGGACTGGAAGTGAGACTGCAGCAGTATGGATACATGTCAGCATGTCGAATAAAATAAAATTTCTCTTAAAGTCTCTTAAAATGCTGTTAATAATGAGATCCTCTCAGAGTCTGACCACATCTTCTAATCATTGCAGATTATTGGTTATTAATGCAAACTAAAAGGCAGTGGTGGAAAGTAACTAAACACATTTACCCAAGTACTGTACTACTACTGTACAATTTTTACATCACTTTACTTGAGTATTTCTATTTTATGCTACTTATAGTTCTACTTCACTACATTTCAGAGGGAAATATGGTACTTTTTACTCCACTACATTTATTTGATGTTTATTTGACGTTTATTTCGTCTTCTGCTACTCATCATGTCTCTGTTTTCAGGCTTTAGAAAAATCTAGCCCGTGATGGCAGATTTTGACTAATCACAGGTCATTTCAGAGAGAGAGAGCGTTCCTATTGGCTGTGCTCGGGTCATGTGACCAGAACTTGGCTTCCTTCAACAGATTTTACAATGGCGGCTGGGTCACAAACTTTCTCATTTTACAGCTAAACAGTACACTACAAGATGATTCTTAAAACATTTGAGGTGAGAAATAGTCATTACAGTAACAGAATATTGATTCATATTTGATCAGCGCTGCCTAGTTTGACCGTTTGGTCGGAATTCGCGAGTGATTGTCAGCCGGCGCTATTAGACGGCAGCTCGCAGCGGACCTTGTTTTCCTCTGATAAGTGAAATCCTTCAGATGCCGTTAGGAGCACCGGAGGACACAGTAGGCCACAGAGGAACATGTTTTTTTTTCAGGTTACCTGATTCATGTACTACTGTCACGATATAGCGGCCGTTTTCTAAAAATAACTTTTTTAAATCATATTTGCGCCAATATCGCATACTGCAGCTTTAAGCTATGTGTTGTTATGTGTTGTTGTGTGTTTTGTTTTCATTTAAGCTATGTGTTGTTATGTGTTGTTATGAAGCTATGTGTTGTTGTGTCTTCATTTAAGCTAGACTCATAAAATCAGTTTTCTGCAACATTTTTGAATATTAAGCGCCTATTTGGCAGCCATTTTGAAAAATGCCCCTGAATGTAAAATACAAGACGGGCTTATCATGGCTCGTCTTAACGTCATTAAATCCATCAAGCTTTCTTTTCTCCAGACAATAAGCCTGGTACGCACAGAGGCATGAGGTATAAACTTCCTGCTGAAGATAAAAAAAACAGAAAAGATTGTCATTACCCTTCAGATAGCATCTTTTTGACCCTCTCCTTCTCTGTCGTCAGCTCCACTTCGGCACTCTTGCTGCGAAACAGCTTTTCCTCGCCCGGCCCGTTGACTGTGAGCAGCGGTGGAGAATGACGCTCCTCCGACAACTCCTGGACCAACAGGGATGACAAGACAAACGCGATATGAGCTCATAAAGCCTGAGTGAGATCAGTAGCAGCTCTGTTAATACGGCATTAGTTTCATTCTGTATTTCTACTAACCAATGAGTAAGTGTTTGATACTAGAAAAAAAAGATGATGTTTTGGAGACCAGAAACCTCTATAGAAAATGCCCGTTTAGAGGACAAGAGCACTTGTTATTTTGCCTGCACTACATTATTTCATTCAGAGTGTTCTTAATGACATTAAACAACATTCCCATAAACAAAGATTATTGATGGTGGATGTTGACACAAGATTAAGCACAATTAATCTGATTTTGGCTCAGAGGTTCAGGTTGGAGCTGGTGACAGGCCCAGTACTGTCTCCATATCCAGGACTGTCATCAGAACAAAACGGACCAGACACAGCAGCACGACAGGACAGAGCTCAACCTGTCAGTGCTTGATATGTCCCATCTGGGCTCCTGTAAACAGGCTCCATGCAGAGCGAGCAGCCACGTGTGGAGCCCAGCTGCCTTCTCTTCATACAACCTCAGAGATCTGATTGGACTCAACAGGAAAGGACTGAAGCACAGTTCCTCGTTCCAGGAGTTCATCTGGTGTAAAAATATGTAAATGCACATGCTGGTAATCCAGCTGTAATGAGTATGTCTGTTGAGATGTTACATATACTTCATTTTGGCACCTGAGTTAGTTAAATTTTTTCTTAATGTTGATTAAAACCTATTAGTCTTAGTAACATTTTAGGCATCTTTGGTCAATTTTATTTAAATAAAAAAGCATCATATCGCATGATCTTCCCCAGTAGAATTGTAGATGTTCACATTTCCATTTTTATCTGAGCACTTTAAGGACCTCTTTTCAAGTTTCATCCTGTCGTATACTGGATCTTGTATACTGCAGCTGTATTGTACCAGATATATTATCTAAAGGTAGTCTTGTTTCGGATAATTCCCATTTAACAAGATTAAGTCTAATTTTCATCAACGCTTCTTTGATTTTTTTTTGTCAAGTTTTGCTTTTCATGAAATCTTTACCACGACCATGAGTCAAGCACCTAAATGCTGTAGTTTTACTTTCCAGCTTTAGTTTTCTCTTGAGCAAATTCTAACTATAGACAATAGAATTAATAATAATAATAGGGCTATCAATCGATTAAAATATTTAATCACGATTAATCACATGATTGTCCATGATTAATCTCAAATGAATCAAACATTTTTTATCTGTTCAAAATGTACCTTAAAGGGAGATTTGTCAAGCATTTAATCTCTTAACATGGGAGTGGACATATATGCTGCTTTATGCAAATGTATGTTTATATTTATTATTGGAAATCAATTAACAACACAAAACACTGACAAATATTGTCCAGAAACCCTCACAGGTACTGCATTTAGCATAAAAAATATGCTCAAATCATAACATGGAAGACTGAAGCCCAACAGGCAACAACAGCTGTCAGTGTGTCAGTGTGCTGACTTGACTATAACTTGCCCCAGAACTGCATGTGATTATCATAAAGTGGGCATGTCTGTAAAGGGGAGACTTGTGGGTACCCATAGATCCCATTTTCATTCAAATATCTTGAGTTCAGAGGTCAATGGACCACTTTGAAATGGCCGACAGTTTTTCCTCGCCATAATTTAGTGTAACTTCATAGCGTTATCTAGCCTCCTTCCCGACAAGCTAGTATGCCATGGTTGGTACCAATGGATTCATTAGGTTTTCTAGTTTCATATGATGCCAGTATCACTCTACACTAACGTCACTCTAGCTTTAAAACTGAGCCTGCTACAACCTCCGAAAGAACGATTGCGTTAAAGATTTTATAGGCGTTAAAACGATTTTGCGTTAACGGGTTATTATCGTGTTAACATTGACAGCCCTAAATAATAATAATAATACAGTAATATACAGAGATATGAATGTAAATTTCTGTTTTTGGTCAGTCGGCACGCCCCCAGTTTGGAGAAGCAGCAATCCCCGTGTTCAGCGAGCTAAAATTACAGTTTTCTTTCAATGGAGTCTGGTGGCTTTGATGAGAGCATAGATGAATACAACGGCTTCAGTTCCCCGCCGGAAAGGGCTGTCGGACGGCAAGGTAAAGCGGTGAAAATATTCTAAATATAGCGTACACTTAAACTGATGTTGATTTTTTTAGGTGGGCCTTTCTTTTAGGTAGTTAAAATACGTTTTGCTGCCGGCCCCGTCCACAGCAGTACATTGCTTTGGTCCCGTGCTGTAGCTCCTGTCTGCTTCTCCAAACCTGGGGCGTGCTGACCGTCATCTACTGTAGGTAATACGCTGACTATGGATAAGTACCTCATACAACCCCACTTCAAAAAAAACCAAACTAACCCACTAATGTTATTTGTGAACAGATGTGGTCACTGGGAGATTTGTAAGTCAAATAAACTGCTATATCTGCAACAAGAAAGTCGGCAGTCTGTGCATTTGCTTTTCTTTTTCCTTAGCTCATTAGGAGTAACCTACAGTATAAAATAAAGGTTAAATAAACTGAATGGTGATACAGTACCATTTATGTTCCTCTCATGTCAAAAAAAGACTTTGAATATGACATTACAGCATGCAGATGGCTTTACGCCAGCCTGGCACAGTCAAGTCTAACCAATCTGCTTTGATATTTTCCTTCCCTGCTGCCCAGAAATGGGTTCAAGCTTCCTTTCACACAGTTTTGTGAACCATTTTCCTCAGTTTGAGGCTGTGGGCTATAAGTGACTGAAAGAAAACCTTGAAAGAAAGTCTCCTTTTTTAGATGCGCGCAGATGAATGAATTAACATGGGCACATTTCTTTACCCCCCCGTCGCCTTCTTTCTTCTTCTTTCTGTGTGGTAACCTAAACCTGAACTTGACAACGACCAAGTGCCTCACTGAAGCTTTACAACCCTGCACTTATTGTAGAAAAAGCTTGTATTATTAATTTGAGCGAGCCTGAGTGTATTCCCCTGAGGACGTTGGTATATTATCTATAGCTGAGCAGCTCTCTGTCCGACCTTATAGATGAATATGGAAATAAAACACAGCCGACTCATGTGGATGAGCACCGTGTCCAGATGAACGGGTAAAAATCAAAGCTAAGACAACTCCAGTCCGGCCCCAAAGCCAACGGATTGGCTGTGCGTATCTCTGAATAATTCATACTGTGGATCATGTTTAAGTCATAAATGGGATTACAAATTTACAGCAGTTTTTCCGTATGTTGTTCGCTAACAGGGCTGAGTGGAAACAAGGCAGAGACGCTAGAGCTCAAGCCTGCGACCGACGGCTAATTAGGCAGAGTTCAAAGGAATTTTCACTTTTTAAAAGGACAATTCTGTGTGTTGCCTGTTCTCAGGGGATATTCAATGATACCACTGAAGTGTGCAGTCTGGATCCTCTCAATTTTGATGAAGTACATTCAGATGAATTTAGCTGCATATTCTGCACAATCTTCGATAGAATGCACAGACTAAATTACATTTTGTGTTGTTGTTGCCGTCATTAGCAAAGCTTTTACTCTTTTGTAGAAAACGCCAGCTGTGCTTTGAAGCTAGATTTGCTATGAAGTCAACTTTGATCAGACTTATTATGAATTATTGAGCATGGTAGTCCATGTAACGCCAAGACGCAGGACTACGAACACCGCAGTCCCTTAGACAAAGGAAGATGGTTTTCTTTGTATTGCTTTTTCATTGTGGGGTGGTGGAGTGTGTTTTTACGCACCTGGGAGAGCTGAAAGATGTCCCATGATGCATCAGGGAAAGGGAGAGGGAAGGGGCAGATGAGGAGAAATAAAAAAAAACAACAGTTACTAGATAATCAAAACCATGCCATTATTTTAACCATACAGTTCATGAAAGCTTTACCATTCACTGTTTTCAACTTTGTTTATCTTTGCTTCTGCACATGTATTGATTCATTTTGTGTTTCGTGTTTGTTTGGATAGAACAGAGGAACAAGAGGGTCATCAGCAGGAGCAGATCATTTTCTCTGATTTGTCTGTCTGAAAAATGTAATTGTAGTGTCTGGATGTTTGGAAGATATGTGGCTTGTGAAAAATGGGTCCAATATTTACTTTGGTGAATCTGGGGTGAAGGAATGAGTCATAATCTGTTTTCACTTCTCCCATTGGAGTTAAAAGACTGAGGACATGCCACTTGTCTCCTAAAGGGGCAGAGGCGAAACCCACATGACACAGATACAGGAAACTGACTCTCAGTGCGCCGTCTCCTTTCTGAACTGTGTCTGGTGCAACTGACGGCTGAACAAAGAAAACAAACCGAATCAAGAGAGGACGTGATTCCTGGGAAGTGAGCAGGGAGCGCTTAGCAACACCAATAGAGACAGACATCAACAATGTGAAATATAAGTAAAAGACCATGAAATCTGAAAAAAAAAACATCCACATGCACACTATCTGCAAAATAAATATGCAAGTGTGGATGTGTGTGTTGTATTTTAACAACCCGAAAGCAGCAACTTAAAAAACTTTTCACGCTTCTTGCTTTGTTATCGATGGAACTCCTAGATACTTTAATATTCAACGGCTTTCCTGAGAGCTTTCGTCATGACGTCTCTGCACCACAGTTCATCTTAAGTACATCTACACTGTTTACTTATTTATCTGAGCATCAGTCCATTTGCTCCTTTAGCTTTATAAAGCTCCTGTTTCTACACCCTGTGTTTCACTGAGACCTCACACCTGATTTATTTTTCATGTGTCCATGCATCAGAGGTACATGCTTGGGCTTCCCTTGAAGCACCTGTCCTGCCGACTAAACAACACACACAGCCCCAAACACACACTTCTTCTTTGCTGGTTTTAATGCCAAGTCTGTGGTTTGAAATATTGATGACTTGCATTTCTGTTTGCCTCTCTGCCTCTGCATAGATACCATGTATGGGAGGAGATAACAGAGAAAAAAAGCTCCAATCAGCAGGTGCAAACAAATGACAGCTGTTACCTGTCGGATGAAGGAAGCAGCTTCTGTGTCCTGCTGTGTTTATACTGTTGTTCAGTTGATTTATGGGCAGAGATGCCATTTCTTCTGCACTCTTTTTGAGATTTATTTACCTTTACTGTGTGGCTCGGTGGTTTCCAATCTTTGTTTTGTCTGACAAACCTCACAGCCCTGCAGGTTGAGCTCATTACCACCACACGTCATGTCCCTAATGTGTTTATTTGAACTGATTTTAAACTGGCAACACTATACATAACTGTATAAAAGGTGGATATTGTTACAATAATTTGTTCATACAAGACAAAGTGTTTCAGGAATTGTCTATGTTAAGGCTTTTTCTCTTAAAGTGACAGTAGGCAACATTTTTCTGGCATAATTTGGCAAAATTTCCATAATAACCTTTCAGCATATTGTAATTCAAGTGGTGTGACAGAAAACTAGACTTCTGCTTCTCATCATGGCTCTGTTTTCAGGCTTTAGAAAAATCTAGCCCGTGACGGCAGAGGTCACAGAGGTCAGAGGTCACAGGTCATTTCAGAGAGAGAGCGTTCCTATTGGCTGTGCTCCGGTCATGTGACCAGAACTTGGCTTCCTTCAACAGATTTTACAATGGCGGCCACGTCACAAACTTTCTCATTTTACAGCTAAACAGTAAACTACAAGATGATTCTGAGAACATTTGAGGCAAGAAATAGGCATTACAGTAACTGAATATTGATTCATATTTGATCAGCGCTGCCTAGTTTGACCGTTTGGTCAGAGTTTGCGAGTGATTGACAGCCGGCTCTCATAGACGGCAGCTGGACAGCGGAACTTGTTTTCCTCCAGTAAGTGAAATCCTTCAGATGCCGTTAGGAGCACCGGAGGACACAGTAGGACACAGAGGAACATGATTTTTTTCAGGTTACCTGTTTCATGTACTACTGTCACGATATAGCGGCCGTTTTCTAAAAATAACTTTTTTAAATCATATTTGCGCCAATATCGCATAATGCAGCTTTAAGTAGAAAAGAAGAGTTTGCATTCGTACTACTAACACGTAGGCTGGTAGAGGCTGGAAATTTAAACCTTTTATCAATTACTTGATGTGTGAAGCAATCTATTCTGACTTCTCTGCTCACTTGCTCACTAGTTTTTCAGGCACTCTCAATCGCAGCGCCTGGTGTTAAAGGAATAGTTTGACATCTTGAGAAATATGCCTATTTGCTCTCTAGCTGGGCATTAGATGAGAATATCAATACCTCTCTCATGTCTGTATGGTAAATATGACAGCCAACAGCAAGTTAGTTTTGCAAAAATAAGCCTGCCAGCACCTCTAAAGCTCACTAATTAACACACTTTAATACAAGGCTTTGTTGAATACTCGATTCTGGCATTCATAACCCTACGTAAAACAATGGGCAGATACGAGAGTGGTAGTGATCCTTTCATCTAACTCTCTGCAAGAAGGCAAATAAGCATATTTCTCAAAAATTTACTTTTTAAGGTGTTACAGCTGAGGCATGTCATCATTAGTCCGTCCATAATAGCTGGTAATTTATTGGTTATTGGGACAGTAAATCATGTTTTATTTTCAGTTATATTTCTTATGTTTTATTACCATTTTTAAGTAGCCCATTTGGGACTTTTAAAACAAATGCTTACTTCCCTGTAATGCCCTAGTGGCTCTATTCATTTTAATATTTCAGTGATACCATTTGCATATTACAACTATTTATCCTCTTTACTGTTTCAAATTCTAATTTTAAGCTATATTATACTGCACAAAACATAAACAGAGCAATGGTTAGGGTCAATACCAAAGCCCTTAAATGAAGCATCTACGAAAAAATAAATATATTCCATAAATATTCATTAAAATGTTTTGCGTCTTTGCACTTGTCAGTTCTACAATGCTCTCTATATTGCTCTGTTTATTATTCTTCATCTTTATCTCACTGAACTTCACCATCTCCTCCTCCATCTTATCTCTGAGCTCTGCAAATAAGCCTGAAAGCTGAAGCTTTGCAGCATGCAGATCCCCTGCTGCCATCCACATATCAGAGGCAGAATATGTGCTCTGTGAAGCTCGAGGCTGCACAGATACACCTCTGCAATACTGTAAACGGTCACTGACCAGCTGAATGTGATGCAAAACCTACTGATAGAGAAGAGGAAAAATACTGCAGCTTCCCTCCAGCATTAAACCAACATTTTGTGTAGGTCCATCAGTTTATCATGATGTAAGGTTTGCATATTTTCTTCCAGTATTATTACATTACCTTCCTCTTCTTCTACCTCTTCACTTTTTGTAGCTAGAAACACGTTAATCTGTTCCATTCGCTAACATTTAACTCGAGCATTGAAGATATTTTGTATACTTTAAAACTCCAACAAGTCAGTGATCTTTATAGTCTTGTTCTCCTTCACAATACGACCAGGGCTCTGTGGAAAGTTACTCACATTTTGTTATATAAAAGCCTTAATGGAGCTCTTATCTTGCATTATATCCACACTGGAGCAGCCATCAATACCTGGCGGTGCTTCATACGTACAATAACCTCATGTACTCCATAACAGCTTTGATTGGGTATTATTTCTATATTACTCCGGTTCGGACAGTCAGCACTATGGTGTTTTACAACCTGCAGCGGTGAAGATAGTGATAATAACCTCAACAACACCTCTGTGTTCACTGCCGGACACAAAATCAATGACTGCTGTGTTTTCTAGAAATCGGACCTTGCAGCTCTATCCAGGTGTGTGTGTGTGTGTGTGTGTGTGTGTGTGTGTGTGTGTGTGTGTGTGTGTGTGTGTGTGTGATTAATCGATTTTGTGTATGCATGACCATGTGTCCCTGTGCTCAGTGTGTGAGTGTGTTACCCAACAGGCAAACAGGACTCTGGTTGCCGTGGTACCAGGATGTAACACCTGCGCTTACTGACCTCTGACCTCTAACTTCAGCTGTTGTATACTTCATTTCCTCACCACGATTTACAAATTCATTCATTCATTGTTTTCCATTTTTATTCCTACACAGGAGCATCAGTGTTGTAGAGTACTGCACATCCTGTTACCTCCTACAGCAACTCTGCCCGGCCAAAGTGGAGACACGCAGGAGCAAGAAATTAATTTCACACATGTGTACAACTGGCAATAATTGGAATATCAACATACAACACATGTATGAAACAGGTTTGTTTGCCTCTTAATCCATTGTTTACAAGTTTTCAGAAGAAAGGAGTGTTTGACAATTGTTCTGCCTTTTTGCTTTTTTATCCATTATGTCTTTTCTTGTTTTCTCCACTTTGTTGTTTTTTTTTACTGCCGTTACATTTGCATTTTTGATTTTTTCACTATGAAGCACTTAACAACAATGTTGATTTAAATAGTGTTACAAAATACACCTAACAGGGGCTTCCTGCTGGTTAAGACGCTTGCCATGTGACCACAACGTGCCCTTGTTTCCTGTCTACACTGTCCAATAAGTATAATAAGACAAAATGCCCCAAATTTACTTCAAAACAAAAACAAATACATACTGCATTTTTTGTAACAAATTTAAAAACATGTAGATCTCAAACTAAGCTTTTGTCATTGACTCCCAGTCTAAAAAGTAAGAGATAAGACATTAGAGTGATCAAAAAGAAAATAACTGATCAATGTAAAATTCAGGCATTTGCAAAGTGAGCCCTAATCTGATCTGAAGGGTGAATATTAATCAAAATATGACATTAAAAGTAAATTTGTAGGAACCACAATTACTTTTTACACTTCACACTGAGTCAAGGTACAAAATGTATTTTGATTTAAAGTAGAGCGACAGTATTTGAGTTAGTTTTGAGAGTTTTCTCCCCCAAAATCTAAACCCATGAATGCAGACATGAAGGAATTTTCTCAAACCAACACCTACACCTCTCCTCCCATACCCGTCCACTCGGTTTGCAAGTTCCCGTGGAGGGTCCGCCATATTAAGTGCCATCCTAAACCAATTAGGGGGAAGTGGAAGTGAGTTATATAACCCTCCAACAGCGAGCCTGCATCAATGCTAGCATTTTGTGTTCGTCATAGAAAACGCTCCATTCAAATGTAAGTTCCGTGCGACTACACGTACAAACGTAAACTGCTCAAACTAAACAGATATTTAACAACTTATGGTTACATTGTGTTAAGGATCAAATCTAGACTAGAAAACAGTAGACGTGGTCATTTGATTGTACAGTATTGTATAGGGTTTTACTCATTTACCATTAGAGTTAAACATGAGAAGATGTTTAAAAAAAGAAAAGAAATGCCACCACAGAAGCATGGGAATACGTTTTTTTTTTTTTATTTTAGTTTCTCTGTTTATTGCATATTCTTTTCATACTTAATACTGTGAACCTTTGCACATTCCCTCCGCTTGATACGAAACCATGGATTGGTTACGAATCGTTGCGACAGTTACCGTCAGAGAGAGGGAAGTTTGTCCCAAAGCTTGCCGCTGTATTTATACCCTACACCTTAAAGAAGGGTGCTTCATTCAGCTGTGAGTGTGACTATAAACGGAGTTCACTCCGTCGGGGAGTGGGAGTGGGGAGGGTCCGGTTTGAGAAAGGCCTGAAGACACTAGTTATGTTAAAAGGTACAGTGTGTAGGATTTGGCGGCATCTAGTGGTGTGGCTGCAGATTTCAACCAACTGAGTACCTCTCCGCTGACTCCTCCCTTTCTACGACTGCGGTAACGTGGGCCGCCGAGTGCAAAACCGTGGTAACAACATTCACCTCGCTCAGAGGTCATCTTTACCATAACGATGCAACTTTAGGAGCAACGGAAGTCAGATGGCGGCTGGCGGTACCACGGTTTTGCACTCTGCTGCTCATGTTGGCCCTATGTCGATATGAAGGGCTCATACTAAGCTTACAAAACACAACAATTCTTAGTTTCAGGTGATTATACATTAGTGAAAACATAGTCATTAATATTATATTCCATTTCTGCGAATAGATCCCCGAAATGTTACACACTGTCACTTTAAGTTAAAAGATGGAAGGTGATTAAGGACATTACCATCAGCTCTTATCGGAGTGTCTCAGAGCTGAGGTCGCGGTTGGCAGCGTGACTCTGCAGTCTCTCAAACCTGCTGAGTGGCTCTTTGTTATGACTACACAATGCATACACACACACACACAAACACACACACACACACACACACACACACACACACACTGTAGTGTAGTCTGTTTTGAATCCGTGTCACTACAACAACGAAACGCACTCTTAATGCGAATACTTGGCAGAACTAACTAATAAACAAGACTAGCAGGGCAGCTGTGAGGCTTCCCAAACGTTACCACGAGACATGGTTTCCTCCATGTCTGTACAATTAAGTCACAGCCACCCAAACAGGGTGTGTACTAGTTGTTATTTATGATGTTGTAAATGTCAGAAGGAAAGAATGACTCTGTGTCTTTTGATCTACTTGTAATGTCACTACAGGGCGGCTTGTTTTGTGAAGGAGAAAAGGTGAAGGGTGAAAAGTTTCCACTACAGGCAAACTTTCACATTTCCAACTGAATCTCAGAGTTATCAAGTCCACCAAGAAATCACCGACGCTGGCAGGACAAAAGCTGGCCATTGTCCTTTCAGCAGCAGCCAGATTCCCTTCAATTATAGATGATTCAGCTCTCCTCCCTTCCTCCATCTCCCCCCCCCCCCCCCCCCCCCCCCCCCCCATCACCATTCTCCTGATCCCTCATTCTTCTTTCTTTCAGTCCCGGCCATTACTGCCCCTCCAAACACCTTCAGCGCCAGCGTCTCTCTCTGCCTCCATTTGTCATGCATGAAATCTTTTAATGGAGTTAACCAACGGGAGAATAATGGAGCGGCCAGATGAGGATACGTCTAATCCCGCGTGATTCGGTGTGCGTTTAAAATAGAAACAAAGCCACAGAGTTCATCGGGATTTTACTGCTCTGCCCTGTCATGATGGCCTGGGTGTTATAGACACCATCACGTCCCTTGGAGGTCCTCAACCTGTTGTCCATCCTTATTAAAGACTTTTTCATGTTTAAATTATATTTCCTCTAAAGTCTGATGAGGAAACACTTTCAGATTGTATTTAGAGAATAATACCAGCCTTTTTTAAAATCATTACCAGCAGTGGCAGTTCCCTTGGTGGTGTCAGCACACAGTGGACAATTTGCTCCTTATAATGGTCACACTCATATTAAAAAACCCAATTTTTATTACTCCTCATAACCCCTAATTCAGTAAATTGGAATGAAACTATCCTCTATGCAGATAGTTTGGGTTTTATATCTCTGCCATTTGAGAATTCTTCCACCACCCCAGATTTAATGCAGGTAAACAAACCGTATTTGTGGTGCCGAAAGCATCTCAAAACTCAATTTAAGAATCTCGACAGTAATGTGTCTTTCCAGAATCTGGTCCCGTTTATTCAGGATATTCCTCAACCCCTCTGTGTATTATTTTCAATATAGAATAGTTCCCACTGGAAACTGTTTGCAGTGCGGTCTGTGGTGGATGTTTTCAGATCAGCAAATGGAAAAGCTTTCATGAGGTGATTTATTGTTACGCTATAAAATTGCTAATAAAGCAGCATAGCAAAAATTGATATATTACTATGCAAATGTTCCCTTATTATTCACTTATTTTGGCTGATTAGGCCTTTTGTCAGATCTGTTATGATAACTTACAGCTTTGGTTATTTTGAGTAAATGGAGTTTCCATTTTCTACCCACGGAACACTCTAATCAGCCAAAATAATTAAGGAAACATTTAAGAAAGTAGAGCAGTACTTTACCTCTGGAGCTGCGATGTTGAGCGCAGGGTTGGCCAGTTCAAACCTCTCCTGAGATTTCTCTCTGGCCAGACGGGCCGCCTCCTTCACCTCCTTAAACTGCTCTGCAAACTGCAGGTGGACACAGAAGACAGAACCACCATCCCAACATCATCCTTAAATCACTGTTTTAAATCTTCCTTTGGTACTTGTACATGGTAATGGAAGTTCATTAAAAAAAATGGGAAAATATCTTGACTTCTTGGCTATATCACTGATGTATCACGCAACTTCTTTCTGGAATAACGATAATATTTGTTCCATTTATTGCTGAGGTGCTGTGACCTCTGACCCCTTTTTGTTCTTTATGTGTATTTTCAATATAGAAATTTAAGCATATTTTGCACTCACTCTTGAAGACAGTAGCAAGTGTGACAGCAAAAATTAAAATCTTGCAAATAAATAAATTAATAAAATATTGTGTGAGGAAGTGTATGAAAGCCTGCATCATGGTGAGGAAAAGATATTGGAGACGTTTTGTGTCTCTGTGTAATGATCCAGCTGCATCACCCACTGACAGAATAAAAGATGTGTTAATATGAATTAAAAATGGGGGGAAACGGGGCCTTGATCATCACATCACTGTACTCTCCTGCTCCATAGTCCCCCCCCCCCACACCCTCTCTGTATAATATCTAATAAATGAGCAACTCTTTGAAGTATTTTATTTGAATGTTGCCGAGGTGTGTGTGAGCGTCGTTTACCTGCTGCAGCTGCTGCTCCGTGGGGAAGCCCAGGCCGTAGACGGTGTTGGCCCGGCTGTCTGCCCACTGGCCAAACTTTTGGGAGGTTTTGGTGAAGGTCATGTTGGGGGTGATTGTGCTGTTGATGATGGCCTGACACCATAGAGAATAAAAGAAGTAATGTATTAGATATGCACACTGGAGGGTGTTCAGCCAAAATCTATAAATCTGAGATGGGAAAGAAAATTATTGGAATATTGTAATATTTATTTTAGGGCTGTCAAAGTTAACGAATTTGTTTTAACCCAACTAATTTCTTTAACGCATTAATGCAGCTTGCAATTTTTTAGGTTGTACTGTGTACTGTGCTTAAAAAGCCTGTTTTCAAAAGGTTATTTTCAAGAATTCACAATTTCCAGAATCAACAAGAACATTAATAATTTATGTCACCTTTAAATGTCAAATTCATTACAGCCCATTGTTATTTTTCATTTGCATGTACTTGAAAATACGCTGATTTTCATCTGATTATCAAGAGGACAGCAACTCAATGTGCAGCATCTCATTACAGCTTTGAGTTCTAGGGTTCTCTTTAGGATCATTAGCAACAATAAATAACTCTGCAACATTAATACCACACATCACATGTAGATTATGTAGTCGTACAAATCTGGAGCCTTTGCAGTTGGGTCGTTTACAGTTTAAAAAAAAAAAAGCATTATGGGATTAAGGGGGTCTACTGGAGAACTGTGCATGCAAATAAAGATATCCAACAGCCAGGCCAGAAAAAGAGCTAAGTGAAAAAGCTTGTTGTGTTGTGCGTTTATCTGTTCAGAAATACTCCCAAGTGAACAGTCTCGTGAGGTGGATTTGTTGCCAAATGTAGATGTCTTTGGTCTCTTCTCCAAAGCCTCACGTCTCAGGGTGCTAAATTGGCACAACTGGGTGATAACTACAAAGAGTTTTCATCTAGGTGCTAACAAGATCTGCTATCAGTGTTGGGACTCCCCTGTGTTTTACTGTTCTTGTGGATGCTGTATCGCAGTTGAGGGTGAGTTATAAATATTCTGCTGACGATGTTTGACTGCGACTAATGAATCCACACCCATAACAGCCAAAATGGAAAACAGATTTATTTCCCTTTACTTGAAGAATCTCAGAATAGGGTGCACAGAGGGGACTAAATAAAATGCAAGTCAGGAGGATATGATACAACACAAATGAAGAGTCCCCACACTAATGTAATACTAATACCATATGAGGAAAATGCTGTTAACTCACTTCTGCGAGCAACAAACTGCAGTATGTTACTACAGAAGTAATGGCCTCAACAAAAGCTTGATTTAATTTTTCATGCAGTCCCACTGCATCGTGGGCTGGCTTTATTTGACAGAAATACTATAATCATAAAAAAAAAAAAAAATCAAGTTTGTTAGACAGACCACTTCAGAATCATAAATGCTTGAGAAGACTTGTGAAAAATCTGCTTTAAACAACGATTTATTCTTTTTTTAACGTTTCTCCTCTTAAAAGAGTATAAGCAGTCATTTTTTTTTCCATTTTTTGTGTCTTTACCTGGAAACCAAATAACAACATGTGTGATGTGAACATATGAAGTAGCATTTATGCATGTGTATCTGTGCAGTCATGTGTGTGGTGGGCTCCCACCTTCGTCCCACCCACGCTGATGATGCGGTAGACGCTGCGGCTGGCATCGTAGAAGAAGGACACGGTGACGGCATGTTTGCTGGCCGGCAGCCAGTTGCGTTTGGTGGCCGGGTCGATTTGGAAGACATGAGCTCTGGCGCTGAAGATGGGCTGCTCCCTTTAAAACACACACAACAGAACATGTTAACTTAATATTACAGACGATCTGGTGTCACATTAATTTACAAAACTGAATACATCCAGGCAGGTAGCCCCCCCCCCCCCACCCCCAGCTGCCATGAAGGCATCATGTTTTCCAAAGAAGGCCATGCTCTCTGCAGAAGAAGAGGGTTTCTGTTATGTAAAGCTGCCTCTGTTTACAGCACTCAGCTGTGTGTTTAGTGCTAGCTGCTTTCTCTGCAATACATATTGATTCATTACATTTGCATAAGGGGAGTAAATAAAAAACAGCCTTCAGCTGTTCAATGTACTAGGGCTAGGCAATATATTGATATTGTGAAATAAATTTGGATATCTCAATATGGCATGAGTCTTGTCTTTTCTTGGTTTTAAAGGCTGTATTACAGTAAAGTGATGTCATTTTCAGAATTTACCAAACTGTTCTAGCTGTTCTATTGTTTCCCTTTACCCACTTAGTCATTATATCCACATTACTGATGATTATTCATCAAATCATTGTGTAAATATTTTGTAAAAGCACCAATATTCAATCCTACAATATAATCGACATCGAGGTATTTGGTAAAAAATATCGTGATATTTGATTTTCTTCATATCGCTCAGCCCTGCCATGTACAGTACCCAGACTCCCACCCTTCTCGGACAGTCACTTCATACAAACAAGTACGGAATAACAAAATATCAAAGCACATGCTAATGTACAAACATACATGCAAGTACTGTATGAACAAGATTTCATAAACTGATAAACATTTACACATTCATTTTTGACAGCAGATTTTTGTTACCCTGACTGTAGTATTTAACTGAGGTTTGAGTCATATGCTTTTTGAAATGTAATTTATGAGTCATTTTCTATGTTATTTAGTCACATCTTTAGATACTTTCAGATATATGCAGCATCATAACTCCAAAACGTGTTTATGGGGTTGGTAAAAGTATTGGTGTGGCAAGATTCTCATTTTGGACGAGCCAGAAATCAAGGAAACATTAGGCTCTTTCCATGTTATATTTTTATTATTTTGCTTATCCTTAGTTAGTAGTGTTTTCCATTAGTTTGTGTTATTATTGTCCCATGAGCACCTGCCGGCATTAGCGCAGTAATAATCTCCCAGCTGAAGACTTCTCTATAAAAATAACTTGGTGCTGTTTTGTTTTTTTACTGAAATTTGCTTAAAGATGGGGTCTGCGATTTATCCAGTATACACTTTTTGTTATATTGGTTGAAATGGTCTTTACACCCCGACAGCAATCCGTTTCTTATGAGCACTGAAAAAAGACCGGAAAAGATCCGTCATCTGTAGCTGCTGTAATCCTGTAAAAACGTCTACCAGTCAGTAAAAATGGTCCCGGTTGTAAGGAACCAATCAGATGCCTCCCTGCCTCCCTGCTCGTACTCTAGCCTCAGCATGCACCAGCGTGAACTCAAAGCGCGTGTCCGCCGCACGTTCACTGGAGAGTGGAAGAGAAAACTCAGCTCTTAAAACACCGGACAACGAGAACGAACTCGTACCATATTATCGAAAAATACAACTTTGATTTAGTTGTTTATGTTCTGTTAGTTTACTTTATAAGATACTGCAGGTTTAAACTATTTATTCTAACAGCTCAAAGTGAAGTCAGACAAACAGGATTATCAACGAGGGGAGACGGCGGATAGAAAACATTGCCGAACAAAATTTACGTTACTCAAACTGCTTTTTCAGTTACAGCAACAAACGAGTGGACTGATCTCCCTCCAGATATTAGAGTAATGTTAAAAAGGGTCGTGTTGTCTCAGCAGGTATCTCTCTCTTTCCCTCCCCTCTCTGCTGCTCTGTGGCCGGCTCTCCAGCGAGCTGCTGCCCCCCCCCCCCGCTTCCCCTCCGTCAACCAGGAAATAAAAGCCCCTCGTCTACGAGACCGGTCTCTTGAGAGCGCTCCAGCTCATAGCGGGGTCTGTGTGAGTGAATGCCCGGGTGGAGAGGTGGCGATCCCGGCAGGAGCTAGCTAGCTGTGCCGGCAGTTTGTGGAGCTTCTAAACTCCGACAACAGTGGAGAAAATGTTTGATTCTCCATCTAACATCGTAAAACTGTCAATATTCTAAATCTACACCGTTGATTTCTCGCCTCAACATTTTTCAGAAGTGAATTTAGTGATGAAATAGCTACGAAAAATGTGAAGTAGTTATGATGCGGCGGTGCTCGTGCATGTGTGTGGGGGGCGTTGCCTTATAAGGAGTTTCGAGGGGAGGGGGGGGCTTAGACGGAGCTCCTGAGGCGATGCGACTTTCAAATTATGGTAGTTTTCCAAGATCGCAGACCCCAGCTTTAAGGGACAGTTTTGAAAGTAAATTTCTACCTTTATTTTATAGTGAAGAAAAGAAATAACTGCACTCCTGTTTTGAGGAAACGGACCAGATTTAATATATAAAAGATTTATACTAACAGAACAAATGAAAACATTACGGACATACCTTTTGTAGAGCCCCTAATTTGTTTAAATGTTGTGCTATTAATCATTTTGTCACTTTTTTAAAGGAGGTGAATAAATCTCTCTTCTGCCTGAACTCTTCATTTGTCACTCAGCTCTTCCACAAAGAGTGAGGTGAGCCTGAGGTCGAGTGTTACACTCCTGATTTTTAAGAGTCATTAATCTGCCTGCATGTGACACTCGTCACTGAGCCAGTTTCTCTGTGGAGAAACTCACCTCAGGGCCTCCGGATATAAAGATGAGCGAGCATACTGTCATTCCAGTCTAATGCAAACTATATCCATCATTTTTATACACCGATATGAAAGAGGTAGTTCAAACTACTTTAAATCTAGTTAAACTAATTGTGTTTTTTATTTGTGGAGGTTTTCCTATCACTGAAACTTACTGTATGATCTCACACTTAAACAACACAAATCTGTTTGCGCTAAAAGAAAAAATTCAAAGAGTGACTTTTGTAAAACTCAACAGCAACATGTCATTATCTCCCAGATATTCGACAGTTAATGTGATAGTTCTGAATTTATATAAAAATTTTTTATTTTTGGCATAAGATTAAAGAGAAAAAAACTGTTCCAATCTGTGGATAATCTTGCATTACTGGGACATTGATGAAATGTATTTTTCAATGCTTTTGAGCACCACAACTTCCATTCAGCAGATATCTGAAAACCTCGACAAATAAAATTAGGGCTGTCCTCGACAAAAGAAATTCTTAGTCGACTTACATTCATATGATTTTGTCGCCTAATAGATTAGTTGATTTAATTTTTTTGACAGATCTGTAAAACTGAGTTTCTCCACAAAGAATCACATAAAAGGACCACTTTAAATATTGTGTTTACCAGAGATGTGCTCATAAGTTTCATGAAAATAAGTCATTCAGCATGAAAAAAGTATAAAAAATGACGAATCGACTAAAAAAAATTGTAGTCGACTGAGACTAAAACGACTGATTAGTCGCCTAATCAACTAAGAGGAGCCCTAAATAAAACCAAACCTCAGGCGGGAAAGCAGCTTTTGCGCGAACCGCATTTCTGGTGTGTATGTGTATGAGGATTTCAGCCTCAAAGTGGATTCTGTAGCGCTCAGAATTTGTTTTGTGCTCTCTCAAATCTTATGTCAATTAACTCCCATAATGTTTGCTTTGTTCATTTTATTTACAGCAATTGCATAAATATACCACCTATAGGTATTATTTTTGAATGGTATAATTTTTCTGAAAAAGGAACACATTTCAGTTAATAAGCTTGCTAATAAGCTCATGTGCTGCTTTATGAAATAATGACAGCAGCAATGATAAATATGCATTCACAATTATCCTTATGAGCTATGCAATACTTGGAAAATGGAAACATCGCACAAGGCAAACCCTTTATTAGTACCCTGATCAAAGCCAAAAGGCTAAAACATCTGTAACCATCATTAAAATTAACTGAATATCATTATCATCTTGTTCATCTGTTTGAGTGCGAACCATTGACTTGTTTGGCACTTCGGGGACCCCACTCTCCCACTGAGTGTACAATGATGGTGGATAAAGCTATAAATAGGGACAAAAATACTCCCAATGTGATTGTGTTTTTCAGGAACCTCGAGGTCATTGATGTTTTCCTGGTGTAATGAGGCCATTGGTGCAAATGAAACTGAAGATTTGCTAACCGCTAGCAGTCCAATTAGCCACCCTGCTCTCTTTGAAGAGCCATCCACTCGCTGTGGGGACTAACTAGTGGATAGAGGCCCACAGGACGATGAGGAACTATGCGGTGAGTTCATGCAACATTACACAGCTAATAGAGTTTGCATAATGTCAATGTATGCAATGAGCCGTTCCCACTGCAAGTCAATTATATACTGACATTAATGAGGATAATGTGTGCAGGGAGGAGGCTCTGTTCTTTGTCTAAGCAAGAGAAATAACGATTTATATAGGTCAGCACTGTCTATATGAAGCATTGTTCCCACTGGGTTTGGTTGGAATTACTGAACATTTGCATACAAACAATAGTCGTTCTTGTTTCAACACAGATTACTGAAGCTACAATAGACAATAGACAATAGCAGCGCAGCCAAGGAGGCAGATTTTGGTGTCAGGATGGTAGAAGCAAGAGATGCAAGAAATATAACTGATCGATGATACAAATGTGGGTCTAAGTGGACTGAACAACATGGAGTCACTGGACAAAAATGACAGAGCAAACTACTAAGTCTCTAATTTGTGTTAAACTTGGCTCTTTGATTTATTGGTTTTGATTCAATTCCAATATTCCAAAAACTACTAGAGCTGCAACGATTAATCGATTAGGTGTCAACTATTAAATGAATTGCCGGCTATTTTGATAATCGATTAATCGGTTTGAGTAATTCTTTTAGGAAAAAAAAGTCAAATTTCTCTGATTCCAGCTTCTTAAATGTGAATATTTTCTGGTTTCTTTACTCCTCTATGACAGTAAACTGAATATCTTTGAGTCGTGGACAAAACAAGACATTTGAGGACGTCATCTTGGGCTTTGGGAAACACTGATCGACATTTTTCACCTTTTTCTGACATTTTATAGACCAAACAACTAATCGATTAATCAAAAAAATAATCGACAGATTAATCAACCATGAAAATAATCGTTAGTTGCAGCCCTATTGCAAACTACTAAGTCTCTAATTTGTGATACACTTGGCTCTTAGGATTTTATTTATTGGTTTTGTTTCAATTCAAATATTCTGATAACTACTCTTTCAGTTTCTTACAGGAGTTAGATAAGTACTGTTGTTTGGTTGCTGCCACATAAATGATTTGACATGAACAGAATTTTTTAAGTAAAGTTTCATCAGAGCACACAAGCATTCTTTTAATAATAAAAAAAAAATATTCCCAATAAAAAAGTAATTTGTTAAATTAACCTCAAAGTGTGTATGTAATCTAAAACGTAAATAGGACAACAAACTGGACAAGTATAGAAAGCTTGTAGCTAACTAGCTTGGCTTTTTATGTCTTTGACTGACTGCATTAATTTAGCCTGGTGCTACTTCACTGGACATCAGCCTGATTAGTTCAGAGCTGCCAACACGAAAGTTGCTTTAAGCCATGTGAGCTCTTTCTATGGACTTTTTCACAGCTGTATTTCCTCCGGTCTGTGAAATGTTGCAGATGCCGTTAGGAGCACCGGAGGACACAGAGGCACATGATTTTTTTCAGGTTACCTGTTTCATGTACTACTGTCACAATATAGCGACCGCTTTATAAAAATAAATTTTTTTAATCATTTCTCCAATCTCGCCTACTTCAACTTTAAGCAAATCAGTGAAACGGAAATGAGGAAAGCGAGCAAATGAGTAAAAGCAAGAGGGTAAACACAGAAGGCTCTTCTCATTTTTCATCTTCATCTGATCATCTGATACGCGGGTATTTTCACAACGACATGGCCATCTGGAATAAAGCTAAGCGGTGTGAGAGTGGTGTGAAAATGGTCGGCAAACGCTGCTTTTTTTCATGTACGTATCATAACAACGGATTGTATATCCGCCGTCCTCGGCCTTCCGGTTTCCCTTTTTGAATGACTAATACAGACTATCGCCACCTGCTGGTATTGAGAGTTTTTTCATCTCACGCAGGCGCAGAACGTACAGTATGTGGTAGTTGGCTGTTGACTGTAGTCTTTGCGGTGTGTTCAAGTGCAACTTTATGGCCAAGACAAAGGCGACGCAACAGTCGGCCTTTCTTGGCATTAAGAGACAGGGCATCTGTAGGGCAACGTGGCTGTCGCTTCCAAGCATTCAATCACTGCATCAAATTTCCCAGCTTGAGCATTTCAGTATATGAGTTTTCATCTCTATCACCTTTAACAGCCCCTGTGCCATTACCCTTGAGGTCGGCCATTTTAGCAACAATTTATCAACTGAAAATATGTTGTGGCTCACAGGAAAGAGACTGAGATAGAGCAAGCAATGCTTCTTTAGGTCAAGAAAGAACAGGAAAGAGAGTTTGATCTGAGGTTTGTGGTAAACCTCAACATTTATCTCACCGTCGGGAGGTAAAACTCTGCTCAAAACATCAGACATGAATAAAGCAAATTAACAGCACCATGAAAGTACTTATTAATTATGCTCGATAAAACTAATCATGTGGCTGAGTAACTGATAACCAGGACGTTAAAGGCAATAAACCAAAATGAAATAAGAATTAACATCAAAGTAAAACAGCTTCTGTCAGGATTTCCTTCTATCATATTCTCATCTTAATGAGAAACGATGACTGACTGCTCATCAGCTCCCAGCCGTCACAGCGGATCACACAGAAATTAATGTCCCGTAATTCATTTGGCCCGTCTTGACGTTGCTCTGTGAAAAGCCTGTCATGGTAATCAGCTGAGACAGGATGCATCACGTCGAGGTTTGATGATATGAGCAGATTAAAACTGGATTAAAACCCTCCTGAGGTGACGGAGAGCAAACACTGCACAGCAGCTTGGCAGCCACAGAAGACTTGTCTAACCTGATGCAGAGCAGTGGAGAGGAGTGTAGTCTGATGTGGTACTTTACACACACCTGATCCAATTAACATGAAACGGTGTAGCCCTTAATCAAATCAGATGTTGTGAGAGAGAAACCCTGCATGACTGGGTAGGAGAGAGCTACTCGTATCTGACAGGAGGAGGAGGAGCTGTCATTAAAGTGGCAGTAGGCAACAATTTTTGGCATAATTTGGCAAAAATTCCATGATAACCTTTCAACATATTGTAATTCAAGTGTTCTGAGAGAAAACTAGACTTCTGCTCCTCCTCATGGCTCTGTTTTCAGGCTTTAGAAAAATCTGGTCCGTGACGGCAGATTTTGACTAATCAAAGGTCATTTCAGAGAGAGAGAGCGTTCCTATTGGCTGTGCTCGGGTCATGTGACCAGAACTTGGCTTCCTTCAACAGCTTTTACAATGGCGGCTGCCTCACAAACTTTCTCATTTTAAAGCTAAACAGTACACTAAAAGATGATTCTGAAAACATTTGAGGCGAGAAATAGGCATTACAGTAACAGAATGTTGATTCATATTTGATCATCGCTGCCTAGTTTGACCGTTTGGTCGGAGTTCGCAAGTGATTGACAGCCGGCTCTCATAGACGGCAGCTGGACAGCAGACCTTGTTTTCCTCCGGTAAGTGAAATCTTTCAGATGCCGTTAGGAGCACCGGAGGACACAGAGGAACATGATTTTTTTCAGGTTACCTGTTTCATGTACTACTGTCACGATATAGCGGCCGTTTTCTAAAAATAACTTTTTTAAATCATATTTGCGCCAATATCGCATACTGCAGCTTTAAAGCATTCAGACAAAAGCTAAAGAAACTAGAATCAGCCCAAGGAAGACAAGTTACCAGATTTATGTCGGCTAAAAGAGGAAGATATGATCTGAATATCTCCACTGGTTGTGCAACATCACAATAAAAAAATGCTCAATTACGATTAAAGTCCTGCATTCCACATTTTATGCACAGAAACACATAACATATGAACAAAATCAAAAGTAAAACCTCAAACAGCCATATTATTGGATCATTACTTAAAGGACGGATCCGTCTGCTAAAATTATTTTTTGTGAACGTAGTTTGGTGGCTTTGAACATGGTAGTTGCTGGTCTACCGCTGCATCGATCGGTTAGTTTGTCTGTGTTATTGTGTGACTTTCGGATCTGAACTAACGTTGTGTCTGGGAGCATGCCAACCGCCATCTAAGTTACTGTATGTAATATACTGACTATAAGGATATATTATAGACTGTATCTGTGGCCGCGTCATCATGCAGAAACCTACGTCAAGTCACGTGGGAAAAAGTTTTAAGAAGGGCTTGAAGGGAAAACAGCATTTTGATGCTAAAACATTCATACTTTGAGCAAAACGTTTCTATCTGTAAGATCTTCCTCAGGCCTCATTACCTAATGTTACCTATGTACGGTGTTTGGTAGTTTAATAGAGAATAATGCATCATATTTTATTAAGTTATATATTATTTTTTAAATAGCTTTTGTGTGTAAAATCTTAATGTGCAAAGTAACTAGTTACTACAGCACTCAGATAAATGTGGCAGAGTAAAAATGATTGTGTCTGAGGGGAACCCACGAGTTTGGGAAACTCTCACGAGATGGTTAAGTTTAGGCATTGATCTCTAATAATTAAGGTTAGGCATTGATCTCTAATAATTAAGGTTAGACATTGCTCTCTAATAATTAAGGTTAGGCATTGATCTTAAATAATTAAGGTTAGGCATTGATCTCTAATAATTGAGGTTAGGATAGGTCGTCGGGCAGCGAGTCTCGCGAGAGTTTTTGCAAGTTTTTACAGATTTCAGACCAGATTTGGGCAATTTGCGGGTTACTTTTTAGACACGACCAGTAAAAATGACAACACTCTGAAATGGTGTGTAAGTAGCATTAATAGAAATACACAAGAAAAATACAGGTACCTCTAAATTGTACTCAAGTGTAGTACTGTAGTACAGTAACTGTGCTGAGGGTACCCACCTCCTGCTGTGAGCCAGAGGCCTAAATACAGTGAGGGGTCATCTGGATCAATTATTGTCAAACTATTCCAGGTCAAATATACATCGGCCCACCCCCCTCCGTCATACTGTACACACTCACTGCTACACATCCATGCGTGAGCGGAGGGAGAACTGTGTTCAGATTACAGCTAAGCAATTAAAGGAGTCAAAAAACATGACAACATGTAATGTCTTTTACTTAAGCCTCTAAGTGGGTGAGGTGAGTCTATGTGGAGGCTGACAGAGTTTTCAGTTAGGGTATAATGATAGTAAGATTTAATATATTGTGCAAGAAGGAGGTGCAAATCTTCTGAAAATGTTTCATTTAAAGGGACTATATGTAACTTATCACGCGCATAAATCATACCGGGTCGGTGTCCAATGCGCGCTCGCGTGTGGGTACGCGAGCGCGCAGCAGCGCTGCTCCTGCTGTCTGCTCCTGCCTGCTTGCACACCGCGCTCGTTCTCACCCGCTCTGCTCGATCCACCTTCACGTGCACGCGCGCACACTACACACTGCAGAAGAGTCAGTTTAGCTCTGAGAATATCTAGTGAATGTGCAGTGGACGTTTGTGAAGAAATAAATGCTGCAGCTCCTCCAGACCAACAGAGGTTTCCCGTGTCTTGTGAAGTGACGGGGCTCCGCAGCGAGTTACGTTATCCCGACCGGGAGTCGGTGTCTCCCCCCCCCCCCGTTCCCTCCGCGGTCGGCAGGTTGAAGCAGGAAAAGCCAACTCTAGGATCAGCATTGATTCATGGAGAGACCTCCGTCTGGTCAGCTAACATTACTGCCAAGCAGTTGAAATATAGAGTGATATTGTGTGTTAGCTGACGTGTGTCGCCCCACTGTTTAGACCGGTGCTCGTTCATGTCAATGTAGAGCGAGCACAAGCGCGAGCGCGAGCAACAGGACGCCGACTTTCGTTGACATTGCGGCCTCAGGTGTCGCTGTGAACAAGCAATTTCTGATTCTTACATATAGTCCCTTTAAGGTTATGTTTAAATGCTGTGTAGATTTTCATTTCATATCAGATATTTGTGTCTGAGATTATTGTATTATGAAAATTTCATATGGCACCCAGAAACCACTCTGACCTCCAAACAAGCAGATTAACAGTATTATAACACTATTAAAGCATCATGAGGGCAATGACAAGCCACAACTTTATAAAAAAACTTCCCTTTGTGCCTTGTTCTGTGTGAAGATACTGATGTTTTTCCTTAACACTAGTTGCACTTAGGGTTTAAAGGTGCTAAATACAGGATTGGGAGCATTTCTATTGCCTCTCAACGGCTCTCAACATGGCAACGGTGCAACAACAGTGCAAACAACGACAACAGTGAGTTTGCCATGTTATGATTTGAGCATATTTTTTATGCTTAATGCAGTACCCGTGAGGGTTTCTGCACAATATTTGTCATTATTTTGTGTTGTTAATTGATTTCAAATAATAAATATATACATACATTTGCATAAAGCAAGCTTATTTGTCCACTCCCATGCTGATAACAGTATTAAATACTTGACAAATCTCCCTTTAAGGTACATTTTGAACAGATAAAAAACAGTTATGTTCATCATCAAATTACTTAATTGATTAGTTGATTATCAAAATAATTTTCTCTCTTATTTCTACTTTCTCTCTAGTGGGAATACCGGCTCAAATGACAAAACATTAAAAATAAATGTGTGTGGCAATAGTGCCTAAACTAGAGATGTGCTAAAACCACTGCGAGTTACCTGAGAAGCTTGTCAGAGCTGGTTTTGTTAAAGAAACTCTAAAAGAACAGCCACGTTTTCATTTAAGGAGAACAGTTAGCTCTCCTTGGGATTTTTGTTATTTGTTTTCAGGGGTCAGAGAGGAGGAGACAGGAAAGACCGACTGGTAAAACCTGGAGACACAGGAGAGAAAGCTCTGCTGGGATCTGAGCCCAGGCCGGAAAGGCCAGCGGGGGAAACAGGGCTGAATCCTCGAGTGTGGCTCAAACCTCGATGGGCAAAACAGCTTTTCATGCCTCTCTGGGACATTTTCCTCCACTTCTGCTCGTCATTGTATTCATGCACCACACAAGTCTGCAGCAGACTGTCGCAGGGGGCCGTCGCCGCTGGATCATCTGATGATTTTGATGTGGTGCCAAATGACGGATTTAAAACTATACTTTCCCTAAAAAAAAAACCAACAACTTCTGAGAGTTTGCCTTTAAAAGAACTTTCTTTGGTATCCTGCCATTGTCAGAGAATGGGAGAGTAAAGCAGTCTGAGTCTGAGCTGATGACTGAAGTTTCTTTAATCCACTAACCGTCCTCTGCATTCCCCTTACAAGCACACAGCAATGACACCAGATAGAGGCGGAGGCACGCAGCCCTGAGGCCGTCAGCTACACTCCACCCTCATGATAAATTAATTGGCATGAAGCATTCAGATGAATTTCGAGGTTACATAAAGGATGAGGGATCTGATGGAATGTCGGACCGAGCCGAACAAACAGCCCTCCTGGAAAAGGCTTCTGCTGAGCATGCGAGCTCTTTCTCAGCTTCACATCCATACAGATGAAATAATTCCTCTCAGGGAAATATTACAAACAGTATTTGGCTGCTGCCTGCAGCAAAGGCCATAAAGAGAGGGACTTCTATGATCGCTCCATCTGGACGAGCTGGAAGACAGACAGTACGATGGCGGAGCTTTCGACGGGGAGCCATCAGAGAACAAGGAGGCTTTAATACACTTCCTCTGACCTACGTGGCTGCATTCACTGCATGCTCAGTTTCAAATTACTGCTCGGACATCTCTGATCACAGTTCATTATCTCCTCTGGAATAGCAATCACATCTCATATAGATAGAAACTGACAGTTATGTAGGAAAGACACATACTGAGTTCAGCTAAATCCAGACCATTAGTTTGAATCTACACATGGAAACGATGCCAATGATTAATTCTCTTTACTGTCGTATTGTAGAAATAGAAAGATTTGTTTTAACTTCAAGGTCAAGTTGAAAATATCAAACTTAGGAGTGGAGTACACCCGAATGAGCCAGTGGGAAATACAACTTGAAAAATTGGCATTTCATGATATCAGGAGGACGTCAGACCCCAACAGAGAGAGAGAACACCAACGCTGGCAGCTGCATTATTTACCACCAAATAATGAACAAAAAATCTGAGTGTAATTTTCCCTGCAGTTCACAGTTTGCACTGTCTGCCTTGGAAAAATACATTTTCTCACCACACCACGTTATCAGAGCTGATAGCGAGTCTGCCTGGCAACACAACAGGACCCTTCCTGACCTGATTAGACTAAATATAATTGGCAACCGAGTAAGGCCAGGTGGACCCATGGAGACCTCTGATGTAAGCTGCATTTTTATCTAAAATCTAAATAGAAAGGTTTTTCTGTCTTTATTTAGATGTCTGCTGGCAATTTACTAACGAAAAAAAAGTATTATAGAATAATTAAAAGGAAAATATAATCTTACCGGCTTCTTCCATGTTTTATTTATCTATTTATTTTTCTGATATGCAATTCCACTGTCGTTGTCGTTTTAATCTCACAACGCTATGCATTTTCAGTTTTTCCCTTGGCAAAGTCTGCAGAGTTATGGACTTATGGAAAGTTTGCATAAAGGCCGACTTCACAGCGGGACAGTCTTTAAAAAGGATCAAATCAGCACAACAACTGACACTTTCAACCCACCACACAGTGCTGAAGTGCTCCTGAGCAACACACAATGCCCTCAGTTCCAACAGTAAATATCTACATATAATATACAAACTAAACAATACCTATACAATGAGTATAATTTAGGGCTGTCCTGAATACCATTTTTTGGGCTTCGAAGCTTCGGTGAGAAATATTCGAAGGTATTCGAAGTTTCGGGACAGTGCCGCTGCCACACTACTGTACTACACACACACACCTCTACACACAACAAACAGTGATACCCGTCTGAGAATAACTAATAATAATTAATGTTGAATACGAATTATGAATATTATTGTGAGATCATTCCTCATTCCATGGGCTATTTGGGGATTTATCCATTATTATTACATACTTACTGTATATATATATATATATATATATATATATAAACAAACAAAGCATTCGAATACTGATTTGAAGGTCAATTACCATGGCAACGGTTGAAGCTTTGAAGCATTCACATCATCCCTAATATTATTAGTAATTTTAATTGGATGAGATTAAAAATTCAAGTTTAAATATTCTCATACTTTCATGCTGATATCTCAACTTTTGATAAGTTTATGACTCAAATGATGCACAATGTATTTCTTAAGTTATGCTGTGTGTCTTCGCCCCAAGTCATCACTTTCTAATCCCCTCTCACTGCTCTCCTCTTAACTTCAGCACCCATTCACCACCCTGAGTCTGTGAAGCTGCCCCCTCCTGTCTGGCTCTGCAGTCAGGCCCAACTATTTGCTTCTGTAGTTGAGAAAATACTCCTCAAACTGCCAATAATGGAGCTCTGTAAGCTCTGCGGGTTGTAAATAGCCTGGGGGGGAGGGCGAAGCTGGAAAACTTGCCTGCCAAAAATCCTATTGGTTGTACTTAAAAGCTGAATGTTCACACTTGAAACAGCAAATCAGAAAAACTGCAGGAGATCTGATGAGGGGGGGAGATGGCCAAGAGGTTCAGTGAGGGTTAAACCAAGCACAGTTAGTAGTTTCATGGAAATTATCAGTGACGATAATTGTGTAGTTAGGTCACACAATATTGTTGCTTTATCAACCAATCTTATCTAATTTTTCATATATATCAGAAAGATTTTTTAGTGATATACATTTCTGTGAATTTCACTGCATTGTGTAAACACAGATTTATACCCAAGAGCATGTTTTGGGGAAGAGGAAACTAAAGGAATCACTGATTGTGATTGGCTGATTATTTCCCGTGCCAGAAAAGCAATCAATCACTCCCATTGAAAAAAATAACTGATTGTTCAGTTTTGATGCTCATAATCTGAATATAGTTAATCCGACGTCAAGAAGGACTTTTCAAATCCTGAGAAAAATGTAGATCTGAAATAATTTGTCTATAAATCGATTAGTTCGATGACTAGTCAAACTTTGCTACTTCCAGCTTCTCGAAATAGGAGGATTTGCTGCTTTTCCCTGTTTTATAACATTGTAAATTCTATCTATATATTAGGGCTGTCAATCGATCAAAACATTTGCACATTTGGGTGTTTGAAATAAAGACAAATGTTGTGGATGTTCGAAATTGATGAAGACCGAATACCAAATATTAATAATGAAGGTAATTAAACCAAAACCTCAAATTTGAAACCTCCACACTTTTTGTGTAAGGAAATAAATTATTGCAACTATGCTAATTTCATAAGGTCTGCCATAGAAATAAAATAGGAGTAAAGGGGTCATAGAACTGTTTGCTGTGGTAATTTGACTAGTACAAAAGTAAATGGCGATTGTTGTTAGTTGTTGACAACAGAACACAAGTCTCTGGAACTATAAGGTGTGTGGTCACAGTACAGCTCGCCGTGAAGAGAACGGACCAAGGAAGTATAAAGAGAACTGGTTACAGCTTTCATTCCTATGAGAGATGTTCAGTGGAGCATGAAGCCAAAACGGCTCGACTGCCAAGTGATAAAGTACCCGGATCATCCGGCGATCCCATAGAGCAGGCGCAGTAGCGTTTCCTTTAACTCTGCCTCCCAGCCTCGGTCTGGGTCTCATTCACATGAACGGAGGAAGAAAAATAACTCTGGATTCAGCTATTAGATTATTAGTTCAGTCTATTCGCTATTTTACAACTTTTAGGACCTAATGATTTAAATAAGGGCTATTAGAGTCCATACTGGGAAGTTGATTTACCTCATATCCGCTGAGTTACAGACGTCTCTTTCCCAATGTAAGTCTATTAGAAAAAGTCTTTTTGGGCCCAATGGCATCGCGTGACGGACACGGAAGTTGTAGTTGGCTGCTACGAAAATTTGCATCACAGCCCGGCGCTCTTCCTGGGGGCTTGGAACGGACGCAGCTCACGGAAGCCAGTCTCCCACAAAATTACGTTCCAATACAACTAAACTGCATAAACAAAATACGTTTTGAGGTTAATATATTAATACTTTCTCCTGGATTACGGGCGCAGTTTTAAACACGTGATTAACGCTGTAAACAAACAAAACAAAACAAAAATGCAACAAAACTACTGGGTTAGGTTCGGTAAAAAAAACATCATGGTTTGGCTTAAAAGGACTATGTTTCACACGGGACATGCGGTCTCAGCCTGTCAGGTTGAATAACACGTGTTGCCCCATAAGCCTAGAAAAAGAGTTGAATTCAGTCTAAGTGAGAGCGTAAGCTGAGTGCTCCAGCAGAGCACCATTTTTCCCCATCTGTGCATGAAGACGACACAAAACTGGAACTCTGCTGTGGTTATACAGCCTCTGGGGACTTCAGGCTCTGCACTGACAGTCGGAAAAGGGTTTTTTTTTTTTTTCTCTTGGCAGTTTCTCTTTGTTCCTCTCAAAGCATTTCTCCTTTAAGGGTCTGCTTCCTCTGACCTCTGAGAGTGAGCCGCCTCGTGTCCACATTCCTCAGCCAGTGAAAGTGTACGGCAACATGACACGCTACAACTACATACCAAAATAGCACAGCGAGGGGAAACGCTAACTCATACTGAAGCTGCTCAACAAGTCACCATATCTGCAGCACAAAACACAGCCCGACATATATACGCTGCAAAAGTTTTTTACACTGGAAAACTTAAAGGATTATTGTCGGTTTTTCAGAAGAGGTCGACCAACTCACCAAGCATCTCTTACACTACACGACCACAAGCCTTCAACTGGCAAAACACTTGGAAAAATGCCCGAAACATTAGCTCTGGTTGTGTTAAAAGACAGCACTTCACTTATCTGAAGGTCAACTCCTCTGACTGATAACTCACTGCTGTCTCACACTGTGAAGGTGACACAAAGCTGGAGTGTTTTCTGTATTCAGGATATGAAGGTCAGGGAGAGACACAGAAAAAGAGATGATCTTTCATCTCCATCCCGTGGCAGCACCGTTATTACTTTCATGCCAATAAAACGCGGTGAAATGAAGTGAACAGAAAGAGAGTGAGCCGAGATGACTGTTTATTCATGCAATTGCAGACGTCTCCAAAACAGCAATTAAAAAGCGCTTCTCCCCACAGAGCAGCTGGTTTCTGCTTGGCCAGTGGGAGGACGCACACGCTTAACGGCTTTTATGGCGTTATAGCTGCAGATTAACTGATTATGTTCCCGCTGAAACCAAAGTTTAGGCCGCCGCTGTGCTGCAGAAGGAGGCTGACTTCAGCAGTAAATGAGGTGATATGGACGGCAATATCGTAATCATCCTCCCATATGACTCCTAATTATGTAGATAGATGATTGAGACCTACCTTGCCACATATACTGTATATATGCTGCATTTCAACAGCTGTAACAAGTGGTTATTCTTCAACTGTCTTATGTGTTTCCAAGTTAAGGCCCTAACGCACCAAGCCGACGGTCGGCCGTCCAACAGTTCGGGGCCGCCAGTGAGCGTCCATCGGCCTAGTTGTTTTGGTGTGTCCCGCACCGTCGACTCTAGTCTGCCATATTGGAGGTTTTTTGGCCGATTCAGCGGCGGTGAAGCTCATCGGTGAGAAAAATCACTCTGATTGGCGGTTCAGCTTAAACTAATCAGTGCATGAGAAGAGAAACGGACGTGAGGAAAGCAAACCAACGAGTTAAGTCAAGAGGAAAAACACAGAAGGCTCTTCTTATTTTTCATCTTCATCTCATCTGATCATTCCAATACAAGGATATTATCACAACGACATGGCCATCTGGAATGAAGCTAAGCGGTGAGTGAGAGTGGTGTGAAAATGATCGGCAAACGCCGCTTTGTTTCATGTACGTATCATAACAACAGCTTGTATATCCGCCGTCCTTCTGGTTTGCCTTTTTGAATGATGAATACAGACTACCGCCACCTGCTGGTGTGGAGAGTTATTTCATCTCACGCAGGCACAGAACGTACGTGCTAACTGTCCGTCGGCTGTCGTCTTTGCGGTTTGTTCGAGTGCATCTTTTTGGCCAAGACAAAGTGAGGCGACTCAACGGGCGGCCTTCGTCGCTGCTAGTTCTTTGATGTCGGGTTGGTGTGTCCCCAGCTTAAAAGGGAATAGCTCAACATTTTGCGTATTTTATTCACTTCTTTTCTGAGATGAGAAGATTAATGCCACTCTTAGACATGAGAGTGGTATCGATCTCATCATCTAACTTTTGGCAAGAAAGTGACGTGTTTATCTCCTGAAATGTTGAACTATTTGTACTTAAGTTGACTCCATCTTTTGTTTATCAAACACTGAAAAAGGTAGCTATAAAATGTTTTCTTTCAGCAAACAATGGTCGTGGTTTGCTTGGATTTGCATCAGATGAGGTATTGTTATGTATGTACATCCAGAATGCAGCAGCCCAGCTGGTCTTCAACCCACACCAGTTCTCCCACACATCACATTGCCTATTTAGCTGTGAATGGCTCAGGCCCATCCTACATCCAGGACATGGTCAAACCATACACCCCAGCCCATCCACTACGCTCTGCTTCTGACTATCGGCTTGCTACTCCCTCACTACGAAGCTACCGCTCAACAAAGTCCCGACTGTTTGCTGTCCTGGAACCACAATGGTGGAACGAGCTCCCCGTTGACATCAGAACAGTAGAAAAATCAGCACATCTTATGTTGCAGACTGTGTTCAGACTACACCTTGGCCCATAAAATAATATTTTAAACCCGAACCCTAAAAATAAACTCTCTCTTATCATCTCTACCCATGCAAAACATGCCTGTTCAGAACAGGCTGAATACTTGGCCTGTGGTGTTGCTGCTTGCAGCTTTCTCGAGAACCGCTCATACAAACAAATTCACACTCGATACTGCACTTCCCTGGGTCCTGAGGCTGCTCAGAAACACCAGTGAAATACACTCGGGTTCATGGGGGAAAAAAAACAGCGGCAGACTTTACCATTAAACAAGGCAGGCAACTGCCTGGGGCTCCGACTAAAAGGGCCACAAACAGCTATAGATTTATTATGATGTTTGGATATGAAAATTATTGTATTATGTTACTATTCTAGCTCATTGTACCCCGAAATAACTTACAAAAGGCCCCCAAAGAACTTCAGCACACAAATATGCAACTCAACTGTATACTGTGTCATTCTACTTCTACTTCAGAGGAAAACATTTAACTGAGAGAAATGTCACTGGTTACGTTGCAGATTCAGATTTCTCTCACAAAATATACAGGCCTAATTAAAATATGATTGAATATTAGTCATTAACATCATCATATTATAATTGAAAGCTCCACATTGAACAGACCTTAATTTAAGTACATTGTACTGATAATGCCTCTCTCTCACTCTTCACTTGAAATAAAAATTTGAATGCAGGACTTTTACTGTGCGGTAGTGTGATGTACTTCTACTTGTACTTCAGAGGAAAACATTGTAATAACAGCAAAGAGAAGTTACTGGTAACATCGCAAAATTGAATTTCCCCTCGGGGATCAATAAAGTGCCTTTCTTCTTCTTCTTCTTCTTCTTCTTTCTTCACATTTTACCCAAAAACTATCCTTCATATTAGAATTGAATGCCTCTCTTGATGGTCCTTTTAACAGGAGGGAAACACTATTCGATGTGGGAACAGACTTCGACATGACACCGGGGTTGCCTCCACACACGGCTGAGCCGGCGGCTAGCAGCTAATGGTGCTAACAGCACGGACAGTGTGATAACTGCAACAGTGTTATAAGTTAGTATGGCAAAAACGTAAACAATCTGAGTTGAAATGGCAGAGTGGCGCTGTTCCTGTAGACTGTACGCTCGTGACTCCAGGGAAGTGAAGAAAAGTTTGGTTGTAACTTTGTCCAGCATACACGAAGCGTTTAGCAGGCGTTTAACAGGCGTTTAGCAGGCGTTTAGCAGGCTATATCCAGCAGCAAAAGTGGACTGCAGAGCCCTGGTCTGCCCGCTGCACACGACACGCTCGACTCATGATGCATTCAATACAACTCGGAGGGTCAGCATTTTGCCCGGTGAAATTTTCCAACTTCCAACCTCCAGGTGCACAACGGCAAGCGCAAGGAGGGCGAAAAGAAGAGATGTCACGTGTAATCAACGCGTCATATCTTTTTTTTTTTTTTTAAGATTATTTTTTGGCTTTTCTGTCTTTATTAGAAAGGACAGATTTATAGACAGGAAAAGGGGTGAGAGAGGGCAAGACATGCAGCAAAGGGCCGCAGGTTGGATTCAAACCCGGGCCGCTGCGATAAGGACACAGCCTTAGTACATGGGGCGCCCGCTTTACCAGGTGAGCTACCGGGGCGCCCCAACGCGCCATATCTTTGCGGTACAACACATGCGCAGTAAAATCTGATCTGCACTCGCCGAAATTGAGCCAATAGCAACGCAGGACCGCAGCTCCAGTTACACTGCGCATGTGTCATACCCGAGAGCTGAAAACCGTGTCCCAGCCTCTTTCAATAGACTTGGCCAAACGTAAACAAAAACCATGGCTGACCGTGACAAACTGATGTTTCTTTGGCAAGTGCAAACAAAATTGAACTCTCAGCAGTGCGGCCTTCACATATTTTGGGACATTTTTAATGTTTTCCCATATAACTTTTGTGCAGAGAAGATAACTTTCAGAGATTGTTTACCATAAGCAGCTACCTAATAACATTGGCGACATATCTTGACATCAATTTACATGCAGAACAGGTTTTACTATGTGATAGTATGTAGTATTTGAAATAAATAAAAAGCAAATATACTTTACGATGCCTTTTAATTGATGGTTTACTATTTACAATATACACTCCCATTGTTGTGTGATGTCAGACAAATGCTTCTTCATGAAGTCGGGGTAGATGGATTTGCCCCGATTTTACAAGTAACAACTCCGACTCTGAATGGCGTCCCATTGTACTTTTTCAAGTAGGATGTCGGATATATTCAAGTTCTGAGTTGTCATGAATGTATGAACAAAGTAGGCCTACTAGATCGGATGAACGGTTCTCAAGATATGCAACGGACATACCTACAGACAGACAGACAGATAGATATTCCTAGCTCTATAGCTAGGTGTAGCACTCGAAGCAGTTCAGCTTATTTGCTGAAGTTGATGTACTGGCATAATTCTTATAATTTTGGGTTGTATCCACATGGTTGAATGTACTTATTGTAAGTCACTTTGGATAAAAGCATCAGCGAAATAAATGTAATGTAATGTGTCTCTTGAGGATTTCCATTTTGCGATTTTATAATTTTAATCCACTACATGTCAGATGAAAATATTGCTTTTTTTTTACACCACTAGCCCATATGTTTTTGAGCAGTTGAAGTTATTTTGTATATCACAACAACTTATAAAATACAATGCACTGTTAAAGAGTTTAAACAGTCCACCAGTGGAGTTGCAATGGAGCAACCGACAGGGGGACGATATGATGAAAGAGACACCAGACAAAGACAGCAAGAGGAGGAGAGCGTGCTGACAACATCTGCACATCATGACAAGCATGAAACCTCCACTGTGTGAACCAGATCTTGAAGTTAACAGTATCCACAGATACTGAGGGGAGGATAAACACTATGGGGATGTGATGAGGATGGATTTTATTCAGAGGCAAATAAATGTTTGATGAAGTAGGGATGGGCGGATTGATCCCCAAAGTACCAACAGTACAGATACTGATGTTGTAATCTGCAATATCAAAGAGAGCCAAAGAGCAAACAAAAGCTGTTGACTTTTCCATTTAGAGCTGCCTTATACTGAAATTTTACCGTGGTACTGGTGTTTTTAGCCATATAACACCTCAGATGAAGTCATAAATTATGAATAAATACTCCAGTCCAGGCTGGCATTTAAGCAGCTTTTGCTGATGGAAGGTGCAGGTATCAATATCATCTGATGCTCAGTATCGTTTGGGAGGAAATCAGAAACTAAACTTGAGTTTATCGCCCATCCCTGCCATGCAGAGCCACAACACAGAGACGACATGGAGTTTGTACCTCTCTCGATGTAGTGGGAACATTTTACAGTTCGCAGACAACTCCTCTGCAGCAGAACAAGAGGAAAGAAGATCCAAGTTACACAGAGAGAATAATAACCTGTGGAGCCATTATTTAGTGACATCCTCATGAAGTAGCAACTGATACCAAGTGCTAAACCAATAACAGACAATAAAAGACATTTTTGTATACAGTGCGGCTACACCTCATACCTTATGGAGTTATAGGAGTGCCATAAAAAAGAATAAATCTGTAAAAGAATGAGAAAATAAATGTGGAAATCTAAAGAATAATAAATAAGTAAATAAATACATGTGGAAATATAAAGACAAATAAAAAATATATAAAATAATAATTATAAGAATTTTCAACTATGTTTACATTTATTTGTGCATTCATTTCTGTATATACCTATTTATATATGTTTTCTATATTTATTTTTTACATATAAATTACTCTATTTTTTCTGTGTATTTACAAAAAATATTTATCTATTTTTATATATATACATAGCAACAGTCTGCTAAAATAACAGTAACAGAAATAACAGACCATAGAATGCTGTGATTGACCAAACAGAATCAAGTATTCAACAAAGACGTGTAATAAATATTTTTAAAATATATAAATAAATATATACAGAAATAAATGAACAACTAAATGTGAAAATAAATGAATTTTTTTATTGTATTATTTGTCTTTATATTTCCACATTTATTTATTCCTCTTTATGTTTCCACATTTATTTTCTTATTCTTTTACAGATTTATTCTTTTATAATGGCACTCCATAATACCTCAAGTAGACTGAGGTAGGAAACTATAATTCAATTTAGGTCAAATGTGCTTAATAAGTGAATGAAATGAAGTGAAAGAACCTGAATCACAGCAATGTTTTGACAGATTTCATTGACAAAATAACACAATAAGCAAACTATTCAAATATCGTAAACACCTCTTATAAATAATGGGTTGACAAGGCCGTCTCAGTTCAGAGGCTCCTCAAAGGTGACCAAGAAATGCAGCTTTTATGCACAAATTTAGAGCACACCTCTGGTGAATCATTCCCTTAGCATCCCTTAATCAATTGCACAGTGTTCACTTGGTGCATTCAGGTGCACCCCTTTAATTAAAAAAACATGACGAGGCCACTTTGTGTTTACCACATATTTGCTTTCATGTGGTCATTAGTTTCTGATATATAATTTAACTGGATGAATTGAGAAGCTGCTGCAGGTTGTAAATAATGGAAGCCGTCAGCAGCCTGTAAAATAGAAGATCTCCATTAAATCAAGTCTGTCTCTCCATCTAATTACATATTTCATTTGTACAGGGACCTTCATGGGTCAGGTGACATGGTTAAGTACTTTAAGACAAGCTCTACAAAGCATGAGAGCAGCTACTAACACTCATTTTGTTTATGGACCTGAAGAGGCTGTTAATCAAGAGTCTCATCCTCCTGGTGCTCGCTTCTGTCAAGAACGTATAGAGCAGCTGCATGCCGAGTTGTGCATGTTCTTGTCTGAGTGTGCATGGTGGCCCTGCGACTACATCCATAATTTCCTGCAGAGGTCCTTCATGACTTTCATTTGGACCAGGTGATTGATCTCATGATGCAGAGACAACAAACACAAGCCATCAGATCAGATGTTTGTGTCATGGCTACCGTCAAAGGTCCAGCATTCCCACACAGATGTTATAGAGCGGGGTGCTGATACCACTTGGTCTGTCCCATCCCCATACATGTGGAATATATATATATGGGTACACTGGAAGGTTACATATGTAAACATTGATCTCTGAGTAAAGTTAGAGGTTGCTCGGGGACCCACTGACAGTTGTGTGCTAAGGTGTAGTCAACTCACAGTTTGTCTTAAAGTACTTCAGTCTCTGTACATTTGAGAAATGGAACTAAACTGAGAGATATTCCCAGTAACCGGCCCGAAATGTACATTTCTTTTTACTCTCACTTTGAAAAGGGAATACAGGCAAAACTGCAAATGTGTATGAATAACAAAGTACTGAGGATGCTCAAGTACTGCTCCCATTCAGCCATTTGAGTAGCACCTCAATTAAAGTGTCACTAAACCGGCCTGGCAGCATGGACTCACATGGTAATGTGAGGAGGGTTCAGGTGTGTCTGAACCAAGCTGAAGGCCTGCATGTATAATTCAACTAACACACACACAAACACACACACACACACACACACACACACAGAGCTAATGAGACTGAGCACAGCTTGACACCAGGAGATACCCAAAGCAAACCTGGAAGTGGTCCAGTGGTGTGTGTGTGTGTGTGTGTGTGTGTGTGTGTGTGTGTGTGTGTGTGTGTGTGTGTGTGTGTGTGTGTGTGTGTGTGTGTGTGTGTGTGTGTGTGGCAAATAGCAGAAAAACAGGAAATCACAGTAACTCTGCTAACTGCAGGACACATGAGTAATCTGTTTGTGTGTTTTATCATATGACCATGTTACATTGATTACATCTCAAACAATCCCTCTGTGTATCAGTTAAATGTAATACAGCTGTGATCTTTCAACATGGGATTTTGACCTATTTCCGGCCACACGTGTCATTAGGGTGTAAACGGACATCAGACTGGGTCGAGCATTAAGTGATTCCTCTCTCGGTAATGTTTATCAGAATGTAAACAAAGAAAACAACCCATTGCCACATGTGAACTGATGTTAATGTTCTGATCTCGAGGCTTTAAATGAGAGAAAAGCTGCTGTTGTTTCGCCAGAAGTCACCACGAAGTTCACTTTTTAAGCATTTCGCCATTTGAACAAATCCAAATTCCAGACAGCAGGAACTGTACATTTCAGACACACATGTCTAACTTACCCCATGCTCCGAGGATCTGGATGCTGTTTGAGCACTGATTCCACTCACCACTCCACTTTTTGTCCTTTTCTCTTCGATTTCCAAACGCTTCCTCCCCGAAATCCTGGACTTAATTTACATTTCCGAAAAAAAAGACAAATCACTTCCGACTCCAGATTCCCCCCGTTTCCCCTCCAACGATACTCCTCTCTTCTCAAGTCAGTTGTACTCCAGCCTGTCTGCCTTCCTTTGTCCGCGGGTTTCCACCGCGAACACACCGCGGATCTGTCGTCCCCGTGCGTAATTACGCACCGTAAAACGTTTGGCTCAGTCCCGCGGGCCGGACAGACGGAGGAATGTCGATAAAAGTCGGGCTGCAGAGTCCTTTTGGCTCAAACCTCGTCCAGGACTTGTGCTGTCTGTGCTCCCCGTCCCGCCTCCGTGCCAGATCACACTGGGATCCCATTCAACTATCTCGATGGGACGCTGGAGCCTCTAAAGCGCCATCTGATGGCCACAGTGCAAACTGCAAACCCGACCCCCCTTCTCCTCCTCCGCCTCCTCCTCCTCACCCTACTTTCCACTTAAATGTCAGAATGTGAAATACTACATGTGGAAATGGCCTGCGGACGTCTTAAAAGCCCCCCTCAGTGCGTATTTATGAGATGCAGCCTAATAAAAGCTTGAAGCATCTGAAGTTACCGCATGAAGACTAGAAGCCAAATGGCTGTTTACAAAAAGCTTCAGCAAATATTCAGTCAGATGTCCAATCCTGCATCCACTGGCTGGGTTGATCTCATGTTAATCAGATAATGTTCTATATAAAGCTGATTATAAAGAACTATATGGCAATCCTATCAAATACTATATGGATAAAATCTAATAAATCAACAGCAAAATCATATATTGCTGTTGACAGGATAGGAAAAATATAAGACTGGAAATCCACTTGTAAAATACCACAAAGCTCAATAAACTAACTGTACTACATTTACATTAAATCCCTACATGAATATTATTCATTAGTATAATTATTATATTCATTAGGAAGTGGAGCATATGTCATAGAAATTATTATGTCATCAAAAAAATCACATAATATTAAGGAGAAATGTATTTCTTTAAACAGAACTGTAGAAAACCGGATTAATGCTGCACAAATATGACCCTTTAAATATGACACAGAACATCAAACCAAATAAAAAAACAGAAAAATATGCTCACAACAAAAGTGATATACACTGAAAGTCCCTTTTGGAATATAATTGGATTGTTCCAGTAGATATAGTTTAGAAAAATTATTTGCATATTAATGGATCAGATCAACAATCAGCTCTTAAATAGTATTTTCTCATTTCATTGACCAAATTATGATATCAACCTTTTTTAAGCCACATAGGTTTTTAAAGTTCTTTATAAATCTGACTTGATCTGACATGTTATAGTCCAAAACATAAATAACCATTAACACACACATGAACTTATACAATATAAAATCACAAACGTTTTAGACATCGTATGGAATCCAGCAATTTCCATACGAAATTTTGTCTTTATAAAAGAATAAAGATATAAAATGCCATAAAGTATGACAGTTCAAAGTGCAATTTTGGAAATGTAAAACTTTCATGGAGTTGCTAATTGGCCAAAAAGAAAAGAAAAGAAAACTGGAGAACATGTCAACCATTTACTTCTTCTTATTAAAGCTTCACAACTTTCCTTAAAAGCTGTTGAAAGCGTCACGCTTAGAAAGAGCTGCAGTTCTCCTCATTAATACACACAGGCCTTGGTTTGAAGTCATCTCTGATTTAAAGTAAACCACTTATTTGCATGAATACGGGGAGAACATGGGAGAGCGGAGCGTCAAATGGAGTGGAAGAGCGTTGGGAGCAGCTCCTGTGCACTAAGCGTGCTGCTCAGTGGCCTGTTACAGCGATGAGGCTGACTGCTGCTCTGTGCTGTAGGGAGGCAGCAGGGAACATCACGTCTCTGCCTTACATGCAAACAACCTTCATGCTCATTTAGAAAGGCGCTTCTCAGCCGGTCCGAGGCAGTTTGTGGCACAGCTGGACGGTCTGGGCAGGATGGAGCTGAACCTCCAGGCCTCTACCTTTAACACAAAGGGTATTAATCTCCTCTGGCAGCCCCAGATGGGTCTTCTTCTCTCCTTCTCCAAGTCAAGCAGCGGCTGAATCAAACTCATAGTGTCTTCTTCACGCTCACTGTGGCAGGTGGGACAGAGAGTCAAAGACCTACATGATGTAGTAAACAAGGCATCATCCACACTGGAAATAAAGTCTAGACAGAGAATGAAATCTTAAATGTTTAAAAGATTTAAAGAAGCTGTTTTGTAATCAATCTCATTGTCTGGACTTTAATATGAAAAAGAAAAAAAAAGCTTGTGAGTGTGATCAGCAGGAAAGCACATACGACCAGTAAAGACTGATTAAGGTGATAGTTCAGTAAACCCACCGCAACCAACATTAGCCACCTGCTGAATAAAGATCACTGACATTTTGGGGCTTTTACTAGGTAAAATCAAGGGCCATAGCAGAAAATACTCACACTGAAATTATGTTAGGATAAAAAATAAATATGATTTTTATATCTGTGATAGATTTTTAGATTTTGTATCAGTGGTCCTTTATCACGTGGGAAAATAGACCATGAAGTAATAAACAACCTGACACCTGATTCCTCGGTCTCATGGAGAAAGTAGAAGGTTTTTATTGATCTGAAACTGTGTCTTACTTCATCATGAAGCTCTGTTTGGTTACACTATTGGACAGCCGAGGTCATTTTATTATATAAAAAAAAAAAAACTCTGTCAAACAGTCTAATAATACACATGCGTCTCAGTATAAAGTCGTTAGAAGAAAATATTTTATTATATATATATTATATTTTATATAAATATTATATTTTTCCTCCAATATGTTCCCATATTCTGTATCACAAATAACAATACATTTTGTCCAGACATGGGGCAAAAACCCAGGAACAGATAAAAACAGGTTCATGTACCAAAACTAGGGTTTTGCCTGGAGTGCTGCAGCACTGAAGGCTGAGAAAAGATTAACCAGATCAGATATAGAGAACTGTGGAGGTGTATACTGTATGTCATCCATTAGATTCTGTACGAGGCTGGATTACCAGCTGGGCAAAGCTGGCAAGTGCCCCAAAAGCCCCACTGAGTGAATGGTTTGTGGTCATTTGATATTAATTGCACATTTATTTGTGAATATACAGCCCTAAATTATAATATGAACTTAAATTGAAATGGCAAGAGCCAACGGATCCTGTAATCCTGAGCCCCCCCAAAAATAGATTTAAGTAGAGCCTATGTATGGTGCATATTCCTATATTCATCTGTTTATGTATGATTGAAGGTGAGGTGTTATGGCTTTAAAAGGCAAGGCCAGTGATGGAAAGATACTAAGTACATTTACTCAAGTACAATTTTGAGGTACTTGTACTTAAAGGTGCTAAATTCGAAATTCAGAGCATTTTTTTTGCATCCACACGGCTCTCAACATGACGACATCTGAGCCGGCGGCTCCAGGTGCTACACTTCTGCGATGACACTATCAGTTGGGACAGCGTTATCAGCAGTAACCGCCGTATTAGAAGTGCAGAGCGGCGGCCGTGAACTAGCCAGTGGGACATGCTCATATGCACTAACATACACTAAAAGGCATGCATGGCGGCCCGGCTATGTCAACAAAGCACGGAGAAGCTTGGATTACAAGGCCCTTGGCCTTGAAGGAGGTTATGTTTTCAACGGCGTTTGTTTGTTTGTTTGTTTGTTTGTTTGTTTGTTTATCTGTCTGTTAGCAGGATTACTCCAAAAGTTCGCGATGGATTTGAATGAAATTTTGGAGGGGTGGGATGTGGCACAATGAACAATCCATTAGATTTTGGTGGCGATCACAAAACCCACCGTGTTAATAATAAGCCGACCACCTCACGGTACCGCCAGCTGTGAGCTTTGATCTGTAATTGTAATAATACAAAACATAATACAAAAACATATATAATGTTGTATTATTATAAATAAAGACTTTATTGATTCCTTGGTGAAATTTACAAGCTACTTGACAGTATATATATATATACTAAAAAAGACCACCTTTATCACCTACAACATTAAAGCGATGTGCATATTAATGCATCAATAATTATAATTCAATAATATAAAATATATATTATTCTGAAATGGGCCATTCTGCACAATGAGTACATTTACTTTTTGAATGCAGGACTTTTTCTTGTAACTGTGTATTTCTACACGGTGGTATTGCTACTATCTGAGTAGGCCTACTTCTTCCACCACTGGACAAGACATACATATAGGCTATGGCGGCTACACTACCAACTCTAATATGTGACTGTATTAAAATACTAACATGCGGTTAAAAGTTTGGAGAAGCTAATTGGCTTATCAGTAAAGGTGGGGTCAGTCTATCAAAAATATGTGACCAGTCACAGGAGAGCCCAACTCTAAATACATGGATGGACATTACAATGGACATTTACAAAATGGAGAAGATAACAGCTTATGTTAACCATAAACTGGAATTATTTGTGTCACGCTGGGACAACTGGGTCAACTATGTAACACCCCACAGGCCAGATTTTATTTTTACAAATCTATGATTGTATGACAACGATAAGATCACTCCCTATTTGTTCGTACTGTAGTTTTCAATGTTTGTTTTTATGTGTATAAAAAATTTTAAAATACGGCGCTTTGGACAGACATGGTTGGGTGGTGTATGTGTATAGGATCTGTAACTCATTCTATGTATGTTTGTTGCAAAGTGTCAATAAAAATATAATAAAAAAAAAACAAACAAAAAAAAAAAAAAAAATATGTGACCAAAGTAAAACTGTGGTTAAGTTAACATCACATTTTAAATTTCTCCTGGGCCACAAAACGTGCTTGTTTTATCCTGTTGATGACCACACCGACATGTGACCAGCAGAGGGCAGCAGCGCGCCTGCGCAGTCTGCCGTACAGAAGAAAACACGTCGCGCTGTGACGTAATTACACAGCGACCGTCGATCCGAAGTAACGCACGAGGATGGTTTACTCCACGTTAAAATAGAGTATTTCAGTGATTTTTTTTGTAAAATAAAGTACGCGGAACTGCTCGTCTGGCCCCAGAGAAGGAGTTAAACTAGAGATGTCTGACTTCTCGTCGCTGGGTCTCTCAGCCTGGCTGGTGAAACAGTGTGAACAGATGGGGATCAACAAACCCACTCCGGTGCAGGAACACTGCATGCCTCCTATACTGGAAGGTGAGACCGCCTCTGTTACATCTGCAGGTTAAAAACATACCACCAGGCTCTGTACCTGTAATGTAAATATCTCCTTGACTACCTTTGGGCGAATCAGCTGCAGAATGCAGATCTCCATTGAAAAATCTATCAATTTAAAGTGGCAGTAGGTAAAAAATGTTGGCATAATTTGGCAAAAATTCCATAATAACCTTTCAGCATATTGTAATTCAAGTGTTCTGGGAGATAACAAGACTTCTGCTCCTCCTCATGTCTCTGTTTTCAGGCTTTAAAAAATCTAGCCCGTGACGGCAGATTTTGATCAATCACAGGTCATTTCAGAGAGAGCGAGCGTTCCTATTGGCTGTGCTCCGGTCATGTGACCAGAACTTGGCTTCCTTCAACAGATTTTACAATGGCGGTCGCGTCACAAACTTTCTCATTTTACAGCTAAACAGTAACTAAGAGATGATTCTGAAAACATTTTAAGTGAGAAATAGGCATTACAGAAACAGAATATTGATTCATATTTGATCAGCGCTGCCTAGTTTGACCGTTTGGTCGGAGTTCGCGAGTGATTGACAGCCGGCTCTCATAGACGGCAGCTGGATAGCGGACCTTGTTTTCCTCCGGTAAGTGAAATCCTTCAGATGCCGTTAGGAGCACCGGAGGACACAGTAGGACACAGAGGAACATGATTCTTTTTCAGGTTACCTGTTTCATGCAATACTGTCACGTTATAGCGGCCGTTTTATAAAAATAACTTTTTTTAAATCATATTTGCGCCAATATCGCATACTGCAGCTTTAACGGTGCTTATCAGGCAAGATAAACAACTATAAATGTCATTTTTCCCATCTGACTGCTGCCGAATTTGCCAGAAAAATCTTTGGATCAGAAAATGTTGAAGTGATGATCTTCAAGGTGTTTGAGTTTGTACATAAGTAAAGATACAATACATTGTCTGTTTTGCTTTTTTCGTGGAGTTTGGGATGGTCCCCATGATGAGGAATATAATACTTAAAGTAAAATCCTGTGAAATCACCACGGGGTAAGTCAGTAAACCAGAATTTAGAGCATGTGAATGAAGGTGTTTTGTGTTTTTCCTCAAAGGTCGGGACTGTATGGGCTGTGCTAAGACCGGAAGTGGGAAGACTGCAGCTTTTGTGCTGCCAGTGGTGCAGAAACTGTCAGAGGACCCATATGGCATCTTCTGCTTGGTGCTCACTCCTACCAGGTCAGTGCTGTGTAGTGTCTACACTCTTAGGGGAAATAATCCACAAAAAAAAAATATTGAAACATGTTTAGAAATCAGCTATTATTTAATGTAAGCTTCATCGTCAATTTAGTTTTTTTTATTGAATGGTTCTTCTTCCTGATCATTACTGGTCATTTCCAGATATTCCTAAAAAACTAAGAGTAAATGTTTTCGTGATCTAAAACATCAGTGGTAAAGGACAACACAATGCACAACGGCTCTAAACTGAACAATCTTAATATTCAAGTCCTTGGCATGTCAGACACAAATAAACCCTCAATTTAAGATGAATAGTATTGTGAGAAATATGTTCCCATATTTTACAGCTGATGATGTTGTATATGTGATGTCATGCAGGGAGCTCGCCTATCAGATTGCGGAGCAGTTTCGAGTCCTGGGGAAGCCGCTCGGTCTGAGAGACTGCATCGTCGTCGGTGGAATGGGTAATCATTGATTATGAGAGGTGCTGCATTGCTGCTGTAGAAACTTAATAAATGAAAAGCTGCTGAGCATCTCCTCTGTGCTCACGTTGTCGCCGTTGTGTTACTGACAGACATGGTGAGCCAGGCCCTGGAGCTGTCCAACCAACCACACGTGGTCGTAGCGACGCCAGGACGGCTGGCCGATCACATCCGCAGCTCCGACACCTTCAGCATGAGCAAGATCCAGTTTCTGGTGAGTTCAGGAAGGAGACTTGGACACGGTCTCAACGCCTCGTCTCTGCTATAGCTCTCATATCTGTTGGGCTATGTTAGGACTATGTTTAGACCAGGAAATAAATACATTATTATGCAAAAGAGAAGTCCACGTGGGCGACACAATGCTTTATTTTTCGCATACACTTCATAAGATACTGAGCTTTTTATTTTTAAACCCTGTGGAGCCCCAGATTATCATATCTACATTTTATTGTTGTCTTGTAAACAGATAATGAACATAAGATTGTTGAGTTGGCTGGATTTGTGCAGGTCCTTGTAAGTCTCTAACAATAGAATGCTTAAAATGTTGGATTCGTATATGAGGATACTAGTTAAGAATTATGAAGGTCAAGCGACTTCTTCGTCTACTGTTTTTCATTAGAGTTTGTGACGTCGTCTTTGTGTGTTTGTCAGATTTTGGACGAGGCAGACCGGCTGTTGGAGCAGGGTTGTACCGACTTCACCAAAGACCTGGAGACGATCCTGGGGACTTTGCCGGCTAAACGGCAGACGCTGCTGTTCAGCGCCACGCTCAACGACACCCTACACGAGCTGAAGAACATCGCCATGAACAAACCTTTCTTCTGGGAGAGCACGTCAGAGTGAGTAACCTGCTGCTGTTTAAAGGCTGTTTGTAGAAATATTTATCAGGAACATTACAGGTGTCATTTTGATCTGTGTTTTAATCTCTGTTTGCCGAGGTGTGTTCGGTGTATTTGTAGGTATCAAACTACTTATTAAATGTGGATGTGAACACTCAAGGGCCACAGCTGCTAAAGCTTTTGTGCCTCATTTCAGATGCATTCTCTGCGAGAAATCGTGCGTGTTATTTATAAAACGGAAGCGCCGGCCTGGAAAATCCGTTTGCCTTGTCATCTGATCTGAGGTGCAACTAATAATCACTGAAGCGTTTCTCTCGCACAAATGCCTTTGGATGTAAGGCAGAGTCGTGCAAATAATGGGAGTTAAGTGTGGTTGAATGAGCATTCTGCTGGGTTTACTGATGCTCAAACCATTTGCAGGATTCAGAATACGTGCAGAAAGAAAGCGGCTACAGACTCAGGCAGGTGTATTCGGCGTGGAACAGAAACTGTAATACCAGTGACAGCAGACTTAAAGTGGGTGCAGAATAAAACAGTGTCACCGCTTGATTCATTGTTCTCACCTATGATGTGGGCAGAAAAATGACAGTTGCATCTAATTTTCATCTGGCTGATCTGGACTGCAGCACACAGGCTTTCGAGTGCTGTGCTGTCGGCAGATTTCTACTTGTTCCCTGCAGCTATCTATATCCATCTATCTATAGAGCGCTCAAGGGATGATGTATTTTTGTAGGCCAACCAGGAAGTTAGCATCGCCCCGGTTCCCTCGACAAAAAGCCAATGGGATTTTTCCATTGAGTTTTGGATTATTGCAGAAAATAAGCACTGTGGCAAACACACGTTTGATAATTACACATTTGGTTCAGCAAGATAATCTCCACAAATGAACATCACTTTTATGATTTTTGAAGCGTGACTGCAATCACCAGAAGTACAAAGCTAACGTTAGGCTATAAACGAACTACACCACGGTCGCATGAGCGCGAGTATACACAACGAGGCTGTGAAGACGGACGAGTTGGCGTGATGACGTTTAGTAGTCTCATTTAGCCACTTGTTAGCAACCGCCTTTTTTAAGACATGTTAAGGCTTTAAAATTCACAAGTGGGGTATTTACTGACGTATTTTATGTCGTAGAACAAAACGTTAAAATCTCTTCAGCTTGTGGTAACCGCAGACCTTATTTCAGGCATCTAACTAAAAACCCATTCCAAAAACCCATTCAAAAAACCCATCGACTTCCAGACGAGGGAACCGGAGGTGCTAAAATGGTAACTAATTTCTGGGTTTTAGGACTCATTCCTGCAGCGCTCTATAGGGAACAGAGAAATATCACATCATTGTTGTTAACAGGACACGGACAGTGGAGGAGCTGGACCAGAGGTACATCCTCACTCCAGAGAAGGTGAAGGACGCCTACCTGGTCCACCTGATCCAGACGTTTACTGACGAGCACGATGACTGGTCCATCATGATCTTCACCAAGACCTGCAAGTAAGAAACTCAGAAGTAATTAAAACGCCTTATATAGTGCATGTCCGTTTAAATCTCACCCTAATGTGATGCAGGGTTTCTAAAGGAAACCTTGTAGTCTTTATGAAACTTGTAATGTCTTTGAAACTCGATGGTTCAAATGAAGAAGCATATGTATTACCTAAGAAAATTTGTTGTTTCTTCCTCAGGAGCTGCCAAATCCTCACCATGATGCTGCGGGAATTTAACTTTCCAACCATCTCCCTGCACTCCATGATGAAACAGGTGAGACTAGTCACAAACTCTATTTTGCAGCTCTGAATTTAATCACTGTGACATTGGCCGCTGACTGATTACGGAGAAAGAGTGAATTTTAGTAACGGAGGCCTGCTGAAGGACGTTTTTAGGGTTATGAGGGATCCTGTATCTGAGAGAGTCTGTATCAGAATCTGTTTTACTGGCTAATTAAGTTTGCACATACAAAGACTTTGACTTTGCTTTGTGCGAGAGAGGTGATTTCCTCCAACATGTGTCCCCTTATCGCCCGTCCTCAGAGCTCTTCGACAAGCTCGTGTTGGATGTGGAAATCCTATTCGTCTCATTAAAGGGACAAAGACGGAAACGTGTTAACGAGCACAAAGCTTTTGTGTTAATGTAGAAACCGTCTGTGTAAGGGATTAAAGCGGATAAACGCAGGCGAACGCAGAATGAACGACAGCTCTTTTATCTTCTCCAGAAACAACGATTTGCAAACCTCGCCAAGTTCAAGGCCAGCGTCTTCAAAATCCTGATTGCGACAGACGTGGCTGCCAGGTAAGAAGCTCCGCTGGTTTCGTTTTACACGTTTAAAAGTTTTCTCTGAAATCACCTTGTTTTGACATCCTTCCTGTTCTTTCTGACTCACAGGGGTTTGGATATCCCAACTGTCCAGGTCGTCATCAACCACAACACTCCCGGCCTTCCCAAGATCTACATCCACAGAGTCGGGCGAACGGCAAGAGCGGGTAACGTTTAACGACTTTCTAGTAAATTTGAACTTTTCCTTTTTTAAGTGATAAGATCAGAAACAACGACGTGATCCATTCGTCCGCCCTTGATGACTTACTCCGGATCATTACACGTCGAAAATTAAATGACGAGATTTTCTTCCTCCGCAGGGAGGAATGGAGTGTCCATCACACTGGTGACGCAGTACGACATCCACCTGGTCCAATCCATCGAAGGACTGATTCGTAAGTTAGTTGGTTATAAAGACCGAATTAAAATTTGGTACATGGGGGGGGGAAAAAAAACGTTTCCTTTTTGTGTGCGTTTTCAGCGTTCAACTAAACTCTGCTCTGACCTGCCAGCTCGTCCGTACCGGCGGCTGCAGTGTGAACATCTGTTCTAATTGAAATGAAGCTTGTGACATAGAAAAATCCTAATGGTCAGATAGTATGTGTTTGTCAGTGGAAGATCACCAGCACTTTCCTGCTTGGTGACGTTTTATACCGACGTTCTTCTTCATTTCTCTTTGTCTGATCATGAGCTACAATGTTAACAAAACTGTTGCAAAACTGAAAAGGACAGGGAAGCCACCTACCAGGAACCAACTTTCTTTTCAACTTTCAACTGTTTATCCATTATGTTCAGCCAACTGTTGGCTAACTATTTCAACCGTTTATCCATTAATTTATGCATCAGGTACATTTTAGTGTCTAGAGCAAGTCTGACTTAAAGTTATATTTAAGAAAAAGACTAGGTCTATTTTTATGCAACTGGCCTCAGGTCCCAGTGTGTGTTGTAAGCCTCCAGTATGTGTAAAAGTGTATCTCCACACAAACCGGTGTGTTGTGTTTCCACAGAGACAAAGCTGAAGGAATATCCTGTGGTGGAGAAAGAAGTCCTGAAGATCCTCACTCAGGTCAACGTGACCAGACGGCAGTGTGAAATAGTACGGACGCCTCTTTTCTTCATATTCAGTCACATCTTGGTAGTTTAGAGCATCACTAAGTAGTACTTGAAAAACTCTAATGTCTGTTAACATAAGTCTCCAGTCACGGCCGTTTATATTTGTCAGACTGGACACCTTGTAGATTTTCTCTTGATGTAATGTTTTGGTGATAAACTCTTTTCTGCATCGTAGAAACTCGAGTCGACAGATTTTGATGAGAAAAAGGAGATCAACAAGAGGAAACAGCTGATCTTGGAGGGGAAGGCAAGTTCACTTCTTCCTAACCTTTGCTTTAACACACAGTTGTTACATTTTAGCAAAGCCCAGTTTAATGTGTGAACACTACTAAGATGAGCAAAGAAACGTCAGGTCCTTTTGTTGATTAGCGATCAAACTGCTGTTTCAGGATCCGGACCTGGAGGCCAAGAGGAAGGCCGAGCTGGAGAAGATCCGGAGCCACAAGAAGAAGTTTAAACAGAAGATCCAGGAGACCATTGAGAAACAGAAGCGTGGACAGCTGAAAAAGAAACTAATTAAGAGAAAACAGATGAAAAAGAAAAAGGCGTCGCAGGCAACAGCGTGAAAACGGCTATGTACAATGTATATACTAAACGTTTTATTACTGTACAATATCTAATATTTTCATGTGTGAACATCTGCAAATAAATTTGAAATTGTGCTGATTTCATACTATCAAAACAACTGCTCAAATCGACAGCCTTTATTGATTCAGGTTAACAAGGAACCACCATGTTGTGATGAAACTTCACTGCAAAGACGTTTCAAATAGGTATTTACATCACACTGAGCTCTCAATCTCGGCCTGTTGACAGAGAATCGAGGGTTTGGATGCAAATGCTTAACAACTAATTTACAACTGAATCACTTCTTCAATGATCACTGCACATGTTGCAATTCATTGTGGCTCAGGAGATGGAAAAAAAAACACCAAAGCAATAATATTACGGCAGCATGTTCTTAAAGCTATAACATGTTAGGATCGGGCTGATATGTGAAGCTAATTCATTGCACAAAAGAGTGATTCGCACAATGTCAACAAAACAGAACTATTTCTAAGTCAATTAAACGTGGAAACATCTACTTGCAACATGATTGTCACATGTCTGAAGAAATGAGAAGCAGGTGAGAAACAACAGTGGAGTACATTCTTACTGTGTTCAGAAAGCGTCTTTTCTGGAAGAGTTACAAAAAAAAAAAAAACTACAATCCCTCGGAGAGTTCGAGGAGATGATACAAAACTTATGAAGAAAGGAAACGGCGTCCGCCTCATTCCTGTTGTCAGCAAGTTGCTACAAAAAGGGATTTTTTTAGTAAAACTACACAAAATGGCTAAATAACACCCAACTGAACAAAACATGACGCACAAAGCAGCGAATCCTCTGACAAAAGCAAAGTTTGGATCAACTCAAGGTTCACACAGTTCTCCAGGAAGAGGGTTCAGGATCCACGTAAATCTCAAGAGGAACTCTACAAGGAATACATAATGCAGGCAAAACAGCGTTGCACAAATCAAAAGTCCACAGAAGGAAAAAAAAAAAATGTCTACCAGCTTTCGTTTAGTTTTACTCCACAGAGAAGGAAGGTGGCTTTTTTCATCCGCCTGTCCTTTGAGAAACAACCCAGCTGCTAAACTCACTGACCTCATCTTTACCTGACCTGATTTTATTTAAAAAAATAAAACACAAGTCCTTTTTCTGTGGGTTTCTTGAGCCCTCTGATGTCTGGAAGGTTTGTTTTTAAAATGCTGGTAGTTTTGATTTTTTAACTACATTCATGCTTGTGCTGCAGCTGTTTATCTGAAGGTGATTGGTTATAGGCACTGATTCAGGTTGCTCATTCACTTTTCATTTATCTGCTTGCCATCATCTCTTCAGTACTGATGGCATTTCCACTGTGTGTAACTGGGGTTTAGGTTAAGTTAAAAAAATATTTTCGACCCACACAGGAACCAAAGATCTTTCAGATTATGTTTTTTTGTTTTTAAATTATAGGGTTATGTTGAGATTCTACACATATTTCCTTTGTCTTCAACCCCTGATTATCTTTAGATTTGTGTGGCCGGGCAGTAAGGCCATCAGCCTGGCTATATTGCTCGTCATTTGAACATTGTTCACAAAATCAAAACGCTGTGTGAAATGACACTGGGCTTACAACTACATTTAATGTGTGGTCATCTATTGGGACTGAACAGTCCTAAAGTTTCCCTTTTTTAACCCCCGACCATGACCTGAACTCATTTTCCAGATGTGGAAACTCTCGTATCCTTCTCTTCCTCAGCCACCTTCCTTTTCCTTTCCTCACCTGTGGTGGATTGATTGCCACGACCGCCGCCTGTAAGCCTCGACTACTATCATCCTTCTTCCCCCTCTTGTTTGGTTTCTTTCACCTCACGCAGGGGTTTGTGTGATGAGCGTGGACAGTCCACAATCCCCTGAGGAATCGATCGATGCAAAGCGTTCAAGCGTTTGCCAACCTAAGCGTACACAGAGTGTTTTTTCAAAAAGACACCTGGTCATGAAGCACAGCAGGACATCAGCAACCCCCCGCTTTCAAACGATTAAAATAAGGAAAAGCCTTTCGCTGAAACATCAAATGACATTGAGTCGAATATTCAATGCTGGTCGTTTTTTGATAGTTTCAATGACTTTTTTGCAATTTTGTGCTCTGTGATAAGAAAGGTACTTCAGAGAAGAAAAAACTGTCCCATGATGATCGCGATATCGGTGGGATTCGCGCGTCACGCCTTGAAAAAACAGTCTGAAATCCCGGTGCCACTCCACCACTGACGTGTGGTCGAAACCACCCCGTTAAAGACCTCGTGAATGAGCCAGTGGTTCTCAAGGCAAATGAAAGGCATTTCAATTCAAGGCTCTTTAATCTCAGACTCAAGCACAGAAACCGTGTTTTTAATTCCTCTCCGAGAGGGTGTGTCGACTGCTGCTTCCTTCAGAGGCTGCTGAGGTTTTTGGGCCGACTAGAAGAGTGTTGGTGCCGCTCTCCTCCCACGATAAACCAAATTTAAGAGATGCAGGCTGAGAAACCAACCGACTTTTAGCATGGGGATTTTGTGTTTCCTGTTCGATGGCGTTCTGTAAGCATGCCCCCCTGCACGTTTGGCGAACAAGTTCTTCAAATTCAGCTGGAAAGCTTCGATCCCCATCTGAAGATAAGATCCTTCCTTTCCTGGAGGCTGTGGGTTGAAGGGGTTGGCTGGAATATTTTGTTGGGGAGTTGAGCCTCATTTGGATTCCCACGAGAGACCGTTGAGATCTCACCTCCGTTTCCCTCAGCAGCTCGACCACACGCCGCCATCTTCTCGACTTCCTTCCCTCACTTTGCACGGGCATCCGTCCCTGCCTCTCGCTTGTTCACTCGGCCTCTCTTGCCATCTCCATGCCTGTCTGCTCGTGCTCTCTTCGCCTTCTACCCTCTTATTTCTCTCGCTGGTCATTGGTTTGGTTTCGCTATCCCGTCGCTTTCACTCGGTGGTGCTTCGGTTGTAGCAGAGGAAAACAGGTATCCATTTTATGTTTTTATTATTTCCCAGATTAAAAAGCTGATGAACTAAGCTTTGTTCAAGCCCAGCTCCCTTCTTCAAGTGACCTGCAAGACACAAAACAGGGTTATAACCTTTTGTCTACAACATGAAGATGATTTAAAAAAATAACTTTGTATTTGACACAAGAGATGAGCAATACCGCCTTTAGCAGAGACCTGAACATGTCTCGAATCAGATGTCTCCAACTGAAAGAATTATTTTTGTCTCCAGTGGAAGAAAATAATGACTTCAATGAGATGTAATTAACTTATACAGTACTAAATATCTTAATAATCTGCTAAATTACCTTACTAAACCTTTCTGAGTAGGGCTGTGTATTGGCAATACGATACGTATCATGACACAGGGGTTCCCATTCAATATATTAGGATATATTGGGATTCTGTAAACAAGGCGATATATTGCGATTTTTTTTTTTTTTTTTTTAAATCAAATTTGAGTAAAACTGTCATAGTATAAAGAACACGTTTAAAAAAGTTTCCTTTTTTATTCAATCAGAACGGTGGGATCTGTATTTGCAGTTATCACACTCCCTTTAACATCCAACATTATAGCACGACTTCTTGTGCATTCGGAATCTTTGCAGGTAAACTATTAATTAAAAATGAATTGTGTTTTTGAGAATTGATACAGTATCACAAAACATAATATCGGGATACTTTCCTTGCGATATTTTCTTATACCCCTACTTCAAAGTCACAGTCACGTTCACCAGAGACAGTGGATGTCAAATTAGTTGCAGGGCAAACAAAGACCTCACAAAGTGAAGGTACGATGCATCACGAGACAGCGACACTAATCATCTACAAATCATCAAAAGTCTTTTAGTTTCTGTAGAGCGGAGAGCAGGAAAACTCTGATAACGTGTGACTTCTGAAAAGCTTGAAAAGTGTGATTTGCATGATAAGAAATGATTAACCTGACAAGATCACTATTATACAACTGGACACATTCCTACAGTAAGGAAACAAGGTAACGGCACTACTTCCCAAACCTTAAACGTGCTATATTGTAACTACACAGTTACTATGTTTTATGTACTTACACTTTAGTACTGTGACAGTCCAGTCACCCCACCATGCTGGTACGCACGTTCACCCTGGTAAGTCGAGTCCTGGGACAGAGCCACATCGATCTGGGACTTGAACTCATCGCCCAGGTAGCTGTCCTGGAGTACAGGAGGACAAAAAACATCATTACAGACACATTTTCAAGTTCATGTTCCTTATTTATCATATGGACAACAATTACATAGAAGCAGTCGTTGGCAATGAAAATCTTAAGTCATAGGCTCCAACCAACAATGCTAATTAAATATGTATGAAAAAGAAAAGAAAGATCAGGCAAGTAAAAACAAAATGAGAATCTAAACAGATTCAAAATAGATAAATAAGGGATAAAAACATAACAAATAAAATATAAAGTAATATAAATTTTGGGCCTTTATCAGTGAGATCTATGCAGCAACTCTAAATCTCTTTTAATTCAAACCTATATATTTGATCTAATATATATTTATATTGTTCCTTCCTTATTCTTACTGGATTTGCTAAATTCAAATTATGAACAATGTGACCAGTGCAACAAAACTATACCACTCAATACTGAATCAAATTCAATACAATATACTGCTCCAAAAGAGGCGGGAACATAACTGTCAACTGTGCCCTATTATAGGTATATTATATGATGAGCAAGCGGTAATTCACACAAGTGCAAACTAACAAGTATTTGTGCATTTTTTAAATTATAAATGTATGAATTGAAATGAACTAAGTAAGGAAAAGATGAACGTATCTGAAGTGATAAATCTTCTTTCAGTAAGTGACAGCGATGTGTTACCTGAGACAGCTCCGGCTGGGAGAGGCCAGGCTGGCTCATCTGAGAGGGCTGGCTCATGGAGATGTAGCCCTGTGTCAGCGGCCCCTGGGAGAAGGGCTGGGAGGCCCCGTCCTGGCTGGCCTGGCTGTTTGGTCCGTTGCCCTGACTGGCACCCTGGTGTGCCGATCCACGGACCCTCTGCCGCCCGCCACGCCCGGGCTTACCCTTCATAGCTCCGCGACCTTGATGGAAAAAAAAAAAGAGATCAGGACTGGAGTCGAAACAAACACGATAACCAACCGTTGTTCTAAGATCATAATATGTTATTTACACTAGATGGGAGAGGAAGCACAGAAAGTGAAGCTTGGGATATACTGAGGATTATTGCCGGTGGGCAATAAAGACAGGGTGTGATTTGGTCTGAGTTCATAGCACATAACACTGTATGAAAAAGTAACAGACCACAGTTTAACCTCAGTACATTTAATTATAATCTACTTTGCAAGCATGAGAAACTGCTGGTTATCAGGTGTCAACATTTGTCTCCACACCCTGATCAACCTTGCATAATGGGGTATTCTCCTGTAGTGTGATTGGATTACCTTTTCCCACTAAGGAACTGGACCAGAGAAAGCTAATTTTTAGTTTATGTAGTGGTTCAGTGGACCATCTCAGTGCTGTACTGTACCTGCAGCAGGGCCGTTGGTCTGACCCAGGTAACTGGGTGGAGGCATTGGTGGCATCACCAGGTTGAAGGGTATGGGAAGATTCATAGCGGCCATGTGACCGGGGCCTGCCCCAATCATCCCAATCTGGTCGTGAGTTTGAAAGTACATGTTGGACGGACGTCCGGCTGAAAGAAAGCGTGCAGAACAAGACTCATGTCAGTTTTTTATGAAGAACAACAAGACCAGGCAAGCCTTGTTTTGCTGGACTGTAATGCTATTTGTTATTGTCTTGAGTCAAACCATAACATACTAAATATATATTGAATAAATACCAGCATTGCTGCGGTCGTAGGCAGAGCCAGGGATGAGGGCCTCACGGGCATCGTACATCGCAGTGCTCATAAAACGTCCCCCCTGAAAAAAATAAATAAAAGTCAGACAATCACCATTTTGTACAGTGTAAAGAGTGCATACTGTAATTCAAAGATTTAGGGCTGCAACTAATGTAATGTGTCTTAAAATGGCTTGTTTTGTGTTATGATGTTTGCCTCCGGAGCATGATGGGTGCACATTGGGCTTGTTGTGGTAGTCGGTGTTACACGGTGGTCGGGCACACACCGATTACATTACGTACCCGCCGCCCCCACCGTCGTTTTTTTTTTTTTTTTTTTAGATAGAAATAAAACCCATTTAGTTCATTTTGGCGTATTAGCGCCGTGTTATCAATACATAGTGAAAGTGAAGTGAAAGTGTCTGCTCTGTATAGAGTCTCAGTACAGAGTAACATGAGTCAGATTTCACACACACGGGCTGAGAGAGAGTTGACAGACAAAACGATGGCGGAGGATTTGATGTCAAAGCGAAAAGCAAAAGCGCCTATTTGGCAATATTTCAGATTTAAACCCAATGCTAAAGGTAACCATAACGTTAATGAGGCAATCGCCGTTCAGAGGACGGAGCAGCGGCGTCAGGTGGAAAACTGCAGCCCCGCAGCAAATGCTCTCCCGGAGAGGCCATCCGACGGTAAAGATCAAAGTAAGCGCGCTACACATATCGACCGTCATCTTTTCTTGTAAAATGTCCGGTGTAATCGGTAACACCGGTGCCGTCACAAGTTTATTAACCGGTGGGAAGCTTTCCTCGCCGTCGCATCCCTAGTGCACATCCAGTAGTGTGTTCTACTCACAGGGTTGATGGTGTTGACCAGTTTGCGGGGCTTGCTGAACTGCATGAGGCTCTCCCTCAGGTTGTTCAGGGGTCCCTCCACCAGGACTTTCTGCTCCTTGTAGTTGTTCAGCAGGTTGTTCCACAGCGGCTGCTTGGAGAGGGCCTTGGGGTTCCCCACGATGATCACACCGTACCTTCATTCACAACACACACAAGAGACTGCTGCTCAGGGACGGGGGTAGAAATGTTGTATTGAACCACACTTTGTTGTTGAATCTTTAACATCTTTTAAATGATTCTGTTTTTTTGTGTGCTCAGGGGTCTGATTATTACTGCTATACACACCTACATACAATTAATTGTGAGCATGTCTAATCTAAATTCTCCAGATTGTTACAGAGTGGAAACTATGTGTGTTCACACTGGCACAAGTCACCATAAAAACTTGATAGAGATGAATTTTCTGATTATCTGATTTGCATGATTCCTAATTAGCTTCTACATGGAAAATCGAAATAGTAATGAGCTGGCTGTGTGCTGTGCCGTAATGATCCACTGTGAAGGTTTTTACTTGGCTCGGGTCAGCGCCACGTTGAGACGGCGTGGGTCATTCAGGAAGCCGATGCCCTGGTGCTCATTGGCACGAACACAAGACAGGATGATGAAGTCCTTCTCTCTGCCCTGGAAGGCGTCCACGCTGGCAATTTCCACTTGCTATAATGGGACAGGACATGAGGAGGAGGATGAGGGGGAGATTGCATAGCAGAAACAGAGGAGCAGATTTTTTCCAAAACCACAGAGCAACCTCACTAATGATAATCTACGTTTACACAGGAGCGTGTCTCAGACGTGTGTGCTACCTGGTAGAGTTTGGTGTGCAGGGAGCCACTGAACTGCATGTACTGGACCAGGTATGAGCGCTGACCCTCGTACGGGGTGATGATGCCGATCTGGTCGGGTTTGGCTCCAGCCTTCAGCAGCCTGGTGGTGATCTTCTCTACGTTGGCAGCCTCCGTCCTTAAAAACATCAGCATCAGTTAAATACTTTGCTACTCAGTCCTGGCAAAATTACATCTGAAGTTGAAGCTACAGGTGGTAACTTTTTGTCATATTTGCTGAAACGGTCATTGTATCCTGACAGTAGTACATGAGACAGATAATCTGTAAAAAAAATCATGTTCCTTTGCGTCCTCCCAGTGATCCTAATGGTATTTGCAAGCTTGTGAACTCTGATCAAACGGTCAGACTAGGCAGCGCTGATCAAATATGAATCAATATTTTGTTACTGTAACGCCTATTTCTCGCCTCAAATGTTTTCAGAAACATCTTGTAGTGTACTGTTTAGCTGTGAGAAAGTCTGTCAATCGGCCGCCATGTTGAAAACAGTCGAACCAAAACCAAGCACCGCCCACACCCTGCAAAATGAGGATCACGATTATTTTACTTGCTAAAGCACCAATTGTTTTGGGTGATGTTCGCGCAAAAAAAACCCCACATAAATGCACCAGAATAATCATGCGTCTCTGGAAGCCCAGCCCATTTTTAATATCCTGATCTAAAGGTCCAATGTGTATGATCTGGTGTTATCTAGCGGTGAGGAGATTGCAACCAACTGAAGCCTCTCCCGTGTGCCGAGCATGTTGGAGAGCTACGGTGGCCAACGCAAAATTGCGAATGGTCGTCTCTAGAGCCACTTGGAGCAGAGCCAGTGCTTAGAGTGTGTGTGTGTACGTGGAAGAGTGGTGAAGCAAGAGAGAGAGAGAGAGAGAGAGAGAGAGAGAGAGAGAGAGAGAGAGCGAGAAAGAAAGAGAGAGAGAGAGAGAGAAAGAGAGAGAGAGAGAGAGAAAGAGAGAGAGAGAGAGAGAGAGAGAGAGAGAGAAAGAGAGAGAGAGAAAGAGAGAGAGAGAGAGAGAGAGAGAGAGAGAGAGAGAGAGAGAAAGAGAAAGAAAAAGAGAGAGAGAGAGAAAGAAAAAGAGAGAGAAAGAAAAAGAGAGAGAGAGAGAGAGAGAGAGAGAGAGAGAGAGAGAGAGAGAGAGAGAGAGAGAAGCTGGAGACCCGCTCCCTATGTAGATATAAACGGCTCATTCTGAGGTAACGAAAACACAGCAATTATTATTTTCATGTGATTATACACTAAAGAAAACATACTTATTAATATTATATTCCATTTCTGCCAATAGATCCCCCTAAATGTTACACACTGGTCCTTTAAAGGGAATCCCTTTTCAGTGTTGTGTGTAGTTGAGTTTAGCGTTCCCGTTCATCATGACTGACAAACGGAGGGCTTTCTCTACCATTAAGGAATACTTTGCATCTATTTCAGCCTGACATACTGCTTTTGATGTGAAGGCTGTGTGAGAGCACCCCCCAGTGTTTGGCTTCAGCTAGCCCTTTCCCAACCACTGTATTTAATGCACTTAGTATATATTATTTAGAGCTTTGAGGTAAATTACGTAGAGTAACCCAAGAAAGTGTGTGATGTTACCTGTTAAGGTAGGAGGTTCCAGAGCTGGCAATCTCCTCCTGACCCTGAGTCACGTAGAAGAACATGGGCTTGTCTGGCTGCGGCCACTGGAAGTCAAACCCTTTCTTGATGCGGTCAGCTGAGGAGAGCATGAACATTTCATTACATTTTTAACCTTAAAAAAGGTTTGCAGATCTTTTTACCTGCTAATGTACCAGACACAGTGAAAATGAAAACTAGATAATGAACTGCTGAATCTTGACAAACCTGCAGTGACGCCGTTCTGCAGAGAGCCTTCGTAGAAGATGTTGGAGGGGAAGGCACTGAGAGCCGGGTGCATGCGGTACTGGACCTGCAGGCGGATTGGCCGGATCCCCAGAACCACCAAGCGTTCAAACAGGGACTGGGACAGACCTGCTTTGGCTGCTTTCTTACACATCACCACAGGACCCAGCTGGCAGTGATCACCCACCAGAATGAGCTGGGAGGAGGAGGACGTGTTAATGTAACAGCACATGCAGGAAGTTTTTGTTCCTGGATGTTCAGGACAAATACTTTTTCTTAACTCAACAGATACAATTCATATTGTTTCGGGCTGCAACTTAACGATTATTTTCATTGTCGATTAATCTGTCGATTATTTTCTCGATTAATCGATAAGTTGTTTGGTCTATAAAATGTCCGAAAATGGTGAAAAATGTCGATCAGTGTTTCCCAAAGCCGAAGATGACGCCCTTAAATGTCTTGTTTTGTCCACAAATCAAAGATATTCAGTTTATTGTCATAGAGGAGTAAAGAAACCAGAAAATATTCGCATTTAAGAAGCTGGAAACAGAGAATTTTTAAATTTTTAAATTTAAAAAAAGACTCAAATACTCACTAAAAAATAATTTACTTGACATGTTGATTACAAATTAGAGTAAATGCTGACAGTAGCAGTTGCATGCTCCTTTGACACTCTTCTCTATTTTCTTATTCACACACTATTCACAATTGTCTCTTGCTGCTTCAATGCCCCGATTTCATCAGAAAGCATTCAAGTTTTTTCAATGTTAAAATGTTTTTTCATTCAATGCTGTAGTGAAAATAATAATGCAAAATAAAACCTGGGCAATAGCGGGGGTCATATTAGTGGTAGGCAACATAGTTTTACTACCTACTACATTTATCCAGCTGTAGCGGTGGAGATTAGTTGTTATTTAGCTGTGTGCGTGTATGTTTACCTGCTTGGCTCCGAGCACCACGGGCACCATACACTCTGGCTCGGTGGCCTGGGTGCTCTCATCAATCAGGATGGAGCGGAACTGCATCTTGGCCAGACGAGGGTCTCCGGCCCCGACGCAGGTACAACAGATAACATCAGCGTTCTGGACAACAGAGAGGAAGAGAATTTACAACCACAAAAACAGAAGAGGGAGCTATGATACAGTGGTGAAACACAAGGGGGTCTTCTACTGTGATTATGATGACAAATTATCATACTGTCAGGTGGAATTCTTTCTATATGGAGATTACTAACACAGGTCTGTACTGTTTTTTTGTACAAAACCAACATTAGCAACAAGCTTCCTGGTTATTACAACACTCAGCATGGAGATAGTCATAGCACTTGCAAATACAGAATAATCAGAACAGACTGAGTGAGTTTGTAATTGCTTGGCAGAAACTACTTGTCGCATTCGCGGTGCCTGAAAAGCTGCAGCGGGCCTCTTTTTAAGCCGAGTTTCAACTTTGAGCTATTTCGGTTCAACGCTTTGAAGCTCGTCCTCACCATGAGCAGCTCCCTCTCGGCTGTGCGTTTCAAAGCCCTGTAGCGTTTCTCGTCAGCAGACGACAGCTCACCGGTCTCGTCCTTCAGCTGCTGTAGTTTCTGAAGCTCCGGCATGCTAGGGAGACAAAGACACACATCAGGGTGACTACAGAAAACCCACGCTAGAGTTGTACACTGCAACGCTAATCCGTGATCTAGGGCAGGAGTTTTCAAAGTCTACAAACCCCCGCCCTAGCCCCTTTTGGAACTACAGTTCCAATCACTTGGGGGCTTCGGGGATGTAAACAGGACGGATAATGTTGCCATGGAGTCAGTTAATTACTAGCTGCAGCTCCATTATTTCACGTGGAAAAGTATGCAGAATTATCTATTAGCAGTTCCTATTTGCAATGTACCCATGGATGTAGAAAACTTAAAACCATAGCTATTCTCAGAGAAGTTCTTGTTATAACATTTATGGATGACTTTTTGCAATGGACATTATATGATGATGATATCTTCAAGAAGTTTATGTCATACTGAATCTAAACGTGTGTAGCATGTGAATTTTTTGCCGCAAATTGCGGCAAACGTGCACTTCAAGTTTTAAAGTACTTTAATTGCCTACATGAGCTGTGAGTATCACAGTCACTACTGCTGCTGACCATTAGTGAACAGGCCAAACTACAATAACTAACTGTCTGTTGCTTTTACAACACCAGTATGCACCCGTCCCTTTCATCTCAAGCAGTGTCTTTGCCTGAAGTTCCTCCCTCTTCAATTCTCCCACGCCCCCCTGTGGAGGCGCACCTCACAGTTTGAAAACGTCTGATCTAGGGACTCTGAAATACATTCATCAGCCTCCTGGCATTAAGAGAAATTTGCTTGAGGGAGAGAACTTGGTGAAATTTGAGGTCAAAGTGACAGAACAGGATGAATATGGAGGTGTAAAAAAAACATGAAGGGACTAGCCGCTAGCGCTTGGTCGACTAGTTATGAAACGAGTCAAGTATCAATAACTTTTGAGGCCAGACTCAATTTTTCCCTACACGCCACAGACCTGTCCATGTTGCTGATCTGGTTGTGCAGCGCCAGGAAGGACACCGGTGACTCGATGGCCTCGCGGCTCTTGGCACACAGCCTGACGACCTTCAGTCCAGTCTTGTCAATCTTCTCAGTCAACTGATCCACGGCAATGTTACTGGGAGCACACACCAGAACCGGTCTGCAAACGAACACACACATACACAACGCAGAGTAAGGACAGGAACAGTTATGTCAAATACTGTTGGTGGAATAGCAAACATTATAAAATTACAGGTTTCTTAAATTATTTATAAAAAAGTATCGTTACCCGTTGCCTTGTCGGGACAGGTGGTAGACGATAGTGGCAGAGGTGACAGTCTTCCCAGTGCCAGGAGGACCCTGGATCAGACTGAGAGGCCTCTGCAGCACCGTCTTCACAGCGTACACCTGAACATATAAGTAACAAAAAAAGAGGATTCAGCCCAGGTGAACTGTTGCAAATACAGACAACAAATATTTCTTAAAACGTCTATCCTGACAAAGGATGCACTCCACTTAATCTACTTGCAATAATGATGATGATGCGAGACCCAAATCCCACATTTAAACCAAAAAAATATAACATGTTTTGCCCGTTTGAATAATGTAAAGGCTTGCCCTGCTAAGAAAGATTTGAATTTTCAATTAGTTTTTATTTTAATTTAGTTTTGACTTTTTGATTTCATTTTAGTTTGTTTTAGTTCGTTTTCAGAGTGCATTTGCTAGTTTTAGTTTAGTTTTTCAGAAAGGTTTAGGTTTAGTTTTTATATATTTAGTTTTACAGTAGTTCTTGTTAGGGCCAGGTATAATGTCTCAGAAGAATGTAGCTACATATACATAGTTGGAGAACTGTGTAGGAATAACGGTTTAATCTTCGCGTTACATTAGTGAAGCAACCGTCTCCTGGAATGTCAAGTCCGTTCAATTTCTGTGGTTCAATGTCACGAGAGTTGACGGAAATTCATGCTGTCTCTTTTTTTCGGTAATGATATATTGTACCTAAAAAAAAACCTAAAACTCAAATGAATTTGTAATTTGTATTACTTTTTTTACCCAGGCAATATAGTTTCAGTTTAGTTATTCTAAACTAAGGATATCGTATTTATTTAGTTTTAGTTTACTAAAACAATGTTCACTGCTTATTTTCAACAACGAGACAACTCAAGTCATACGTTTTTCTGCTGTCATGACTTGAGGACATAAAATAATAAGAGGAATCGAAGGGACTCGGTGTTTTCGTGAGGTCTGACCTGTGAGTGATTGAGGTCGGGCAGGCCCTGGGCAGTGAAGCGCTTTGGCAGCTGGCACTTGATGGTGACGTCCTCTACCTCGTGGCCCAGCAGTTTGTGGTAAATGTAACCAGACACTGAGGTCTCGTCCACCGCAAACGTCTTCAGGGCGCTCTGCATCCTGCAGCAACACAATAAACAAACCGTCGTTACCACTTATTCATCAGTGAACCGCTGTCCTCAACAAGAGGGTAAATTTGGGCTGATAAAATGATAGACATGGCAGATTTACACAAAAGTATGTCCTGTAAAAAATGCAAACAATTTAGTGCACTGTTTATGGGAGGGGGAAAAGGGAAAAAATACACACTGTAATGTGGAGTAATATGATGAATTAAGGGCAGTACAAATTAAAAGTCACATTAGGGATTTGGGGGTATAGAATTTCAGCCTACCTGTCAAAGGACGTGGACTTCCACACAAAGTCCACCTGGAAGTTGTGGGGGATTTCCACAGGTGCTCCAACACTGCTCCGCAACTCAATGGCAATTTCATCCCCGTAGTCTTTAAACACAGGCTGTTAAGGAAGTAAACATTATGTTGTGTATATTAGCCTAGTTTTATAGTTTGACAAAAACAAATCGTTTCACCATATCAATGGTGTTCGTTCAGACAAAATAGTCAAATATCTGTCCATTCTGTAAACATTAAGACTGAGACGAAAAGAAAAACAGGCAAAGACAAACAAGACAACGTGCTCAGCTGACGGTAATCAAAGGAAAATACGAGGAAAGCCTATCTCGCTCTTGGGTTCACAGTGGGAGATGAGGAGAGACCAGTGTGCATTTTATGTCTGAAAGCTCTGGCAGCAGACAGTATGAGACCCAATAAATTAAGAAGATAGAAACATTAAACCTCGGTCACGTCAATCAAAAAAAAGAGGTTTAAAGTTTAAGTGGAAGCTGCGTTGTTTATTTGCACATCCGAAATTACTGAAAGAACGGTGAAAGGAATGTTCATGATCTTGAAGTTGAAGAAAGAGTTTGAGAACCACTCGTGTACTGCAATGGAGGATACATCTGCAACTGCTAACAGTGTGAAGGATACTGTCGGGGACTTTGATGACATGGCCGATGCCTTTCCACAGCGGGGCCAGGTCTCCCTTGTACCGCAAGCAGATCTCGTCACCTTGCATCAGCCGCATATCTGAGATTGATATAAAGACGTAAGTTAGACACCCTTCCGTGCTTAAATAAGCCACATATAAACTAAGGAGGATGGGCTATGTCCATAAACCAAATGATACAGTACCGTGCACGCACAAACAACCCACTACGAAAAACGGAGGCAAGAACAAAACCAGGCACACATGCCACCAAAAGATGCAAGGTTGGGGGAGGTTGCGTGCAATTCTCAGGACTGAAGGGAGATGGGGGGGGGGGGGGGGGCTCTATCTGTACCACAGAACCACTGGGAGGAAGTCAAGCTCAGAGAATTACCACCTGAATCCGTCTTGGGCAGTGTGAAATAGGCAATCCGCTTTTTATTCAGCCCCAGGTCCCACCTGACTGTTATATTGTCTTGGGTCTGTAAAAGGAAAAATAAAAAAATACATAAAAATAAAGAGGTCAAAGGCAGAAGGTCACATCACCGTGGCATTATTTCTGTATCCCTAAAGACGCCATTTTAAAAATGACAAAACAGAGCTTAAGCGAGATGCCTCGCAACAAAGATATGTCTGAATGTGGTCCGGATCACAGCTGCAGAAGGGGAAGAACATCATGGTGTGCTTCACTTTTTAGGCGTTCAGTGTGATCGCAGCGTAAGAATAAAATCCTAGATGTATATTTGAAACTATATAATGGATTACTGGGTTTCTGAGCAAGTTTTTATGTCATCTGAAAAAACTGCTCTACATATAAACAACCATGGATATTCAAGGAATAAAAACACCAGTCTCAGAGTTACAAGGTTTCCTGCTGAGAAGTGCAGTTCAGGTACCTGGGACTCCTTAAGCTTCTTGTCGTAATCAGCCTCCAGTTTGACCAAAGGGCCAAAAATGTTTTGGTACTGGTAGGCGTCCTCATAGCGCAGCAGCACGTGCTGTGGCTCCTCGTCCACTCCGGGTTTCTCCAGGTCTTCCAAGGTGGCAGTGGGGTTGTCCTGAGAGGAAACAAAGTCAAAGCGATCGTCAATCCAAAGTCCATCACACATCCTATCACAAACTCTTATTCCCCTGTATAGTGGCAGATGCCTTTTAAAACTGTTATGCAACAGGTGGATACCAATTCCTGCGAGCAGCTGTCACTTACAAACCCTTTAGCCTGTGCTTGCCACGTAAATTTACAAACTTCTGGTCACAGCATTGCTCTGAACATGAAACCCTGGAGAAAAAGCCTCCCAGCCCGTCAGCTGTAATGTACCTTCCAGAGCTCCTCCAACTTGTTGATCTGCTGGGCGGTGATCTGACGGGCCCGAAGCTGCTCCTGCTCCGACGGGATCTTCACCAGCCAGGACAGAAAGCAGCGGTCCTGGATCAGCGGTTGCCACTGCGAGCTGTCCCAGTTGATGTCCTTCAGGCTACTCTGGCTGGCACAGGGCTGCCTGCATGGAGATACAAGGTTCATACAGACAGAAGCTTAGCTTATGTGTGGGTTGATTGATGCTGTTTGTCTTCTTGCTTTAAAGTTGATTTCTCACATGGACATGCTGCATGTCCATGAGATGACAGAAAGGGTTAAATTGGTTGCCACAGAGCAGGAAGCACTAGATAAAGGTCTGTGAGCTCCCTAAACAGTTGCAGACTAGGCTGATTACTCACTTTTGCCTGATAGTCAAGTCACATTTTGGGAGAACGTAACAGGTTGTTGAATAAATGTGATATTAATCAGTGCAAGCCAAAGATATGTTTGAGGTAATTTAGAAACAGTGTCACCATTACATAGTTTGTACACCAAAGAGCACTGACAAGTTGTTTTCGACTCAGTTTTTGTGTGTTTTTCGATTCTAAAAATGTCCAGCTCAGTACATATTTTAGTCTTTTTTAATAACCAACTTGAAGGGATCCACATCTGTCGGGCCCTCGTTTTCAGTCATATTATAACCACACTGTCCTAATAAAAAAAAAAAAAAAAGTATATTTATTTATATTTAGTTTCATTTAATTTTAATTGAGATAATTCACCCTACAGCTGTTTTAGAGCAGGGCTAGCTTTATGTTGTTTATTCAGGTTATGTTCTTGACTTAAAGATGGGGTCTGCGATTTATCCAGTATACACTTTTTGTTATATTGGTTGAAATGGTCTTTACACCCCGACAGCAATCCGTTTCTTATGAGCACTGAAAAAAGACCGGAAAAGATCAGTCATCTGTAGCTGCTGTAATCCTGTAAAAACGTCTACCAGTCAGTAAAAATGGTCCCGGTTGTAAGGAACCAATCAGATGCCTCCCTGCCTCCCTGCTCGTACTCTAGCCTCAGCGTGCACCAGCGTGAACTCAAAGCGCGTGTCCGCCGCACGTCCACTGGAGAGTGGAAGAGAAAACTCAGCTCTTAAAACACCGGACAACGAGAACGAACTCGTACCACTATTACCATATTATCGAAAAATACAACTTTGATTTAGTTGTTTATGTTCTGTTAGTTTACTTTATAAGATACTGCAGATTTAAACTATTTATTCTAACAGCTCAAAGTGAAGTCAGACAAACAGGATTATCAACGAGGGGAGACGGCGGATAGAAAACATTGCCGAACAAAATTTACGTTACTCAAACTGCTTTTTCAGTTACAGAAACAAACGAGTGGACTGATCTCCCTCCAGATATTAGAGTAATGTTAAAAAGGGTCGTGTTGTCTCAGCAGGTATCTCTCTCTTTCCCTCCCCTCTCTGCTGCTCTGTGGCCGGCTCTCCAGCGAGCTGCTGCCCCCCACTCCCCCTCCGTCAACAAGGAAATAAAGCCCCTCGTCTACGAGACCGGTCTCTTGAGAGAGCTCCAGCTCATAGCGGGGTCTGTGTGAGTGAATGCCCGGGTGGAGAGGTGGCGATCCCGGCAGGAGCTAGCTAGCTGTGCCGGCAGTTTGTGGAGCTTCTAAACTCCGACAACAGTGGAGAAAATGTTTGATTCGCCACCTAACATCGTAAAACTGTCAATATTCTAAATCTACACCGTTGATTTCTCGCCTCAACATTTTTCAGAAGTGAATTTAGTGATGAAATAGCTACGAAGAATGTGAAGTAGTTACGATGCGGCGGTGCTCGTGCATGTGTGTGGGGGGCGTTGCCTTATAAGGAGTTTCGAGGGGAGGGGGGGGCTTAGACGGAGCTCCTGAGGCGATGCTACTTTCAAATTATGCTAGTTTTCCAAGATCGCAGACCCCAGCTTTAATAAACAAGTTTTGATTGTCTATCACTGATGAGGGAATTCTTTTTTTTTTATTGCCATAAACTTTTATCAGCTGGCTATTTTTCCCCATCTGGCTGACTATTCAAGCATTTCAGGGACTCTGCATCTGTTTCCTGAGCCTCAGGATGCATGACAACCCAATGACAACTCATGCAACATAAGGGCGGAAACCTGAACAAACCTCACAACAAACTTCCTGTTTCAAAGCAAGAATTTGCATATTTAATTTTAAATTCCTGCTCCAGAGTAGCTTATAATGACTGTCGATGCCGTCCTCTACGGATGGGCATTTCAAGCAAAAATATGATTTGATACCGGGAACTATTCTCCCATTCTTTAAAGATCGATCGCCGACGGAAAAGAGCCGAACTGAACGTGCCCCACACGTTTCACCAGCGTGTTACTACCCGGCACCGGTAAAAAGAAAGGGAAAAAAAGTCATGGTGATAGTCGCATAAACTATTCAACTTTTTATAATTTAATGACTATTCGAAAATCCCTACTGTCCTCAAGGACACTCTTGACAGAACATATTGGATTTGTGGGTGCTGGTTACGGTACGGTCTGCCTACGTACAAGGCCGCACTTACCTGCAGAGTAGCACCACCACGGAGTCGGCCTTAGCCGGGATGAAGCCCAAGAGGAAGACGTTGCGACAGCCGCAGTTGTAACACTCCAGCACCGTCTCGCCCAGCGGCCCATCTTTATGAAGCGTCACCTCTTTGCATTTAGCTCTCACCAAGTGGTTCACAATGTGACTGGAAGTCAGAAAGCCGGAGTCAAACGATTGAGGATATAATCAGAAACAAAAAACAGAGAAAATAGGCTACCTCACAGTTTATACAATGGTATATTCCCTATTGCATTGCTTGCTCATGTCAACAGCTGACAGGACATAAACTTGGACCCACAAGGTCTGTAGACAGTACACCATACAGATCTCTCATTACACACATTCGCCAGCAAATGTGTGGAACAAGTCTGGCTGATTCAATGTGGGATATTAATACTGTAAAATAAGCCACATTTATTGTAGTGTTTGTTATTTTTCTATTATTATATAAACTTTTAAGTGGGGTGTTTACATCTGAGTTGCTTTGTGTTCTGGTGCTTATATGTGAGGTGATCAGGTGAAGATGAGTAGACTACACACCTGCCAGATGTGTTGCCACGTCCATTACAGAACCACTTCTTGCTGGTATTGCAGTACACCACACAGGCTGGATCGTGGATACCACAGTAGCTGAAAAACAACAATGTATATATATATAAAAAAAAAAAGTGTTCACTTCATGTCTGTCTTCTTCCATTTTGTCGATTTCTCTGTCGTCCAGCTCTTTGTGTCTTTTAAACTCTCTCGCCTTTTCTGGTTTTCTTTCTTTTCTTCACTGGGGACTCTTCTGCCGTTAGCCATGAATCTAAGGTTTCGTGCTCTCCAAAAATATTAAAATCAATATCATAAAAATACTCCATGGTGTTTTCTGATGGAGTAACGGAAACCTAATGTCTATTTTTTGCCACAGCTGACGTTGTTAAATTTACCGTACTTCTTTCTGCGCAGTAATATGATCGGACGTGGTCCTCCAAAGTCTACGATCAGAGCGACCTTAGCAACGGTCTGTTATTAATAGCGACGGTCTTCTACAAAGTAATAACAGACCGTAGAACGCGCTGATTGACCAATCAGAATCGAGTATCAAACAGAGCCGTGTAATAAATTATATTAAGTGTCAGAGGGGTTAGCATATTGTATCTAACATGTAATACATGTTTTTAAACAATTCAAAAGTGTGTTGTCGTGTTTTCACATGAAATTGTGTGGGATCATGCTCTTTCCATACATGCAGGACTCTAACACACTCCCAGGTAAATGTCTAAAAGTGAATTGTTTTTTTTCAAAAACTCAAACTTGAGTTTTTGATGTTTCACAGCTTAAAATGAATATTTGTTATCTTCAAAAATAATTTGTGCCAGGAAATTCAAACTTTCCTTATACAAACACTCCTAACTAAATCTGTTTAGGGACTTCATCCAAACTAGCTATCCCAATAATCAAATTTTAAAATACAGTAATAACATTTTACCATCCTTTTTCTAAAGATAATACCTTTACATCTCTCAATAACTTCTAAACCTAAAATCCTTTTCCACGTGTATGTATATTATAGGGCTGACCCGAATGCTTTAAAGCTTTGACCGTTGCCATGGTAATCGACCTCCAAATCAGTATTCGAATGCTTCGTTTACATTAATTTTTTATACATATATATGTAATGATAACGTATAAATCCCAGAATAGCCCATGAAATAAGGAATAATCCCACAACATTATTAATTATTCATAATAAACATTAATTGTTATTAGTTATTCTCAGACGGATATCGCTGTTTGTTGTGTGTGGAGGTGTGTGTGTGTACAGTAGTGTGGCAGGGGCACTGAAACAGGGGAGATGGAGACAGACAGACAGAAGAACATGTCAGCCTGCCAAGCTGCGCCATGAAGCTTTGAATACCTTTGAATATTTCTCACTGAAGCTTCAAAGCCAAAAAAAATGGTATTCGGGACAGTCCAAGTATATTATTTAGTATAATTTTTAAATGGTTACAGGACCGTAAATTATGTAAGTTGTGGATCATTTTCTGTTAAGTTAAATAGAATGCACGCCTGTATTGTACTTCTACTAATGATCTGAAAACTGTCACTTAAGCTGGCTGATGTGTTGTCACACTTTTCAGAAAAAGTTGTGAAGTTGTAACTGTAATTTGATCAATTTTGAGTTCTGTATGCCCTGTATAAGATCAGGGACTACAAATAAAGAAGCACTATAAATACAGTATTGTGTAATCATCAAGAAAAAGCACACTAGCTAATGTACTATAATGACTTCCTCAATGATCTAGCGACACCCTGACACACGGTGTGGGCTGCTGTCAGAGTACCTGCATGCGTGCAGAGGCAGGTCTTTGGTGTAGTACGTGTCTTCTTCATCCTCCTCGAAGTTGAGCTCGGCCAACAGCTGGCTGGCTTTGGCCACGGTCTCATCCACCCCGCCGTTGAGAAGCCCCTCATCAGGACCATTTACCTGTAGCAGCACAACAACACAAGCTTTTACCAAACAAACACACCGAATGCTAACGATTAGCAGCAGCTAGCAGCTAGCGGCTAAAGGAGACACAGCCGCGGAAAAAAAGCCAGTTAATTAGAAGAAGTTGACAGGCTGTCAATGCTTTTTAACTCGTATCTTTTGGTCATTAAAGTTATACATGTGTGTCTGGTTCAAAAACAAACGTTCTAAGACATTAAACGACACTTTAGGAGTTTAGTTAACGAGGCTCGCTACCTAGCAGCGAGCTAACACGGAGCTAGGCAACACGAAGCTAGGCAACGCGAAGCTAGGCAACGCTAGAACCAATAATAGCTAGGTTAGCATGAAGCTAACCTAGCTGGCTGCCGCGCTTTATTTGTGCCTCCCTGTGAAACTGAGAGCCTCAGACCTGGCTGTCCAGCTGGCTCTGGGTCTGGCCTTGAGTCTGCGTCTGGCTGGGCAGGGTGAAGTCGGTGAAGTCGTACTCGGAGCCCTGTGTGTCCGCTCCGAGCAGCTCCGCTTCCTCGGTGTCCAGGAAGGTGAGGGTCTGGGAGCTCGGCCCGTACGCCTCCACACTCATCTCGAGGGCTCAAAACTTTCGCTTTACGCGAAGCTGCTGCTTTTCCGGGTGTTCGTCCAAAAAAGATGAACACACAAAAATATATCCACACGGTGTTATGTTTTGTATATCGAAAACTGGGTCTTTAGAGGCCGTCGCTTTGGGATTATCAATTTTATACCCAAACAAAAATGGATCCGATCAGAACCTCGAAAAGCTTCCAGCAGGTCCAAGCAGCGACGGTGACGAACTTCCCTGCGCCGCTCGACGTGTGACGTACACACTGTAGGCTGGAGAGACGACACAGATCGTCTCTGAGGACAGAGAGCTCTCACTCTGATCAGATATCCCGGGTACCAAAACAGAATCGTGGACCCCTGCAGGGCAAATGGGGGAATACACCAGTGGTAGAAGTAACTGCATTTCAATTCATCTTTATTCAATTCAATTCATCTTTATTGACAGACTCGAAGTCCATTAAAAAACATACAACACAAACAACAATACAAACGTTAAAAATAGGAACTGCCACTTTTTATAAAAGACAGTTGTACCAATGTTTCCACAGGGGTGACTGGTATCTATAACACTAAAACAAGGATTTGACAGTAGTGTAACAGATTCTCCTACACTTGTCATTCTTTAAGACTGTATTTTGGTTACGAAGAAGTTTGGTCCCTCTCGTCTGCCGTAGGGCCGGAGGTCTGGTTGGCGGGCTTCCGCTGGATTCTGGGTTGTTGTGGAAGGAGAAATAAAGCTGACGGCGGTTGCTGCTCAATTGTCATTCACCACGTTGTTTGTTATCTCTATATTATATCAGTTAGACGAACCCAAGTTACACGGCTACATTGGTGGCAGCGGTGGTTTGTTTTTTGACGAGCCGTTTGTAGTTTCTGATATGTGGTGTGGAGACGAGGATCCTTTTAAGCCCGACATGGCGCAGTTCGCCAGAAACTCGCCTGGCAGGGAAGTTAGAGTCGACCTGCCCGCTCCTTTTGCCGGTGATGGGAGCCAGAGTTTCCTCGGCTGGGTGAGACAGTTGGAGGTGGCTGTCAGCGCGACGTCGGGCGGCGGCGACTGTAGTGGTGAGCTGGTGAGGATTCTTCCTACTCGCCTCAGCAAGTCGGCTTTTCTGCTGTGGGACAGCCTTCCCTTGGCAGTCAAAAGTAATTATGCTGCCGTTAAAGAGAAGCTTGGAGCAGCGTTTGGACAGAGACAATTCATGGACCGCTTCAGAGCCAGCCTCTCTGCCCGTGTGCGCTCTCCGGGGGAGAGTTTGGAGGTGTACGCCGCTGACGTAAGCCGGCTAGTGGCGGAGGCATTCCCAGACTACGGCGTCGTCGCGCAGAGAGAGGAGAAATTTCGGCGCTTTCTCGCCGGCCTGGACCCAGCGTTGAGAGCCAAGTGTCTGGAACAGGGTGCCACTGACATGGACGAGGCATTGACTGTTGCTGAGCGCTGTGAGAATGCCAGGGCGGCCTTACAGAGAGACTGTGTGAGTACATTCGCGGGTGCTTCCTTCGGGGAGAATACAGCCGTGCAGTCCGTGTCTGCTAATGATAGCCTTCAGAGGGCCATGGACAAATTAACTGAGGACATGTATGCTATGAGAATGGACATGAAAGAGATTTATAATGAGAATCAGAGGCTTAGGGCCAGGAACACTGACCAGAGGGAGCATGGATTCCGCTCCCCCTCAAGGGGACGCTGTGGCTGTGCCTGTGGGGAGTTTGGATGTCAGTCGAGGGGGTCCTATGATGGATACCGGGGCCGCTCTCCAGATCGTGGGCTGTTTCCGACGAGAGGGGCTCACCTGCCTCCTGACCATTCCCTGGACCAGGGCACGTCTCCTGCTAATAAGCCGCCTTGGCGCAGGAGCCCTAGCCCTGGATGGCGGTCCCGGCGTGAGGGGGAGCAAGGGAAGCGCGGTGTGCGTTTCCTGCCACAGCAGCCGAATGCTGACAGCGGCCATCAGGGAAACGGTCAGTAGCTGGTGTTGAGGTCCAAACATCAGCCTTCCTGACTGAGGGCCCCTTGCAAAACGACATGACTAATGACACTGCTAATATGGACTGTGATGACCGTCCCACATCTTATGTTAGAGGTGTGGTGGAAGGTAATGAGGTTTCCATATTAGTGGACTCTGGAGCTCATGTTTCACTAATTAGTGCTGACTTTCGTATGTCAGTCCCCGCCCTGCAGAGCCGGCCTCTGAAAAAGAACTATGTTGACTCTCGGGCCGTTAATGGACAAATGTTGGATACATTGGGCACCATCGAGGTTACTTTCCGATTGGGCTCCACCTGCTGGCAGCACACTTTCCATGTGTTGAGGGAATCCACTCAAAGTGTTCTGCTCGGCCTGGACTTTCTGACCAAGAACCGGGCACTGCTGGACTGGGGGCGGGGAGTGCTGCAATTATGGGATGTTGCTGTGCCCCTACTGCGGGGTGGGGAGATGATTCCTGTGTGCTGTAACGTGTCCCTTGCTGACGTTATGACTATTCCCCCCCTGAGTGAGGTCCTGGTGCCAGTGACTGTTCGTTCCCCTGGTGGTGCTAGCTTGCCTGCCAAAGACTTTGAGGGGTATCTGGAACCCAATATTCCGGAGACGACAGGACTAGTAGTGGCTCACACTGTGAGTAGTGTGAAAAATGGGGTCACAGTAGCCCGCATCCTCAATCCATCAGGCAGGACCGTCGAGCTCAAACGGGGACTGCACCTCGGTGAACTCCACCCTGTGGGGGAAAAGGATATTGTAGCACCCCCCAGTCTCACTGCCATGGAGGTTAACACACCGCCGTCTGCAGCAGATCCTGTCGACTTGGATGACTCACCGGTCACAGCGCAGCAGAGGGCGGAGCTGTCGGAACTCCTTCATGGATTTGGTGAGGTTTTCAACCTGTCTGGCAGAAACACTGACAGGTGCACCTTAGTGAAGCACCGTATTAGAACCGGTGACCATCCCCCTTGCAGACAGCGCGCCTATCGCGCATCTCCGGAGAAAAGGGCGGAGATTGAGCGACAGGTGGCTGGTCTTCTGGCTGACGGAGTGGTTGAGGAGAGCTGCAGCCCCTGGGCCTCTCCGGTGGTGCTGGTTAGAAAGAAAGGGGGACAGTGGAGGTTTTGCATCGACTATCGTCGCCTCAATTCGGTGACGATCAGAGACTCACACCCACTTCCACGAGTGGATGACAGCCTTGATGCCCTGGCCGGCTCATCCTGGTTCAGCACACTTGACTTTACAAACGGCTACTGGCAGGTGGAAGTAGCTGAGGAGGACCGGGAGAAAACAGCCTTCACTACTGGCAGGGGGCTGTACCAGTGGCGAGCCATGCCTATGGGTCTGACCAACTCTCCAGCCACCTTCCAGCGTATGATGGAGCTCGTCCTGAGGGGCCTCCCTTGGCATATATGCATGGTGTACTTGGACGATATACTGATTTACAGTCGCTCGTTCGAGGATCACCTCCTTCACCTCGAGGAGGTTCTGTCCAGGATACAGTGGGCTGGCCTGAAGCTCAATCCAAAAAAATGCCACTTCGCCAAGGACCATGTGGTTTTCCTGGGCCATGTGGTTTCTCGGCAGGGCCTCCAGCCGGACCCTCGTAATACTGAAAAGGTGAGAACTTGGCCTACCCCCTGCACCCCCTCAGAGGTTAGAGCTTTTGTGGGCCTCGGCTCATATTACAGGAGGTTCGTGAGAAACTTTTCACAACATGCTGCACCGCTGAATCACCTGGTAGGGAAAAATGTGCCCTTTGAGTGGACTGCTGAGTGTGAGGCAGCTTTTACCTACCTCAAACAGGTGCTTATCTCCTCTCCGGTGGTGATGCTGCCAAATTTTACTCTCCCCTTTAAAATCCACACTGACGCTTCCAAAGATGCAGTGGGAGCGGTGCTGGCACAGGAGGTTGGGGGGCTCGAGAAGGTGGTGGCCTACGCCAGCCAGGCTCTCTCCCTCGCACAAAAGCGGTGGTCCACGTTTGATAGGGAACTGTGGGCAGTCGTGTGGGCAGTACGTGAGTTCAAACACTATGTGGGACTGTCTGCCCTCTCCATCATAACTGACCATCGTCCCCTGCTGGGCCTCAGGCGCATGGCTATGGACCATGATCCCACGGGACGGAGGAGTAGGTGGATTTTGGAATTGGACCCGTTGGACTGGGTCATGATTCACAAGGACGGGTCCCGTCATACCAATGCGGATGCACTGTCCCGACGGCCTGTTTCCCCTCCCCCTGTTGGCCCGGACACTTCAGCCGGGGGGCTCACCATTGCCTCTGTGGAGGAGCCAAACTGCTCCTCATCTCCAGACACGACACCCATGGACCAGGAGCCTATCTATTCTCTCTCCATCAGGGACTCAGAACTGCTGCCCTTGCAGCGCGAGGACACGGACATTCGCACAGTGTTGGCTTGGTTGGCACAGGACGCAACGAGACCGCCTCGCAGGCTCCGCAGGGGGTTCTCTGCCAATCTGAAGAAACTATGGACTGAGTTTAACCGTCTGTCACTCATTGAAGGACTGCTGTGTCGGACAGGGCACTCTGCATCCTCAGGAGAGGGGCAAATTCAGGTGGTGATCCCCTCTTCCATGGTGCCGGAGCTCTTGCAGCAGTTACATGGAGGGCCGGCCGCCGCACACTTCGCAGCGGAACGTGTGTGGGAGAAGGCCAGGCAATCTTACTACTGGCCCTTTATGTTGAGAGACATTAAACGGTGGTGTGAGCAATGCAGAGCCTGTCAGACCCGGAGGTGCCCAGTTCCCAGGCAGAGAGCGCCCATGGGGGGGTCTCAGGCTGTCCGCCCGATGCAGAGGGTGGCTGCGGACATTTTGGAGTTGCCTTTGACCTCCCGGGGGAACAGATACATTTTAGTAGTGGAGGACTACTTCACTAAGTTCGTAAACTTGTACGCCCTACAGAACCAGACAGCCCAGACAGTGACTCATTGCCTGTTTGAGGATTATGTGTTAGTGCATGGAGTCCCGGAAGTTCTCCACAGTGATCAGGGCCGCCAGTTTGAGGCAGAGGTAATTCAGAGCCTCTGTAAACTGTTGGGGATAAAGAAAACGCGCACCACTGCTTACAACCCCAAGTCTGATGGTATGGTGGAGCGTCATAACAGAACTCTGATCGATCAGCTGGCTAAGATGTTGCTTTCTCATGGGGGTGAGTGGGACATGTATGTGAAGCAAGTTGCTTTTGCATACAACACCTCTAAGCATTCCAGTACACAGTTCACCCCCTTCTACCTCATGCATGGGCACGAGGCACGGGTTCCAGCTGACGTGTGTGTGCCCCGTGGCATTCTGGACTACCGGGGCTCTGGATCGCCAACAGAATATGTGTTGTCCATGGCGGAGCGGCTTGAGTCAGCATTCGGCATGGCTAGACTCAACCTGGCAGAAGCACATGAGAGACAGAAACTGTATTATGATGAGGGTAGCTGCCACCGTGCCTACAGCGTGGGTGCACTGGTGTGGCTAAATAACCCCACTGAGAGCCGTACCAAGCTGGCGCCACACTGGAAGGGCCCCTATCGGGTTGTGCAGGTGCTAGCCTCTGGAGGGGAAGCTGCACTGACATACCGCATCATCAACCCCCTGGACTCAATGGACCGAGCCCAGGTTGTTCACCATGACAGACTCAAACCTTACACTCTGCCATTGCCAGCACAGCCTGTTCCGGATACTCCTCCTCCCTTCACCTCCCCTCCCGCCTTGGGGGCTTTGCCAGCCTCCCAGTTTCCTGTTGGGGAGGGTCGGTTTCAGAATGGAGGATGGGATTACGGACTTGGGGGGGATTTAGGGGAGTTTGAGCCCACTCAGTCTCGCAGGGGGAGAGTGGTGCGACCCCCTTCACACCTTAAAGACTTTGTCAGGTTCTGAGTTTTATATGTTGTAACCTTGTTTGCACTTTAATGTTTGCTGGAGTTAACCACTGTTTGATAGGGGTTATGGTTTAAACAAATGTCGGAATAACTGTTTATCATTGTTATTGTGGTGAAGAAACGGGGACGTTTCCAGTTGAGGGGGGGAGATGTGTAACAGATTCTCCTACACTTGTCATTCTTTAAGACTGTATTTTGGTTACGAAGAAGTTTGGTCCCTCTCGTCTGCCGTAGGGCCGGAGGTCTGGTTGGCGGGCTTCCGCTGGATTCTGGGTTGTTGTGGAAGGAGAAATAAAGCTGACGGCGGTTGCTGCTCAATTGTCATTCACCACGTTGTTTGTTATCTCTATATTATATCAGTTAGACGAACCCAAGTTACACGGCTACAGTAGCATGATAGAATAGAATAGAATAGAATAGCCTTTATTGTCATTGCACAGTCTCCTATACAACGAAATTTAGGGGTGCTACAACTGAAGGTGCATTTGCAATAAAAACAAGAATAAAAAGAACACGTAAGAACAACAGGAATAAATAATAAAAAAAAAAAAAAAAAAAGGGGGATGGCATTCTGAGAATCATTTAGCCGACATATAAATGTATACATCAGGTTTCTCAACAGAGCCTGGAAAGTGTTGACACCTGCATTACAGAACAGCTCGCTTGCACTACACCACCTGGGTTTTTTAAGTAATATCCGCATGCAGTCATTGTAGGCAACCTGAAGCTTATGCATGCTCGCCTTTTTAAACTTGGCCCACAAGGGGGCAGTATCTCAAATACTATACTTATGTAGAAATTTGAGGTCCTTGTACTTTACTTGCATATTTCTATGCTGTGCTATGCTACTTTATACTTCTACTCCACCACATTCTGGAGTCAAATATTGTATTTTTTTTTCACTCCTCTACACTTATTTGGTAGCTGTTGTTTATTTGCAGATTTAGATTATTAGTATTAGATAGTATTTAGGGTTGTCAAAGTTAACGCGATAACAACGTGTTAACGTAAATTCGTTTTAGGTTGTAGCAGGCTACAGTTTAGTTTAAGTAATTTTAAAACTAGAGTGAAGATACTGGTATCATATGAAACTAGAAAACCTGAGCACACTGACACACTGACAGCTGTTGTTGCCTGTTGGGCTTCAGTTTGCCATGTTATGATTTGAGCATATATTTTATGCTAAATGCAGTACCTGTGAGGGTTTCTGGACAATATTTGTCATTATTTTGTGTTGTTAATTGATTTCCAATAATAAATATATACATACATTTGCATAAAGCAGTATATCTGCCCACTCCCATGTTGATAATAATATTAAAAGCTTGACAAATCTCCCTTTAAGGTACATTTTGAAATAGATAAAAAATATATGATTAATTTGTGATTAATCGTGATTAACTATTGACAATCGTGCGATTAATCACGATTAAATAATTTAATCAATTGACAGCCTTAATAGTATTCAAGCATAGAAGTACCAGTTGGTTCAAAAAAAAGTTGACATATGTAGTCTACTGTGTGCACTGTACTTAAAAGGGAATTTGGAGGCAGAAGGGAACATACTGTAAATGCACAGTGGGAGGGAGGTTACCCCCAGCAGGTTGAACCAGCCATTATTTATTACACTTGACAAAATACGTGGCATTCATACTAAAATCTCTCAATTCTGAGTGCTTACATTGCAACATATGGTGGAATAGGGAAAAGAGTGTTGAAAAGAGTGTAAACAAACTGATGTTATAGCCGTTGTGATGTGCTGTCTATTTTCAAATTTGAAACTTGACACCTTTATATGACACCTGTTGGGGCATGTTTTGTATAATTTCCCTTATTCCCCTTACTAAGTGTATGGTATGTTAATTTGTGCATACTAAATGCTAAAACAGCATACTATTACTACATAGGCAATACTGTCTTCTACTTTTTGTGATGTAAAATTGCAGGAGCTAAACCCACGAGTGCAGATGTCAGGGCAATTATTTACGACACAGCGGTGCTTCATAGTAATATGTATGATCTTTGATAGGCCTTTTATGCCAACTCTACCAACTTTATATTAACGCAATTAACAAATAAAGTACATGCTTTTAATAGGTATAACTAATGAGTAGTGAAACAAATACAGAGTTGTAATAATAGACACAAAGATGTTACTTGTAATCCTTTAATTCTCTTTATTTTCAAAGCCTTACCTTTTAAAATCCAAGATTACTTAATGTGACAGTGCTTTGTTAATGTCAGAAGCAGAAGTCACTTTTCAGAGGATTCTCCCGAAACAGAGAAACTCACAATAAATCACAGAGCCATATTGTTATTGTACAACAGAGCACACACCGAGATAAAAAAAACCAACGTATTTTTGAGGTAGCCACACATCTGACTGGACAGCATCAGTCATATATCTTTGAACTGACCCCCTGTGTATTTTTAAGGCCTTTTCATAACACACATAAACAACAGCAAGGCACAGGGGTCAGAGGTCACCTCATATGTAAACTTGAGGCTTTCACTTTTGTGAGCAGGCATTTTAGGGGCAGCTCCTCCTCCGCATCCCTTTCACTTCTCAGCACTCACAAAGCCACACAGTAAAATATCAGCACCTGCAAACTCAGAACTAAAACCCGCCCGTCATTTCAACAAGTCCACCAGAGATTTTTAAACCACACAATCAAGAAGTGGAATGACAAAAGAGAAAATTTAGGTTTGAGAAGAAGTTCAGTTTTGTTCAGCTCAGTGCTCCAAGGTGCTACTTTGTGGTACAAACCATGGAGCTGTATGGCAATTAAAATGACACACACTGCTACAAAATTATACTCAAACTTACTGGCACCAACTTGCACTACTGCTGCAACGCTAAGCACAGTATTAGTTTCCTAAGACTAGCTGAGACAGTTTACAACAGACAAATCTTTTTTCTGGAGCAGAATGCAGCAGGCCCAACATTTCTACTAAAACTGATCAAACTGAAGCTGTATTGGGCTGTAAATGGGCTGTTTTGACGACTCAGCAGCCAGGGAAACACTTGTCTGCACAGTGAAACACAATAAAAAAAACATAAAACTGAATATATACACCTGGAGGAAGCACCATCACAAACACAGTGACAGAATCTGTTTGTTTAACAGAACAAACAAAAGCTCAGGAAAATAAAGCAGCTATAAAGCATGATACCTCACATAATTATAATTACTGGGGGGTAAAAAAAGATAAAATATATGTCTGGAAAGCTACATATCTCAAGTTAAAGTGACTGAAAATAAAAATACCAAATACCAAAAAGCATTCACATGGCTACAATTGCTGTCCATATTCCAGATTATTTAAAAATGTAAAAACAAGAAAGAAAGTGCTACAGAAAAGAAATTCCAGGCCCAACTCTGACAGAACTGAGAGTCCAACTTCATCAAATCAAATCCTCAGGTAAAATAAGCAGCTATACCTGATTCAATGAAGGGAACAACAGAAAGCTTTCATCAAGGAATAAAAAAATCGGGCTGCACAAAAAAGAAAGATTTGGGATTTTTCAAGTTTGGTCTTGAAATGTTGCAAACTGTTTAAACATTTTGTTTAAATTGCAGGTTTTCTAAACAGTTTAACATTTTTTTTAAAAAAAGAGAGTAACTCATTATATTAAATGAACTAGAGAGAAAAGATCTACTATTCATTCAGTTACTTAAAAAGAATATTGATGGATATACAAATTAGATTGTATACCATATTTTGTGTCGCACACAACTTCAAAACACAGCTCCCTCAGAGGAAACTGTTTAATTCAATCAGAATTTTTGTGTGGTAATAATTGCAATGCTCAATATTTTCTCAAATAATTGTGCAGCCATTATGGTAATTCTGATATACCTACAACTAAATCACTGAACTTGAGATCTGTAAAATAACATTGCACAGCCTGGAGGCCAGATCTCAGTGGGGTGGATTTGGGGTTTTTTTTCTGTCAGAATTGGGCCAACAAGGTTGGAGGGGAATATGAGCTGGAACCAACCCGTTCCCTGATTTAAATAACCTTTGTAAAAGAAGGCAAAATTACAACTTCTTATAAAGAAAAAAGGACTCAAGAAACAATTCAACATCAAGTGTGAAACAGCACAGTTAGGCTCCCGTTTTATCTTCTCGCCATCGGGAGACATTAAAACATAACTGGGTCGGGGCTAGAAAAACATGAAGCAAAAACGTAAGACAAAGAGAAACAAACGCTGGAAACATGCGATACACTGAAGTTTTCTTTTTGTCCAAGTGAAGACAACAATAAAAAAAAAAAAGAAGAAGTTTGGCTACTTGTGGTTAAGTGCAATTTCTCTTGTGTGGTGAGGGTTGGAGAGGCTGGTTGGCATCTAGAGGTCACTTAGTGGAAGTGCTGCTGGCAGTGGATCTTCTCTTCAGCCTGGTCCAGAAGCTCCAGCATCCCCTGGATGATGGCCTGCAGCGCTCGGCCCAGGTCCTCCCCGCTGTAAGGCTTTCCAAGAGGAGGCACATGAACGAAGGCAGAGCGACCGTGGCTCAGGTACAGAGACGTGTAGTAGGTGAAATCACATAAATACCTGTTAGGGAAGAAAGCAGAGCATCGAATGACTGTAAGTCTCTGCATACCTACACCGTAGATTAGCCGTACTGTACACATGGGCGCACACTGAGCCCTCATTTGCCAGATCACAACATCAGTTGGCATACTTTAAGGGATAGTTCGGGTGTTTGGAAGTGGGGTTGTATGAGGCACTTAGTCATAGTCAGCGTATTACCTACAGTGGATGACGGTTCGCACGCCTCCAGTTTGGAGAAGCAGACAGGAGTACCAGCAAGGAAGCAAAGCAATGTACTGCTGTGGACGGGAACGACTTTGGTGAATTGGCCAAACTAACCAAAGTCACACAATAACACAATCTAACTAACCGATCGAGGCAGCGGTAGACCAGCAGCACTCGTGTTCTGCGAGGTAAAATTACAGGTTTCTTCAATGGAGTCTGGTGGCTTTTGCAAGATAGATACGACTTAAGTTCCCCGTCGGAAAGGGCTGTCTGACGGTGAAGTAAACCAGCGGAAATATTCTAGCGTACACTTTTAGGTGGCTAAAATACGTTTTGCTGCCGGCCCCGTCCACAGCAGTACATCGCTTTGGTTCCGTGCGGTAACTCCTGTCTGCTTCTCCAAACTGGAGGCGTGCCGACCGTCATCTACTGTAGGTAACACACTGACTATGGATAAGTACCTCATACAACCCCACTTCAAAACACCCGAACTATCCCTTTAATTACATCATTTTTACTATCAGATCAGATCAGATCAGATCAGATCAGATCAGATCAGATCAGATAAACCGACACTGTTGATATCTTTACTACAGCCTGACTAACATCTCGGTATGGCTGGTTCATTCTAGCTTATCACATCACGCTTACATCACGCTTATCACGCTTACATCAGTTATCAGCACATTTGTCGGCTGGTAAGTAACAAGAAATTCTAGTACAGAAATGCCAAAGTTACACTCAGTTGTCAGTGTTTATTTTAGGTACACCTAGCTAATGCAGCTCTAATACAACAGTCCTGCTATAAATCCTCCCTTCATGAAGGTTATAATGTTCAGTTCTGATTAAGACAGATTGAATAGATTTGAGTTCCTACTACTTTTGCTGGTCATTGCCCCCACTCGACATAGACATCAGTTTGATCAGACAGTTAAGAATCTTGGCGTTACGTTCGATTCACCTCATTCCTCTGATCAGCACATTAAAGACATCACAGAGATTGCCTTCTTTCACCTATACGCAACATAGCTAAATTCAGGTCTTCTTTATCCATGACTGATGCAGAGATCCTAATTCACGCCTTTGAATCATCCAGACTGGATTATTGTAACGTTTTGCTATCAGGCCTGCTCAGTCTTCAAATTGTTCTGAACAACGCAGCAAGAATCTTAGGGTGCTTTCACATCAGCGGCCCGGATCAGAGAGCACTTGAACCCAATGTCCGGGTCATTTGATTAGTGTGAACGCTCCGTACCGTACTCGGGCACGGTTCGTCGATCCGTACTCGAGTTCACTTGAAAAGGTGGTCTGGAGTACGGTTCATGTGCAATTGGGCACGGTTCGCATCAGGTGTGAAAGCCAACCGTACCGAAACACGGAAGTGGACCGCCATTTAACGCGAGTAACGTCAGCAGTCAGCGAGTAGTTGTGAAAGGGCAGGCTTTTTTCAACGCCACCGGTCTCCTCTGAAATCTGCGTATGCGCGCAGCATGTGCCGATCTCATCCTCTGAACTGCTAGGCCGTGGGTGATGAAGCAGGAAGGCAGGCGAGAGGTTCCTTAAAATATAGCATAGACAATAGTATTTATTGCATGTCTCTCTGTCCGGGGAGAGGGATCAATCCTCTGTTGCTCTTCCTGAGGTTTCTTCCATTTATTTTCCCGTTAAAAGAAGTTTTTCTTTCTGTAAAGTGTTTTCATGTCTCTATCCCTCAGGAGCTGAAGCATGTGATCCAGAGGAGAGAGGCAAAACATAAGGCTGATTCTAACTGTAAGAAATAACGTAAATAATTACCTTCCAGCGTCTTTGGAGACAGACACAGCTACTCCAAGCCCCGAGGCGGTCACTCTCTTACAGACTGATTCCATGTCAATAACCGAGTTGATACAGTCCGGGCCTCCCACAATGCAACACTGTGAATCAGGACAGAAGCTGCTGTTGTCGAGGCCCTTGTAGCCGTGATTTCTGCCACACTTCTCCAACGTGACAGTGGTGGCCATACCCGAGACTCCAACATGAACAACCAACTGGCAAACAAAGAGATGGATAAAATACAAGTCAGAATGTATAGACATTACAATATATCTGTGGCAGCTCTCTGACTTCTCTGCTTGTTTGAACCTGAGGTGTCTATAAAAAAGGAGCAGAAATCCACTTATATATTTGACACAAAACACAGATCTGAAACTACTAAACCAGAGCTGATATGGACCCCTATGAAACCCGAGTATCCGTTTTCACATTTTTAACGAGCTTGCTTCGGAGCCACACTCGAGCCAGTAATGTGCTGCATAATTGTATGTAATTTGATTTAACGCAGCATGCATTTGTCATTATCTGATTGTTCTCAGGGCCCGGCGGATCCAATTATAACTTACATTTGCTTTCACACAACACCTGAAAACTGTAAATAAAATCAGACCTAACCTGGAACTGAGGCAGACACCAGTTGCTGTATTGCACCTTTAAAAGCTGAATAATGTGGAGAGGTAACACCACGTTCTCCTCTTACCAGTGGATGATACTTCTTCCATAACGAAGGAACCAAACTCTGGACAGTCTGGTACTCAACGGGGACCTCGGATACATGCAAGTCCACTTCAACGCCCAGTCCGAGCTTCTTCAGTTCCTATCAGGACAAACAAAAACATGTAAGCTGAAATACTTTCTTGTATTTCAAAATAGATGTATTATAGCATATTACACTGATGAAGGTGACTAGCTCAGAAAAAGCTAGTAGGTGGACCTTTGAGTTTAGATAATACATGTGTTATGAAACTATAGTAAATAACATTGGCAAACAAAGTGTATTCCTTTTTGTAGAATAGCGACTTTTTTTTTAATCCTTTTTCACTTCTCCAATTGTGAATTAATTTGCTAAACGCCTGCTCATTGCTCTCTCTCATCAAACACTCACTGCCCACTGACATTATGTCCTTACATTTGCCTGTTGTCAGCTGAAGGGTGCTATAGCAAAAGATTTATTATCTTAAGTTTAAAAAAATATTTTCAATCACAATCAGATCAAATCTTTGGATAATTGTTTTGAAACGTACTCTTTATACTGTACATTTGCAAATTCCTTGGTCAATATTTTGCCCATTCCTCTTTGTTTTAAAACACTGTACAGCTCTTTTCATTTTAAAAACAGATACATTTCATACATTTTTATATATATATATATATATATATATTTTATTATAAATTTCTATTTTAGATTTATGATTCTTGACTTTTACGTACAAATGTACCGAGCAATTTATGTAAAATAAACAACTTCTGATAAAGCATATTCAGAACCAAAGATAATAATTCATGGCCAAACGTTTCTGTAAAATGTTATTTAGCACATTTTTGGTAAATTTTGAAAACCAAGCAGGTAAATGTCCTTTTTGCGCATTTCTTAGAGGACAGATGTCTCTCACTTGCCTATGTAATACTATTATTTATTACTTATCTTAAAAAACGTGTAATATGAAAACCAGACAAATGTAATTGCAATACTCAACCGTCTTCATAAAGAGTATAAGAAAAGCAAGAAATAAAAGATGCAATCATACATATTATAAGTAAGATAAATTGTCAGATTCACAGCCAGTGGGCCGACACCTCCCCCCCGTCTCCCTGCAGGACAAACAGCCCTGGACACTGACCCCCACTAGTATTGAAAAGAGGCTTGTTTGACCACGTCTGTGACCCCGCCACAAAGCGGCCTTTTGTTTGCCTTTAATATCCTTATCAAGTCCGTCTAGACACCCTGACAACCACCGTCATCCCCCACATGCAGTTTCCCCAGCAGGGAAACACGCTGCTGCACGGTGTGACGCCGGCCGGTAACCATCAGAGCATCATGGAACCGCCACAAAAACAGCCTAAACGTGAGAAATTCATTTTGAAAAAAGTCACACCTACTTTTATTATATATTATATTATAAGACTATTTATGCAGACTGTCAAGTCTTCAAGACTCAAAACATGATGAGCTTTATTAGGTTGGTGTGCCACATTTAAGAGGTGATCAGTGTTGATGTTTTTTGCCCAGAATGAATAAAAAGCATTTGTTTGTTTAGCCTTGTTTGACTATATCTAAAAAAAATGCTAAATAAGTCAAGAAAGTAAATTGTATTTAATTACAAACACATGAATTACAACAGTGTGATTTTAATCTAAGAACCCGCACATACTGATTCCTATTTGATTTAATTTAACACCACAGAAAAAAATATATAAATATGAGCATTAATACAGCAATAGAGTGGTAAAACACACCTGTACTGCTACCCAGCTGGCGTTGACCGTGTGCTCTCCAAATGGCCCAAAACCTGCAAAACACGTATTTTATATTGGTTGCTGTACTGCCTTTACATGAACAACTATGGCGTCTGTACACATAATTAGCTAAAATTAGCATCTGCACAAACAGAAATGATAAGAAACCATATACTGTCTGCTCTTCCAACAATTGCATTTCTGGTGGGATCACTTAGATATATCTGTAAAAAATAACAAATAAATTTCATATGCAAATACATTTCATTCTGGAGAAGCAGATATCGAATGTAGTGCACCTTCCAAAAGTCTCACTGTACCTTCTGTGTTATTGTTGTTAAGGCTTGAATACAGATCATTTAAAATGTTTTATAGTATGACTGCTAGATACTATCAGCAATTGCATTGTGATTACTTGAATATTGCATTTGCAATATAAACTGTCATCAGTATACAGACATAAACCTTCCAAAATACGAGATTTTCATAAAACATAAACACTCCTATAAAACGAATTGAAATGCCTACAGTGCTGCTTTCCTTGTTTTACTAAATTACTAAATTACTAAATTAAAATCAATCACTATCACTAAAAGTCCCTCCATGCATCACTCCATATGACCTATATACAATCGCAGCATTAGCCCATGGATATTAACTGAGGCTTGTTTATGTAGGGATCTATAACGGATCCCCTTCCACCACCCTTCCAAGGGGTCAGTGGGTCCCTGGGGGGTGGGTGGAGGGGGATCAGTCTGTCTGACAGGCTGCTGAAAAGGAGCAGAGTGAGAGGCCGGCAGCTGCCAGCCGGCACGCTATTGTGAAGGTGCTGTTCCCAGGCAATCTACACATCTCGTATCAGCTGGGGCGGAGAGCTTCTGCACCCCTTTGTGTCTGAGAAGTCACTGCTTCTGTTATCCTACACAGATTCAATGTTCAAGACATAGTTTGTGCAATTAGAAAATATTCTATTTAATTGGCTGGAAGTGAAGTTGCAACGAGTCTTGTTTGGGGGGAAAACAACCCTGAGTAATATATCAATATTCACTGATATATTCATATCACTGTAATCATTACTTGGGAGTTTTGTCATTTAATTAATAGTGATGCAAAATGTGTTTCCTAAAATCAAACATGCAAAGCAGCTTCTACGACAGATTAGGAGGCAGTCGGAATATAGCAGCTGTAGGTCCAGACTTTCATATTATAATGCAAAGCAATGTGATTAAATCTGAAAAAAAAAATGGATGAGCTTCCATACAGAATCCAATACTGTAGGATATAAATACTGGAAAACAAGCATGGGTATGTTATTATGTTATTTAGCTACTTTTAACCACTTTGCCCAGCTATGTAATGACAGAGGCCTGATGTTGAGAACAAGTCCAACTGTTGTGAAACTCACAATACAAAGCCAGGAAGAAGAAACATGTCTATGTCATAAAAGTTGAAAATGTTTTCACTATCACTACAAAACACCTCCCTATAAGATACTCCATGTGAGTCCTACAAAAAATATTAGAGTAAAGGGTAACAACAAGAGTCTTATAGATTGCTCATTTATGGTTGCTCTGTCTGTCGTTTCTTATTGCTGGAACACATATTAAAGTCACAGTTAATAACTAGGCTATATCTTTGATATCATGAGAATAATAATAAACATAATGTTATTGACATAACTTTGATTGTGTTATTGTCTCTATGAGTGACAGCCATCATTAACGTGTTTCACAAAGAATTAAACAATTGCAACATCTGTAGAGATTCAACCAGCATTTAATATCTACTGAATGATGTTATATATATTTGTATTAATGCTTAGCGTTGTTTTGTTTGATGTGGCCCTTTGAAGAAAGACAGGAAACAACAACAAAAAGGTAATTTCCCCCAGCTTGTCAGTAGCGTTAATTATATAAATACCTTGTATAGAAAATAGCTGAATATCAGCGACACGTTGTTATAACAGCTGTAAGCAGCCCGTTTCTTTCAGCTGTCTGCACACAGTGCAGCAGTGACCGCCTGACGCCATTAACGTCAGCAGCTGTCATCTCCACAACTTTTTCCTCCACTTTCACCCCGATGTTCAGTTTTCCGACAACAATGGCGGGAACAAGAAGACAAACCTGTAACGACCACAGCCCGTTTACTGTTGTCCATCTCCCGTCCCTGTCGCAGAGGGTCCGTCGCCTTTTTTTCCGGTCTTTATTCTGAGCCAGGACCGTAAAGAGAGAGAGAGTCGATCCCCTCCGAGGCTGAAGGCTCCGTCTGCCACACACAAATGAAAAAGGCGGCCCTACTGCTCCCTGGAGGCTGCGTGAGACGTGACGTGAGACGTTACGTGACTACGTCAGCAATTAGGACGTCAATGACGCAATGAGCAAATAGATAGTGTACGATTAATAAAGGTGTGCAGAGATGCCATTACCGTAGTAGCTCACCTGGTAGAGCGGAAGCCCCATGTTTTAAAGCTAAATCTTTACTTCAGGGGCCGAGAGTTCGAGTCCCACCTGCGGCACTTTGCTGCAGGTCGTTCCCTCTCTCTCCGTCCTTTAATAACTATCTAATTTACAATCAATAGTGGAAGAAAAACCCGATATACATTCAAAAAAAACAAAAGTGTGCAAAAACTTAGCTACATCAAAGAACTACCGTACACACTAAATATCATTTAGTTTTTAAGAAATAAATAACAAATAATGAGAAATAATACACGAAAAGACAGTATGAAAAAATACTGAGACACAACAGAAAGCTTTACCAACAAACCAACAATTTAGATGTAGATCCAAAGCATGTTTTACCACCCTTAGGATTTCACATCTCTTTTTCTTTTTTTTTTTTTTTTTGTCTTTCTACCTCAGTTTTATTCCTGACTGAGTGAGGGAGGCTTTGAGACTTTTTTTTTAATTTAAATTTTTATTTGGAGACATTGACACTTTACATGTTCAAGGGATGTACATGTTCGTAGCATGATGTAGTCAGCAGCATGTTCTTAAAAGAGTGTTTCCATTTTTTTTGTGTACATGTTTTTCTTTTCTTATATATATATATATATATATATATATATATATATATATATAAATATAGTATAAGGATTTCCACATCTATCTTTGGATTTTTATTTTATTTGGATTTTTTTAATTTTTATTTGGAGACATTGACACTTTACATGTTCAAGTGATGTACATGTCCGTAGCATGATGTAGTGAGCAGCATGTACTTAAAAGAGTGTTTCCATTTTTTTTGTATACATCTTTTTCTTTTCTTATATATATATATATATATATATATATATATATATATATAAGGAGTTCCACATTTATCAATACAAAACCCCTCCCTAGATCACTCCAATCAGAGTATAATCACAATATCAATATCAAAGTAATGGTTATAATATCCCACATTTATGGTTGCTCTGTCTTTTATTATTGCTGGAACACACATTAAAGTGACCGTTAATAACTATATATTTGATAACATGATAATAATAACAACCATAAACTAATACCTTATTTGGGGGATAGTACATGTATCACCAACTTGTTAGTGCTCCGCTTTTACCTAAAGATATGAAGACAGTAAATGTTTGTCAGTGCCTGTTGTCGCCAGCAGAGGGCAGCATGTTAAAACACAGCCGTGATACAACACCGAGGCACCGGAAACTAACCAGAAGAAGAAGAAGAGTAGGTGGTTAAAATCGTGTCAGTGAAGGGCCGAGACAGCAAGTGAGACTCAAAATAAAAAAAAGAGATATAATCACAATGGTGAGTATTTAACCGTGGTGTTCAGATAAAACCTTGATGGTTTAGATTCCTAGTAGCACGCTTGAGCTAACGCTAGCTGTGTTAGCAGCTGCCGGGTCACACAGCTAATGATGCTCAGTGTGCTAAGCTAAGCTAACGGAGCTAACGCTAACTGGGGCTAAATTCAACATAATCGACACAGTGGGTTGTTTTTTAAAAGCTTGCAGACTAAACACGCAGCTATAGAGAACCTCTATATCGTCATGAAGCGGTGATACAAGCTTATTTAACTTGAAACTCTGGTAGTTTGTTGTCACCTCTATGGGGAGGAGGACGGTCTGCAGCACACAGTGAGCTTTAATAGACTGAGCCACTTTCATTCCGCACACTACAAAAAAAAACTTCTCCACCTCAGCTCTTATCCTGCATTATACTCCATATCTGACATTTCCTTAATATCTATATCTCCTATACTTAATCACCCAGCACTATATCACTTTCTGCACTACATTCACTTCTTCTTTAAATAGTCCTGTATCTAAGTTGTTTACCCTGCACTATATTCATTTTTAACAGTTCTTCTGCACATTGCATATTTTGTTTTATACTCTGTATTACTTACATGTGTCTTGTTACTACTTGTGTCGTTTTACTAATATTTGTACTACTCACCTGTGACGTTTTTACTAACATGTGTACTACTCACCTGTGCCGTTTTTACTAATATGTTTGCACTATGGAACTGTGGTGCTGGAAATTTGAATTTCCCTCGGGATCAATAAAGTTACTATCTATCTATCTATCTATCTATCTATCTATCTATCTATCTATCTACCTTGCATAGCGTAAAGTGTGGCGAGTTAGCAAACACTGCTGGTGATGGGTCCTTCAGGCAACATGGTGTCTGTGTGTGAAGGTGAAAACTTGTAACGTTAGTCCTGGAAGTCACTCAGGTAACTAGATCATGTCGATGGCAGGTGAATTCCTCCGTGTGACCTGTTTTTCTGTCATTTCGCAGCTTCCACTGTCTCTGCTGAAGACTGCCCAGAACCATCCCATGGTGAGGAGACACTCAACTCTTTCTGCTGTCAAGGAGCTTATGTCGTCACTGTAAACCTGACATGTTTTACTGTCGATTATCTATACAGATTAATAATAATTTAGCCTGTAAAGTGTTAATCATTGTTAGTAAAGTTTATTTCAAGGTGTGTGAGCAGAAAGTTATCAGTGAAAAAAAATTGCCTAAAGACTGAAAGCAGTCAATATCATTCATGGTTTCTAATTTGATGTAAATGTAAATATTTTAGAGCTATCAATCGGTAAAAATATTTATTAATTATTAATCGCGTGATTGTCCATAGTTAATCGTGATTAATCGCATATTAATCACACATTTTTTACCTGTTCAAAATGTACCTTTTAAGGGAGATTTGTCAAGTATTTAGCACTCTTATCAACATGGGAGTGGACAAATAGGCTTGCTTTATGCAAATGCTTTGAAATACTTTTACAAGGCACTGTACATCCAATCTTATTTTGTTTGGTTACGGGTAATACCATGAGAAAATGTGTGCTCTAGCCTCCGTCATCCATCCGGCATTGCGTCGACAAGACTCTAAAGCAGCTGGTTGTTATTTTGTGTCCTTTCTGTCCTCAGCTGGTGGAGCTGAAGAATGGAGAGACGTACAACGGTCACCTGGTGAGCTGTGACAACTGGATGAACATCAACCTGAGAGAAGTCATCTGCACCTCGCGGGTAAAGCTGAGCTCTGCTCTCACTTCTCTGCTGTCACCAAAACTGTAGACAGTGTTTCTTACTGTAAGGAAGGAAAATCAGACATCTGTGTTGTCCAGTGTTTACATGTAGATTTAGCTGTAGGGGTCAGTGTTGTCTGCTGTAGATTAGGTGTATCCCTCTGAAAATGTTTATAGCCGGTAACCACAGACGCTTCTAACAATCACTCCATAGCACATATATTAAAGCTTTTTATGTTTTTTTTGGCCTGTAAATAATTACACAAGCGACACAAGAAAGAAAAAAATGTCAATCACTCCCATCAAAGCGGTACAATAGAAACCAGTACAACCTAGCATAAAGATCTTCTCCAGACCGAAAAGGCGTAGACTGAAGCTTGTTGTGCCCACCCTTTTTACAAAAAGTGGCATCATGATTAGGATGCATTGACACCCCTCACCGCACCGCTCTTAACAGGATGGAGATAAGTTTTGGAGGATGCCTGAGTGCTACATCAGAGGAAGCACCATCAAGTACCTGCGAATCCCAGACGAGATCATCGACATGGTGAAGGAGGAGGTGGTGTCGAAGGGCCGCGGACGTGGAGGCGCCCAGCAGAACAAACAGCAGGGCAAAGGAAGAGGAGGAGCCGGCCGAGGTGAGCGGAAACACTCGCTGCTCATCAGACGGACTGCTCCCGGGGGCCGTTGTTTGTGCCTGTTGTCATAATCTGAGGCCCAATCTCAATGTCCACACTCACAGACTTTGTCCTTGAGGGTTTAGGGTTGTCCCACTGTCAAATCGTCAAGTCCTTGAGGGCTCTCTCGCAGACATTTTGAGCCCTTTATGAACACTTTCCGTAAGTCTGCATTTGTGCAGACTTACGGAAAGTAACGTGATATGTCGGCGCAAAGTGCTGTTCCATTCATATTCATACCATTATCATTATAAGCCCTTGCAGCCTCTCACACCCAACCATTTACCAGGTGACAACAGTCAAGTCCCCGAGGGTTCAGGGTTTAAGGCCTTAGGGGGGGACATTGGGATTGGGCCTGAATATTGGCACGCCAGTTTATGGTTGTTTCAAAATGTCTCTGCTATTATAAAGTCCACACACTCTCAGGAGCATCGAGGGTTTTGCCCAAAACATTTGTAAGAGGGCTCAAGATTTTTTGTGTATTTTTTTGAGCATCAGTTCCTGAATTGTTGTCACGTTAGCACCCTAATCACTCAAAGTAGACCTGTCTTAGATTGGATGGCTTCATCTTTCCTTATAAAAAAATCTGGCAAACTGCGATCTGTCTGAACAATAATTATCACAGTTAACAAAAATGAACAGACGTTTCTGTTTCTCTGTGCAGGTCTGTTTGGCGGTCGTGGCCGAGGAATGACTGGTCCCGGTCGGGGCCAGCAGCAGCAGCTGCAGCTGCAGCAGCAGGATAAGAAACCGGGCAAACCACAGGGAATGAAGAACCAGCACTGACAGACAACATTACACCTTCTACAACACATCCTGTTATTCAGAGTGATTTCTCCTTCAGTACATGAAGATAAAATTAACCCTCTGGTGTTTCCTTCTGCTGGGATGTTTGTCAGGACTGACCGTTGCAGAAATCACACCGGGAGACGTTAAGAGAAGCTGTGCTTTAGCACTGAATTTTGTTTTTTAGCATCTGTAAGTTGGTATTAACATTTTTTTAGTATGACCATACACCAGTGTATCAGACAGAGCTGACAGACTCCTTCTTTAGTATCCATTGATAATGTGTGTCATTACAACTTTGCAAGAACATTTTGTATCCTAAATCACATCGTATTATCCCAAAAACAGTTTTCCATCAGTTGGTACACTGGAATGAGGTTTTTATTTTTGTTATTTTTGTGAACTTGTCTCCTCAGGTAGTTTTCATTGTAAAGAAACTGCCCAGCCCCAACTTCTGTTGCATGAATATTATTTTTTAACTTGCTCTTTATGTTTGTGACATTCTGTAGTTTGTCTGCTGCGTCGTACGGTCCGATAACGACAGGTGGACCAGTAGACTGGCGGTCGGGGGGGGGCGAGAATTCAGTCCCTGAAAATTAACACTTTTGTTAAAGCATTTGTAAGACGTCACATTATGATTATGATCATTAGGATTTACAGGAAAAAAAAAAAAGATTCTCATATTCTTAAGTCTGAAATGGATAAGTCCAACGTGTGTCATGTTGGTTGGGTTTCATTTTATTTTTGTAACTAAAGACAATGTTGTAATTTATTTACATGAGACAATGAGAATAAAACAACTTTTGTTAAAGCGGTTGGATTTATTTAGAACAGTGTTCTTGCCTGCTATTTGTTCTGTTAGTCAAAACTATGTATACGGCTACACTCACCCACTTCTCTTGGATGAATGTGTCCTTTAAATTATATGGAGATTATAATTATTGATTTATGTGTTATGGATGGATGGATGGAAAAGATCCAAATGTAACCACATTTTCAGCAAATTTGCAGTCGCGTACATAAAAGAGTTCATATCTTGATTGGGACCAAGCTAATCTTTTTTTTTTTTTGGTCTTTAAAGTTTCGAAAAACACATTATCATGTAAACCTGATAAAAGGTTGGCGTAGGTTAACAAATCCTGATCTGCCTGAACACAATCTCATTTATCACACAATAAAAAGACAATTATGGAAAGACTGGACCAGCAGATCAATAATTTCTTTGTTGGATCAGACTGGAATTAAAAGTTGCTTTCATTCAATTTTAGTGACCATAATATATTAACCCCAAAAAAATCTATTCAAACTCAAAACAATATCAGTATGAATTGATTTATTGATTATTTGCACAAATGTAATCATTTCCAAATTTAATCATGAAGAAAAACAGAAATATGAACATTTACTGCTTGCAGATGTACAGTTGTGAAAGATTACTTGCTTTACATAAAATCGTCTGTTGGCCAGTACGTAAGCAGATTTTGGACATTACTGTGAGATCTGGACCTTGTAACACATTATTTATTATTAAAGAGTTCAGACATGTTTTGCTTTCCATTTCCTGATTTAGATTTTCTGAAACTAGAAGAGAAGAGTACAACCATATCCAGGCTTCAAACATCCCTGTCGTCACCCATCGGTGACGTCACAGACTATGACCATGATTTTCTAGAGTCTATAATCCCAAACATGATCCGACTGAACAACATAAATCAGATAAATCAAACCAAAACTCTCTAATCAATTCCAAGCAAGTTATATGTACTTAAATGTGTAAGAAAAATAAAATGCAAAATGTTAAGTATCATATTTTTTCTGTACTAGTTTATTGTACCACCATTACCCTAATTATCATATTCTGGTGGTCAATAGTAAAATACATTTTAGCTCAAAAATGTAAGAAGCAATCGGAGAAAAGGTAATATAAAACAGTTGCACAGTATATGCTTGTCAAAGTCATGCAACATTTTCTTGAGTAGATCTTGATATTTTCTTCAAATGAGCCTCAGAAAAATTCTTCAAATGATTTCTAATATAGTGACAAAAGGCAGTAAATGAGCAGCTGGCTCATGATAACACTAAACAAACTGCATATTCAAGGCTGTGTTTACTCAAGTTCAATCATTTTTGGTGTGCTTCATTGTCTTTAAGAGCCTTAAGGTCATTCTGTTAGTCTTTCATACATAATCATCACAGAAAAATCAATAAAACCACAAACAAATAAAAGAAAAAAAGTAAAATCTAACCTCATTCGTTTCGAATATGTATAATAAGCAATTAACCAGAATCTGAAGCGGTGCCGCTCATCCCTCCCTCATCCAGTCCTGTTTGGCTGTGACGGCATATTTCCAGGTCTCCACAATCTGGGACAGCAGCAGATTTTCAGGAAACTTGTCCTCTACGTAAGGAGGCACCTCCACTTCTTTACGTTCCATGTAGGCACACACCGTCGCTTTCACACTGAGAAGAAGGAAAAGGTGTGGATGATAACGACCATGTTTGCATACAGGAACCAGAACCCTTCAGCACCAGTGTCATGGTAGTTTCTCTTAACTACATCCTTTTTGTTTATGTTTTTCATTACTGTACATTTACTGTCGACTGGCCAGGGTTGTGATTGACAGCAGCCGACCACGGAGAACATATTACCAAAAATCCAAAGGTTTTCTCTCTGCTTCATAGCTCTAAGATAAAGCAGTCCAAGTTTATAAACATTAATTGAACAAAAATTAATCGTTTTGAGGGGCTTATTTCTTTAATCTATTATAGGGGCTATATGCGAGATTGGGAGCATTTCTATTGCCTCCGCACGGCTCTCAACATGGCGACAGCTGAGCCGGTGGCTCGCAGCTAACGGTGCTAACAGTGCTAATAGTGAAAATAAGGGCAACACTGCTGACGGAGATAACAGTTTTAACCTGGGGTGGAACCGGAGGGTGAGTGCTACGCTTCGCAAAAGCGCAGTCGGTCGGGACGGCGTTTTCAGCTGTGACCACCATATGAGAGCAGTGCATGTGAGCTAGCCAGTGGGGCACGCTCGAACATGCTTTAAAAGCATGTGTGGTCGGCCCAGCTATGGGCACGGAAAAGCTCGGATTACAACACACACAGAGGGAGGGCGACTTCATTCTCTGCTCAGGTAGATAGTACTCCTCTATTACTCCTGGCTATATGTCCAGGCTGTAGCCAGCCTCTTGACAAATACAGAACAGGCTCCCTTCACAACAAGTACTTAAGAAAAGGGGTGGATGTTTCACAAAGTGTGCATACTTCAAATTCCACACTTTCAACCCCTTAACATACAGTCCCCCCACCTCCTTTACCCCTTTAGCTGCTTTAAGTTTGTTATAATCATCTATCTGTTTGATAGTATCACATATTTATTCTAGTAAATAGTAAAGAGTTAATAGTAAAAAGTCGCTGCCCTGATCGGTTCACACAGCCACGTCCATATTTTTGAGGAGGTCATGGTCTGACATCACTACAACCACTGCAGATATCTTTCTGTGTGTTATATTATAAAACTGCTCAGATATTTGCTAAAATGCAGACACAAGATGATCACAAGCAACGGGACACATTCCAACTTCTGGTGTTAAAAGACAAAACAATGAAGTCTGAGCACCTCCTTGTTGCTGAAAAACACAAGGTAAATAGGATGTTTAGGATTTTCTTTGAACTGTTGCTGTCGGGGAAGCGCTACCACAGTCATAGGGCCAGAACGGAGAGGCTACAGAGGAGCTACTTCCCTCAGGCCATCCGAATCCTGAAAGAGGATCCAAGACTTCATGTTTTATATAGCTGCATCTTTCCAAATAATATTGAGATATTTTAGATGTCTATTGCACAAAATTCAGCCTGAGAGATCTTTGGGAACAACTGCGCTAACAAGGAAAGATTTAGTTTAACAGGTTTACCTCCAGGATGGCTTGTAGTCGTCGGTGGCCCTCAGGCGGCCCAGACTCAACAGGAGGAACTCGTGCATCTCAAGCAGCCAATGGTCCACGTTTCCGCTGGACACGAAGCCTTTCAGCTCATTCTTGTCTTCCTCTGTCAGCGCTGTCAGGTACTCAGCTGGATACCCCGAAAAAGGCTCCTTTTTATAGAAACATGGAGGGAGGTATTTTACATATGTGTTAAATTACAGTGTATATTCTGAGTAAAATGTTTTGTTTGAAGTACACACTGAAATGAGCCAAAAAATAAATGGACGAATGACTGAAAATATTATTTAGACAAAACCGGCAATAGCATAAAGTTTTCTTTAGTAATTTTCTATTCAGTGCTCTTGTTTTACATTTAACTAGCCCCCCAAAAATGCTGCAAAAGCAACACTTACCCTCTTGAGACGCAGCATGTTTTCAGATTTGAGGGACGAGAGGAGTTGCCAGAGAGAAACACAATGTCTGAGGTTGCATCTGCCCAGAGCCTGAAGAAACAACACAGCAGAGTAAACAGTCTGTTCCACACAGTTAGAGAGAAAAGAAATTAACTTACACCTACAGTTTATTATCTTTAGTTTTGGGGTTTTAAGGATATAATTAAGATTTATTTTTGGGAGACTATTTTACTTGTGTTAATTTGGATGATTGATATAATTTATTAATGGTAATTGATATATTCTTTATAGTTTAAAATGTCCTTATATTTGTTTAGATGGGGAACTACATAACTTGGTGCAAATTGCCTGTAGTTTTAGTAATTGTTAAGGTAAGTGATTCATTACTTTACTCACGACCAGAAAGTAGTTATGATGCATAAAAGGATAGCTTCACAATTTTTAAGTTCATCTGTCTTAAAACAATAGTCGGGTGCCCACAAGAACACTGAAGCAGGTTTTGCTTGCTGTCAACAGTCCTACTGTTTATATTAGCCAATAAGAGACCTCTTCCTAATGTGCTTACAATGTAAGTGATGGGGGCCAGTTTAAACTGACAAAAAATAACTGTCCCTCATCTTTAGGAAACCTTAACAGTCACTCCAGACAAAGAGGCTGCGTATGCATCGACCTGCAATATGTCACGATCGATGTGGTTGGCCATCTTCAGGATGTCCTGGAGGTAAGTGACCATCGACATCGTGGGATCACCACCAGTCATTGAGAGGAAACCCAGGAGCAGCTCCGTGATCTTGAGCGCCTCGCACACCTCGCTGTAGGAGTCCAGCTCTCTGGACAAGGCGTTCCGGGCCAGAGAGGACAGGGTGTCCTGAAGAAAACAACAAAGTATGAATGAAGCCTGAAGCCATAATCTTAAATCATTATAATCAATGTACATAACATCTGTCAAACTTCATAGTTAAAGTTGACTGAATGTTTGAACATTTCACTTTCACTTTACAATCAGCTGATCATTCGTGTCCCATTTTCACAACGTGCAGTCACATTTTCACTGTACAAATGTAGTAGTTTTAAACCCAACCATGATTTTTTTCCTAAACCTAACTACGTGGTTCTGTTGCCTAATCCTAAACAAGTGTTTTTGTTTAATTCACAACATTAAGCACTAGTTTACTGTGAGCGAAAAGTGACGCCGAGGGATCGTTATGCATGTGTTTACGTTTTGGATTGGATTAATACTTAAAGGTCATTTATCAAGCCAAAATATCAACAATTCTCTGGTTTCCGCTTGTCACATGAGAGGATTGACTGCCCTTCTGTTTTATATCATTGTAAATTGAATATCTGAATATATTCAGCAACTGGATTGCCAACTTCTTGCCTCAAATTTGTTCAGAAACATATTTTGGCGGACTGCTGAGGTGAAATAACTGAACGTTTACTTGCATATTTCCCCTGCTTCCAAATCGGGGGGCAGGAAATGCATCGTGTGCATAGTTGTGGGTGTTTTAGGAGCGTCGAGGATACACACATGACAATTGGAAGGATCCGTGACATTGGAACAGTCCTTCAACGGGAATTCATTATGTAGCATCCTTGAAATTCAGCCGTTAAAGGATCCTTCCTTGACTTTGAGAAACACCCCGTCTGTCTGTGTTTGTATGAGGTATGGGCGTGGCTCCCTCCTGATTACGCCTCATTCACCTCACCTGTCCAGTCTGCACAGCTGCCTTCCATCAACTCCTCAACTCCACAGTATACATGTATCTACCACAGCGGTAAGTTTGTCGTTCTTGGCCTCTCTGTTTTGTGTAATCAGTTATTTCTTCGTGCGGTTTGCTTATAAGCTGGCCCCACACTAAAAGACTTTTCAAATCTCACTATAAAGCAAGGAATCTCTGTCTGTGTGTTCTTCGCATATCTCGAGAACCACTCATCATATCTACTTCACGCGACACATTCAATATTAATAAACTTTGAATAAACAAGCAATAGCGCTCTGTGCAGCAGTGGGGGCGGGGCTTCAGGGCTCTGCGGACTGAGTTGAGCATGTCGTCAGCAGCGGGCCTTTACAGGCCGTAGCTTATTGACTGCAGTTCACTTTTGCTGTTGGATGCTGGATATAGTAACGTTACAACCAAACTCTTCTCCATTTCCCTGGAGTCAACGAGCAATGAGTGGTTTGCGACAACGTTGCAAGCAGCAATACCGGAGCCCAAGCGATCGGGCTGTTCTGAATGGCCACGTGCTCTGAATGGCCATGTCACGAACGGGCACTGCACTAGTGTTAGCAGATGTTGAAAATGGTAGAGACCCACACAGAACGTCATGCAACGATAACTTTTAACAGTTTTGTTCCTTTTGTGTGGAGAGCAACAATTTGCCATTTTGCTTCCTCGGATGTCCTCGGGGTTCCCCCCTCACAACAGGATATTGGATCGTAAATATTGAACATGTTTGATATTTGTAGTCCAGGATGGAATTCTGAGCAGATCGGGGGATGTAAAAAAAAACACTCTTAACATACCTCACACCACAGGAATATCTGGCAAGATCATCTTTAGAACCATTGCTAACCATTGTCGGAAGGGGCGAATCGGATCCAAAATCATCTGGATTCTTGTGTAGTGTACTGTGTTTGGGTCCTTCAATTACTGATCGTGACACCCTGAGCTCTGGTAACTTGTGATAGACATTTTCACTATTGTCTGATGCTTGATAGACAAAAAATAACCAAATAGCTTAATTGTTAATAAAATAATCTTTAGCTGCAGCCCTAGTAGATGTATTTCGCGTCTTTGAGCTCCGGAAAAGCGCTATAGAAATCGAATATATTATTATTATTATTATTATTTCCTTAAAAGCATATAATATGTACAGTATTTGTGTTTTTGACAAGGTAAATGTGAGATGAAACACATTTAAGGGAAATCTACCTGTATAATGTAATATGTTGCCATTAACTTACCTGATGCACTTTTCCTTTAACAGCTTTGAAAATAGTGTCATAGTCTCTCTCTTGTGTGTTGACCAGAGTGGGAATCCCCTAAAATAAAGCACAAAATGAAGTGACTTTAGTGAAGCACGGAAATAATACTGTAAAATAAGTAAGGAAACACAGAGCAGATGCAATGACAAAAAAGTCAAATACGATGTTACGATTTGCTTGGTGAAAATGTCTTACAGTGTTGTTAACCAACACAATGAATACGATCTAGGTTTGTACAAAACATTATGACAGCCCAGAACAAACCAAGTCAAAAGGGCTGGTTAAGCTTTTGTGTGTCCATTTATGGTCTTGCCATTTGCCTTTAACCAATCCAGGCAGTGTGGACTCACTGTGCGGGTGATGAGGGGTTTTCCCTGCAGGAAGCGGGTGAGGATCTGCTGCTGGATCCTGGGCAGGTCATATTGTGATATCGTCTCATGGCCACGTTCCAAGCTGTACTGGCAGTTGGATAAAACCAGAGGAAGCAGGTCCTTGTCCAGTTCATAGCGGATCACATGCTGCTCCATTAGCTCTGCCACACTCACTTTGTAACTGCTGCAGACATCACAATGACATCAAATATGAACTTTTTAGTGCAGGAATGACATTTCTTTATCCAAACCAAAAAAACATATGCTCTTTTTATTCCACATTTTCATTTAAAAACTGTTCCAGACTTCTGGAATACAGCAATCATACAAACTTGTTTAAATTGATTGTCCATAATATATACTGTATATCTTGGTGCTGCTACAAAATGTATACATTTATGACTCAACAATGTTTGAGGATCATTACAGTGTTTTTGCATGTTTAGTTTGTTAACTAAAAGTCGGCATGTGCATTTTGGTGTTGAGTTTGTAGGGCTTTTTCCAAATTCAAATTAGGCCTTTTCAAAGATAGACCTCGGATCTGTCAACCTCAGACTGCTGAAGTCTCATATTAACCTCAAATACACTTTGGAAAAAACATTTTTACACAAAACGAGGACTGTGGATTTTGACCCTCAACATCGAAAGTGCATTAAAAAGAGATGTTCTAATGGCTAGTATGAACAGGAGGAATAATGACATCAAGCAAAACCTCTTTCAATATTCATATTGTTTTTAGACAGACAAAATTGTGAACCTATCCTTTAAGATACAATGACAAAGCAGCATCGTTAAAACTGCATTTTGAATCATTAAACTGAAACATTCTTGTCTTTGTTGGACAACAAACTTTTTTGCAGCTACATGTATGTTTTGTACCTGCTGTCCTCTCCGGTGTGGTTATCCACAGCGTTCACCAGCTCATTGTGTAGTCCCACCAGGTAACTGACCAGCCCTGTGGCACACAGGCCTGGACCCTGCCGCCGGGGCAGGAGGTACTGCAGGTCGCTGTTCAGGTTCAAATTCTCGCTGCAAAATTCATCTGGGATCTTCAGCTCACCTGTAGGTTGGAGAGGTCAAGGAAAGATGTAAATGCACTCATTGTGACTGCCTCCACCTGTAAATCTTTAAGGAGACAAAGCTTTGGATGAGTGCTTTACTTACTGCTGGTTACAGACACTCTGAGCAGATTCCATGTTTTCAGGAAGATGTCAATGTGTTTCTTATACCACATCCTCATTTCTGAAACAAGACATGTTGGCAATATTTACATAGTTTGTATGACAAAAGATGGATCAAGGAAAAGAAAAATCTGAGTGTGTAATCCTCATCTATTGTTTGTTCTATGCCTCCCCATCAATAAAGAGTCAGTCCATTAGGTTTTAGTCATTTTGAGAACAAACCAGGCTTAGGAATAGTCATTGCTCGGAGATATCGCAGCTGTACCTGTTTGCTTCTCAATGAACTCTCCGATGGAGCCCACTATCTGGTAAGTTGCGTTCTGGAATTTTCTCACCAAGCGTTTCTGCAGGATTAGGATGTCTGGAAGGAGCTTAATCTGCCGAAATTCTCTCTCCTGAAAAAGAAAAACACAAATTAAACAGCTGATAATCATGCCTCATAACCATATGCTGCATATATAGTCATTAAGATAATTGACCATAATACTTCTTTGGCCCATTTATAATTTTTGCTGATCAAAACAAATTACTAGCTGTCAAGATCAAAAAGGTAATTTTTCATTTTACTGAAACTTTTAAGAGATTTTTATTCTGATTTCTTTTTTGAAAGATTGCTGGGATGGTAAGTACATTTTTTCACTCACAAATTTCAATCACCCAGATGATAATGAAATAAATTATGGCTGTCAATTGATTAAAATATTTTATCAAAATTAATGGCATGATTGCCCTTGATTAATCGCAATTTATCGCAAATTAATCGCACATTTTTTATATGTTCAAAATGTACCTTAAAGGGATATTTGTCAAGTATTTAATACTCTTATCAACATGGGAGTGGACAAATATGCTGCTTTATGCAAATGTATGTATATATTTATTATTGGAAATCAATTAACAACACAAAACAATGACTAATATTGTCCAGACACCCTCACAGGTACTGCATTTAGCATAAAAAATATGCTCAAATCATAACATGGCAAACTCAAGCCCAACAGACAACAACAGCTGTCAGTGTGTCAGTGTGCTGACTTGACTATGACTTGCCCCAAACTGCATGTGATTATCATAAAGTGGACATGTCTGTAAAGGGGAGACTCGTGGGTACCCATAGCACCCATTTTCATTCACATATCTTGGGGTCAGAGGTCAACGGACCCCTTTGAAAATGGCCATGCCAGTTTTACCTCGCCAAAATTTAGTACAAGTTTGGAGCGTTATTTAACCTTGTTTGTGACAAACTAATATGGTTGGTACAAATGGATCCATTAGGTTTTCTAGTTTCATATGATACCAGTATCTTCACTCTAGCTTTAAAACTGAGCCCGCTGCAACCTCCGAAAGATTAATTGCATTAATGTGTTTAAGAAATGAATGGCGTTAAAACGAATTTTTGCGTTAATGCGTTATTATTGCGTTAACTTTGACAGCCCTAAAATAAATAATTGTATTGTTCATTACTTCCCAAAATTGTTTTGGAAAGTAATGGGGATAAAAATGTACAATGTATCCTGACGGTGGTGGAGCTGTTATAATTAGCAAGAAGGAGCAAGGAGCAAGAATGTACTCATCAAATGTCACAGCAAATTAATACTTTTAGATTATAAGATATCCTTTGGGCATGGTTGACATTTGGTCTAAAGGTTGCATTCAAGAAAATCTCATGGAGTGTCCAAAATGCAAAGAGTTCATCCTCTGAATGTGCACAGTTACTAAAATGAATCCACCAATTGTATTTTAATGTTGCGTAGAAGTGGAGACTTTGAATTTCTGGTGGCCGTAGATCAAAGGTGAGGAGGTCAAAAATATAATTATGAATCATCCTACAACACATTTCATAACAATGTGGCTAGTAGTTGTCAAGATGTCTTGCTCTGCACCAAACTGGTGAATTCAAAGCCATTTTGCCACAAAGCTTTACATCTCACAGACATTCACCTTCTGCAGGAACCTCCAGAGAAGAGGCAGCTCCTCCTTTTGGTCATGCTGCTCCACAATGTGTGTGAGGCTGAGCAATGAGAACCGCTCCCTGCAGCTCCACACCGCCGAGCTGTGGACCTGAGAGCCCTGCGGCAGCGACGTCAGAAAGGTACAATCATCACCGAAGGTCGTCCTCATGATAAAGTTGGAGGATACACGTGTGTCAGCCCTGATGCTGCCCTTTGCTTCTTGCAGGAGTTGATCAAGATCCTAGATGCAAAATATTGGTAGTAGTAGAAGGAGAGTTTACTGCAGCAATGGAAAAATGTGTATTGTGCAAAAGAAAACCATGAAAATATCAGCATATAATACATATGCAATACACGATGAGAATATAAAGAGAGGCAGTTCATTACAATTAAACATAATAATTAAATAATTAGAATAAAAGTAGCTGATAACAAACAACAGTATTCCCATATTGACATTGATGACTGTGTAGATGGCCATGTATTATATGTATGAGTCAAACTGCCCATTGTCAAATATAATAAAAGCTTTATCATCACTCATAAAAGGAAAAAAAAGCCATACCCTCAACTGAGGCGTCATAATATCTGCAGCCACAGTAGTCTCCCAGGTGTTTCTGGATGCTTTGTTTTTTAGGCAAGGATCAATACCAGCTAGTCAAAATCAAACAGAAGATATTGTGTAAAACACATCATATACTGTTATGTTCACAATATGTGAAAAATTTTAGACACATTAGATGTGGTAATGTGCAGCTAACAAAATAGTTACAGTCAGTGACTGACTGGTGGTGGGCTTACAGGGAGTGGCCTGCACTAGCCCCTGCAGGGATCTGAGCACGAGGTGGACAGTAGTAATAGTGTCGTCAGCTCCTCTTCCCAGTGCCTGTGACAGCTGATCCAGATCCTTTGTTATGTGTAGACTGAGAAACGAACAAACATCATCCACAGGTGGCTGGATGATGTCATGGATAAACTAGAGGAACAGAGAGTGGGGGACAACGTCATAGTCAGATTCAAAAGAACAGGCAAAATTATTAGTGCTTTATATCTATTTTGCAGAGCTCATTATCTGGATAGAATCATCTGATTTCTCAGCTACACACAATGTCAACTCTGAAATAATGTTGATACAGTATCTCCTTCTGAGAGAAACTCTTCATCTGCTCACCTCGGTCTTCTCTGAGGCTCCCAGCGACATGGCCAAATGTGTAACCAGCCTGACCAGAGTGAAGGGACTCAGAGACATGTTTTTGGTGTCTGTGTTGTTTCTTTGCTCAGGATCTCCTAGGATGTGGCCAGGCTTTGTGCGATCCCTAAAACAACAGTTTACAGCATCAGTCACTTAGTAGTCCGGGGGAGATGTTTAAATGTTACTGTACAGGATATTTGGGATTACAACTACATTCAAATGGGTTTAACAAAGGAGTCACAAATTATCATCCTAGTAGTCTCAAATTAATGATAATGATTTAATTTTGTTCGATATAAAACAGTTTTCTTAATATCGAAGTCTGGAGTATTTTTGGAGTAATCGCATGATATTGGAAATGTTGTAACTTCTGTGGCTCCCATAAATCCCCATAATATGGGCAGCTGACGATGTACTAGATATTTGTCTACTTAAAGGAACAGTGTGTAACATTTCTAGGGATCTATTAACAGATATGGAATATAATATTAATAACTATGTTTTCATTAGTGTATTATCACCTGAAACTAAGAATTGTTGTGTTTTCGTTAGCTTAGAATGAGCCCTTCATATCTACATAGGGAGCGGGTCCTCTTCACGGAGTCCGTCATGTTGCTCCACCATGTTTCTACAGTAGCCCAGAACGGACAAACCAAACACTGGCTCTAGAGAGAGCCTTTTGCATTTTTAAGTTACCTGAACTGTAGTTCTCTGACACGCTTGTGAAACTGCGGTAACGTGAGCTGAAGAGTGCAAAACCGTGGTACCGTCAGCCGTCGTCTGACTTCCGTTGCTCCTATAGTTGTGTTTTTATGGTAAGGATGGCGAACAGCCTTACCACGGTTTTGCACTCGGCGGCTCACATTACCTCAGTCTTGGAAATGGAGGAGTGAGCAGAGGGGTACTTAGTGGTGGTTGCAATCTGCAACCACACCACTAGATACCGCCAAATCCTACTGCTACTGTATCTTTAAACATAAAAATACTGAACCTATAAATCTGTGAATAACGTATAAATCTTGTGTTCACCAAAACAGTCCATTTGAATTTCAAAACATTACATGTGCATGTAGTTTGCTGATACTTTAACAACTATAAAACAAAACTGAAACTGTGTCTTTGTGGCCTTGCTTTTTTACCCGCCCACAAAATATCTAAATGAATGATCCCTCCCTATATTATACCCTACCCAAAAATTCCGTTTAATGACACTCACTGATGCGGGTCAATTCGTTCGAATCCTGTCAAGGGTATATGATCGTCCCCTCCAACCTCCTGGACACACTCCAGACATTTGCCTCTCTGCATGGGCAGGCCACACTGCAGTTGAACACAGCAGATCAGATCATTTTCTACTCAACTATATATTTTTATCACTTTATCTCTGTATTCACTGTGCAAATAAATGAACTGGAACTGCATAAAAATAGCTTACCTCATCAACAATGCATGGATGCCCTTTTGGACACTCTGTGAAAAACAATCAACCAATGAAAATAGTCTTAAAGCTGCAGTGGGTAGAAATGGAGCAAATATGATTAAAAAAAGTAATTTTTATAAAACAGTCTCTATATCCTGACAATAGTGCATGAGACTGGTAATCTGAAAAAAATAATATGCCTCTGTGTCCTCCGGTGCCTCTAATGGCATCTGCAAGATTTCACAGAGCGGAGGAAAACAACCAATCAGAGCTGAGCTGGAGTCTTGCCGTCCAGCTGCCGTCTGTCGATCACTCGCGAACTCTGACCAAACGGTCAAACTAGGCAGCGCTGATCAAATATGAATCAATATTCTATTACTGTAATGTCTATTTCTCTCCTCAAATGTTTTCAGAAACATCTTGTAGTGTACTGTTTAGCTGTAAAATGAGAAAGTTTGTGACCCAGCAGTCATGATGAGATCAGTTGAGGAAATGCCAAGCACCGCCCACCAGCTGGAGCACAGCCAATAGGAACGCTCTCTCTCTGAAATGACCTGTGATTGGCCAAAGTCTTCCATCACACGCTAGATTTTCTAAAGCCTGAAAACAGAGCCATGAGGAGGTGCAGAAGTCTAGTTTTCTCTCAGAACTGTTGAATTACAATATGCTAAAAGGTTATTATGGAATTTTTGCCCAATGATGCCAAAAATATTCTGCCTACTGAAGCTTTAAATTACCTAGATTATTGAGACAGAAGATAAACTAAACTAAAAATTAGTAGGTGGGTTTATGTGACTCCTTTCACATTCGATATGATGATGCAAACTCAGAGCAATAAAGACTTGAGGACTTTCAAACTTCTGTTATAGAAAATTGTTTAAATGAGATATTGTTTGAGAAAACCAAGCTGCAAAAATCAAAATTTAATTAAAATTGTGGTTTATATATGAATGAATCATACATACCATACCAAGTGAGATTCCCATAGTTTTGCTGTATGGCCGCTTGGGCAACAGCTAAAATGTCATCAGGCATTGTGGGTATAAATGCTGCCTGTTAAATAAAATTAAAATTTAATAGTTTGCATGACAATAACATGAAAGTAATCATCAGTTATTATTGAAGCTACAAGTAATTTAAAGAGCTTTTCTTTACAACTGTTCTGTCACAACAATCTGTCTTGAAATAAAAATCCCCATCCACTGATGTTGAACACTCCCAATACAGGACTTTTTAAGGCACATTAAAGTTGTAAAACTGACAGCTGTCTGTCATTTGACACCAAGGAGATTTGCAATCATCTAAAAAAGCAGATATGACACATGTTTACCTGCATATTTTCAGGAGACAGACCAAGTTGCTTGAGTGGCATCAACAGGTGATGAGTCCCAGTGAGCAGCACAGCTGCCAGATGGATGGTCAGCTCGATGATATTGTTGTCCACAATAGTAGGACCAGGGTTCATGGCCAGCGCTCCCAACCTGTTGTGAACCAAGGCTGAGGCGAAACCCCTTACTTCTCTTTGATGTAGATACCTTGAGCCCTGGATGAGCTCTCCAAATGCTTTGGCATTGCTTCGGCGAAGATATAAGAAGACACACATTGGCAATAAGCAAGATTTTTATAGCACCATTATAAAACACAACTCGGCAAAGTTCCAAGAAAAGAAGTGGTCAAAACAATGTCTGCAACATAGAGAGCATGTTTTCAGTGAACAGTTATTTCATTGTTTTACCTCCAGATTTGTACACTATTTACATTTTTGTGACATCTAGATACCTTTTTTAGGGAAGTCTGATTTTACACGTTAAATCAGTGTTTTTGTCAGAGGAGTACTCTTCAGCTTGTGGAAACTATTGTATGTCTGCTGTGGCTCTGGAGTTTAAATGTCTGACAAAATAATGCTTATGACGTCATCAGGGATTATGAGGGTTATAAATCTTTCTTAGCTGTGTTACAGATAACTGTTGGAATGACAAATTCCCCTAATGTTCAGCCACTTCCCTCCTCAAATGCACCCACATCGACAAGTGGAAGACCTTACTGCAGCCACAAGGCCCACTGGCTTCCCACACTTTGAACACAACTGATTGTGCTCTGCCAAGCTAAAAGCGTTGCAAAAATGTGCTTTAAGTAGCAAATGAGGCAGTGTCTTTCTTTCACAAGGGATTAATTGAACCCCTAGTTGTTCTTTACTCATAGTCACATTTTCTATTTGTGAACAAAGAATGTAATCCAATAAACAATCAAAATCTATGTCATGTTTTCCTGAATGAGATCAGACAAAGTTCAACTCTTGGTTGCGTAATATTGTGGTGTGAATGGGCTGATTAACTGAATTGACAACAGGTGTGCCTGATTGCGGGCGCGAGAGACTCGGATTTGAGAGACAAAAGGCAGTTGAAACAGGGGAGTCAAGGTTGGAGCATCTGTTTTACGGAGGCTCGGCACTCTGCGGGACGGAGGGTGTCGTTCGTAGCTGTATAGAGCTGCCGGCGATGAAGACAGCCAGAGTAGGGGGTTAGTTTATCCAGTGTGAGGAGGGGAGGTTTGTTGCCTCCTGTAGATAGTCAGGGCCGGGTCATAGAGGGTGCAGTAGCCGCCATCGCTCCCCGTGCTGGCCCACGAAAGCAACGCCAACGCCAAACAGCCACCATCGCTCGTACTCATAATAAAGATTGATTGTATTTTGTATATATTTGTATTCTGTGGTTATTTGAAGGTTCTGACTTGGTGGCAGTGTTTTCCTGCCACATCTGAACGAAACCCATACTTATAATATTATAATATTATCTAAGATGTGTAATATATTATTCTGTTTCTACAAAAGGTGTATCTTATCACTCTTTTTACCTCAGGGGTCGGATGAAGTCCTGTATTTGCAGATCTGTACAGAGTGGTAACCTCTCGGAAAAGCGCCAGGAGAATGAACATTGTTCGATTCCTTGGTGGCGTGGTGCATTTCTACATCAATGGAAAACAAATAAAGATAAATTAGTGAGTATCTACTATTCAGACTGAACAGGCATTTGGTCCCAGTACCAACTATGGTAATGAAACAGATCTCAAGGAACATACCAATGTGTTTGCAAGTTTTCACTCTTTAACTATTTCGTTTTGGACTTTTAGATCTTTATTTTCTCCATTCCAGGAAGTTGTTTTCCATTCTTTATCGTACAGTGTGAAAATGTATGCAGTCCATGGTAAAAACAAAATAAAGTAAATTTCCTAGTACACAGCAGCAGTGTTTGATTTATGGAAATGATTACCTGTGATGTAAAGCAGATGTGATTTGTAGTAAAAAGGCTAAAAGATTCAAAATCACTGACATGCCATGCATCATATGCATTATATTTCACATAAACTACCCATATAGTATGCAGGTTAAAATAAAGACATTCTTTCCCTTGTGTCAAAACACTGCAAGATGTACAGGAATTGGTCAAATATATGAAAGAGAGTGCATGGAACATTACTTATAGCAGCAAAGAGTTTGGTAAATGAAATTTAAATACCTCACAGACGTTTTCTATCTGTTCAGCATCACCGTCTACTACAGCCTTGGCAACTGCATCCCTCACCGCCTTGTATTCCTCTCCATACACAAGATACTGGTCCATCTGGCCTCCATCTTCAATCTGGTCACGCCATGAAAGGAGTTAGAGGAGCAAAAACAATAATGCAATATATCCAAATATATAGATATTACACTTAAACTTTATTAGAATCGTTATATACTGTACATACAGCAACATACATGAAATTTGACCTCTGCATTTAACCCATCCTAAGCATTTTAGGAGCAGTGGGCTGCTGTGAAGCACCCGGGAAGCAAATTGGTTCAGTGTCTCGCTCAAGGACACCTTGACATGCAGACAGTAGGAGCCAGTGATTGAACCGCCAATCTTTTGGTTAAAGGACAACCCCCTCTACCCACTGAGCTACAGCTACAAATTAATTTGAGATGTCTTGGTGGCTCCTTGGTCCAGGAATAGTCTAATAACTGCGATAAATTTGACTCCATGGTTTGTTTCCATGATTTAGTAAATGAAGACCTGCAAATGATGATATCAAATGATAGTGTGCTGCTGATGATTGACTCCACTGGCTGCACCATGTAATAATTGTGACACGTTTACATACATTTTTATAGTAGATTTGCTAATGAATGGTGGTGTACCTGCTGATGGATCTCCGTAGGGAAAAGCCAGCTGAAATTCGGTTGTTTCACCAGCATCTGGACGGACTCGACACCCTGCCATGCGCTGAGCTTGCGGATCAGGTAAACACGGTACCAATCATTCCCACTGTCCTCACAGAACTTAATCACCATGTTCAGGAAATCTTCTGCTCCATCTGGGACATTGTTGCCTGCAACAGCATTGTAGTCCAACAGACTCTTAATTGTTTTTATTGCTAACCAATGCAAACTGTCAGCAGTAGTGAAGTAATCTCTTACCAGACAGATTGTCACTGATGAGCTGGGCAGCCATGGTGAGGGACACACGCAATCGTGCAATGTGCTGCAGATGTTGAATAGACACTGTTGCTGGAATAGAAGTGACTTCGGCCAAATAGAAGAGCAGGAATTGTGTTTCATCATTGTAAAATGGCTTCAGCTCTTCAGCCGTGTCGCCTTCCTGAGGCATTTTCTCCCACATGGAGTCCTGCAAAGAAAAGATGCTAAAGTTAAGTGTCACTTCAACTGAACCCTATCAGCAATGAGCAGAAACTGAAACATCAATTTGTAGTACAGCTGCCATCCAGAGCCAGAGGGTTGTATTGTAAAGGAGAGAGGGTGTCATATCCTGTACAGATTGTAAAACTCCCTGAGACAAATTAGTGATTTGTGATATTGAGCTATACAAATAAAATTGACTTGACTTGACATCCAAACTCCTCCAGAACCCTTCCTGTCCCAGATACTGAAGGGTATCCTGTAACTGTCCTGCTTTAAATAATGAGCCTGAATAATACACCTCCTGTAGACTTACACTACCCTGACATTGCACATAAACCTGCATTTAATCCAACTCAAAAGACCCCTGCTCCTTTGTTGATACTATTGGTGTAAACTGAGTCCCAGAGAGACTCGAGTCAAAATGACAGAAATCACATTAGACCCGCCGCATCTGGCCTCACCACACAAATAGTTGACCCTTCTGGCACTCAAACGCCCTGTAAAAAGTTCAAAGACCAAATAGCAATCCATGGGAAGTGTAATGTCCTGCCGGAGAAATAATTTGGTTTGGGAGGTCACACTCTCACAGCAACACAGTTTTTGTGCTGCTTCATAAATATCTTATAATAATATAATATTCAGTGAAATCTTCTTTCCATTTTATTGGTACATTTCTACACTATTAAACATGAAAAAGCAGTAGCTATATGTTTGTTTAAATTATGTTTTACCTCCATGCAGTTGATGTACAAGGCATAAAGCTCTGCTTTATCCCTCTCATCAACAAATCTGCTTTCTTCAACAGATGACAAATGCTGCTGCAAATATTCCCGTACTTCATCAAAGCTGAAACACAGTTAAGTTCATCATACACATGGTAAAATGCAGAGGAGCTTCGCACGTTGAAGCAGAGGCGCTTAAAATGAGTCAGACATTTTCCCACAACCAAATCCTTCAATGTGATTAAAGCAGCTGTGAAAACTCCTCCTCAGTGTTGCTGACAGAGCTGACATTTACAGTATATATCTGCCAGACAGCTCATCATTTAAATTCAGATGTTGAATGGTAACATTACAGAGATTCATTTAGTTTACCTACCTGAACTTCAGCAGCAGCTTGAGGATAACAGATCGCACGACTGGGTTTTTATCTGGGGACTCGTCAAAAGGCGTCAGATCTTTGGTGTGAAACTGTTCATTTTCTGGTTTGAAAGATGATTTAGAGTAAATATTAGTAACAACATGTGAAAAAGAGAGGATAAAAGATATAAAAAAAGATAAGTTCTGATTGTCAAAAAAACAAACAACATATATAAAAAATTGTACTAAAGCTGGGGTAGGCAACGTATCCAAAGTATCCAACCGAAAAAAAATCCACGACTCAACGAGGGAGCGTTAGGGGAGAGGAGGACATCCTCTACAACTGTATCCAACTACCTCAGGTCTCATTCACATGTAAGAAAACACCTAACATTATCATAATAAATGTAAACAACTAACATGGCTATTGTAAGTACTCATGTTAGTATTGTGAAAATTCGTCTGCCTGGCCACTCCGATGACGAATGAAATAATTAGACGGGCTTATTACAGGCCTGCGACAGCCACAGTTACCAGATTTTTTTTCTTTTTTTTGTCAGAGCATTTGATCTATTGAATGCTGTCGGGATGTGATGAGAATTTCAACAAATATAACAAAAATGGAGAAGGTGAAGAAAACAAAAAGGAAACAATGATATTTCGTATGATGTTGCTTTGATCTCTACAGTAAGTGGTACCTGTCTCAACCATCAGATAGGACAACAGGTGGGTGATGACATGTTTCTCTGGTGGCGTGTTGTCCTTGAAGCACACAGCGGAGAGCAGATCAATGAAGAAACCATTGCAACGCTGCCTGAATTCGACATGTTTCTTAACAGAAACCCTGCAGATTCACAAAAACCAAATGCAACATAAAAATTAAAAGTGATGACGTTTTATCAGTGTTTATTAGAAAAGTTCCAAATGTGGTTAAGATTAGCCAACTGAGTCCCCAAATATTACTCTGTAAGATGACTTTCTTGCTTCAGTTTGTATGCCACTGTTATGTCTACACATACAGGACAGGTGTATGCACAATAGGAAATCACTGAGTGATATCTGTCACACTGCTCAGTGTCAAAGCGCACACATATTTCTTACATGGCGGGTGGCTCATTAAGCAGCTGCTAAGCACTGTACAGTGCAAAAAAGGCTCCTGTGCACTTAATAACAACAGTGGAGCAGTGGGCAAAAGCCAAGAATAAAGTTCATAATAGCTTACATCACAACAGTCGAACCCTACGAGCTCTGCGATGGCTATTCTGTAACTGATCCTGGATACCTGGTACATGAAATATTTGAAACATCTCACCTGATATCTTCAGAGACATGTGGCTGAAAGTCATTTGGTAACTGCTGCCTGCAATTGGGACAGGAATTCTGTCCTGCATCAAGGCTTGCCCTGATGCATGTTAAGCAGTAGATGTGATGGCAAGGCAGCCCCACAGGATCCTGAGGCTCGCTCATGCACACCACACACTGAAGTCCAAACCTTATGAAAATGAAACCAACGTCAATCAGATTCATTGACGTGCAGCAAAAGAACATTCTTCACTATTTCATTAAAAGAACTGAACTGTCAAATTAACAGACCCTCACCTGAAAATGTGATCACTTGCCCCCTGCTTACAGGACTTTAGTACTTCAATCACAGCTTGAAAAGCCTTCATTGATTTTACATTGGAGTTTCCCTCCAGAACCTTAGAAAGAGGTGAAAAACATTGGATATTAATAAATCAATAGCCATAATGGTGATTTTTTCACTTTTTTTTCAGTTGGCTGAACGTCATGTAAAATATACCACAGTAATGTGGCAACATGTGCCAACAGCATGAGGACCATCATGAGACACCAAAATTCTCCTCAAGTTAAACGGGTTAAAAAAGGACCTCACTGATGGAGGCCACACTGCTTATGTTTTGCAGAATATATTGGTCAACAAAAATCTACTCACCTTGCTTAAGGTTTGAATGTGGTTAAGGACCAGTGTTCTGAGCTGAGTCTCGTCATAATGCAAACCCAGCAGCATGTGTTCCACAAACAATGAGAGGATGTAGATGCGCTTCCAGCCCTTACTTTAAAATATTACAGACCATAATCACAGTTAGTTTGTTGTAGATATACAGATTCAGAGATGGTAAGCACTAGATGATGGTTTAAGTAATCACCTCACTCATTATACATGGTCATTGCAATGTCAAACAGCACCACTGCTCGATTTCCCTGAAGCCTACAGTAACAGGTTTAATATGTATTTCATAAAATTTTCATAATTTCTTCTGACTTTAGCAGAAGCGCTCTTTATTTCAGGCGTGAGGGGGCTGCCTCCATTATAAAAGCTGTCATAAATTCTGCCTCAGTCCTGCTTTTCCCATTCTGCCTCCATCCCTCCCTTCAGCCAAATTCTGACTCCCACAGCCACCTGCATTGCCATTCTCCATCAATCCCAGCCAAGTCGCACAGCAGTTCGTGAAATAGTCACAAAATTTAATTTATTGATTTGTGTACATAGACACAAATTTCACATTTTTTTCGTGATGTCAGCACGAAATCAATTCATATGTAATCCACGTAATTGTGAACCGGGAAGTATAAAGATCAGCGAACGCTGTGTAGGGAGGAGGTCGAGGTGGATAGGTGGGTCAAAAAACACATGACTTTCGCCCAGAAGGCCGCTGTTTGTGTCCCGTGTGAAACCAAAAGTCAACGTTGATTTATTTGTCATGTAATTTCTGTACCTAAGTTACGTCACTTCCAGTGTTATTTTAACTCAAACCACGATTTTTTTCTGAAACCTTACTAAGTAGTTTTGTTGCCTAAGCCTAACCAAGTCGATCTTTTCCTAAACCTAACCACGTAGTTTTATTTTGAAAAGACTGGAGCGGAAATTGACACGTGCGTCACGTGTTGCTTATTATCCATAAGAAAACGCACGAAAAATACGTTGTTGAAAGTCGTGCTGAGCGTCAAGAAAAAAAAAGAGAAATTCGTCTCTATGTACACGAATCAAATAGATCAAATTTTGTGACTTTCACAAACTGCCGTGAGACCGTGTTGTCCATCCATCAGATGGCCTCAGGCTTTCCCACCTGTCTCAGTCTCCAACTTTCTGCCTCTTGTAGTTATTATAGTAGTGAATGAAGTTTTTTGCGCAATGCAAAAAAATGTAGTTGTTGAATAAGGCTTTATCTGTGCTATTCACAGTGCACGTTTGACTTTGGCATTGAATCACTGTGTGAAATATACATCCATCCAGTTTCTAAATAGCTCATGGCATTAGTGATGAGGGAGTAGAGCTTATTCTAGCAAACACTGCATGAGAGGCCTGGGTACCACCCCTGGTCAGATCATCAGTCTATCAAATGGCCTACAGACACACATATAGAGACAAAAAACATTCACAATTTAGAGTTCCCAAGTCACCTAACCTGCTTGTGACCAGAGTGGGAGGGAACCAGAGCATCCAGACAAAATCCATGTCATTTCATCCACAGGTCATTTAGTATTTTACTCCCATTTCGGTGCATCAGCATCTTACCTGACACCACGGAGTCTTTCTTTGCATCGCTCTCCATATTGTTTGGTGTTATGTTGAGAGCAAATCAACTCCAAAGAAGTCTGCAGTCTCTTCACCTGCTTTAGCCAGTGCTGGCATAGAGCATCAGTATCTAAATTTGCAGACTCCAGGAGTTCAACACATGCCTCGGCCGCATGGACATCCAAAACCTACAGGGCAGCAAAACAAGTGATTCAATAAGTTTGAATAATTTGAAAAAATCCTGTGAAAAGAGCCCAATAATATGCAAAACATCCAAATAAATGCCTTTCAAAGATGACAGAATTAAAGGGTGGTCAATATTGGGTTTTTGGGTACAAAAAGTGTTTACTGAGGGTCCTCTCTGGTCTAGGATTTTTTTAAATGAATACAGTTTTGATGTATTCTCTGAATTTTAGTGTTTTGTACCCTGCAGAACACCATATCAAACAATTATTGACCTTTCTTATCTCCAAGCATCTCTGTGACATCACAATACTTTGCATGAATGACTTTGTTTAGGGGTACATTATGTCAAAGGTCAGTTGCAGTATAATGCATGAACGTGCCTTGAAATTACTCAATGACAAATTAAAATCAAATATGAGCATCACAGGCCTCAAGTTTGTAGGATGGGTATAAATTTCCCCTTAAGAAAATGTTGCTGAAATTTAGAAATGCGTTTACCATCTCTGGACAATGTCTAATGTGCTTGTTTCTTTGCAAAGAAGAAACAACAACAGGCTGAAGAGAGATCATCCGTAAGAGGTTCTGCAGACGACTTTGGTAGAGATGGTAGGCGATGTGAATGAGAGGAAGAGAGGGCTCATCTTCATCTCTTTTTCGTCTCTTTACTTCATCAACGCAGCTGGCCAGGGCCTGACGCAAGAGCTGAGGAGTAAATGCACAAGTAGATTATTAATACCGTATTTGTTTTTAACAACAGCAATGTTAATGAGCAACCACATTAAGGTAAGTTTGACTGAAGCATTTGAAGGGTTTGCTAAGCCAATTTCTCCATAACCCAAGGGTAGAAAAAGTAAGTGGTTAATGCTTATTAGTGCACCAATGAGTTTAGTTAAATTTCCTCCCACTGCTAGCCGTGTGTTGCATCAACAACATTTTGAAGCAGTGGAATGTTAAATTGGATTGTTGTATTTGACCCCACTGGATTGGGTTGTTGAAACACCACAAAAATCAAATATATACAGTAAAATGTTTTGAGGAAGTGAGAGCAGGGGTTTGCAGCAAATGGACGCAGACGTTAAGCACTTTATTTACCCTTACCTGCAATTCTTCATCTGATGCCACTTTCAGGGTCATGGAAACAAAATCCTGCAGGTACCTCTCGAAAAATTCGTTCTTCATTTTTTCATCCACATTCTTTGCCAAGTAACTGCCAAGTGGAGTGTTCAAGAACAATTCTTGGAAATGTCCAGGTAAAGGAGCTGCACAGAAATGCCACTGGTAAGTAATGGTTCAATCTTTCAGTTTCAGCAAGTTAAAATGTACAGCACAATTGAAGGACAGAGGCCATTTGGATATGTTACTTATACAATTTGATATTTACTTTCATGTCTGGATGTTTGCATCATGAGCCCATCCAGGAAGTCTTTGATCCACCAGCTGAAGGGCATGAGGCAGCGCATGGTGCTGCCACCTGTGCTATGGCTTTGTACCATTAAGACACTGGAGCTGTATGAATGAATGAATGAATGAATGAATGAATGAATGAATGAATGAATGCATGAATGAATGAATAAATGAATGAATGAATGAATGAATGTCATTGCACAGCTGTACAACGGAACTCTAGAGCAACTCCTCTCAGTGGTATGAGAGGCAGGAGGCAAATGTTATGAACGTGACTTTGCAAGACAGAGGAATTACATTACTTATATTCTCACCAGAGTAGCCTCTAACTGGTACTGTTATTCATTAGATTTTACTTTTTCATGATTCAGAAAACAAACCATTCAGAACTGACAGCTGGCAAAAATGGGTTTGTTACAATGCTTCTTTTTAAAAACTATAATAAATGAAAAGAAAACGACTAAAACAGCATCCGTGGTATGTATCAAAGATGATGAATCTCAAATGGAAGCACTTGTGCTGAATAGATACCATGATCATACAACCAAGAGATACTCACTTGCTTTCCACCCTCACATAAGGTACATGGAGCATCTCTTTGCTCCCAAATATCTCAAGCCATAGGTTCCTGATGTCATCGCCCTCATTCAGCAGAAGGTCCACATTGCAATCTCGGTCAATGACTGAGACCAAGTTGGCTAGAAGTGGAGTGACAACTGCTTGGATTTTCCTCCACAGTGTGTGTCTGTGAGAAATATCCAAATGATTTTCTTAAAATCAAGCTGGCCTTTGCATATGTATAAAAAATGATAGTTGAGAGAGTGATACGCTGCAGTGATGAACAGCTGAATAGCTTGTGTAGTTGAAGTTTGCAGTAGTGCATCTTATACCATAAATAGATTTAAGTAAGTGATGGATTAAATGACAGAGAAATATTGTATGCAATTATAGCAAAGAAAAAGATCACATAGACTATAAGGGATGTAAAGGAGAGACCTACAGGAACGTCCCCCCCTCTTGAAGAGCATTGACATTAGATGCCTCCGTTAGAACCCATCTTTTTGGATTGGGGATGTTGGCCTCATAGTCCTCTAACAGTGAGTGGAGACGCTTCCTCACAATGTTTGCAAACACACCTTAAAAACAAAAATTGTCAGTAAGTTGCATTTTCACTGCACACGGAGTAGATGTGTATAACAATGGCCTGATATGAAAAGATCACCCACATTGACTTATTTTCTAACCTTGTGTCTGACTTCCATCCAGAAGTGTGAGCAGGTTCTCAACTCTCTTAGTGCTGAGTTCTCCACTGTCTGCTGCATCTCTGAGCATGCTCACTGCACTCTGCACACAACTCCTCATCAGATTTGTTACATCAAACAAATCTCCCCAAACCTGCAAAAATGTGAAAAAATAAATAAACAACAGCGGCCCAGCATTTGAAAAAGGGAAAAATGTCCTAGAAGTGAATCCTGATTCAGTAACTGACTCGTGTCATGATGTTGCACTTTTTGCCACATTATGGCAAAAACAGATAGTAGTGAAATATAGTGAAGTGAAATCATGGTGAAGCCATGATTTCTATGCCAAATCATAAAACAGTCTCAGCTGTGGATGGATGCTTCCCATTTTCATGTCTGAGTCAGTGTGTCTCATAATGACTCCCAGATTCAGAATATTTCAAAATTCACAATGAAATTCTGAGCCCTTCCTGGTTTGGTACCCGGTTACAATACTGATCTGATCCCTGAACTGTATAATATGTTCTACATCACTCATTGGCCCTTTGTGTTTGAGTCAGACGTAGCTGACCTAGCTCTGTAAAATTACTTGTTATGCTGGTTATGTCTTCCGTCACCAATTAAAAATAATGCACAAGTAGATAACAAAAGTAAAAGAAAGAAAAAGAGATGGCAAATGTTAAACTTCTACAGTTAGTTTGTACTTAACCATGCATCAGAGATTAGTAAATTGTATTTTGGTTATGAGCCTGACTGGTTATCAGGATTGTTTTGTTCTTCCTGGTTTATGAATTTGGGTGGTAAATGACACATACAGTGGAATCATCATTTTGTGGCACATCGGTGTGGTCTTCTGTCTCCATGGCTTGAAAAGAAAGAGAATTATAAGTGAATTTACTCATTTACTGAAAATATATAACACTCTTTAGAAAAATATGATCTTTGATGAATTACCCTCAGGTGGATCTTCAAAAAGTTCACTTATGCGTAGATTTTTCAGGGAGTGAACATCAGAAGCAAACTCTTTTGATCTTCTGAGATCATCACTGTGAACAGACATCCAAGGACCTGAAAAAAAAAATCATTTTAAAAAGTCATATAAATGAAGACACAATATGTAAGTTTGAACTGTTATTTAAATTGTCTGCTCTTTCTTTCTGATTTGTTTTTTGTTGTTACTCTTCATGTGTAACACATCAGGTGCTACTGTATATATATTAATATTATTACCATTACTATATGTTGGTGAAATAGACCAATTTGCTACTCATGTAGTGTGTGTGCATGTGTAACAGCAAGACTAACCGCCTTGAAACCCAACATAGGAGGTCCCACCCTCGATTCGAGGAAGTTTGGTGACAAAGTACACAAATGTCTTTGTGTTGTCAGTAGTGGTCCACTTGTTTATTTCACTGACGCATGAATACCTGAGAAACCCATGCATTAAGCATAAGTAAAAGAAAAAAGTGAACAAATGTGAGCTTTTGCAATAATATTAGAGAAAGATGTAAAAAGAAAGTACTGTAATATGTGATGATCTTCAGACTCACTTGGCTGAGGAAAGAATATTCCTCCTGTGCGAGTCTTCATCATAGTCTGTTTGGATAATGAGCACTTTGTCTGCAGGTGTTGAGCCAAGAAATTCCCTAATAGCAGGACATAGGCATTTGAATAGACAGTCATCACTTGACAGTCGTATGCAGGTCCATATATCTACTCAGTGTAATGCACAATATTGTCAGTTTTATAATTGTCCTAAGAAGAATCCAAAGAAAATAAGCCCAAGGGTGTGGGAAAAGGCCGTTGTTTAGTTAGACTGAAATGAGCACCTAAGCTGATGTGACATGCTCTTTATACTGTATTTACACACCTGATTTTCTTGAGGAAAGAGTACTCTGTGTCAAACTGTTGCAGTGACAGCAGTTTGATATCATCAAGCTTTATCACATTCTGCAGTTGTTGAGTGTCTGCTGCAGTCAGTAGCCTGGAAAATGTTGTTACCTTTAAAAAAGCAAAAGAACTAAGAATTACAAAATATTATGCAATTAATTTCTCATTTGCTATTGCTAACAGAAAAGGCCACTACAGTACTGTCTCGGGGTGTAACAATTCTCAGTTCGGTTCAGACCTCGATTTTTGAGCTACGGTTCACTTTGTCCATTCGTACAACAATTTCTTACAAATTGAACACAAATGGCCCAGGTTTTGGTGCTGTGAATAGACAACTGTTAGTGAACACTGTCACCTCCTGGATGCTTTATTGAACTGCGATCTCGGGTTTAGTAGCAGCCATCCTGATTGCTTCGCCTCGTAACATAATGAGAGCAGTCGCGGGGGCGGGGAGAGACTGTGGCACAGAAGCTGGAACCATGACACGAGAGCGTGGACGTTTGTGGTTTCGGTCTCGGGTTTCTGAAGCGTTACACCCCTAGTACTGTTACATTGTCACGGTATGTGTCATCAGTCTGTGATTTACTATGCAGGCCACAAGTTAGTGGTCAGCTGTGAATTGTATATGACTGCACCTTGATATTGCTAATCATATATCTTGTAATAATTTCATTTATAACCTTTTTTGTATTTGTATTTTGATTTTCTTTTTCTCATGTACTACTGTAATGCACATTGAAATTTCTACAGCCTTTTACAAATATGAAACAGGAACTGCGCTGTACTGTAAAACCAGTAATAACTTTAATCTGTTACTTCCACTCCACATGAGGATATTTTATGGTGGAAACAATCTAAAGCTAATTTAACAAAAGTTCAGGTGTAGGCAGAGATGGCATAGACATTATGCCAGACTGTTAAAATGAGAATGAGAATGAAAATGATGTTTATTGACTAATATTTGATAGAATAGGAAGAAAAAAAAAATTACCTCAGTGAAGAAGAAGTGGGACTGCTCCGACTGCTGTGTGTGATAGACAATGTAGTCTCCCAATGAACTGTGCATGTTCTCTTTCACGTATTGTTTCATTAAATGTTCTCTTTCTTCATCAGGCAGTCTGGATTTGTCCAAACGAACAACCGAGTCTGAAGTGGCACAGTTGAGCAGAATGTCTTTGGCTTTGTTCAGAGTGGTCTGAGAATCTGTTTCAACACTTTGTTTCTCTGTTACTTGCAGGACCACAGAGGAGCATGTGTCTGAGTGGTAGCCGATGAAGACATCACTTGGAACGTATTGCTTTTTCATGGAGTGTTGACCACTTAAGCAGACAAAATCAGCAACCCATTCCTGTAGTTGTCTGGCAATGTCCTTCTGCTCATTTCTGAGAACAGTGTTGATGTCAAGGTAGTGTTTCTCCAATCTGTTGATCAGTGGGATTGGAAACTGCTCATAGACCACCTCTTTCTCTTCAATGACAATGAGCCTGAAGTTTTTGTGAACTCTGCATTTCACACGATGTGTTCCTAAACCAAGATCAACATACTTTTGACCCCCTAGGGTCACATAGTATTGGTTGAGAGCATCATACAGACTTTCGTACAGATTCTGAAGGTTCAGAAGCACAACTGTCTGTCCGGTCTCCATGCAAACCTTGACACGATTGATGTTCCTACAAATCTGCGTGTACTCCTGGTCCTTTGGGAAACTAGACCCAAAGATGATCTCTGGCTGGATTTTGTGACGGAAGAATATCTGTTGGAGAATCTGAAGAGCTGCATAGTTTTTTGTGAGGATTAAAAGATAACGACTTTCGTCCTCTTGGCAATCTGGAGAGATGCTTGGCTCGACCAAATCAATGGTGGTGACGCTGGCATTGGCAAAGTCTTCTCTGAGTTCTTTGTTGAATATGCTCATCACATCCACATCATCTTTTCCGCTGAAGTTTCTCATGACTGCCTCAGTGATTTGATCTGCAGTGGGACTCTTATTACTGTTTTTAGTAATTGAAAATATCATCTTTATCAGACTGTAGAAATCCCGCAGACCAAAGAAACCCCTGCCTTCTTCGCATACTGTCATATATGCTTTTGCAAAAGGCTCAAAGAGGTGTTTGATCTTTTCAAGAACCTTCTCTTCAGACGAGCATATCCCTTTAGCACTTTTGATGAGCTCTTGCTGGGTTGGATCTCCACGCGACACAAATATTCCACGATTCATCTTCGCAGGGTCCAGTGCCCAGTTGGAAATTCCAATGAACCCAACCCTTTGATGAGGTTTTGGCTTATCATCGACACAGCCCTCTTCCAGTAATGGGTGCAGTGTTTTCAGTGGCATTTTAGGGGAATCTTCAGCCAATCCAATCTCGTCAAGAACAACTACTGAGATGTATTCATCCAAGTCTTTGCTTTCCTGAAAGCGGGCACACTGTTTGAATGTGTTGATGATTCCTTCAGGAGTTGAATGAGGGCTGCACTGGAAAGACACCAGATGTATCTGCTTCAGCCTCTTGTGGAGTTCAGAATGTGAGGCAGGGCCCTGCATTGCATCTGCAATTAGGGTTTTGGACAGTGATTTGGAGCTCCCTGGTTTCCCAACAATAAACAAGGGAATTCTTAGCTCAACGCAGATCACCATCATGAAGAAGTTTTCTTTCAAAGCCTCATTTCTGGCTATTGTCTTACCCATGGGTACACCATCAAGTAGGAGGTCCTGCATGAGTTGGATTTCTCTCTGTGTGTTGTATTTCGGAGGAAGCAACTGGCTGATATTTCTCTGATATTGCCTTTTGTCCTCCAAGCAGGACTGATAGCACACTCCAGTGGCCATCACGAGTGACCAGATTACTCTGTCACAAGCAGGTGAAAACATCTTTGTGTTTTTTTTCCTCTGCTCTTTAAGGAATGCTCTCAGTTTCTCAGCAAACATGGGATGATTTTTGTGGAACCACACAAACACGTGCATGCAACGTTCAACATCCCTCAAACTGACAAAGCTGCATTCATCTTTCTTCTCCCTCATGAACTTTTGTGATGACGACAACACCTGAGTTATAGTTGGAATATAACGCTTCTCAATCGAGTTGGCCTTCACCTGTCTTTGCACTATTTGTTCGATGTACATTTGCTCTGTTGACTCATTGAGCTGCCCAAAGTCCCAAACAAGAGGAATCATGCTGGGGGGTAACGCATGAACGCGATACACAAGCTGGCGAAGAGGGATGGAACCAAGTCTGTCTTCAGTCTCCTCAGCCCTAACCCGGTAGCCCAATCCAGATGCCTCAAGCCTTTCAATCATCTTGTCTGTATGTTTCCTGTAGGGGTTGCATGCAGCAACAATCTGTAGGCCTGTTTGAGAGCGAAGTTGTTGTCCCTGTACAGAGTTATCACAAATGATCTCCTTGATGCTGTTGATGGCTTCTGTGGTGTTTGCCTCATCAAAGAAAAGAACTGTGTCAAATTCATGATCCTCTTTATTGGTCCTTGAAAGATTTTCTGCTTCCTTTACTTTCTCATGTATCATTTCTGATGTAGTTCCTCCATGAACCTTGACCAGTTTCATGTTTTCTGCCGCTGCTCCACACCTTCTCAGTTCACACATAAACTTTATTAGCCTTGTCTTACCACAACCTGTTTCCCCCATTATGATGACCGGGATGCCACATCTAAATCGCATATGGATTGCCATCATTTTGAGAACATTATCGGTGGTCAGTTCATATGTTTCATCAGGATCTGTTGGCCATTTGATGCCAAACACACTGCACAGATGCTCAATCTTTTCAGCTCGAGAAAGCTGATCAAAGTCCCTATTAAAAGGGACTCTCTGAAGTCTTAAGCCAGTGAACAGCTCTTGAGTCATGATGTTTTTCTTTATCACCTCTCCTGTCAAGGGGTTTATGGCATCAACCCCTTTCTGGTCATTGGGCTCCAGGTGAAACCCAATGAAAGTCATGGAGTTGCGGTCATCATTAAAAAAGATGTATGGATGTGGCTCAGATTCCCACCTTTTTCTAATGAGGAATGGAGCCAAGTCTCTTTCATTAAGCCCACTGATGTCAATTTGTTGCCTCCCGGTGCTCTGGTCAGTGATGCATAGTGATGGGGTTGCAAAGTCTTTGGACATCAAGATCATGAACTCAACCACAAAGTTTTTGAACCCACGAAGAGTGTCTCCAACCAACTCAAATTTGCAGAAGACCGAATTGTCACAGTCTTGCAACTGAAGATTAAGAAACCAGACAAAGTTACGTAGCTCTGCCCATGATGGATCTATTATGCCACAGTAGATCAAGAGTATCTGAAGACACTTTGCATGAGTCCCTTCAATGCCCCGGTAAGTGAAGTTGTCAAGGTTGTTACTGTTGTAAAAGCGTGTGAGGTACTGGTATGGTCTTTGATAAGCTTCACTCCTGAAACATTCATCATCCATGAGGGGGTCATCACTCTCCATGTCAGTGTTTTCCTCTCTCCTCATTTCCAAAGCCACAACCTCCTTTGGTGGACGACAAAACACTTTCGGGAAAACATCAGAGAATGCAAAGTTTTCCTTTCGTCCCTAAAAATACACAAATAAATATATTCAAGTTTATAATCAATCAATCAAGCCTATCCTCTCATTCAAAGATCTTGATAAAATCTATTTCACCAAAATGTTATACTGTACTTTCTAATTATATACATTATATACATTATATACATTATACTTTCTCCTACTTGCTACAAATTGCAGCTACTGCAATTACCTCTGTAATATATTCAGCCAATCATAATTGTCCTGCCTGCAAAACAAAATGCTAGGATTCTGACAGGATGTGGTTTCATGTACTTTGTGTAGCACACCAGTTCAATTTAGTTATTTTAGAATCTGTTATCAAAACATTTAACTAGACAAGGTGCAACAATAATGTAAATAATGAAAGGAAACCCATAAAATAGTGTGATATGACTCATAGGATGAAGAATGCACAAACAGTAAATCACAACTTACAGATCCGGGGTCGTATCTGGGCTGATGATTTGTGGATTCCAGTAACTCAATGATGTACAAGTGTTTCTGGCTGCAGCGCCACATCTGTCCATCTGAATCCATCAGGTACCGCAAAAAGAAAAGCTTGAATAGGAATTCATTCAAGCCTTTCTGCACCTGGGTATTATAATTTGCAAAAAGCTTAATGTTATTGGATACAGACAATTTTGACTTAAGGATTCTCTAAGAACCACACTGTAAAAAAAAACAAAGAACTTTTATTGTCATGGTTGTATAAACATTGCTTACCGAGGATGTGACGTCAAAGTGAAACATGAGATCTTCTTGTTTTGGTGTGTCATACAAAGACTGGAGAATCTTATGGTCATCAACCTCATGCTCAGTTAGTCGGATGCACTTCTTAAATGCAGTTCCTTTTTCAACACTTCCCTCCAGCTTTTCATACAATCTTCGGACATACAATGACTTACCTAAAATGGTGGAATAATAACATTTGGCTGGCTGAAATCACGGCATCAATAATAATTGAGTGGAACATGTTACAGATGTATCTCGAGGAAACATTTTGATGTTACTTTAAGCTCAGATCAGGTACAGATTGTCAATACAGTATATACTGTATAATGCATAACCATAGAAATTGCTATTATTACTTTAGTTGCTTTTGTTAATGATCTATCTTCATAATTCATTTACATAACACTGGCACATAGAGTAAATTAGAGCTATACACTGGCACATAGAGTAAATTAGAGATATGAGACGAAAAAATACTGTATATGTAGGACTCACCTACTCCTGCACGTTGGGAAGAAACAATGCCAACAGAATGGCCACCTTTGAACACAGCGTCCTTGTGATCGGAGTTGACAGTGTAATGCCTGGACAAGTACTTCTGGATCCTTTCCAATGGCTCTTGTGGCACAAAGTCTCTTTTGAACTGACTGAATGCAGTAGGAATGTAAGTGTGCTCCCTGTCAGAGCTGCAAAAGATCACTAGCCTGCAATCCTGTTTAAACAGGGAACGCAGTTTCTGAAAACACTTCTCCATTGCACAGCTAACGTCATAGGTTAGTTGGTCTGCCCAAAGCATTGTGTAAATCTTCTGGCCAATGTCACCTGGTATGAGAGCTCTCCTCAGGAAAAGCTCTACTTGCTCATAAGATGTGGCAGGGGTACACAAGAGAACCTCATCATAACTCGGCAGTGGCTCATAGTCACTGGTCATGTACAAGGAGATACTTGAAGTGAGCACCTCATCGTGTGGGCAGATTAAGAGATTTGGTTGGTCTGAGAAGAGGCCTTTTGGGAGACGTCTTCTGAGTGAATTGTCTCTAGTCTCTGAGAGCACTGGTTCTTCCATTTCATTTTCACTTTGGTTTTCTGTGACAGTCATCATTTGCAACAGACCCCCTAAACTCCTTATGTCCAAAAGGTCATGGAAAAAGATTCCCTCATTCTTCATGTAGCCATTCCACAACTCTTCCAGTTCTTTCAAACCAACAGTCTGATCTGTCATGTCTGCTGGATCATCGGCTGAAAAATGACTCACATTGACTGAAGACACATCGCTGTCTTCCTGGTGAAGAAAGTGACTTTGAAAGTGAGTATCTTCAGTAATCCTTTTGCCAGGCTCAAATTGGTTGTAGAACCTTCTCCATGTGCTCCAGACATCTGAAGTTATGCAGTCTGGTTTGATGAAAGAGAGCATCATCAAAGATTTTTCCTCTATTTCTGCATTCACATTTGTTGGAGTCACAATACTGCACAGGTAGAATATTTGTTCGGCTGTGTAGTAGTTTAAGTAGTAGTGATCAGATCTCTGTTTGTCCATGAAGTTTTGCCAGTCATCAAGAAACAGCTCCATCTTCTTGGAGAGTGCTACAAGTTGTTCAACTAAACTTCCACATACTTGGATGCGATGCAGGGTCTTGCAAAAGTTGATTTCCATAATGATACATGGGTTACTCTGAGCTTTGCAATAAATCTTCGCGTCCCAACACCTGAAGAGTGGGTTCCCTGCAGCATAAAGGTCTACAAATGCTTTGGCAAGTCTTTGGACATTGTCAAACACCTGAATATGAAGAAGATAAAGTGAGATTACAGGCAATGTAAAAAAAAACAGACTTAAACTATAAAGCTCTTATCATAAAGTCACAAAATATACAATTAATATACACCTCAGCAAAGTGTTCCACTTCACTCTGATTTTGTTCCCCTCTTCCGGACATGAGCATAAGTTTATTTTGCAACTCTTTCAGGTCCTCATAGGTGCACACCATGTTTTTCTCATGTCCGTCCTGAATTTGCAGCATCAGGGAAGTCTCTAAAGTGAGCTATAAAGGGAAACATCAATATGATGGACTAGATTAGTGTGTTTATTTCACATCACATGCACAAGGCAAGAAAAGCCAATTTAAATTTAGTTGATTCATATATACATTGCTACTGTTAAAAATATTAGGTCCCTGTAAAAAGAAATTGCACTCAAAAAGTAATTATCTGATCATCACATAGAAAAATGCTGTCATGTTATTTTTTTTTCAAGTAGTCCTGTAATTCTTTCAAATTTGAACATTAATTCCAAGTAGTCTATTAGCGTACCTTTTTGTGGTTTTGGGCCTTGATGGTGTATATCCCATTCTCATTGATGGATGTAGCCAGGGACAGGGACGAAAATTCGACAGATCCATGGCTTTCCTTTACAGTCTTTAACCAATCCAGATGACGTGCTGTATCCCACTGAAATCAGACATCAAACAAAAAAAATCTGAATGTGATTCTAAAGTAAACTAAAATAATCAAGTTTTTGTTTCCCATAAATGGCTAGTAAAATACGTTAGCTATTGGTTAAGATAACATCTTACTGGCCAATCTAATTAATGAAATTTGTGGACACATCACTAGAAACTACTTAAAAATGGAGTCCATTAAAGCAAACACCACAAAGCACCTAGAGGTTCCGAGTGTAAACATATCATTTACTTAATAATTTCATAAAGATTTTGGAGAGTTACTCGGTTTCAACCTTGACCTTCCAAACTTTCAGTAGTTGTGCATATACTGAGTCATATTGGATATGGCTGGTGAATAAATCTTCATAGTCACTTTCAAATACTTTGGTTTAGACATTAAGATAACTTAGGTATTTATGATTGCTTGTTGTTAGATTGTAGTAGCAATTTAACTACAGTATGGTGGTAACATAAAAGGTGGAATCTCACCAGCTTCGTTGGTATTTTGTTGTCATTTTCAAGTGCCTTCCACAATTTTGACAATGACTCTTTGAAGGCCTCAAAATCAGAGTCCTGCTTCAGTCCATACAACATGGATGAGTATCCAAGAACAGCGTCATGAAAACAGGCCACTCGATCCACATCCATATCATTTTCTCCAGCAGATATGGATGCCAGGTCAACGAAAACTTTCAGCTCATTAATATCTGTAAATATAAATTTCCATAAGCTGATACAAATTGTTGTGTTTCACACTTGGTAACAAAAAATGGTATCTAATGTACCTTCAAGCGCTTCTTTAACCCACAGGACAAACTCTTGGCTCCGACTGAGTTTCTGAAGACATTCCCTGCGATCATTTGTAATGTCCATCAGAATCTTTTGGGCCATCATGAAGTTGTCATCTATGCAATCCAGGCTGTTTTTCTTGAAGTCAGCTTGGTTCTGAAAAAATAAATTTACTGTATGAAATCGTTGAGTGTATGATTCATGATTACAGTTTAGATGGTTCTATAAAAGCCTATTTGACGTAACAGTTCAACCAAAGGAAGTTAATTTTTCTCTACCTATTATCTAAAGGATATAGGACGGTGGGGTGATGTACTATCAAAGTAAATTATTTTAATTTCCATTTCATATTTCAATCTACATTACAATAAATGTGTAAAGTGGAATAGCTAATTATATATTTACAGCATTATACCCTAATATGTCTTTAATCATGTGCACCTAGAAAATACATTTTCTACAGCTGAATACAACTATATTCTTTTATATATACCAAAGGTATCCCTCACAGATTCTCCCTTATGAATGATTTGATGTCAGTAGGTCTGCTGTTAATGTCAAGCAAGGACTAGTATTTCTTTAAAAGATGTTTTTAAGGACATACTGTATCTGCTCTTCCTAACTTTAAATTGTTGGGAAACGTACCATTGGCAGCAATTTCTCCAGTATTTTAAAGTCTCCTTCTGGACATATTGTGTTCCTGATAGCCATGATGATTTCGGCAGATTCCATTGCAAGATGAAGGTCATGGTACTGTTGAATCTGCTGAATCCTTCCTTTGATCCATCTTCTGTCATCAGATGGATTTGTTCTGCACATGATGTCTAAATCTTTCTGCAAGTCTTTGTACTTTCCTTTATAGTCCTCAAAGATGTTGTCTACTTCCTCCAGTAACAGTTTCCCACTCTGCAGACCATCATAAAGCTCTTTGTACTTGCTGTAGCAGCTCTGGAATATTTTGCTGTAGACCAGGTCGAGAGTGTATATTTCTTCATTTCCATCGAGATGTTCAGTGTCATCTGTAGCAGATTGGTCTCTTGACAGTTCTTCCACTTGGTTCGTCCAGCACATTTTGAAGATTGCGCTGTCTTTAACGGCATGCATATCTGAAGCCATTTGACGGGTGATATCACAAAGGTTGAAATAAGTGACCTGCCCAATTGTATGAGAGGTCTGCCCATCAAGAGTGTGAACCTTCATAAATTCATTCAGATCCATCATCTCAATGTTCTGATGAAGTTTTTTGTCCAACCCATTGAAGTCAACTGTGGATTAAAAAGATATTGATAATGACAGAGATGAACAGGTCCTTCAATTGTCCTCTCAGTCCTATATCCACAATATCATAATCCAAGATCTGCAATGAACCACTTCACAGGTCCCTTTCAATGCAAAGGAGTAGAGACTTGATACTAAAGCCCTGTCAGATCAACTAAACTCCTCACCTTGTTGCACAGAGGGCAAGAAGCCCCTGCAGAGGAACCACAGACTTGGAACTATGCACCTGTACGCTTCTATAAAAAGTAGCATGTGGTTCAAACAACCACCTTACTGTCAAGTGATGTGAGTCTATTGGAAGCTTTGCTCAGTGTTTCCACACAGTTGCTGAGAAACACCACAGCAATTTTCTGCTAACTTCAAAGAGCAAGCATTGACAAAACTGACTGCATCACCTCATGTCACCTCACATGTTCACATCGCAAAGGGTACAGCTGACAAAGAGATAACTGCTAACATGCATGTAAATTGCACCACCTGCATGAGAGGCATGACCAGTCAATTGTCTGTATCTGTATTCCAAATCCAAAAAAAAACATAATGAAAAGACAAACAAAACAAACAGACCAACCATTTCCATGGCTAATAAACCACAAAATCTATGGGAGGCCCACCAGCACCGGAACCAACAACCGAAGTGTCAGTAAATTCTTCTGGAAAGAAAACACCCCTTGTGTTTCGATACAAAGTTCACTATGGACAACTGGACAATTTCTCACTCCCACTCCCACTGTGGCTGCTGGTTCCACAGCAAACTAGCTGCTATCTTTTGACTTGACACACAAGACCAGGCTACTTCCTATGCAGAATATGCTACCCATCTCCATGCAGCTGGTGAGCTATGGGCAGAAATATGTGTAACTAGAAACAGAATTTGAATAATTTGTATTTGAATTTGAATTGCTCAACTTAAATAATTGCATTAAAAACTGAATTTGAATCACATAATTTGAATTTGTATCGTTTGAAAAATTGCATTGAAAATCTGAATAATCTGAATAGCATAATTTGAAATGGAATTTATTAGCTTGGAACTGAATTCCAATAAACTTGAAACTTAATGTAATATTATGAAATTGAATTAAGTTGCTCTGAAACTGTATTTGATCCTCACTGAAAATTCAACTCTTTATCCTCCACATTCAGTTCTCACAATTCAAATTCAGTTCTTGTAATTCAATTTCAGTTTACTGAGACACACATCAGGTCGTCGAGGAAGAGCAATCGAATGCAGATTCACAGAACTGCCAGTCCGTGCAGCCTACGTTTTGATAGTTGTTTATTGATTCAATTTCAAATTACGCTATTCAGATTCAGTTTTTCAATGTAATTATTCAAGTTAAACAACACAAATTCAAAGTATGTGATTCAAATGCAGTTTTTAATGTAATTATTCAGGTTGAGCAATTCAAAATCAAATATAAATAATTCCTACAGTTGCAATACTGCCAACCCTCCCTGACGTTGTTGGTGCTTGGGCCCTAATGATTCAAATCCAGTTTCTGATGACACATACTTTTGCCAATAGTGAGCCCTCAGGTCAACAGCTTTTGCTGCTCGTTCTTGCTTTCCCTAGTTAAAGCTGCAGTCGGTCACTTTCAGCAAATATGATATATTATCATATCATTATATTCATAAAACTGTCAATATATCCTGACAGTAGACAGTTAAATCTTGCAGATGCCATTATGAGCACAGGAGGACACAGAAGAACATGATTTTTTACAGATTATCTGTCTTATGCACTACTGTCAGGATACCGTGACTGTTATATAAAAATAACTTTTATTTAATCATATATGCTCCAAGATACCAACATCAGCTTTAAGCTATGAGTCTCCCTAGATCTTTTAATTCTTGCTACATCAGTGAAAGACATCTCAAAAATGATCAACGAAATACAATACAAAATTGAAAATACAAACACCTCCCAACAGTCTTTGGTTCAACAGAACATGGCTGTGGAATGGGCAGACAACTGCCCTTGGTCTTGATTAGCACCATCCGTAAATAACTGCCCAAATCATTAACTATTATGTTATATCATTAAATCATCTGAATTATCCCATTTTCTAGGCCTCCGCACGTTTTTATCATTTGAATTTGACTGTTCACTGAATGCACATAAATATAATTCTGCAAGAAATAACAATGTAACTTATGATAATAAACTACACCATAGTACATATTTATCCTGAGACTAGGTTTCTACAATAAAATAAGCTTGAACCTTAAACATTATTTTTGCTCTCATTGTACCAGCGCTGCCTACCTTTGACATGTTGTGGAAGTTCCTGGCAGATTTGCAGAAGACCCCTGACCAGCTCCCTCTCACTATTGACAGCTTTTGCTTCCTCTTTTCTTTGTCCCAGTAATCTTCTCATGTTTCTGTCATCTTTACAACGACCATCATCGCAGAGGCCATCTAGAGGAACATAAACACTTAGATGAACACAAACACAAATGTACACTTTCAGCTGTGAAGCTCAACAAAGAATAACAGCCACTGGAATTGTAAATTGTACCCACAATGATGGATATACAAAAACATGGAGTATTGAGTAAGAAGTAAAAAAAAAAAAAGGGAGAAGAAAGAGAAGTCAAAGGAAGAGGAAGTTGAAAAATAGTAACAGAAATAAGACATAAATTCCTACTCACCGATTTTCAGCAAGTCAACAAATTCACTGTCTTTCTGGAGGATCTGGACTAAAGTTTTCATTTGGATCTCTCCACTGAGGAACTTCTCTGACACAGATTTAAATGCTGTACTCGCCAAAGTCATCCTGATTTGCACGTCTTCTGACAATTTGTCAATCAGTCTTCCTCTTGCACCTGGAAAATAAGCATGCAGACATAAACTACTAAACATTTTACTTTGAGTTATGTGCACAAAAAAACATTTTACTATGAGACAATAATTAAATATACTGACTTGAGATAAGCTCAAAACAACCCAATGCCAGCCAGCATTCACTTTCTTTCTTTAAACATTACACTTGTCTTTCACACACTTTAGGTAAAAGAGTAACCATATGCTAGACAGTAATAAAGAGCAGATTCCTAGTCATTCTTGCAGCATTATATGTTACATTTAAGTATTTACCTGTCATTTGGAAAACTGTTTTGGCCATGGGCCAATTTAGAAGGTACTCAAATATCAAGTCCTCGCCTTCAACGTAATCTCCATTCAGATCTGTGGGCCATGACTTCAGCACAAGAACAGACATCAGCTTCCCAAACTTTGTGATATCATGTTTCTCCAATAGAGCTGAAGCAGCTCTGCCAGATTTATCCTAAACAGAAAAAAAATGGGAAAAATTAAATAATTTAGTACTCCAAGCACCACCACACACACAGGTAAATTTCAGCCAATGAAATTGGTTTTCCCTTCATGTTTTGTGGGATGGATGTACTAATTTAATGATAATTTAGTGATAATCTTTTTGGTCAAGACCATATTTTTTTCGTCCTCTACAAGGTCAAGTGTCTTGGAGTTTTTTATTACAGGTGTTCATAATTAAACCCTTGTAATAATAATTATAAGTTGTTAAAGAATTGATTTACACCATTCATAGGAATTACAATTGTTTCTGAATAATCACAAAAAAACATATTCTTAAAGGGGAACACCACCTAAATTAAGAATTCCAATTTGTTATTTCCATGGCCTAGTAAAGTTCAATCAGTATTTGTGAACATGAGCTACTCTCTTCCCAAAGCCAGAAACAAGAGAAGTAAGTCTCGAACTTATGATGTCATAGGGTATAAAGTCTGGAGCTGCTCCATAGACAATGAATGGGAGACTGATTTTATAATATAAATAAGCTTTATTCTATTGTAGCGTTGTCAGTTGTGAAAAAGAAAATTAAGCCATATACTCAGAACATTTCTCTGGGTGCTCTCAGTGTCATCTATAACATTTCTCCCCATTCATTGTCTCTGGAGCAGTTCCACAATTTATACTTGATGACATCATAAATTTGAGTTTTACCACTCTAGTTTTTGGATTTGGGAGAGAGTTGTTCATGTTTACTAATACTTTTTAGACTGCCTTAGGCCACAGGAATAACATGTATGAATTTAGCAAATAGCCATATTTCCCCTTTAAGCACTTACATTTACATTATATATTAAAAAGCATTTACTGCTTATTCACCACTTATCAAAAATCATACCTGACAAATAGCTGCAACTGCCTCCAGTGCACATTTCTCCATTGTGTTGCATAACAATGCACTTGTCTTGCTCAGTGCTTCCATCTTGTTAGAGTAGATTCCAATTTGATCCACTGGGTGTTCCTAGCACACAAGTACACATCTTCAGTTTTGTTTCTCAAGTGCACATGTAAATACTAGAATCCAAGATCTGTAAAGCATGTAAACACAGACATAAATCCAGTCTTACTTGTTTTAGCTTTCCTTCAAAATCATACATGAAAGCGGTTCTCCATAATGAAGTGTATTCCTCATGACTGAAGGATAGTGAGACTAACTTGTCCCATACCTGGAAAGAGAGACATATATACATTTTAGTAGGTGAGCTACGCCAAAAGTTAAACGCTATATACAACATCAAATGGCTATCGCACTGGAAAAAAATTTACAATTTGAATGTAAAACCATATAAACAACATATCCATTACTGCCATTCATTTCTGCTTACCGTAATTTCATGGAGTACAAAAAACTGCGTACGATCCCATTCATTAAGCAGTTTGTTTCTGAAGGTATTTCGCCGCCATTCCCTCATTGTTGTTAATGTCTCCCGGATTGACTCTTGTCTTATCTCTCTTGACTGGAATAGAATGTATAAGTTACTATGGATATCGTTTTTTTTCCTTTACATAATAAAAAAAACTCTCTTCTTTTGATAAAAAATTAAATTTAACATAGTCCACTTTTTAACATACTGTAGAATTGCACTGCTTGCATTTAAGCATTAAGACTTAGCTAGTCTGTATTTTTAGCTTTGCCGTGTACCTTACTTTTAATGAGGAACATCACAAATAAGACTTTTTTAAAACATATGAAACACAAGTGTAGATACATATTCTAAAACTGGTCAAATGTTTGGTAGAGGAAAAACAACAATTAACTCTAAAAATATTTATAAATCTACCTCAAGTTGATTCTTTTTTCCTTTTTAAGATGGAAAAAAATAAAAGAATAAAGCTTTGCTGTAAACTGCTCCAGGCATTTCAAGCCTTGAATATGGCTTGGTATGGAGACATACAAGTGTGGCCTGTCCAACAGTCTGACAAGTGGGCCTCACCTGAGAATCGGTGTGGTGGTATGCCTTTTCAATCAGACAGACCAGATCAAGGAAGTAAAGAGGAACATCAGAGTAGCCTGGTTCTGTCAAGTGACTGCAGATAGATCCAAGAAGCCTTACTGCAGTTCTCAGGCAACACTCTCCATATTTCCCATCAAAGCTATTGGAAGAAATATTTGATTACTGTTGTGTATGCATAAATATTGCTCGCAATATATACAGATAATGAAATTCATAGACATTACTGCAGAGATACTGTATTACAGTGATAGGTAAAGTTTGTATTTTACCTTTTACTGCGACGGTTTTCTCGTTTGATGAGTTGTAATGCCAATTCTTTCAAAGCCTGTAAATTGAATAACAGAACACACGTAATTCGAAGACAACAGAAGTTCAACAGTGCCGAGGTAATTCAAGTGGTGGTGGGGGTGGGGGGGCAGCTGCCTACGCTATATGGTGCGGTGAGAGGGAACCAAAACAGTAAAGTTGCGGGTCGGACAGCTAAACAATGAGCTGAAACTGCAGATTCAGGTGATAATTTTCAGTAGGTTCATCACTATGAGTGACCCTTTTCACAGTCACATTGTTTCCACATTGTCATTTGACATTTGATATATTGTTATTATAAAAATATATTACAGCCGCTTTCAGGATACATACCATGTAGTTGGAGCGAGTCCTTCCAGATTTGATACTGAACTGTGTGTGGTTAAGAATGTCTAGAAGCTCCACTTGCACAGTGGATGATAAGCTTGTTAGTTCATCCACACGCAGCAGAGGCATCCAAGAGTGTACAAGAAGACGATCAATGTCCATCAGGTATGCATGGTCTTTCATGATCTGGACACTCCTAATTTAAAGTCAGAGTTTATTATGGTGACCAGGTGGTGAGGTAGAAAACAAAATCAGGACATGCCGGGGGTGAGGGGTGGGAACCAACAAACAATGCAGTTGCCTAAATTTCAACACAATTTCAAAAAAATATAACTATTATCAAAAAACAAAACCTTGAACCGGACCAGTAACTTCCTGGGGTCGCTGCTGGTTGCCTTGCAACCTCACATTACAACGTTTTTCTTGAAATGTCAAGCTATTGCTTTAAGAAGTTTGGGTTTATGAAATACTAGGATAAAACATTAACCACTGCTATGGAATTTCTGGGTATTAAAAGTCAAACACTGTAACAGCTCTTACTGTTATTTAGAGCCACTGATGTGCAAAATTGTGTTTATTCTGTTTAAAGACTTTTCAAAATGTTCAAATTTTGGTTGTGTACGTGTGCTCAAGTATTTGCAGGAGAAAAACACTTACAAACCTTTTGAAATGTGTTCCTTTGCTCCCCCTCAAGCCTGTCCAAGAGTCAAACTGTGCATTCAAGACCGGTGGAACTGGCTCAAACGGCTTGCTTTCTCCTCTAAGTAGGTGAATCAGAGGGATGACCAAGATCCACTTCTCAATATGGTGTTGTCGAGCATTGCTGCAAAGCCTCTCAACAGCATCTGCAACACTTTACCAGTGGAGAAGTCAGTGTTTAGTTTCATTATATTTAAAGTGGGGAAAAAGTATTCAATACTTGGAAAGCAGACTGCCGTTTTTAAAAAATAATTATATAGATCCTTAGGTTTTGTTTCTACTCTATATTATATTGTTGGAAGATATGGTCAATTGTGTTCAGATCTGCATTTTTGAGTCCTATTGAATGCAACGTTGAGCAAAATATTTTTTTTGTATGCTTTCAGGGTCAAGGCCATCACTGTTTATGTGTAATAGTTATCTGTCCACTGTGTTTTTAAATTGTTCAACATCTACACTGGATTGCCAAAACAATAGAAAAACACTTGCATCTTCCCTCCTTCCTATACTTTTGATTTAATGGTACTGCTGTTGATAAGCAATGAAACAATAAGTTACTGCCACCACCTGTTAAGGACTGTTTCAGGGTGGATAGGCCCTTTTAAAAAGATCAGTGACATACTTTGCATGGTTCTCAGGGTAAAGCTCAGTTCCGTTGCCTCCAAGTCTCAGTGGTCTCTTATTTGATCTTTCAGTGATTGTATATGATCACACAATGCAAGTGCTGTTATTGACTTACATTTCTGTTTTTGTTGTCAGACAAATACACTAATTTAAAAGTCGTAATTCGATGAGTGTAAGAATGGTAAAAGTAAAAGTGCTACAGCTAGCCTTTGTCAACAGTTTGGTTATCATGACGAAACAAAGCTTGGATGAGAGATGGCAAAACAATTACTGAAAAACCACTGCATGAAAGTAATGAATGGCCTGTATGGCCTTCTGTAAGTTAACACATAGCTGACTTCTCTTAACGTTGCTTGCAAGTGGAAGTACATCGGCTGTGTTTACGTAAGTCAGTATTTGTGAAAGGTCCATTTATCTCCATTCACACTACAATCCAAGACAAGTTTTTAAATGTATCCACTGTGGAGACCAATAAGCTCCATTTATGAGGGACAAAACACCAGAGGGATGTTGATTGATAGGGGAAAGGAGAAAATTATGTATTTATAGATTTAAGTGTGTTATTGTAATCATTTTTACATTTAATAGATCTAGTGAAGTTTTTCTTTCTATTCCCGTTGTCTTCGTTATTTTCTCTGGAAAGTCTTGTTTGTGATAAACTAGTCTTTGTAAATAAATAAATAAATAAGCTTGAAGCCGACATCAAGTTGAATTTTTTATCATGTATGAGATCATTTGGAAGGGTCCTCTGACTGATACTATTTCCAGGCCAAATAATACAGCTGACTGAACTTTTATCAATAGAATGAATTGTCTATAAAGTGCTCAGGCTGACTGTCACGATTGTCTTCTTTAAACTTAATCCAAAGTTAGCTTTTGATAATTTTTTCTTGTTTACTTTTCTATTATTCATTTTATAATCTTTATTATCATTATGATAATGTATTGTATTGGTAACAATTGTTATTTTATGCTAACTTAAATCACACATCAGTTACCTCTTTTTATCTGATAAAGGGCTTGCAAAGTCCTTCCAGAAAGAGATGAAATGGTGTTGCGGCTTCCCAGGCAGGCAAAGAAGATCACATAGACTAGCTAGTTGATCTGTCATGTCGTCTTTCAGGTAATTGTTGTAAATCAGCAAACTAACAACTCCAGCATGCAAAGATGGTAAAAGGGATTTCATTGTTTCGGTCTGCTTTCTGGGATTGTGGTTGATGTTTTCCTCCAGAACAAGTTTGAGCAGCTTTTTCACCTAGAAGTAAAAGTAAAGGAAGAAGGTAACAATAAACGTCTTACACTTAATTACTCTGATAGTAATTCTTGCTAAAAATGATTTATATGACTTCACTTTGTCTCATTTTTTAAGAGACCATGTGCTATTCTAGAATAAACCCTTGAGATTTACCGGTTCACGACAGTCTGGCAATCCCCACTGCCTTTTTGTGTCATGATGAAGAACAGGATCGCTGTATGTATATACAAACTGTTGTAGCTGTAAAAAGAAGTTGTCCACATTTGGTTTATTCCAAGTTGTAAGAAGGTCAAAGATGCTATTCAGCATCACCCTGCCAGCTAGGTCTCTGCCTTTCATTACGTCTTTGGTCAAAGAATTCCAAGGCAGCAGACTCTTCTTCAGCTCGGGATGGATCACATCATCATACTGGTGCCACTCCCCTTGAAATCCAAGAGAGCAAAATTAATAGGGAAATTTATGTGCTACTTTGTAGGTTTCTTTTTTGATGATTTATCCTTAATTGAGTTGGTTGGACCATTTACAGCCAACACACATTTAAACTCTGCTATCAGTCCTTTCCCAAGAGAACTGTTTGCATATCTAGATATGGATTAACAAATGGACATATTCAAACCATGTGTAGAATTGGAGCATTGTGTTTGTTCAGGCAGAGTACTCAAGTCACTTGCATCAGCTAATTGGCATCAGCTGCCCCATCAGTGAAGCATGAACGATGCTGGTAGCCAACAGACTAGTAACATCCAATCGTATCTACAAAGGTATTGCAGCTTTTATAACCTGACACTTCTCATCGCTGATACTTCATGCCAATGCTGTTTGCTACTGAAGCTCCCTCCTCCACCCCAACTTTGTCCTTCTGTGATAAAATGTTGGTATTGTTGATTTTAAGATTTAATGTTAGTATACATATGTGTTTGTTAAGGGGGGGTTATTTCTCTCTGCAGAATCCTCACTGCTACTCAGATTCTTTGAGAGCTCCCTCAAAGAAAACAGCATTTTCAACCAAATCAAACTGTATAACCATAAATGTTTTTTTTTACATAGGTTTCTATGACTGAAACAAAATCATATATTATAAAATATCAAAATTCAAATAATTCAGTAAAAGATTTTACATACAATAAATATTAGCAGACACAAGACTGCTGTACAACTGACAGCTGATTGCACAACTGTACAATATACTCTGTGCCCAAACTGCCATCTGACAATCTGTATTCCGCTTTCTCATGTGTCTTACTGTTTAGAGGCCAGCAGCTGTCCTAGATCTTAGCATCTACCCCCCTTGGTGACCTACAATAAACTTGCCAGTGTTCTCTGATGGACAATTTGACACTAATTCTAAATGACCTCAAATGTATCTTTTGAGGTATTTCAGTAGCCTACCGCAATTTCTTGCTAATTATTGGTCAAAATCTATGCCAATACCAATATGTCTACAATGAGCTAATAATGGCTAATATCTGCTCAGCCTTTTTTATCGGTTAGGCTCTACTCTGTAAACATTAATAGAAGTTGCTGTTGAGCCAGAGTGTACAGAAGTGAATCTAGATTACCTTCGTGTGTTAAAAAGTCCTCTTTGATTGTCAGGCACCTGTTGACATATTGATTTCCATCTTTGTGGTGGATCGTCTCATACATGCCCCTGTTTTCACTGTGCTTGCAAATTACGTATTTGTAGGGTATGCTCTCATGAGTTATGTCCTTCGGAATCATAACTCGTCCCCCAACAAGATACATTTTGTCCCCTAGAGCCCTGTGAAACACAACACTCATTATTAGTGATGGGACGTTTCCTTGGTTTGTACTGGAGAATTGACAACAGTTGTTCTGATAAAATTGTGAATAATGTGTTTTTAAAAGCCATACTGTACCTAGAGAAGGACATTTTCAGGCCACGTTTATTCCAATCTCCAAACATTTTTTTAGACCTCAAGATAATCATATCCTTTCCTGGATCCAAATGAAAATCTTTGGAAGTGACAGCATGGAAGAACACAGGCGTACATTCGCTGCTTGGTAAACTAAAAAAGAAAAAAAAAGTAGATAAAAGTTAACTTCATATATTCTTTATAATCAATACAGTGATGAAACGCTTATATGAATCAAAAAGCTTGGGACAGAATCATTCCTATACAAATGCTGTTAGTTTAGTTAGTTTAGCGTCTAAATTACAGTAATTCTATTTTTTTTACCCTACTGCCACTTTCCCTTGCAGTAACCCGTCTGCTTCCAGCTGGCTACCTGAGTGCTGCGTGCACATTGAAATCATGACGGGAAGAAGAAAGTCATTTTCTCTCAATGAAAAACATAGTCTTCTCGAAGCTTATGACAAACTGCCAAAAACGAGCCAACGAGATGCAGCACGAAAACTTGGTGTATCTCAGGCTACCTTGTGTTTTCTACTCAAACAACAAGAAACCGTTATGGCTGCTACAGATGGAGACAGAAAACGAATGCGCACGAGTAGAGCACCTGTGGTTGAAGCCGCACTTGAACCAGCTGAAGCCACGTTTGAACCAGCTGTACTGTATTTTTAAAACAGTCAAAGAAATTCCGGAAATAGTGAAGCTGTCCGTTTCATTAGGCATACTTTATATTCATGTAATAAATACACAAATGAGAATTAGATTGTAATCTGCATGAGAAATAAAAAAAGAAAAAAGGTTATAATAATCATCCGTTTATAGTGATCAATTTGACCCAGACAGACGTGATCACTATAAGAGGTTTCCACTGTAATAAAATATCAAAATATTTTGTAGCAGATAGTATTACTGGATTAGAAATACGATGCAATAACATAAAAGAAAACAGACTAAACAGAACATCACATGAATATTTAACATATACAGTAGGTCAGGCAAAACAATATCTAAAATGTCTCATAAACTTACGTTTGTGGTGCCTGAAGTTCACTGGATGTTTCAGAGATATTTGCTGTCACTAGAGGACCCACAGTCTCATCACTCTGACTGAGAGGACAGGGGGGCGTTGGTGAACTGGAGACATCTACATCTCTGTTGTCTTGCTGCTGTTCCTGTCTCTCTGCCAGGCGTGTTTTTGTTTTCTCATTTGATTTGGTGTAAATAGCCTGCGAGGAAAAATAAAAGGTTGAAGAGTAAACAAAGCCCTGATCAGATGATCAGGATATTACTATATCTATTGTACAATGTATACAGCTAAAACATCAAGTTCCTCAAGTCCTAGAGGAATCTGATTGACAGACATAAAGAATAAGCTGTATAATGTAGTCTTATCATACCTGTCAATTCTCCCATTTTACATGTGAAACTCAAATTTTAATGTCTTTACTATTAAACAAAGGCCTTGGTTGGTAAACTGACAGTAATATTACAGTTAATAACCTATATTCATGATTGCTGTAAAAAAAAAAAACGTGGATTTGAGTCAGTTTGAGGGTTAAAACTCGATGTATTTGACTGATAACTACCTCAGTGATTTGGGCATTTTCCTTCGTTACTGAACATGGATCAGCAGAGTGCTCAGTTTTTTTGGTTTTTGGGTCATCTCTGTAACAACGTCTCTTATCTCTGGCTGCTTGGTCTTCTTTCCCGTCAGCTTGTTCATGCTGTTCAGTGTTGGTGTGATTTTCATTATCATCTGGCCTCACGGAGAGAATTTGTGCCTCCTGAGAGATTATTTTATCCTTATCTTGTTCAGAGACAGACTGCTTGGCCACCGAACCATATTCTTGAGGTGTTTGCGCAGACGATTCAGGCGCAGTGGAGACGGTTTCTTTAGTTGAAATTAGAGGTGACGCAGAAAATGGCCTACACTGAATGTCTATTGGCATGTCAGTAGCAGGCGGCACTGCATCAGGGCTGTCCTCTGTACTAATATCTGGTGAGGCCTCTGTCAGTTTATCACTGGCTGGTGCAGAGGAGGGATGTGTCCTGTAAACAGCCAGGTTTGATCCAGGTGCTGCCTCACTGCATGGTTGAGTGTCACTTTCAGGAGCTGTAGCAGAATGCCTCTCTTCCTCCGTACAAGTCTCTGTGACTTGTGTCTTCTTGGTAGTGACTGATTCGCCAACTGAGAGTGTCTGGTTGGGGGATGAGGGCGTGGCTCCTTTTTCCAGTGTAGCTGGGCTGGCAATGTTATCTGATGGGTCCTGTGGTGTAGTGCCATTTCTGGCTGCCTCGAAGTCGTCACTAGCCGGCTGCCCCTGAAAAGTCAACATAGTTAGCTTAGCAGACAGGTATTGCCAACTTTAATTTTGCCATATCGCACTTAGCAGTAAACACATGCACATGCACAGCAGGGGTTTACCAGCTGTAGCTGAGTCACACCAGTAAGCTTGTCGCGGTAGTCGGTGTTACTGGTGTTACACGGTGGTCGGGCACACACCGATTACATTACGTACCCACCGCCCCCACTGTCATTTTGCTTTCTTTCCAGAAATAAAACCCATTTAGTTAATTTTCGCGTATCAGCGCCGTGTTATCAATTCATAGTCGGACGACGGACGCTACAAACTGAAAGTGAAAGTGTCTGCTCCGTATGGAGTCTCAGCTCAAAGTAGAAGGAGTCAGATTTCACACACGGGATGAGAGAGAGTTGACAGACAAGACGATGGCGGAGGATTTGGTATCGAAGCAAAAATTTCAGATTTAAACCCAATGCTATAAGGGAACCGTAACGTTAATGAGGTCATCGTCATTCAGAGGAGGGAGCGGTCACAGCCAGTGTGCGTGGCGGAGCAGCGCCGGGTGGAAACCTGCGGCCCCGCAGCAAAAGCTCGACCAGAGAGGCCAGACACACAGCTGCCCGACGTTAAAGATCAAAGTAAGCGCGCTACACATATTGACTATCATCTTTTCTTGTAATATGTCCGGTGCAATCGGTAACACCGGTGTTGTCACAAGTTTATTAACCAGTGGGAACATTTCCTCACCGTCACATCCCTACACACCAGAGCATCCATCAAGCCAAAGGGTCCACTTGGGAATCTGCATGAGAAATAAAAAAAGAAAAAAGGTTATAATAATCATCGGTTTATAGTGATCAATTTGACCCAGACAGACGTGATCACTATAACAGGTTTCCACTGTAATACAATATCAAAATATTTTGTAGCAGATAGTATTACTGGATTAGAAATATGATGAAAAAACAAAAGAAATCAGACTAAACAGAACATCACATGAATATTTAACATATACAGTAGATCAGGCAAAAAAATATCTAAAATGTCTCATGAACTTACGTTTGTGGTGCCTGAAGTTCACTGGATGTTTCAGAGATATTTGGTGTCACTAGAGGACCCACAGTCTCATCACTCTGACTGAGAGGGCAGGGGGGAATTGGTGAACTGGAGACATCTACATCTCTGTTGTCTGGCTGCTGTTCCTGTCTCTCTGCCAGGCGTGTGTTGGTTTTCTCATCTGATTTGGTGTCAACCGCCTGTGAGGAAAAATAAAAGGTTGAAGAGTAAACAAAGCCCTGATCAGATGATCAGGATATTACTATATCTATTGTACAATATATACAGCTAAAACATCAAGTTCCTCAAGTACTAAAGGAATCTGATTGCCAGACATAAAGAATAAGCTGTGTAATGTAGACTTATCATACCTGTCAATTCTCACATTTTACATGTGAAACTCAATTTTTAATGTATTTACTATTAAACAACGGCCTTGGTTGGTAAACTGACAGTAATATTACAGTTAACAACCTATATTCATGATTGTTGTCAAAACACCGTGGATTTGAGTCAGTTTGAGGGTTAAAACTCAATGTATTTCCCTGATAACTACCTCAGTGTTTTGGGCGGTTTCCTTCGTTACTGAACATGGATCAGCAGAATGCTCAGTTTTTTTGGTTTTTGGGTCATCTGTGTAACAACGTCTCTTATCTCTGGCTGCTTGGTCTTCTTTCCCGTCAGCTTGTTCATGCTGTTCAGTGTTGGTGTGATTTTCATTATCATCTGGCCTCACAGAGAGATTTTGTGCCTCCTGAGAGATTATTTTATCCTTATCTTGTTCAGAGACAGACTGCTTGGCCACCGAACCACGTTCTTGAGGTGTTTGCTCAGACGATTCAGGTGCAGTGGAGACGGTTTCTTTCGTTGAAATTAGAGATGACGCAGAAAATGGCCCAGAGTGAATGTCACTTGGCATGTCAGTAGCAGGCGGCACTGCATCAGGGCTGTCCTCTGTACTAATATCTGGTGAGGCCTCTGTCAGTTTATCACTGGCTGGTGCAGAGGAGGGCGGTGTCGTGTAAACAGCCAGGTTTGATCCAGGTGCTGCCTCACTGCATGGTTGAGTGTCACTTTCAGGAGCTGTAGCAGAATGCCTCTCTTCCTCCGTACAAGTCTGTGTGACTTGTGTCTTCTTGGTAGTGACTGATTCGCCAACTGAGAGTGTCTGGTTGGGGGATGAGGGCGTGGCTCCTTTTTCCAGTGTAGCTGGGCTGGCAATGTTATCTGATGGGTCCTGTGGTGTAGTGCCATTTCTGGCTGCCTCGAAGTCGTCACTAGCCGGCTGCCCCTGAAAAGTCAACATAGTTAGCTTAGCAGACAGGTATTGCCAACTTTAATTTTGCCATATCGCACTTAGCAGTAAACACATGCACATGCACAGCAGGGGTTTACCAGCTGTAGCTGAGTCACACCAGTAAGCTTGTCGCGGTAGTCGGTGTTACTGGTGTTACACGGTGGTCGGGCACACACCGATTACATTACGTACCCACCGCCCCCACTGTCATTTTGCTTTCTTTCCAGAAATAAAACCCATTTAGTTCATTTTCGCGTATCAGCGCCGTGTTATCAATTCATAGTCGGACGACGGACGCTACAAACTGAAAGTGAAAGTGTCTGCTCCGTATGGAGTCTCAGCTCAGAGTAGAAGGAGTCAGATTTCACACACGGGATGAGAGAGAGTTGACAGACAAGACGATGGCGGAGGATTTGGTATCGAAGCGAAAATTTCAGATTTAAACCCAATGCTATAAGGGAACCGTAACGTTAATGAGGTCATCTTCGTTCAGAGGACGGAGCGGTCACAGCCAGTGTGCATGGCGGAGCAGCGCCGGGTGGAAACCTGCGACCCGCAGCAAAAGCTCGACCAGAGAGGCCAGACACACAGCTGCCCGACGTTAAAGATCAAAGTAAGCGCGCTACACATATTGACTATCATCTTTTCTTGTAATATGTCCGGTGCAATCGGTAACACCGATGTGGTCACAAGTTTATTAACCAGTGGGAACATTTCCTCACCGTCACATCCCTACACACCAGAGCATCCATCAAGCCAAAGGGTCCACTTGGGAATCTGCATGAGAAATAAAAAAAGAAAAAAGGTTATAATAATCATCCGTTTATAGTGATCAATTTGACCCAGACAGACGTGATCACTATAACAGGTTTCCACTGTAATATAACATCAAAATATTTTGTAGCAGATAGTATTACTGGATTAGAAATATGATGAAAAAACAAAAGAAAACAGACTAAACAGAACATCACATGAATATTTAACATATACAGTAGATCAGGCAAAAAGATATATAAAATGTCTCATGAACTTACGTTTGTGGTGCCTGAAGTTCACTGGATGTTTCAGAGATATTTGGTGTCACTAGAGGACCCACAGTCTCATCACTCTGACTGAGAGGGCAGGGGGGAATTGGTGAACTGGAGACATCTACATCTCTGTTGTCTGGCTGCTGTTCCTGTCTCTCTGCCAGGCGTGTGTTGGTTTTCTCATCTGATTTGGTGTCAACCGCCTGTGAGGAAAAATAAAAGGTTGAAGAGTAAACAAAGCCCTGATCAGATGATCAGGATATTACTATATCTATTGTACAATATATACAGCTAAAACATCAAGTTCCTCAAGTACTAAAGGAATCTGATTGCCAGACATAAAGAATAAGCTGTATAATGTAGACTTATCATACCTGTCAATTCTCACATTTTACATGTGAAACTCAATTTTTATTGTATTTACTATTAAACAACAGCCTTGGTTGGTAAACTGACAGTAATATTAAAGTTAACAACCTATATTCATGATTGTTGTCAAAACACCGTGGATTTGAGTCAGTTTGAGGGTTAAAACTCGATGTATTTCCCTGATAACTACCTCAGTGTTTTGGGCGGTTTCCTTCGTTACTGAACACGGATCAGCAGAATGCTCAGTTTTTTTGGTTTTTGGGTCATCTGTGAAACAACGTCTCTTATCTCTGGCTGCTTGGTCTTCTTTCCCGTCAGCTTGTTCATGCTGTTCAGTGTTGGTGTGATTTTCATTATCATCTGGCCACACAGAGAGAATTTGTGCCTCCTGAGAGATTATTTTATCCTTATCTTGTTCAGAGACAGACTGCTTGGCCACCGAACCACGTTCTTGAGGTGTTTGCGCAGACGATTCAGGCGCAGTGGAGTCGGTTTCTTTAGTTGAAATTAGAGGTGACGCAGAAAATGGCCTAGAATGAATGTCTATTGGCATGTCAGTAGCAGGCGGCACTGCATCAGGGCTGTCCTCTGTACTAATATCTGGTGAGACCTCTGTCAGTTTATCACTGGCTGGTGCAGAGGAGGGCGGTGTCGTGTAAACAGCCAGGTTTGATCCAGGTGCTGCCTCGCTGCATGGTTGACTGTCACTTTCAGGAGCTGTAGCAGAATGCCTCTCTTCCTCCGTACAAGTCTCTGTGACTTGTGTCTTCTTGGTAGTGACTGATTCGCCAACTGAGAGTGTCTGGTTGGGGGATGAGGGCGTGGCTCCTTTTTCCAGTTTGGCTGGGCTGGCAGTGTTATCTGATGGGTCCTGTGGTGTAGTGCCATTTCTGGCTGCCTCGAAGTCGTCACTAGCCGGCTGCCCCTGAAAAGTCAACATAGTTAGCTTAGCAGACAGGTATTGCCAACTTTAATTTTGCCATATCTCACTTAGCAGTAAACACATGCACATGCAGCAGGTGTTTACCAGCTGTAGCTGAGTCACACCAGTAAGCTTGTCGCGGTAGTCGGTGTTACTGGTGTTACACGGTGGTCGGGCACACACCGATTACATTACGTACCCACCACCCCCACTGTCATTTTGCTTTCTTTCCAGAAATAAAACCCATTTAGTTCATTTTCGCGTATCAGCGCCGTGTTATCAATTCATAGTCGGACGACGGACGCTACAAACTGAAAGTGAAAGTGTCTGCTCCGTATGGAGTCTCAGCTCAGAGTAGAAGGAGTCAGATTTCACACACGGGATGAGAGAGACTTGACAGACAAGACGATGGCGGAGGATTTGGTATCGAAGCAAAAATTTCAGATTTAAACCCAATGCTATAAGGGAACCGTAACGTTAATGAGGTCATCGTCATTCAGAGGACGGAGCGGTCACAGCCAGTGTGCGTGGCGGAGCAGCGCCGGGTGGAAACCTGCGGCCCCGCAGCAAAAGCTCGACCAGAGAGGCCAGACACACAGCTGCCCGACGTTAGAGATCAAAGTAAGCGCGCTACACATATTGACCAACATCTTTTCTTGTAAAATATCCGGTGCAATCGGTAACACCGATGTGGTCACAAGTTTATTAACCAGTGGGAACATTTCCTCACCGTCACATCCCTACACACCAGAGCATCCATCAAGCCAAAGTGTCTTCTTGGTAATCTGCATGAGAAATAAAAAAAGAAAAAAGGTTATATTAATCATCCGTTTATAGTGATCAATTTGACCCAGACAGACGTGATCACTATAAGAGGTTTCCACTGTAATAAAATATAAAAATATTTTGTAGCAGATAGTATAACTGGATTAGAAATACGATGAAAAAACATAAAAGAAAACAGACTAAACAGAACATCACATGAATATTTAACATATACAGTAGATCAGGCAAAAAGATATATAAAATGTCTCATGAACTTACGTTTGTGGTGCCTGAAGTTCACTGGATGTTTCAGAGATATTTGGTGTCACTAGAGGACCCACAGTCTCATCACTCTGACTGAGAGGGCAGGGGGGAATTGGTGAACTGGAGACATCTACATCTCTGTTGTCTGGCTGCTGTTCCTGTCTCTCTGCCAGGCGTGTGTTGGTTTTCTCATCTGATTTGGTGTCAACCGCCTGTGAGGAAAAATAAAAGGTTGAAGAGTAAACAAAGCCCTGATCAGATGATCAGGATATTACTATATCTATTGTACAATATATACAGCTAAAACATCAAGTTCCTCAAGTACTAAAGGAATCTGATTGCCAGACATAAAGAATAAGCTGTATAATGTAGACTTATCATACCTGTCAATTCTCACATTTTACATGTGAAACTCAATTTTTATTGTATTTACTATTAAACAACGGCCTTGGTTGGTAAACTGACAGTAATATTAAAGTTAACAACCTATATTCATGATTGTTGTCAAAACACCGTGGATTTGAGTCAGTTTGAGGGTTAAAACTCAATGTATTTCCCTGATAACTACCTCAGTGTTTTGGGCGGTTTCCTTCGTTACTGAACACGGATCAGCAGAATGCTCAGTTTTTTTGGTTTTTGGGTCATCTGTGAAACAACGTCTCTTATCTCTGGCTGCTTGGTCTTCTTTCCCGTCAGCTTGTTCATGCTGTTCAGTGTTGGTGTGATTTTCATTATCATCTGGCCTCACAGAGAGATTTTGTGCCTCCTGAGAGATTATTTTATCCTTATCTTGTTCAGAGACAGACTGCTTGGCCACCGAACCACGTTCTTGAGGTGTTTGCGCAGACGATTCAGGCGCAGTGGAGTCGGTTTCTTTAGTTGAAATTAGAGGTGACGCAGAAAATGGCCTAGAATGAATGTCTATTGGCATGTCAGTAGCAGGCGGCACTGCATCAGGGCTGTCCTCTGTACTAATATCTGGTGAGGCCTCTGTCAGTTTATCACTGGCTGGTGCAGAGGAGGGCGGTGTCGTGTAAACAGCCAGGTTTGATCCAGGTGCTGCCTCACTGCATGGTTGAGTGTCACTTTCAGGAGCTGTAGCAGAATGCCTCTCTTCCTCCTTACAAGTCTCTGTGACTTGTGTCTTCTTGGTAGTGACTGATTCGCCAACTGAGAGTGTCTTGTTGGGGGATGAGGGCGTGGCTCCTTTTTCCAGTGTAGCTGGGCTGGCAGTGTTATCTGATGGGTCCTGTGGTGTAGTGCCATTTCTGGCTGCCTCGAAGTCGTCACTAGCCGGCTGCCCCTGAAAAGTCAACATAGTTAGCTTAGCAGACAGGTATTGCCAACTTTAATTTTGCAATATCGCACTTAGCAGTAAACACATGCACATGCACAGCAGGGGTTTACCAGCTGTAGCTGAGTCACACTGTTAAGGCAAAAGCCAGAATATACAGATGAGTTATTTTATTTTCATATCTAAGTTGCTATTTAAATATCATGTGTGTTGGTAGGTAAATAATAGAATGTTGCACAAGAGGGCAGCGCTGAGCAGCTGAGTTTCACCTGAGGTGTAGGAGGAGACATGGGTAATTGATGCAATTCACACTTCCAGGGATCCAGGTGGGAAGGGATAAATAGGATTCAGACCTGCTGGTTTCCCTTGGTGTGTGATTGGGAGACATTACTGCAGGGAGAATGTTTGTGAAGCTGCAGAGAAACAGGGCTTGTTCAGCAGATACGTAGATGACCTCAGAGACGCTATTGGTACGTATAAGAGAGTGATGATGATAATTTGTTAGATAGATGTTTATTATTTATCTGTTTAAGAGCTGTGATGGTGCGCAAGTTGCGGTTGATTTGTTTGTGGCTGGAAATTTTTGTAAGAGATGCGCCCTTGTGTGTTAAATGCAGATAAATGATTTAATTTAAGTATTTAATTTATTAAGCTTGGGCATTGCGGGGTTAATATTTTAAGTAATGATAGTTTGGTTTGAGGAGATTATCAGTATAAATTGCATGTATGCTTTTGGGATAGACTATAGCCTGGACTTATTATTTCGTAAATGTACTGATAATTAACGTGATTTATTTGTTTTCTTTAAAGGTTTTCAACCTTAAAAACTCCTTACAAACTCCTAACAGCAGTATCCAAAGACGGTTCAACTTCGACCAAGTGATTGGTTTGCCTTTACTTTGGACTGAAATAAATGGAAATAGAAAGAAGTGAGTTGTCCCATGCGTCCTCTGTGGTGCTTTAGGCCATTTTCGGGTTCAGGCGAATGCTGAGAAGGAGAAAAGCCCGAAGAACCCCACAGTTGAAAACCAAGCGGAGCAGTGTGGACGGGAGGATAAAAGGCTTCTGACGTCCAGGAAAAAGCTGTTGACGCAAGAAGAAGAGCTGTACATGTCCATGAGGTAAAGATGGCGGAAGATGTTCTGGGGAAAACTTTGAAACAGCTCAAGAAGGAGAGGACCACTGCAAAAAGCAGCTTCACCAGACAGGCCAACTTCCTCAGCAGAGGGTCACACAGCATGATTGAAGCGGAGCTAAGGGAGGAGTTCAATAAGCTCTCAGATTGTTGTAGGAAAATTCTGGAAGCAAACGATGACTACAGGATTGGACTGCTGGCTGAGTTTAAAAAGCCAGAAGAGGAGAAAGAAGCACTTCTCGGAGAGCAGCAGGAGGGAGACATTGAGAGGACTGCCACTGAAGCTGAGGCAAGATTTGAAGAGGTAAAAGACATTGTCCAAGCTAACCTATGGTCAAGATATGGCCAAGATGAGCTCACAACTGCAATCTTGGAAGCAGAAAAAGCCTGCGATCATGCAGGTAATTTGCCTGTTGAAGGTACCAACCTGGAGGGATATGAGGTGTACCTGACACTCCTGACAAAGCGAATACATGCGGTCACCACAGTTACATCAGCCTGGGAGCGATGGATCCCCAGGGCAGCAAGAGAAGATGTAGATGGCAGAGTCAAAGGCTTGAGAGCAGCCAACAACAGGCTTGAGCTAAGGAAAGCTGAATTTGTCACTGCACGGAGGATTGCAGATGTGGCGCTAGCCACAGAAGCTTCAGGAGGTGTGAAAGAGAGAGCACTGCGCACACCAGCAGCACCAATCGTGAGGATTATGCCAACCACTCTTCCCATCTTCAGTGGCTGCAAAAGAGAATATCACAGATGGAGGAAAGACTGGGAAAGCCTTCAAAGTCAAGGAGAGCCATCTGGATCAGCTGAAGTCAAGAAAATTCAGCTCCTGGATAGTGTGGAGGACAAGATTTCTAAGGACCTCAGGCTGTCAACCTACAACACTGCTACAGATATATTCAGAGTCATGGAGAATAGGTATGGAAATAAGTCAACCATCGCCATAGAAATCCTTGAAGAGCTAGAGAAGATGCCTCATGTGAAGGGAAACCAGCCAAGGAAAGTCATTGACCTGATACAGTCTGTGGAAAAGGCCCTGGCAGATCTCACAGAACTGGGAAACTCTGGTGCAATAATGAAAACCCAATGGTAATAAAATCTATAGAGAGCAAGTTACCTGACTTTGTGAAAAGAGACTGGCTGATCTTTATGGTTGATCCTAGGAATAATGTCACTTCAGACAACCACTTTGACATGCTCCTTAAATTCCTGAAAAATCAGGAAGAGATTCTTGAGAGGCTTGAACAGCTAAAGACAGTGGACAGGATGGAGAAACCAGACCGTCCAGAAAAGAAATAAGAGAGAAAATATGCTTTGACAAGAACCACAAAGAAAGGAGAGCTGGAAGGCGTGTGTGTTGTGTGCGGCGATGAAAGACACAAGGACAAAATCTTCTTCTGTAGGAAGTTCAAAGGGCTGAAGCTACCTGAAAAGAAAGCTGCTTTAAAAAAGCTAGGAGCATGCAGAAAGTGTCTCGGATGTCATGACGATGATGGATTTTGTAGAGACACTTACCTGTGCAAAAACAATGACTGTAAGAAGGGAAGCACCTCAGATCACCATTTCTTTCTCTGTCCGAAAGGAGAACTCAAAAGGGGAAATGAGGAGAAGAATGGAAAAGGCAGCGGAGGTAAAGGCAAGCTAACAGAAGAACAAGAGGAGTTTCTGTCTGAACTTTCCCAAGAGCAGGCAGAACGGTGCAGAAAAGCTTTCACCAACAAGACGGCAAGAACAAGCAGCTCTGGTAAGGACCAGTCCGAGCTTTTGGAAAAGAATGGACAAATCGAACTTCCTGTCATCATGATGCTGATGGAGGTCACAGCCAATGCAGGGCAGAAGATTGGGACTCTGGTGGACCTTGCATCAGACACAAACTACATTACCCACAAGGCTGCTGACAGGCTGAAGTTACAAAGTGAGAAGATAACCTTAGTTGTGCACGGAGTAGGTGGGATGACCATGAAGGTGAACACTGAAAGATATCTCCTAAGAGTCAGAGTCAGGACTCCTAAAGGGACGGAGAAGGCTCATGAACTTGTCTGCTATGGCCTGGATGAAATCGCCAAAGTCCACAAAGTTATCGAACCTGAGAAGTTACAGAAATTCTTCCCAGAGGTCAAGCTTGAGGAGTTGAAGAGGCCAGAAGAGGTTGAACTTCTCATCAGTCACAGAGAAGGAAGACTTGCCCCTCAGAGGGTGAAAGTTGTGGGAGACCTTGTCTTGTGGGAGAGTCCATTGGGAAAGACAGTGGGCGGAGCACACCCTGACTTGTTTGAGGAGGTGGAGGTAGCAGCGCATGAGTCCAAGACACACTTTGCCCGCTCCATGAGAACAGCTGCAGCCAGGTATGAGGAGATCATCAGGGGCCCAGCAGCTGAGGCAGAGAATGTGGCTGAGGCGAAGGTTACAGCTGCTACTAACCGTGAATTCCTGGAGTGGTGGAGGTGGGACAGCATCGGAGCAGCCTGTGAGCCGAAGTGTGGAGGATGTCGCTGTGGAAATTGCCAACCAGGAGGAAAAGAGATGACTCTGGCGGAGGAGAGGGAACTAGAAATCATAAAAGAAGGACTCACCTAAGTCAGAGAGGATGTTCACGTGGCGTCTCCACACTGGGATGCAAAGTATCCATGGACTGAAGACCCTGCATCTCTCCCCAACAACAAAAGTGCAGTGAAGGCCACATTCTTGAGAACAGAAAGGCAACTGAAGAGAGAGCCGGAGTGGCAAGTTGCATATGCTACCCAAGTCCATGAGATGGTTGATCGAGGCGCAGCAATGAAACTCACTGAAGAAATCATGAGCAACTGGAAAGGCCCAGTGTGGTATATAAGCCATTTAGTAGCGCCAAACCCTCACTCAGTGACAACTCCAGTGCGGCTTGTGTGGAACAGCAGCCAGAAATTCAAGGGATTGAGCATGAATGATCTTCTGCTAAAGGGACCAGATGTTCTCAACCCAATTCGAGCTGTTCTGCTGAGGTTCAGAAGAGGTGTGTATGCAGCACTAGGCGACATCAAGAAGATGTATAATTCAGTGTGGTTGGAGGAACGTGAGATGCATCTGCACAGATTTCTCTGGAGGGACAGTCCAGATGAAGAGATAGGTGAATATGCCATCAGAAGAGTCAACATTGGGGACAGACCAGCCGGTTGTATTGCACAGCTAGCTATGAGAGAAACTGCAAGGCTGACCATCTTTGCTCACCTGGAGGAGGAACGCAGAGTCCTTGAAGAGGATAGTTATGTGGACGATCTCTTAACTTCCCATAATAACTTAAAGCAACTGGACAGAATCACAGGAGGAGTTGAGGAAATTCTGAGAGCTGGAGGCTTCTTTCTCAAACCATGGGTCCGGTCAGAGCAAAGTGGGAGGCAAGGAACTGCAGGAGATGTCCTGAGATCAGGAGAAGGAGTGGGAGGTAAAACCTTGATCCTTCCAAATCAAATGAGGGATGAGGACAACAAAGCCCTAGGAATCGGGTACCAAGTGGAGGAAGACAAGCTCTACATGATGACCTCAATCAACTTTTCCAGAAGGAAAAAGAAGATGAGAGTTGACAAGGATCTTTTCAAAGAGGAGGTGAGACCTAAGACACCTAACCCACTGACTAGAAGGGAACTGCTAAGCCAAGTAGCAGGACTTTACGACCCGATTGGCTTAGTTTCACCAGCCAAACAAAAGGGGGCCATCCTTGTCAGGAAAGCATTCCAGGAAGGAGGGAGTGGAAAGCTAACCCGAGAAACCTGGGATAAACCGCTCTCAGGGAGCCTCAGAGAAGAAGCCATTCAGCTGTTTGAAGAGTATGTGGAGCTTGGACAGATTAAATTCCACAGGAGCCTCACACCAGCTGACTGGAGAGGGAAACCATGGGGAATCACATTCTCAGACGGAAGTGACAAAACCTATGGAGCTGTGATGTACCTGAGGTGGGACACAAGTCGAGGAATTGAAGTCCGATTAGTGGACTCAAAAGCCAAGCTGACACCACTGGATCAAAAAGGAGAAGCAGTTAAGGCTGAGATTTGTGGCGCAGTCTTTGCAGCCAGGCTCAGGAAGTATGTTGAAAGGCATGGTGGAATGAAGATCAAGAGATGGTTCCATCTAGTTGACAGTCAGACCGTCCTGGGAGCCATTCAAAGAGATAGCTATGGGTACCAGACATTCTTCGCTAACAGAGTTGGAGAGATCCAGAAGGCTGGGCCAGTTGAAGACTGGTGGTGGATTCCTGGAGATCTCAACATTGCTGACATCATCACAAGAGGAGGCTCTCCTGAGGATCTAAAGGGGGATTCCACGTGGCAGAATGGACCAGAGTTCCTGAAGTGGCCAGTGGAGGAGTGGCCTAAAAAGTCAGCTGGAGAAGTTGCAGCACATGCCAGGGAGAGCATAAACAAGCTCCAGAGAAAGGCATTCTCCGCAGCATTAACCCGAGCTCAAAGAAAGCAGGCTGGCCCAGACAGTGAAAGTCCAGAGGAAAAAGTCAAAGCTGACCCATCTCCTCTTGCAAGAAGGACACCTGCTGGCTGGACAATAAAGAATCTGGTGGAAGTGGAAAAGTTCAGTAGCCTGTCCAGACTGGTCAGTATCATCGCCTGGGTGTGGCGAGCTGCCGAGAAGTGGCTGAAGAGGAAGGGCCAGGCCAGAAGGCAGGCAAAGTGGGAGGCAATGTCACTCAAGGAAAATGAAGCCGTGCTGACGGTGAGAGAGCGGGAGGATGCGCTCAGAGATCTCTTTCTTGCGGCTCAGGAAGGTGTAACTTTTCCAGACACTACTCTAAGCAGATTGGCAGTATACAGAGATGAGGACTCTGGACTCTTAGTTTGTGGAGGCCGGATTCAGATGTTCAATGAGGACAAGACCGCAGTGCCAGTTTTACCATACGAAGCATGGGTGTCTACATTATTGGCACAGGAAGCTCACAAAGCAAACCATGAGGGAGTAGCAGGAACCCTTCTCAGAATGAGGAAAAAAGCCTGGGTGATAAAAGGTCGAAGACTTGCCAAGAAAATGGTAGACAGCTGTGTGGTCTGCAGAAAAAACAGAGCAAGACAGTGTCAACAGATCATGAGTGACCTACCACCTGAGCGAACAGGCCCAGCCGCACCTTTTGAGTTCACAACCTTGGACCTGTTCGGCCCTTATGAGGTGAAAGATGAAGTAAGGAAAAGAGTCAAACTCAAAGTCTGGGGAATTGTTTTCTGCTGCATGGCTTCAAGAGCCATACACACAGATGTTGTAAGTGACCAGTCATCTGAAGGATTCCTGCTAGCCTATCAGAGATTCACTTCCCTGAGGGGACACCCCAGGAAACTGGGGTCAGATCCTGGCACAAACTTTGTGGGGGCCAAACCTGCTCTCGAGGAGCTTCACAGATTCCTAAACCAACTGAACAAGTCTGAGATTGAAAATGAAGCTGCAAAGCACAGAACAGAGTGGTCTTGGAAAATCCACCCTGCAGATTCTCCCCACAGAAACGGGGCAGCAGAGGCAGCTGTCCGGATAGTGAAGCGAGCCTTGAGCAACCTTGGTGGAGATGGAATTTTCACATGGGGGGAATTCCAGACCTTTCTCTTCATGGCAGCCAACCTGGCAAATGAGAGACCCATAGATGCCAGGACTCAAAGCCGGGAAAACTGCGTGGAGTACATAACCCCCAATTCTCTCTTACTAGGCCGAGCCAGTCCAACAGGAGACCCTGGGGATTTTCAGTTTGAAAGCTACCCATACAAGAGACTTCAAGGTATTCAGAGGGAGGTCAGCAAATTCTGGAAGAGGTGGAGCGAGTTGGCTGGCCCTAATCTGTTTGTGAGAAACAAGTGGCACACCAGGGAGCGAAATGTTGCAGTGGGAGATGTGGTCTGGTTGGCTGACCAAAATGCCCTGAGAGGTCAGTACAAGTTGGCCAGGGTGGTCAGTGTCAATGCTGACAAGAAAGGCATTGTAAGAGACGTGAACGTGAGGACATTCCCCAGCTACCCTGTCCCAGTCATGAAGCCAACCAAAGAAGGTGCCACAGACACAAACCGGAAAGAAACTAAAAGACTTTCAACTAAAATCCCTGCCACGATTCTTCATAGAGATGTCAAACGACTAGTCATCCTACTTCCTATCGAAGAACAATCAGAAGCTTAATAGACTGTTATGACCTCCTTGTTAAGTAACCAGGAGCTCAAGTGGGAGGTGTTAAGGCAAAAGCCAGAATATACAGATGAGTTATTTTATTTTCATATCTAAGTTGCTATTTAAATATCATGTGTGTTGGTAGGTAAATAATAGAATGTTGCACAAGAGGGCAGCGCTGAGCAGCTGAGTTTCACCTGAGGTGTAGGAGGAGACATGGGTAATTGATGCAATTCACACTTCCAGGGATCCAGGTGGGAAGGGATAAATAGGATTCAGACCTGCTGGTTTCCCTTGGTGTGTGATTGGGAGACATTACTGCAGGGAGAATGTTTGTGAAGCTGCAGAGAAACAGGGCTTGTTCAGCAGATACGTAGATGACCTCAGAGACGCTATTGGTACGTATAAGAGAGTGATGATGATAATTTGTTAGATAGATGTTTATTATTTATCTGTTTAAGAGCTGTGATGGTGCGCAAGTTGCGGTTGATTTGTTTGTGGCTGGAAATGTTTGTAAGAGATGCGCCCTTGTGTGTTAAATGCAGATAAATGATTTAATTTAAGTATTTAATTTATTAAGCTTGGGCATTGCGGGGTTAATATTTTAAGTAATGATAGTTTGGTTTGAGGAGATTATCAGTATAAATTGCATGTATGCTTTTGGGATAGACTATAGCCTGGACTTATTATTTCGTAAATGTACTGATAATTAACGTGATTTATTTGTTTTCTTTAAAGGTTTTCAACCTTAAAAACTCCTTACGAACTCCTAACAGCAGTATCCAAAGAAGGTTCAACATCGACCAAGTGATTGGTTTGCCTTTACTTTGGACTGAAATAAATGGAAATAGAAAGAAGTGAGTTGTCCCATGCGTCCTCTGTGGTGCTTTAGGCCATTTTCGGGTTCAGGCGAATGCTGAGAAGGAGAAAAGCCCGAAGAACCCCACACACACCAGTAGGCTTGTCGCGGTAGTCGGTGTTACTGGTGTTACGCGGTGGTCGGGCACACACCGATTACATTACGTACCCACCGCCCCCACTGTCATTTTGCTTTCTTTCCAGAAATAAAACCCATTTAGTTCATTTTCGCGTATCAGCGCCGTGTTATCAATTCATAGTCGGACGACGGACGCTACAAACTGAGAGTGAAAGTGTCTGCTCCGTATGGAGTCTCAGCTCAGAGTAGAAGGAGTCAGATTTCACACACGGGATGAGAGAGAGTTGACAGACAAGACGATGGCGGAGGATTTGGTATCGAAGCGAAAATTTCAGATTTAAACCCAATGCTATAAGGGAACCGTAACGTTAATGAGGTCATCGTCGTTCAGAGGACGGAGCGGTTACAGCCAGTGTGCATGGCGGAGCAGCAACGGGTGGAAACCTGCGGCCCCGCAGCAAAAGCTCGACCAGAGAGGCCAGACACACAGCTGCCCGACGTTAAAGATCAAAGTAAGCGCGCTACACATATTGACCATCATATTTTCTTGTAAAATATCCGGTGCAAATCGGTAACACTGGTGTTGTCAAAAGTTTATAAACCAGTGGAAAAATGTCCTCACCGTCACATCCCTACACACCAGAGCATCCATCAAGCCAAAGGGTCCACTTGGGAATCTGCATGAGAAATAAAAAAGGTTATAATAATCATCCGTTTATAGTGATCAATTTGACCCAGACAGACGTGATCACTATAACAGGTTTCCACTGTAATACAATATCAAAATATTTTGTAGCAGATAGTATTACTGGATTAGAAATATGATGAATAAACAAAAGAAAACAGACTAAACAGAACATCACATGAATATTTAACATATACAGTAGATCAGGCAAAAAGATATCTAAAATGTCTCATGAACTTACGTTTGTGGTGCCTGAAGTCCACTGGATGTTTCAGAGATATTTGGTGTCACTAGAGGACCCACAGTCTCATCACTCTGACTGAGAGGACAGGAGGGCGTTGGTGAACTGGAGACATCTACATCTCTGTTGTCTGGCTGCTGTTCCTGTCTCTCTGCCAGGCGTGTGTCTGTTTTCTCATCTGATTTGGTGTCAACAGCCTGTGAGGAAAAATAAAAGGTTGAAGAGTAAACAAAGCACTGATCAGATGATCAGGATATTACTATATGTATTGTACAATATATACAGCTAAAACATCAAGTTCCTCAAGTCCTAAAGGAATCTGATTGCCAGACATAAAGAATAAGCTGTATAATGTAGACTTATCATAGTGGGAATATTTCCTCACCGTCACACCCCTACACACCAGAGCATCCATCAAGCCAAAGGGTCCTCTTGTGCGTATCTGACTGGCTCAACACATGTTGCTGTGTTGGTTATTGGTTATTAAAAGTCTCTCAGCTCTCAGTACAGTTTAGTTTCACTCCTATATGCTTTATATAGATATCGGCCTTATTACCTTTTATTGATAACTTCTACAGCCGTATTGAAGCTGTGTGAAGTTACTGCTGATGCCAACCGAACACACCTGCTGCTGCTGCTGCTTCACATTAAAAGCCTACCACCAGGAAACTAGTTGAAGGCTTTTATTAAGAAGGAACTATTGGAAATGCAGTGTGTTTGTCACAGAGTTGCATAGCTGAACGCTTCACTGCAGCTGTGTTTTTTGTATTTGGTCAGCTGAAATATTGCAAGGAAGAAAGTCACAGTGAGCTAGTAAGATAAAAAGCTGCAGGCAACAGGCTCTTACTGCGGTAATCTGTCATCTGCATCTGTAGAGGCTCTCAAAGGTTTACATTCAGTGGCCACTTATATTAGGTGCAGCTGTACAATCTAACACAACCCAACACCACAGCTCAATTTTACCCTAACAAAACGTATGATGTTCAGGTTTTTTTTTACACTGTCAGAGAGGTGTTAATTCAACTATATGTTTATGAGTGAGACTGTTGCTGGTGATGGTGTCGGACTCTTTTAACACTTAAGGCCCGAGCACCGACAATGTCAGTCCGAGGACCTATTGAATTCCAAATGATGATTATTATTATTGTATGTCTTTGAGCGCAAAAATGAGGTGCTTGGGATACTCAAAATCTCTTTGGCACATGCATCAAACGTGCGTGAAATAGATATCTGATATGGGTTTCGCGCTCCGGTGTGGCAAATTGGCTAGATAGCGCCCCCTATTGATTAGCCCCGGCGTGGCGTTTCACCTAGATGTATGAAATTTGGTAGGTATATGTAACATGTTGAGAAGTAAAAGAAAGCCTCTTGGAGGTATACCATAAACCCAACAGGAAGTCGGCCATTTTCGTAGTTTTTTTTTTACCATTTCCAGGTGCTGTACTTTAATGAACTCCTCCTAGAGATTTAACCCGATCGACTTCAAATTTAGTCAGTACAATCTTAAGACCTTTGTGATGAAAAGTTGTTAAAAGAACAAAAGGTTATGGTACTGTGTTGCCTTGGCGTGGCGGCGAAAAAGCGTCTTTCACCAAAAAGCAGGAAGTTGTTGTAACTTCGGCGTACATTAACCAATCTGCTCCAAAATTCTCATGCCTGATAAAAGTCCCTGCTTGACGACATCAACATGCAAATTTTGGCTCGCAGTCATAGCGCCACCTAGCTGTAACAGGAAATGTCATGTTTTACACGTTGATGTACTCTGCCTCACAGATTAATCAGATCCACCTCAAATTAGGTCAGAAAAGCCATAAGACCTTGAAGATGCTTCCTTGTGAAGATTGTGAGTTTTCGTCGAATGGCGGCGCCGTGGCGGCATGGCGAATTTTGATGACTCGCCATTGCAAAAGAAACTGTTGTAACTCGACTCCAGATTGTCAGATCTTTTCCATATTTCAAAAGTTCGATGAGCGCCACGGCCTAAAGACATCTACACGCCGCCTACTGGCAACAGGAAGTCAGCGTTATGTGACAAACATCATCCGATTAAAGCTGGGGTCTGCGATCTTGGAAAACTAGCATAATTTGAAAGTCGCATCGCCTCAGGAGCTCCGTCTAAACCCCCCCCTCCCCTCGAAACTCCTTATAAGGCAACGCCCCCCACACACATGCACGAGCACCGCCGCATCTTAACTACTTCACATTTTTCGTAGCTATTTCAACACTAAATTCACTTCTGAAAAATGTTGAGGCGAGAAATCAACGGTGTAGATTTAGAATATTGACAGTTTTACGATGTTAGATGGCGAATCAAACATTTTCTCAACTGTTGTCGGAGTTTAGAAGCTCCACAAACTGCCGGCACAGCCAGCTAGCTCCTGCCGGGATCGCCACCTCTCCACCCGGGCATTCACTCACACACACCCCGCTATGAGCTGGAGCTCTCTCAAGAGACCGGTCTCGTAGACGAGGGGCTTTATTTCCTTGTTGACGGAGGGGGGGGCAGCAGCTCGCTGGAGAGCCGGCCACAGAGCAGCAGAGAGGGGAGGGAAAGAGAGAGATACCTGCTGAGACAACACGACCCTTTTTAACATTACTCTAATATCTGGAGGGAGATCAGTCCACTCGTTTGTTTCTGTAACTGAAAAAGCAGTTTGAGTAACGTAAATTTTGTTCGGCAATATTTTCTATCCGCCGTCTCCCCTCGTTGATAATCCTGTTTGTCTGACTTCACTTTGAGCTGTTAGAATAAATAGTTTAAATCTGCAGTATTTTATAAAGTAAACTAACAGAACATAAACAACTAAATCAAAGTCGTATTTTTCGATAATATGGTAATAGTGGTACGAGTTCGTTCTCGTTGTCCGGTGTTTTAAGAGCTGAGTTTTCTCTTCCACTCTCCAGTGAACGTGCGGCGGACACGCGCTTTGAGTTCACGCTGGTGTACGCTGAGGCTAGAGTACGAGCAGGGAGGCAGGGAGGCATCTGATTGGTTCCTTACAACCGGGACCATTTTTACTGACTGGTAGACGTTTTTACAGGATTACAGCAGCTACAGATGACGGATCTTTTCCGGTCTTTTTTCAGTGCTCATAAGAAACGGATTGCTGTCGGGGTGTAAAGACCATTTCAACCAATATAACAAAAAGTGTATACTGGATAAATCGCAGACCCCAGCTTTAACATGAAATTTACATTGTGCGATTTGCACTTGATATAGAGCAACAAAATGCGTGTTTAGCATGTGTTCTCTAGCGCTACATAGTGGACACAGGAAGTGATGCAAAATTTGCAATCCGTCATTTCCTGTGCCACTCAGTGCAGTGTCCGATGGTCACAAAAAGGTAGGGCTGCGTCGATCAGGGTCCCATGTTGTTTGTTAAATTCATGGCCTTTTACACTTTTAATGAGCATAACAATTATACCAATACATTGACTGTTTCTTAGCCTTTTCACCTTTATCTGGGCAGTGTTTTCTTGGTCTTCTTTAACATCTTTTGGAACCTGGTCTTGATCCTCCTCTTGTCTCTTCTCCTCAGCAGTGACTGAGGGTTGATGTGCTGATGTGGCTACATCTGGGTAACAATTAATGTTATGTGACATATTAGTACAATATAGCTAACCACTCATCCATTAAAGTCTACGTACAGCACAAAAAATATTGTTATTTGCTATGAAAAACACTATACTTTGTTGCAGAAGCCTTTTATGACTCAAAAGTCAATATTAAAAAAACTAAACGTGATATGAATATAAGAAGTGTTTTAACATTGATACAGTGTATTGGTTATTTAAAAAAAAATCAATAGATGGATGTGTGGATGTCTACAAAAATGATGCAATCAACAATCGTGCATGGATTTCTATTTCACCAAATGAAGCTTAGCGTAAGTTCAGTCAGGAAGACTCTCTTTACACTCTCATTCGCAAACCTTTCTGTCTCTCTCTCTCTCACCGAATCTTACTCTATCAGCTGACTACTTCACTACTTCACTCCAGATTCTGCCACTCCTTGAGCCAATCATATCGTTGCTATCAAAAAAACTGTTCTCCTCTGCTGCTGCTGTCAGTTGAAATACGAACTGATGCAACCTGCCTCCACCCCATCACCTCCAGTCTTCTTCATATTCAGTGCCCAGGCCTGCTCCACATCCCTTCTTTGGATCTTCAGCAACTCTCCTCACCACCACCAGTGTCTAGACTCTGGGGGGAATATATCTAATCTCACCACGGCATCACTTCCCCCTTTAATATACTACGTCACAATGGAGTCTAATCGCCAAAGACTTTGCACTATTCACCTTATCATGCATCACGTAGGCAGAAAATGTTTGCAAAATGGAGTCTCTCCTGATTGAAATAACCACAAGCAATTAGAAAAAAAAATAGTTTGCTTGAACACGTACCTTGGGTCCTATTTTGCGTCAAGACAAATAACTTGAAGCCACATTCAGGACAGAATCTATATGACCTTTCCACTTGATTTCCACAATCAGGGCAAAACATGATTTACCTGTTCAGAAAGATAACAAAAAGAATAGCGGCAAACATTTTGATGGAGGTGTCCAGCATCAGGAGCAGAATTCATGCTTCTTTCAGAAAAGTCTTTGAATTGAGTTATTGTATCAAATTATTTCGTAAAGTAAAAGCCAATAAGAGAATGTATGGAGACCAATGTAACAGGCTGCTATAACTTAATAGTAATTTAGCCCAATATAAAACTACTACAGGATTTAGGCCTTCCTGTGTTATGTGCATAGTCAGGCGAGCCATTTCGAATTATGGGCAGGGGGACAGACTTTCCAAATTGGGCCCCTAATCCAACCCGACTCCAGGTCGCCCAGTTTCATATGATACCAGTATCTTCACTCCAACTTTAAAAATGAGCCCGCTAGCGGGTTTTATTGCTAGTCTGCCTAGCTCCTCATCTTTGTACGTTCAGTTTCGCCTGTCATACCTGGTGCTTCTCCATAAATGCTTTCATTGCCTCTCTGATCCTTTCATTTTCTTGTTCTCTCTGTATCCTGGCTTTTATTTTGTTGAGCCCCCGATCAGGGCTTTCCACAAGGATATGGAATAGAAAGCCAGTGGGAAACAGTAGCCAGCTAGGGGGGTACGGGGGCATGCCCCCACGGAGATTTTTTTTTTATAAAGCCCAAGTTTGGTTCCTCTGACACATTCTAATGCTACTATTCCATCATATACACTGATCTGAATTATTGTGTATTTTAATGAGTTTGCCTGCCTGATTGTAAACATGTAGTGAATTATTGTAAAGGAGAATCAGGCTTCTAGTGTGTTTTAGCCCACAGTCTGTAATAGTTATTAATATTTAAAACCACACCTGTTCCTAACAGATCAGAACTTTTCTAATTTAGAGTCATAGACCTTATTTATTATTTATTTAATGACACCTTCACTGTGATTTATCAAGACATGCCACAATGATGGTTAATGTATAAATGCCCTGTTATTCAACGGAAATAAACACGGTTACATTAAAGGTCCCAGGTCTTATCTAGCCTGTGTATTGATTTTAAATTAAACTATTTATAAAATAAACCTATGGCAAAAAAGAACTCTACTAAATTAACAAAACACTTCAATCACTTGACTCAAATCATGTGAATATAGTTAATCAACTCAACTTCTTTCATCTTCACTATCATCATACTTTATCATATAGGGGCCTACAGCAGGAAGTTCTATTAGGCCGACATCATATTTATATTTATGATGGGACATCTGAATCCGTGTATAAGTCCGACCCTCTGGAGGTAACGTCACCTCTCACCAGGGCTGGACTGGGACAAAAAATCGGCCCTGGCATTTTGGCCCAGACCGGCCCCATCACCGCCCGTTTGTGCTGTGTGCACCATGTTTTGTTGAAGGCTCTATTCGAGGAAATACCTTCAAATGTGGTTGTTTTGTATACTTGCCAACCTTGAGACCTCAAACCTCAAAAATAGGGAGGGTTTCAAAACCAAAGCGGGGGTCTGGGGGTCCTCCCCCAGAAAAATTTGAGTTTCAGAGACTTTGTTTCCTGAATTCTGGTGACTTTAAAACAATGAAAATAACAAAATAATAAGTAAACCGCAACAGCATTTTATGTTGAACTTCTAATTTTACCTTTAAATCTCAGGAAAGAAAACTGAATAATTTGCCCCTCTGGCATAAACTTTGCGTGTGAATATCTAGCATAAATTAATATTCATAAATTATAATTCATTTTTTTGCCACTGCTGTCCCTTTTTAGGATTATATTGCTTTACAGTGCCAGAAACAGTGATGCTGAATTCCTTATTAAAAAAATTTGAGAATTTCAGCTGGGTCTCATACAGTATATCAGTAATACATCAGATCATCATTAATGTTTGTTGAGTCTAATTGGACCTATCATATTTAGACTCTGATGGGGGGGGGGGCATTTAGATTCCAGGGGTGGCCCGTGCCGGCCCCGGCCCCCTCTTTGGCCCCGCCCCTGGCAGACAGACATATAAGCAGACAGACAGAGAGAGATGGATAGTAAACAGCAGAGGATCAGAATCACATGATGACCAGCGCAGAGAAATTCGCTTCAGGCTTCAGCTCGAGCGGAGATTAATAGCGCAGCGCTTCTGTCCCCTATAGGAACCCACGCGGCGCAAATCCGCTGGCGCTGCGCCGTTATGTATCACCGTTATGAATCTCCCAGAGAACCTGATATATGGAGAGGGCAGAGGAGAGTAACGGCAGCTTGTGAGAAGCTCCGGTACGCATGAAAAAGTCACGGTACGCCAAGGAGCAAAATGATTAAAATACTGCGTACCGCTACGTACCGGCCCACTTCGAGCACTGCTCATCTCTCATGACATATGAGCCAGGCTGCTAGCCCATAACTGCTTACTGCAAACTCTACACTCCCTCCCTCATCTCTTACCCTCTCCTCCTCAATGTGGCCGCCCGTGCCCAATGTGTATATTATACATTATAAAATGTATAATATACTGCAAATGTTACCATTTACATTACAGAATATCATTTGCTTCATTATAAGTTGTCTTTCAATCAAACATTAAGATATAAGTGGAAAAAAACTGTTCACAAAGCATTATAGACATGACCACTGACTATTTGTGTAAGAATTTAGCAACAAATTCACATACTGACCATATACGGTCCAGCCATATACTCGATTTTGACCGAGTCTTGTTTCTTCCAACTAGAACCCAGCACAAGATGATCTAAAAAAAACTCTTAAAATTCAATAGGAAGCATACAGTTGAGCCCAATCCTATAATGAATTATTAAGAATACATATTATAGCAAATTCTATTGTAATACAAGAAGACATTTTAAAAACAGCTGTCAGTATGACTAACCTAAGATTTACTATTACAGACAGAGTACTTGAATATTCTAGTCATCATAATTTAATGGATTATTCTTGGGTCAGTACAATAGATGAACTTGTTCAGATAACCTACCTTGTTTGGTCTTCTTTGTTACATGGTTGAAACTGAAAATCTGAGCTGATAACTGACGTTATATAACAAAATGCAGTTACTTTCATTTTCATTTACAGTAAGAGGTGTGGCTGCTTTTGTTTTTCTGCCACACTTTTTATAAAGCGCACCCCTCTCACCGGGTCCAGTTAGGACCGAACCATTTTCACAATAACAGCGGGGGGGGCTATGAGATGATAAGTTGAACGGTGTTTTAATGATATCAAAATATTTATTTATCATGTAAATATATTTAACTTATACTGTCAGTGATATAGGTCAGTAAGTTACGTGTTGTTCTTGATCCCATTTAAGGGTCAATCATAGACCTTTGCATGGGCCCCCCCTACCCTACCCCTTTTTTCTTTCAACTAGAACCCAGCAAAAGATGATCTAAAAATCTCTTAAAATTCAATAGGAAGCATACAGTCGAGCCTAATCCTATAATGAATTATTAAGAGTACATATTATAGCAAATTCTATTGTAATACAAAAAGAAATTTTAAAAATAGCTGTCAGTATGACAGCTATTTGAGTAAGATGAGTAAGGTGTACTATTACAGACAGCGTACTTGAATATTCTAGTCATCATAATTTAATGGATTATTCTTGGGTCAATAAAATAGATGAACTTGTTCAGATAACCTAACTTGTTTGCTCTTCTTTGTTACATGGTTGAAACTGAAAATCTGAGCTGATAACTGACGTTATATAACAAAATGCAGTTACTTTCATTTTCATTTACAGTAAGAGGTGTGGCTGCTTTTGTTTTTCTGCCACACTTTTTATAAATCATCATGATTTCCGAGAAGTGAAATCTTTGAATTACTTGTTTTGTCCGACTAGAATAGATATTTCATTTGCTTTCATATACAGTATGACAAAGAAAAGCTGCAAATCTTTACATTTGAGAAGCTGAAACAAGGGAATAGTCCTAGGCAAGGTTTGGAAATTAACTTTTTTGTCCACCTGCCACAGTGGCCAGTAGATTCCAAAATCTACCAGCCACTCAGTAGATCACCATTGTTTTTTTTGGCTGGTGAGTGAAGCAAATCTAGCAGCCACTTGCATATTTCACCATGCGGGTGCTAATTTCCAACCCTGGTCCTAGGTCCCTATTCATTAATCGATCAACAAAATAATTGCTGATTCATTTTCTTTTGATTGACTAATCGTTGCAGCCCAATATGTCACTGGCACCTTTAACTTAATTTATGCAATATTATTAATATAGACCACCTTTACAAAGAAGACAAAGCATAAAGTGCAATTATGGTCACAAAAAACCTCTAATGTATGATGCACCAAGTGGTTATTGTTATCATATTATTAATAGTATTTTTAAGAAGTATTTAAAAAAAAATATATATTTATCTTTTTACAGCAGACTTTAAGATCAGTTCTCCTGAACTACAGTGATTATGAGGTTTAGGAAATCCTTGGCTGAACTCCAATCATATCTTCACAGCAAAATGTTCACACAAAAAGTGTGGAAACAGTCAATACTATCATTATTAGTAGTAGTAACATTATGTTAACCATGTTCAGTAACATGTTCTACAACCTTCAGATACACCACTATTACACACAGACATCCTCATTGGTAACCACTAGGTGGCAATATTGATTAATCTAAAACACTTTATAGTTAAATAGCAAGTAAAAACAGTAATTGCAGTAGTAATGGTATTTATGATACTACTTGACATGCTAGGGCACAAAGGAGGTCTGCACACTGTTAAGCTCCAAATGGTTTATTTCTTTCCCTCTCTTTTAAGGCAATGCTTCGATCTGTAAAGACCTTACACAGGCAAATGTGAAAGAGAAAACAAGCATTTCTTGTAGAGGCAGTAATCAAGTGAGGTCATAATGATTTAAGTTGATTTAACTCCAAAACAAAGGCTTTAATCCTTTGAGGCAACTGTCTGTAAATGCATTGATAACTACACTTGTAATTTCTGTACCACCTTCTTATCAAATGACCACCATGTGTTTTTCAGGTTCTGTTACTATATATTTAACATTGTATTCTGTATATATATATATATATTCTGGATTCTGGTGTTTCTATATTCTGGAGTACTGTGATCACCATCTTATGGTATTTTGTTTTTCCCTGCTGTTTGCTGACCAGCAGGTAATAATGATTTAAGCTGATTCCTGCCTCTACAAGAGATGTTTATTTTCTCTTTCACATTTGCTTGAAGATGATCTTTACAGATTGAAGCATTGCCTTACAAGATAAAGAGAAATAAACCAGTTGGAGCCTAAAAGTGTGCAGACCTCCTTTTAAGTTTTTTGTCTTGCTCCTGAGTATTTTTTGGCTGGATGTTCGCACACATGAGCTGCGGTCGAAAAGTCTAAAAAATCACGTCCTAATGTCTTTTCCTACCACTTTTCCTCGACCTCGATGGAAAACGTCATGAGGTCAAGGAAAGATTTGAGGGAGAATTCATAAGGACTTAGGAAAAGTGTTAAACCTGTTAAAAATTAGGTCAAAGGAAATGGTTGTCACTGTCCACTCATATTTCTCAACATGAATCCCATTGCTATACAGTATGACTGTATGAAAATGATATGCAAGATAAGAATATCGTTTGTTTTCATGAACAGCAGAATGGTGCGTCGTTTTAAATGTTGCGGCCGCAAGGAATTGTGGGATGTTATTATCTCCTTTCCTGTCGTAAAGAATGGTCCCGTGTATCCTATGCTAAAGGAGATAAGAAAGGAAGCATTGAAGCACCTTTTGAACAGCTCTTATCACGGCTGCTACTTAGATACTTCTGGGTCATTTCACTCCGTTAGGAACCTTCCTAAGCAAAAAAGTATTTTCGACTGCAGCCATGGTCCCTCTTCTGACTACTTGACATGCTACCCAAAATACTATTTAAACCACATATGATGCTTCCTTTATTGATCCACTTTCCCAGCTGGGATCAAAGTCTCATCTCATGTTGTCGAACTGGAATTTAATTACTGTTGTTTTATAACACACTAACTACCTTAAGCCTAGGTGAGGCTTCATTATAAAATTCCCACATAAAACTATTAAAAAAATGTGAACAATGCGGACGTATTTTTGTAAGTTAAAAGTTGTGTGAAAAAAGTAATATCTTTTGTGTGGTGTGGCATTGAAGACTCCCAAGATGGAAATGATCTCATAGATTCTACTTACTAGTACTACAAATAATTGTTCTAATGTGACTTGCTTTAAAAATGCGATAAATTACATTTCATTTTTATACTTATACTTACAGTAAATTTTGAGGAAATTGATACTACTGCATATTTAAAAACATTAAATTCTAAAAATAACGAGAGAATAACACGTGAGAGGAAAACAAAAAATACAGGTGCAGGGGAGAGAGAGGTATGTGTGCGTGTCTATGCCCAAGAGCCCTAAAGCTGCCAGGTCTGCTGATAAAGCAGGAATGACTTTATAGCCAAAGTACAACGCCCTCGTCATCTTTCAATGCTTCTCACCTATGACATGAGGCTGGTGGCCTGCCTCCAGTTCCAGAAATTACTGTAATGCCATTTCCATTCATTCTATCTGTCTGTCCTGTCTTTTCAGATTCTGCCATTCCCCAACTCGTCCAGCAGCTGTCACTAGAGGGCCTTCCCGCCTCCGCCATCACCTAAAACTGTTCCCTATTCCCCCTATAGCGCAGCCTAGTATTAGCCCTCAGTCAGTACCTTTCCCTTGCCAGTTTGTCTCTGTCTCTTACCAGCCATAGTGCGCCAACAATTACTCTGCTTTGTCTGCCCGTCTCAGCCACACTGACCACTTGCCTGCACCCTTAGTCTTCTTGGTACTGTGGCTTGTTTGGACTGATCTATTGTTGCCAACCTTTGCTTGCCACTAGACCAAGTAAAGAATGTTTCCTTTCTAATCCAACTCTGCCTCCGTTGTCTGCATTTAGTCCAGTCCGAGATGTCCATGCCATCTAACTTATCATTTCTGTACATACTGGATTCGTATTTACAATACCAGATTGTGGGATGACATTTTCACTGTATGCCAACAATGACAAGATGAAATAACTTCACTCAGTGTGTAGTTTGAATGTATTGTATGTATCATAGCTTTAAAACCCATTCTGCATATGTATAGCAAGTTTGGGAGATAAAAATGTAACATTCATCATCCTATAAAATAAAACAAAAGAGGAAGGTTTGTAAAAGGTGTCTGGGAGATATAGAACACGACAACTGGAAGTAACTGCAGTAAAGAAGAAGACTACAGGGCTGAACAACCTTTGAAACTTAATTAAATTCAGATCTGAGGCTTTGCCAAAGCAGCTGAATTGCCAAAAGGTCTATTTTAATGGCACTGAAATGAAACAACAGGATGCTTTGAGTTCATGTGGGGGGAAGGCGAGGAATATTTTCCTCCCAAAATGCATGCATAATATCCAAGATGGCATTTGTGAGGGAGGAAAAAAACACTATTTTCCACTGCCTCTGAAGTCAGTGCTCAAGGAGCGTGCTAAATCATATCATCTCATTGCTAGGCTGAATTGTTGACCGTGCTAACAGGCTTTGACTATGTGTGTGTGTGTGTGTGTGTGTGTTGGGGGTGTGGGGGCTAATCTCAGTGCTGGGCTATTGAGTCCTCCTCCTCTTCTTCTTTACCACCCACACATCTCTTCCACACACAAACCACTGCAGTTGCCAGCCAATCAGTACCTCTCTTCCTTTCTATTCCTTTTACCTGCGTCACACTGCAAGTGTTGCCATGGTGATCCCTGATGCTCCCCCCACACTTTATCTCTCTGCCTCTTTCAGTATGAGGATGAAGCCGACTTGTGGCTGATGATGCAGGCAGGCTGCACACGTCATCACTTCCCTCGGGAAGAAGGCTTATTTTTACCACTGGGCACAAGTATACCAAGCTGCCCAACATATTTATGGAACCGCATCTAATCCCAGCCTGCCTGGCAAAACATCTCTCCCCACGCTCTGCATCTCTCTCTCTCTCCCTCTCCATTCATCTCACAGAAATGCTGTTCCTTCAAAGGCATATTTTTATCCCTTGAATTGAGATGACAACACATATTCCATTCCAGTTATCTAATGCTAAATATCTGGACCTGTTCGACCTGGACCAATCGCTACAGCCAATGAGAGCGCAAGACACGGGTTGAGGGGAAACCTGGGGGAGGGGGGGTCGCCTGTAACAATAGGAACTTACTATGTGTGTTGCATTTGCAACACGGTTGGTTGTTGTTGTTGCACCTAGAGGAATAAATAGTAAAAAAGAGTGTGGAAACCGGTGGAGACGGGCTATTTTGTGAACACGTGCCAACAACAACATCAGCAATGTGTCAACCTCATCTGGGACTCCTCCTAGTGAAAGACCTTGTAGTGTGTGACCCCTTGTAGCCGGTCAGTCATGTGGTGTGAAAACCACGACTACTTAAGACGACTAAAGACGATTAAAGACTCACGATTACAAGACAGCAAGTTGTGTATTGTGAACAGTACAATGATCTGACGACATTAAGAGTCGTGTAATGAGAACTTGGCTTTAGATGCCCTCAGACTCTCTTGCCAGTCCTTGTAACCTGACATCCCCTACCACCTACACACCTGTTTCCACTTCCCCTCATCAGCCTTGCAGTTTATAACCATCCCTTTTCCACACTCTCCCTGCCAGTTGTAATGTACTTCTTACCTGTGCTTTCTAGCTTCTTTAAACCTGTTGTCTGTTACCTGAGACCTTGGATTCTGTAAATTGTTACCTGCCTGAACCTCTGCCTTTGTACTTTGGATTTCTTTGCTTGCTCCTTGTTGGATTTCTTTGCCTGTTTAGACTGACTTCCCTGTTTTAACCCTTGCTTGCCTTATGATTTATTTACCTAAACCATATACACCTTAATTAAATTACTGAACAAATCCTGTTGGCCTGCTTTTGTCTGTGTTTGGGTCTTTCCCTGGCTGCCTGTATTCACCCCTTGTGACAACAGGAAACACGGATTGACCGTGTCTATAATATTACGCTGAGAAAAATAACTTGATTTTGAGTTTCAACAGAATATTACTTTATGATATATATATATATTGCAAGCACAGCTGCTGCTTTTCATGACAAATATACTCATAAATAATAAAATAAAATAATCGTAGACAGTGTGTATGTGGTGCTGCTCGCCTGTTGTTGGGGTTCTGTACCTAACATTACCTGTGCTGCTGGCTGGACTTGGACTGGACTGCCAAGTGCAGAAACCACGGTAACCGCAACTAGTGACGCGGCAGTCAGCGTGTTCTCCCGCTCTCTCGCGCTGGGTGTGGCCTCCAACGGTCAGGTTCACTGTGGCTCCGACTAATTCCTGGAGACAATTGGCTGACATATCTCTATCCCATTAGAGCAGCACGACTGACTGGAAACAATTACCCTCACCAATATGAAGTTTATTCATGTGTGCTATTAGTATACTTCTTTTGAACTTAAAATAGGAGAGTATACTTTCAGTTTACTTTTTATGTACTTATCAGAGATATACTTAACAAAAGTATACTTAAAGTACACTTGGCTCATACTGACAAGTATACTTAAAAGTCTATACTGATATAAAAATATGACAAGTTTTTAATACTTAACATACAAGAGAACATCATGTTAATGTTATGATATATGTTAGGCCTACATACAAGATAATGTGGGTAAATCACAAGGTAAATACAGTAGATATTAGAGTATGTTGAAGGCACAGATGATCAATAGGCTACCTGAAGCATTGAAGCATATTTTATTTCCAATATCGTAGGCCTTGTTTCCCACCTGCATATTTTTTTAATACAGTAGTGTTCAACATGTTTGATAGGCTTCATTTACATATATATATATATATATATATATAAATGTTTGTATATTTATGGATTTATCAAGCAAAAATGCACCTTAAATGTGAGAATGTGCTGCTGTTCTGTTTCAAATCATTATAGATCTATCTATAGATATAGATAGATCTTTGGATTCTGAACTGCTGAAGACTTCAGCTTTATTGTTTGTGACAAATCTATAGTGATGTTTAACAATATACAGTATTCAAACTCAAGTCTGAGTCTAAGGAATGGATCCAGTGAAATGAGTGCAATATCGGTTCTTCACAGATGGGAACAGAGCATGAGGATGCATGCTATATGGCAGTCCATCCCCATAGTCAAGCTCAAAAGCAGAGACAAATAACCATTTAGAAGAAATTTTAGCTTTAGTTTTTCTTTTTCACAGATAGTAAAACAAGAAACAAAACATTAATAAAGAAACACATATGATAACAAACATACAACATAAAAACACAATAACTTTGCCCATTGCTTGAGGGTTCAGTAGCTTCATTTAAGAATTTGTAATTTTTCAAGTATAGTTTTGTCAGTGTTCAGGAGAAGCTTCAAGCCATAAATAGATTGTTAGTTCAGAGGAGCAGTGAATAATATCAGCAAATTTTATAACGTAAATCTTAACGTAGACCATTCAAACCCAGAGTAATAGTGGTTAGAGGATCGATCGCTGGGGCACATACTGCAGGAAACTGGTGGTGATGCCTCAAGGTTGTACCTTTTACAGGACTGTGGGAGGAAACCTGGGTACCCAGGGGAAACCCACATGGGGAAGAACAGGAAAACGCACAAAGGATCAGGACCGATATTCAAACCCACTTTTTTTGCTCTGAGGTGTCATATCAACCACTGAGCCACTGTATCGCCCAGCAGCAGCAGAGTTTCTGTTTGGATGTGGCAGATCAACCTTTTGTCCTCCCACATTCACTGCAGATGTTTCAATCATATTTTAACATATAAATACCTGCTGTGGCTATCAAACTCTTCTAAAATTTAAGGTAATGTTTAATATTAAAAACCAGACAATCAGCCCCAAGGGTGATATAAAAATGGCATGAGACAGTTACAAAATCTTTCCACAAAATGTAATTTACATCTTTCTGTTTCATAGTCTGGTTGGAAAATGGATGGAAACCTCTTTTTGAGGTTAATGAAGCACATTGCTTAACACTTCTGTCTCTCCTTATCAAATAAGATGAACTAGTATTGATTCAGAGGGACTATTAGAGCTGCAAAATAAGAATAAATACATAAATATCATAAAATCATAATAATTTAGTAATAGTTTTATAAAACAGATAAATATAAAAAAAATAACAAGAAGTAAGCAAGATAAGCAGGCTAGTATAGCAGCACTATATAGACTCTTAGTAACAAATTTCAGTCAGGAAAAACTTTTAAATAAGCAAAGACACAGGTAAAACTAGAATTACCGCCTCGCGGTTGTATGCCTGTCCAAAATGTCATAACTTCATAATTTTATCCTGTTAGACATGTGTGTGAAATTGTCATAATTAGCACATGGATTCTTGAGTTATGGCCAGAAACGTATTTTGAGATATCACTTTCACGGTAATGGGTCAGACACACACGTATATGGACAGACAGACGGACGGATGGACCGACGGACGGACACCCGAAAACATAATACCTCCAGCCATGGCTATCGCCGGCACAGCGGCATTAAAAAGGAACACATATAATTAAATAGAAAATTAATTCAACTGGTTATACTGAAATCTCTTATTGTGAAGACTGAAAATATATAAATATGGGGTAACATTAGAGTGTGATGTTCCAGTTTGTGTAACAGTACTATGTACTGGAAAAAATATTAATCACATAAGCTATCAACAGCTTATGTTTAACCATGAAAAGGTATAGCCCTAATGAGGTTTTGTGGTTAAGTGTGTGAAGCTGTAGGTGTGTGTTTGCGTGTGGGCACGGGTGTGTTTTGTACAAACCAACAATACGACTCTCTCTCTCTTTGTGCACGGGGTTCCCACATCCTCCATCAGTGTGGAACTTCCTAGTACACTCTGAAACTACGTCATCAGACCCAGTGGAGAAGGTTAGTGGGACAGATACATGTGTACCTATACTTGTTATTTACTTTATCTACTACTAAACATATATAATAGTGCTGAACAAAAAACAAATCTTAATCTCAAAGTTTCCCTCTGATTAACTGAATCCTAAAAGTATATTGAACCAAAAAATCCCATTCTCATCCCTTCAAAAAGATGAGGACTAGCAAAAAAGTCCATGCTGTGAGGACACAACACGCCCCTCCAGATCATGAAATAGGCCTGCCTAAAATGTTAAATGTAAAAGGGTTCTGCGGTTCAGTGTGTAGGCCATATATAGGCATACACACTGAACCGCAGAAGCATTTTTTCATGATCTGATCTTTAATTTAATTAAAATGTAGCTATTCACATATTTATGGTGACTGAATGTTACTTAAGGCTGCTTTGTGTTTTAAGATCAACATACTCTCATACAACAGTTCGTATGATATCTTATGAAAAAATTATTCCTCCTTTTTTGTTCGATTTCCTACGAATGTCCAGCAACACGTGTCAATTTCCGCTCGTTAAATACATACAGTCTTTTCAAAATAAACTTCCGTCTTCACAGGAAACAACTTCCTTAGGTTTAGGCAACAAAACTAGTTAGGTTTAGGAAAAGATTGTGGTTTGGCTTAACATAACTCCGGAAGTGGCGTATGTACGTACGTAATTTCGTGACAAATACATCAACGTTGACTTCTAGTTTCACACGGGACACGACCGCTGGTCTCCTGGGCGAAAGTACAGTATTTTTAAACCCGCCCAGACCTCCACCCTACGCGTCGTTTGCACTCCTTATTTTTTATGGTTCATGATTAGGTGAATTACACACAAATTGATTTTGTTGTATATACATGAATTATAGCGCATAACTTTTCAACAGTGTATGAGCCTGTTTAAGATATTCCGAACAGCCACACTTGAAAATTGGGTGAAAAGTGTTGTGACTAATAGAGCTTCCCGCTCAGAATGACCTACCAGTAGCTCATCCTGTCAGACTCGTCTGATGAACCTCTATAAATGTAGTCAAGTAGAGCAGCTCATTCTGTCAGGTAGGAAATATTTATCTGAATACTACCTCTATAAAAGTAGGTCAAATTATGGCCGTGCCCTCTGGAATATTTCTTTTCACCTCTGAAACATGGTGCCTTCAAATGAAACTCATGAGCTTGTGTTTACATCATGGGAAGTCGTGTACACGATAGGCTTGGCGTTCCAGTGGTTAAGTGAGAACACCGCTGCTAAGCAACGGCAATATTAACGTTACTGTCGGCATCTAGAAGCCACAGAGGCTAACAATTTAGCAAGCTAGCAAGTAGGTAACATAATGCAGTAAATGCAAAGGCATAATGACAGAGGAAAAAGATGAGGCTGTTGGGAATATCAACATTTTCCTCAGACATATTATAAAATTATGAATAAAACAATTTACAACAAAAATTACAAGATATCAATTTATTATGAACTGAAAAATTTCTGACAAGGTCAACAAACACGTCACAACTTGTAAACTTTTAGAAACTTTCCACTTAAGAAGTCATGAATACCACAAGAAGGGACATATGGACTCTTCTCGGGAACATGGTAAACACGACCCCATTTGAAGGCACCAATACACTGTGTACATTGCGTTGGTAGGTCACTCTGAGCGGTAGCTCTATTTGTCAGAACACCGGCTGCCATATAGCAAGGCAAGACACGATACTGGTTCAAATGGAGATAGCAGCGCACACTTTCAATATTTCCTGGAAAGCATTTATAGTGTTGCACTGAGTTGTAAACATGCAGAGTAACAGAAACAGTTTGTAAAGAATGAAAATGAAGAGCTTGAGTGAGAAAATCAAATGCTGCTAAGTTTTTCACCTCACACACCTGGCCAGTTGCCGTGTGAAGTGGACGTGAATGACAGATTGACAGTTTCGGAAGGTTATAAAAAATTGTTCAGATTTAGACGTTGGTGTTGGGGGTGGGCACTTTGGTCGTAGCATGTTGATAAATCTTGTTCTGAAAATACATATAATAAATAATCATCATATATCATCAACATTAGCACCAAAGAGGTCCAAAATCACCACAGCTGCAGATAGAGCAATATATTCCTACAAACCCAGAATGATTGTGTGTGAGATATAAGTGCTGCAAAAGGGAATGAGATCTAAGATAAGATTTTGTTTGACATGTTTTATTTTTGAGCACACATGCCCACACAAAGTCACATACCATTCAGGCACTGTATCACTGTTAGCCTGACATTTATCTCTTTAACTTCTTTGAAAGAATGCGAATGCCTTGCAAGCTTACCCAATATCTAATTGCATCCATGGTTCGCTTGCCAAACTAGTTGCCAGCTAAACAACATAACACTTTACTTATGCGTTGGGCTTCATTGGCTTTCAAACCTCACAGCAGGTTCACAAGAAATTCATAGAAATGAAGGTGAAAGTAAGCTTTAATTAAAGTTTCTGTCAGAGAGAAGAAGAAGGATGCTCATTTTTATTAATACCTTCAACCACACTTCAACCACATGTTGCTCAATTCCATTACAAAACGTTCCTGATCTCTTTTACGCTCTGGCACAGCGGATGTTGAACCGTTCCAACCGATGCCAAGCATTCCTGACAGCTCATCACTCTCTGCCTTGACTTGCAGCAATAACCAACACTCACTGATGACAATTATTGCTGGAGGCCTGAACTTACTACTCAGCTCACGTTGACTCGTGTTTGAAGAATTTTCAAGACATATGACACACTATTATTCCTGTAAAAGCCTTTTTATTGAGTGTTTTTATCTGGAAAACTTTATCATGACAGGAATCTAACAGGGTTACTGAATGGAGAGGGAACCATGCAGCACCATACAGGTATCTTTTATGGTAAAAAATGAATAAATAAATACATTTTTAAATCTATTTCCTACCTGCAAAATATGTTGATCACAGAGCCGGCCACCATGTTTCTACAGTAGCCCAGAACTCCTGCTTGGGCCGGAGTCGATAACGTTACTCGCTCCGGGGTTAACACTCGTTGTCACTCCACACGGCCGCCGGGAAACAAAACAAGGGAAACCTCTGTTGGTCTTGAGGAGCTGCAGCATTTATTTCTGCACAAACTGCAACTTCCACTCTACATTCACTTGATGTTCTCAGAGCTAAACTAACTCTGTCTTCTGCTCCACTAACTCACTTGTTCTCTTACACACATTCGCCGCCGCTCTCTCTCTCTCTTGCTTCACAACTCACTTCCCACATACACACACTCCACACACCGACTCTGCTATTCTCCAAATGACCTACGCTACTCTTACAGCAGCTCTAGACAGCCATTTTATGTATTCACGTCGGCCACCGTATATTTTTTACACACTTGGCACACAGCAGAGTTTTCAATCTACAATCTCATCGCTAGATGCCGCCAGATGTTACACACTGGACCATTAAATTAAAATGTATAAGTCCAGTTTGAAATTTAAATTTGAAATTATTGTCTGCCATTTTGAAAATGAAGATGAATGTCATTTTAATTTTGACAGTGATATGTTTTGGAGTAAATATGCATTCTCAATTATGAAATCAAAATTGTATTTTTCACATTTTGAATGTCAATTTTGTCATACATCATGCACGCACACAAAAGAGAAATCAAATGATTTGATTATTTGATTTAAAAAAAAATGTTCTCTGAAATTTTTCACTGTGTTGTCTAATAATAGGAAAATGAAATAATGCAAAAGAAAATGTTAAATTACTAATAAACATTAGCTATTAGTATAGCAAATGTTGAATAGTTATTGCTATCTTAAGTATAAAGATGTTGTTGGTTTACATTGTGAATTTGATACCTAACAAAGGTCCTTGATCGAAAAACATTGTATATCTAAGAAACTCGGTGCTGACAGTGTGCGGGAATTCAACTTTTTCTACATTACAACAATAACGGAACTCTACAATACTGTCACATTTAAAGAGATACTCCAACCAAAATCAATTTTTTGAATATCAAACAGCTAGCCCGTTCTCATTCCCAGGGCGTCAAATACCGAGGCTTTGTCACAGCCGTCGACATTCGGTACCACCGAACACGGTGCACTTTAGCGGCGGTATGAAACGCACCAGGCGTTCCATTAAATAAAATGTAAACCCATCCGCAGCAACAGTAAGTGGTCCGAGAAAGTGTGCCGGGAGTGCGGTGACACAACAAACACAAGGCTTTCATCCAGGAGGCCGCAGCTCGTGTCCCAAGCGTCACGTTACAATCAGCTATTTGTTCGTGTCTCGTGTTCACAACATTCGGTGTCATTTTCACTGTACAAACGTAATAGTTTTAAGCCCAACCATGTATTTCTTTCCTAAACCTAACTATAGTGGTTTTGTTTCCTAATCCTAAAGTGACGCCAAGGGAAACTATAGTGGTTTTGATGCCTAAAATAAAGTGACGCTAAGAGGCGTGACAGACAGTATATGTGACGAGATGGGATGAGAATGTGTTGTATACTCTCACTTCCTGTAGGTGTAAAAAGTGGCTGTAAAAGTATGCCGTCGTACACTTCATGAACAACAGCAGCTGTATAATGTTGGTTACACTGGATTCTACTTCTGATTGATAAACCATGATTTATTTTCGTGGTTAAAAATCTATTTCCAAATGTCCCTGATACTGACGACAAAATCTCCTTTCAACAATCATTGTTTACACATTGATTACAAGATAATCTTGAACATTTGAATGAATATTTCCACAGTTGAGAGGAAATTATTTGATCTGACAATAACAACATGTAATATCACATTACAAAAAAACACAATATTTGTTGTGTTTACCTCTTTGTAAATGTATTTTGCTCACATTGTGCACTGGTGTGTTATAAATTAAAGGGAAAGGGAAATGAAAGAATGTGGCGTGTGTGTGTGTGTGTGTGTGTGTGTGTTACATCCTTTTCCAGCTACCGCCTGCCCTTATTTTTCTTGACTGCGGGCTCAGCCACCCCCGCTCTCTCTACACTGATACTTAGCTTTCAGACTAAAATATCTCTCCTCTGTTGGTTTACTCCCCCCACCTCCATTTCCGCCACAGCGTTGAGAGATGTGACATCACGGGGTCCATCATGTGATCCACCCACACAAACCTCTGCAGTGATGGATGGGGCCTACCTGTGACGCACATACCTCCTCTGTGTGTAACCCTTTGCAAGCCAGAGCGCTGTTTGGTAGTGAAGGACACTATTTGGCTCCATCTGTTATGAACAAAACACAAACAACATCACATGAAAAGGGAGGAAACCAAACACAGACTGGTCACATTAAAGGAACAATTCAATTTATTTATTGTGAAGTGCGTTTGTAGTACACAATAGTGATATTATAAAAGTATGGTTAATTATAGGAGTTAGAAAATGTAGTAAGATTATTAAGTGAAACAAAATTAGCCTATTGAATGTGGCAAGAGGGAAAGTCTGGAAAATCCTGACAAAATGTACCAACCTTGGACATACAGAGCTTCTACTATGAGAAGTGTTCACCAAACATGCACTGAAGATTTCCACCTCATTCATTCCACTTTTAAAGAAATCCACTTAAAACAGACAGTGGTAATATTCTTTAAGATCTTCTAGTTAATCTGGAAATTAAAATACTAATTAAAAATGTCAATTTGATATCAATTCAAAAATGGAAAGTGAAATTGGAAAATCTGTGATGTCAAAAGGAAACTCTCAAGTGGAAACTGAAAATTATCATGTGACATTTTCAAAGGATGCGTGTGTTGGGTGCGTGATCCAACTCAAAAACAACTGTGAACTGACCGGAGCGAGTGTTGAAATCAGATTAGTTTCAGATTCAACTTCTCCAAATTCTGTTGTGCAGGAATACAAGTGTCTTGGCTGAGGGCATAAAACAGAAGTAAGCAGCCTTTTCTGAGGAGATCAACAACTGTTCGTGTCCTGAATTATGCAAGCTGACATTTCCATTATATCCTGCAGTTAAGCAACTATCATTCTTACATTAAATTAAAAAAATTAAAATGATAAAATTATGAAAACATGGTTGCCAGGGCTGAACTACCAGACTTTATTAGTTTGAAAATGTTTGTAGTTTATCTCTCCTCTCCATGGCAATAGAACTGGGAACAAAGATCATCTATTGAGAAAATGAATAACTCAGTAGCATAACAGTTTTTTTCCCAGCGCTTACAACCACATCTTACGGTCATCCTCAGCAGATGTTCAGTTGTTATGGAGAATATAACTACACCTATAATTATAACTTAGCATGATTGAATCCTGTGTTCTCTGTTAAACATCACGTCAGTCACTTGGACACACTGAGTGTCATAACAAACTTCATATTAGCTGTTTTTCAAGATAAATATTTAACTTAGGAAAAAAAGATGTTTTGTTATCCCTATACCAAATGTTTGCTGTGTTTTGGGAAAAACCCACAACAACATCTCTCAGCAGTGGTTAAAAGGAAAAAGGAAACGTCCTTTCTATGGAAAAATCAATATTTGCAATAAAGGAAAAACCCAAGGACATTGAAAAGACTTTGGATGGTCACTTATGGACTTCCTGAAAAACAACGCCATGGATTCCCACACACATTACTTGTTTTAAAGCCCCTACACACTAATGGTACATCTCCACAGGTGTTTTCACTCATTTTCCCTTTGACTGAGACTAATTGATTGACGTCTCCTTCTCTCCCATTGCTCTGTTGGACAACTTAATGACTCTTATAAGTTTATAAAGTCTGCTATAATAGCTCAGCCCCACTTCAACCCAGTCTATATAGCTAGAATGAGTGAAAACACGTGTGTGGGTGTGCAGGACCCTTAAAATAGGCTGCAAGCCAGACTTTTTTCCCGGACTGTGTTTTGTGTTTCTGAAGTTGCAGCTGCCAAAGCAGAATTAAAGCTTAAACCTGCAATAGACAGAATATTTTTGGCATCATTGGGCAAAAATGCCATAATAATCTTTCAGCATGTTGTAAATTAAGTGCCCTGAGAGAAAACTAGACTTCTGCATCTCCTCATGGCTCTGATTTCAGTCTTTAAAAAATCTAGCCCGTGACGGGAGACTTTGACCAATCACAGGTCATTTCAGAGAGAGAGCGATCCTATTGGCTGATCATTCAACAGAGGCAGCTGTCAATCACTCACAAACTTCGATCATACAGTCAAACTAGGCAGCGCTGATCAAATATGAATCAATATTCTGTTACTGTAATGCTTATTTAGCACCTCAAATGTTTCAGAAACATCTTGTAGTGTACTGTTTAGCTGTAAAATGAGAAAGTGTGCTCCGGCTGGTGGGCGGTGCTTGGTATTTCTTCAACTGATCTCAACACGGCTGCCGGGTCACAAACTTTCTCATTTTACAGCTAAACAGTACACTACAAGATGTTTCTGAAAACATTTGAGGCGAGACATAGGCATTACAGTAACATTATATTGATTCATATTTGATCAGCGCTACCTAGTTTGACCGTTTGATCGGAATTAGCGAGTGATTGACAGCTGCTCAGAGACGGCTGGCTCCAGCTTGGCTCTGATTGGTTGTTTTCCTCCGGTCTGTGAAATCTTGCAGATGCCATTAGGAGCACCGGAGGACACAGAGGCACATGTTTTTTTTTCAGATTACCTGTCTCATGCACTACTGTCAGGATATAATGACCGTTTTATAAAAATAACTTTTTTAATCATATTTGCTCCAATTCTACCCCCTGCAGCTTTAATTGGTAAAGGTCGATATCCCTCAAATGGATGCTCTAATCCCAGGCATGACCATAATAACAAGGTAACTAGTTAACTAGGTAATAACTTTTTTTATTCACCAAAATGCAATTTTACCTCTGGGTGATAAAGAGACTCTGTAATGGAGTCCAAAGAGGTCTGTGTTATTATGTTTTTCCTTTTTAACAGTTGCCTAAGCAGCAGCAAAAAGACTCATGGGAGCTGCAGTTTTGATAACTCAACATTTATATATATCAATGTAAATAAATAAATACATGAATAGCCTACAAACTCCAGTCGTGGAAAATCTAAACCCTTGATTGGACTTATTGCAATATACAAACATCATCTTTTTATATATAGATAGCTTATAGCCTAACACTGATGTAGCCTATCAGGAGTGGTACAGTATACACAGCACTGCCTCCTGTTTCTAGGTCTGTAGCCGGACGCCAGGATACAGGGCAGAGTGAGACATCTCATGCTGGGTTTGTCCCATTATTTAAATACAAGTCATTTCTACCCAATGCGCGCGCGCGCTGCTGTGACATAATGGAACGTGCCAGCCTAGAAAAGCTCGAGGCGGTGCGCGCGGGCGTGCAGTACACTGACCCTGCTCGAGAGCATCAGACTGGTAGTGAAGTATTAGACATATTATTATTTTAAACATTTTAACACTACTGTTTAATTACCGTGAGGGTTATGGGCGAGGCACCGTTGTGAGGGAGCGCCGATCAGCACGTTTTAATCATCGGAGATAATAATGATGAAGAAGGATATTAACTTGAGCCTGGCGGACGAAGCGGACCTCAAACCGCATCTCCGCGACGCCGAGAGCATCCTCGGCTCCCAGGACCTGGGGCTGCTCAAGCTGGCCTCCCCCGAGCTGGAGAGGCTCATCATCCAGTCCAACGGCATGGTGGTCACCACGACGCCGACGAGCCCCCAATTTCTCTACCCGAAGACGGTGACGGACGAGCAGGAGTTCGCGGAGGGCTTCGTGAAGGCTCTGGAGGACCTGCACAAGCAGAACCAGCTGAGCGGAGCCGCCGGGCAGAGGGACGGAAACCTGGATCTGGGCGCTGACATCGCCCCGGTCGCCGTGCAGCCGGATCTACCGGTGTACACGAACTTGCACAGTTACGGCAGCGGGCCACTGGAAAGCGCCGTCAACTACTCCACGGACACGGTCCCGTTCCCGTCGCATCACCTGGGCTCAGCAGCCCCGCAGCCGCAGCTGTCCCGGGTCCAGCCGCTGAAGGAGGAGCCTCAGACGGTCCCCGACGTGCAGAGCTTCGGGGAGAGCCCGCCGCTGTCTCCCATCGACGTCGACTCGCAGGAGCACATGAAAGTGGAGAGGAAGAGGCTCAGGAACCGGATCGCAGCCTCCAAGTGTCGGATGCGCAAACTGGAGCGGATCTCCAGGCTGGAGGACAAGGTCAAGTCGCTGAAGAGCCACAACACCGACCTGGCTTCCACGGCCAGCCTGCTGCGGGATCAGGTGGCTCAGCTGAAACAGAAAGTGCTCACCCACGTCAGCAGCGGCTGCCAGCTGCTGCCACACGAAGTTCAAGTACACTAGTCTTGGAGGGACATATACCTTTTATTTGGGCTACTGACCAGCATATAAGCTTCATGGACTTTGTTAATGTTGGTTTTTTTTCTGTATGTAGCGTAGCCCGGATGTGTGCTGTTCCCAGTGGAATGTGCCAAGCCACATAGGCCAAACTGTACATTAATAATCGGCTGTTTAAAAATACCTGGTAAAACACAATTCAAGATAATGGGTTGATGAGACTCTGCTGCTATAATCGGCCCACAAATAATTTATACATTTTAATTCGTGAAGCAATTTACTGGATCCACATTGCTCCACAGTCGCCTCCGCCCCAATGGAGAGCACAAATCAGTATGAATTATGGGATTTTTAAATAAGTAATCGCTAATTGGTTTGTTGCATTTATGCCGAAATGAAGAGCGTCTGCCTTTTAATATGTTCGATGTATGAAATCCTGTTCTACCTCGTATATATGTTTACTGGTGAACAAGGTAGCGTTAAATTGCAGTGTTTTCAATGGAATTTGGCCCTGGACTTTTCCTGATGAGAGAAATAGCCAATTATTGGTGCTCAACTTTAATGACAGAAGGCACGTGTTTACAGACTGACTGTGTATAAACAGTCTCAAACATGGACCAAACAGATGTACATTATTTCTACAGTAATATTGATATTATACCTATTTATGACAGATATCCTTAACATATGAGGATGAAAAAAATGCACATTCACCCACATTTGATATGTAAAAGATAATCTATATATATATATATATATATATATATAGACCATTTATTTCTGTAGGGAACAATTTGCATGTTGTTTGCATACTCGAATGTTGCCCACAGCTGGGTGTCAAAGGGTGCAATTAATCAGTGTTTATAATCTTTACAAAACACATGTATTTATCTATTTTATACTCTACTGTATCCCTATTGCATTGTGTTCTTGTTTTAATGTGAAGAGTCGTAACCTTTTTGTTGCTGTCACCTCTAGCCTACAGTTGTTTGGCTGTATGCCACTGTGTTCTGAATTAAATGCTGCTCGGCAATAAACACCGTTTTCCTCCGTTTTGGTGAAACTCATATTTACATGCATGTTGGCAAAGTCATAGGCAGTGTGTGCAACAGTGAACCAGCGTATTGGTGGTGGATGTATAGGCCTTCAGGCCCATAGAAGTCTGACAAATATTCAAGAAATAGCTTACTGTAACCATTCATTTTAAGATAATGTTTCATAAAGGTATTCAACTAACAGGGTTGACTGAAGAATCGGTTTTGTCTTTCATTGAACATTAGTCTCAAGAATAACATTGAAAATGCTTTTTATAATGTTACAGTATGTTAAATAATATTAAGACAGTAAGAAATTGTATAGTACATTTATAGTTGCTCCTCTGATGGAGACTGCATTAGAGAAATCAGTGTTGTGTAATAAGAGGATTTTGGAAATGTGTGTCATATCATCCCCCTGGTGTCTTTCTCCCTCTGCTGGATAATTGAGAAATTGCAAATTATGTTGACACACTAATGGTTGAAATGACGTTTTGGTGAATATGTTGGAACAGTTTCCGATATCCTGACAGACGTCAGCCTACAATAGTGTGAGTGTGGATGCGTACTGTATGACTGATTTATTAGAGTTTTATTGATTCCTCAGCAAGGCAGAATTAAATGGGGTTAGATGGGGTTCCTTACAATACATTGTCATCAAATGACAGTCTATTATCCACATCGATGTAGGGGTCCTTAAAATCAACTATTATATATAATATTATTATTTCAGCCTTTCAGTAAACACTGTTTGATGTTAGCCAGTCAGTCAGTGTTGTCCACCTATGATGAGCAGGAAGCTCTTGTCTGACTATAGTTAAAAAAAAATTAGAACTGCAAAACCTACAAAATGTCATTTTCATAAAGCTATTTTCGATTAATGTAAGGTAGGTTTTTTGTGAGCCAATTTGTATAGTATATATAAATATATCAAGTGTGGGAATTTATTTTATGCATTTATTTATTTTTTATATTTTTCTCTTTTAAATAATTATTATAATTTATTTATTTATATTTTATAATTGTTATTTATTAATTTTATTTACCAATTATTATTATTATTATTATTATTATTACTACTACTACCATTTTTTCCTCCTCCCTTGTTTTTGAATAGTTTGTTTTTCAATTTACAGTTGATATCTCTTATTATATATGTACATATTATTTTATTTGTTTTGGTTTAGGTTGTTGTAGTGATTTTTCTTAAGGAAACAAAGAGCATGATTAAAAAGGGAAAACAATAATATTTATTACTCTATGTAGTTCATACCTTTTTATTTTAGTGTCCAATGATGGTCTAAATATCTATTTTTCATTGTTATAAGAATAAAATCATTGGAAAACTTAAAGGCAGTATACAGAGCCCTGGTGGGGGAATGGAGGCCTCCCTCATAGACAAAAACTGTATATAATTTCAAAAGCCATGTGATGGAGGGATAAAAAAAAAAAAAAAAACATTTAATGTTTCAGCTGAGTTAAAATGTAGAAACAGAAATGTTGCTTTGGGCATCTTGAGGAGGTCAAAGTGTTGCACCAGAGGTCAAAAGGTAGGAAGGTAGCATGCCGCCAGTCACTCTGAGACAGGAATAGATGGGAGTTTGGCAAAACTTAGCATAACTAACAACAATATCAGAAACTAACAGCCCACTACCACGTGTATCCCTTTATGCCTGCCCTGTCACTCATGATTTCGTATATCCTGATATCCTTTGCTGATATTGTTGTTTGTTGGGAAAAATCTAACATAACAAACGAGCCACTTTGAATCATAGATTTCACATGAATTCACCTGGTTAGTCTATTGGATGTCAGGAGCACCGTGCACAAATATTTTGTACACTTACAGAGTACATATCTGTGTACATTTTCCCTATAAGCAACAACTCTGAAGAGCTACTTCTTGCTGCACAATATATTTCTACATCGTCGGCCAGCAAGAAGTGAAACAGGGACATCTTGAGGCGGTTGAGACAAGTAGCATCCAAACATTAGCAATCAATTTTACTGCTAAACCTAGATCAGTGGTTCCCAACCTTTTTCCTTCAGGGACCCCTTTTCTATCATAAACAGACGACCCCTGACTAAGTGACATCTTTTATGGGTATTTCATATTATATTCAATGCATAACAAGAACAGTACAGAACAACTGGAACTGTACAATTAACCAAAATTAACGCAATAAGTTTGTGTAGGAAATGCAGAGATGTAGGCCAACTGTATATTTAAAAAAAAAAGTTGTCTTACACCCCTGAAAATCAAGAAGGCCCTGCGACCCTCTGTGAGGATTTGGCGACCCCTAGTGGTGAACCCTAGTGGTTACCCCCACGTTGGGAACAAGTGACCTAGATGACTGAGCTTTTATGACACCAAAACATTTGATTATTTTGAATAAATCTGGAACTCAACATTACTGTCTGTTTTTTCCAGATCTATAATATCAGCTCATTTAGGAATTTAACTAGAAGTAGCAGGTAACAGCATACCCATCTCATCCCCAAAGGTACAAAAACAAGAATCAACTGATTGTTAGTAACTTTTTATTGTTTTACCACAAAGTACAGATAAAAACATCCACAGCATATTCTCTCACCTTAATGGCCCAAACTGAGGAGGATGTGAGGAGGCAGTGATACGAGACCAAATCAAGTACATGTTCCTGCGTGCTAGTAGAAGATCTAAAGTCGGCAACTTCTACCAAGCTTGATGGCATTTCTTTTTTCTGTATTGCTTTTGTAACAGAGTGACACATTCATTCACAAGCAGGCCTAGTAATGAATGCAGATACAGTACAACATGGCTCTTTTGGGTGTTTTTTACTGTCTTTTTTTCCTCCTCTTTTTTTTCTTCTTCGTTGCAAGCCTGAGTCGATACAACACAATCCACACATATGACTCAAAGATACAGTATTTACAGATCTGGTTTATATAGGGAGGAAGACATATTAGAAAGGAGAACAGTTTAAAAGTTTGGATTTTACCGGAAAAGAAACAGTCACAACCAGTAAGAAGTAAAATATACGCAGGATCAAAATCGTCTCCCAGGTTTGTCGTGATCATTGCTCCCTTTCTTATAATAATCAATACTTTGACTAGGGCCTCATTTTCTCAAATAGTCCGTGGCTCATCTGTGATTTCAGGCTTGTATGCTACATTTGAGTTAATGCAACAATTACTCTCAAAATAAATGCTTTTCTGGATCAGATTTGCTTTAATCACATAGGACTTTTGAAGTGCTTTGCCCTCACAATCCATCTGCTTTATCTCTGTTTTTACTGGAGCATTTAAACATTTCTGACAACATCGCCCACCAGCATAACAATGACATAAAGTTCACTTCAGTCCACCAAACAGCACTTGTTTTAGTACAGTTTTAAACTTGCTGCTCAATCTGGCATCCTACAGCAAAAACAGTGAGCTGCTTCTACAGCAATCTTTGGGGAAGTGTAAAGGAGTACCCGGCAAACCAGTTCTAACGGTGGAAACTGTATTAAAACCAGTAAACAAACACGTTCTGAGTGTTTGGTGTAGGGGGGATAATGCACGCCCACAGTGAGTGATGCTATGTAAACCTAAAGACAGCGGTTGGTAGAAATGTAGCGTGGTTACGCAGCGTTGTAACCAAGAAAACCTCAGAACAAAACATTTAATTCCTGCATTGAAACTCAGCAGCAACCTGGTCTGTGAACATTTCAGCCTCCAGCTGTTCGATGCTTGTTAAACAGTGCTGTCCGTACTTCACCTGAAGACTGAGCATTAGAGATAACATTACACACAAACAGACAAACAGACTGTAATACTGATTCTGAAGAAGTTGCTTACTGTTGGGCTGTTTGTCAATAAGCAAGGAAACATTAAATCTCTGCACGTTGGCTGTATGTCACATGTCATCCTGTTCTCTCCTGATGGTTCCTTTCACTCCCTATGGGGCCAAACTATCAGATAAAGGCAAAATACCGTCAAAATGATCTAACAAAACACCATTTTTTGCATCCTCCAAACCCATTTCATCATGTTTTAGAGAATGGTGAATGTTTGAATGATTAATGGTACAGGAAATTTTGATATTTGATAAAGTAGCTGTGACTATCCCAACAGCCATCAGGGAGATGAACCTCAACGCTTAGCATCACCTGCAGGATTTTCTCTGCCCGGTGTAAAATACTGTAATATCAATATGTAGCATTGTTAGCAAGCACAACTGTTGCATAAAAAGCTTTTCAGATATCCTTAAATTTGTACATTTTCTGTTTGTGACCTCAGGAACAATAACATCGTGAGGCTGTTGGGACAAAAGAATCAATCTCAATTACAATGGTATTGCTCATCAGGAGTAAAATAAAATGAAGATTCGAGCCTTCTGCAAGCTCATATCTTTATTTTATTTTGAAAAACTCTTGATGTCAGCTTCGCTACGGTCGTTGTCTGGCTTAAAACAACATTTATGATGCAGCACAAGTTTCTCCAGCAAGTGCCTTCTTCTAATATTAGAAAATGCTTCCCTTTGTTGGCAGCAGTGCAGGAAATCACCCTGAGTGGATTTGGAGGATGACAAACACATTGGTATGTTCTCTGACTTGTAATTCAGTCTCAAACTGTATTTTTCTAAGCAGGAAGTCTGAATTTCGGACGTCTCTGGAGGGCAGCGTGAGACCAAACCGACAGGGAAATGAAACGACTCGCGGAGGAGCTGCCGAGGGTGCAAACAATTCCACACATCATCCAAACAAACCCAACAACATAGACCTCTTATATTTGATACTATCCTCATAGAACTTCATACCTTTTTTAATTCATTTCAAGAAATGCATACCTGTAGATATTATATATATTGCACAACACTTATATGTACATTTGAAATAAATATAATTAAATAAAATGTGTCTCTTAATTTTTTATCTTGTTCATGTTTTCCCCACCCGGTGTTGAAAGAATAAACGGGGTACCAGAATACAAAAACATAAAAAAAAGGCCAAATGAAAAGGCTCAGATGAATAATGAAAACAATGCTAATACCCGCAGTATCCATGTTTAGATACCAGGTGAGACAACAAATGAAACACAGACCCATGGATGTTTGATTCTGTGTGCATCCAGAATCTAAAAAGAAACATCACACATCAGTACGGAGCAGATTTCAGCTGGATCATCCCTCCCACTCTCCGAGGCTGACGTCTTTTCAAGACATTTGACTGACATGAAACAAAGTACTGTAAACATCGGAAGGATTTAAATGGCACTCTGAGGACGGACGCCGTCAAATCCTTCTTGTAAAACCACACTGAGGAACAGGGAGACAACAGAAGATGGTTGCAAAGAACCTGGTTTGCAAAGAGTCTGAAACACTCTGGTTTGATTGAACGTGGCATCAGACCAACACCTGCACTGATTAAAAAATAAAAAACACCTTTTAGCTCTTTTATGAGAAGGAACCAGACGCCTCTATTACTGGTCCACTAGCATCTCAGAGCATTTCAGACACTTTTCAACCTGGTTCTTGTGCCCCTCATCCAATGATCGTTAGAGAAAGAAGCAGGAAAGTGATTGAAAAGGGTGATGGGAGTATTTGACCAGAGGCCCCCGGGGTCCAGCTGAAGGAGGACAAGGAGGAGGAGGGAGGAGAAGGGTTTTGGGGGGGGGGGTGGGGGTGGGGGGGGGGGTGGAGTAGTCAGCTTTAACATGCACAGTCCTGGTGAGGAGGAGCGGGCTGCTCTGTCAGCTGGGGCCCCTGTTTGGCCCCTGTGACGGTGGGATCTCCGGCGTCCAGGCTCTCGGACATCTTTTCACAGATGATGTCGACCAGGCGCTCAAAGGTCTGCTTCACGTTGATGTTGTCCTTGGCGCTGGCCTCGAAGAACTCGAAACCTGGAGGGGTAACAGGGTGTGGGAGAGGGTCAGAGAGGTTTAATGGGGACGTGGTCATCTGTGCAACTGCATAGTTTAGTGGTGGAGATATTACTTTAACCATACATCAGACCGGCAATCATCCAGAGCAGACTGACATGACCACGCCCCCTTTTGGGCGAAAACAATTCCGTGTCCTTCATACACGGGGCGGCAGTAGCTCAGTCCGTAGGGACTTGGCTTGGGAACCGGAGGGTCGCCGGTTCAAGTCCCCGCATGGACCAAGTACTGAGGGTGAACTGGTAGATGGAGAGATGCCAGTTTGCCTCCTGGGCACTGCCGAGGTGCCCTTGAGCAAGGCACCACACCCCCAACTGCTCGGGGCGCCTGTCAGGGGCAGCCCCCTCGCTCTGACATCTCTCCATTAATGCATGTATATAGGTCCTGTTTGTGCATGTGTGTGTATTTCCGGCCTGTGTGTACTGTGTATATGTAAAAACAGAGTGAAAAACTGAATTTCCCCTCGGGGATTAATAAAAAGGCGCCTTTCCTTTCTTCTTCTCTAGACGGTAAAAGAATAAACAGAAGATGTTGAAACATGTCTCCAAACTTCTACTTTAAACAAACCGGTAATAGTAATAACGCTATGTTGAAGAGTTGCTGTGTAGTTGGTTGTACCAACAATAAATCCCAAAACGCTGATCTCCGGTTTGTTCCCCTGCCGTGTCCTAAAAAAGATATAATAGAGGGGTTTTATGGCTCCAAGCTGTAGACCAGACCAGCCGAGGCTGTGCTCCCTTTTGGGGGAGAGAAACTCGCTGTAACAGGAGAGAAAATGACGAAAAGCTGTTAACCGACACGACCACTTTCACACTGAGATTTGAGGCACATACGATACGTGAATATTCACTGTCATTGTGGTAAATCGCTAAATGATGCTGGTGACGGTGACTAGCAGGTGACTAGCTAACGTTAGCTTGAGTGGGAGGCCGCTGCAGTAATACAGTCATATATCAACGTTATAGCAGCATCAGACTGTCGTCTCCAACTAAATCTCAGCTATAGATCAAACAGTTGGCTGTTAACAGGCTGGTTATTTACAGACAACACTTAACCTAACGTGATTCAGTCAAATATGTAGAGATGTCTGGATAAGCAATATCCGGCCACTGTGTTGGACGGGGAGGACTGAAGGGACATGGCGGCGATCAACCTTAAGGTATCGCGAACGCTCAGGTTCAGGCAAGGACGCAAAATAATTATTAGACGTGTATAAAACAAATGTTTGTATAACAAGAGATGAATGTGTACAAACTTACTTACATACGTCAAATTACATTGAAGTCGAAGGGATCTTCGGTTTTCTATCCCCCAAAAGGGGGCGCGGCCTTGACTTTTTGCGTGTGCTGTATGTGCCGGTCTGATGTATGGTAGCTGCTTGTTTTCTAGGTCAGTAAACAGTGAAATATCATGATGGCTATTACATGGATTTTTTTTTGACTTCATGGTTCCAAAAAGGTTCATCTTAATGACTGTGGTGATCCGCTGACTTTACATCCAGCAACACTACCAGGCCAAACTTTCTGCCTGTCCATCGGTTCGCTTCAGGTCAGTGTACTTAACAATGAGTCATAGATATGAAGTGTGCATTTGTGTGAACTCACCGAGGTGTTCAGACAGCTGCCGGCCTCTATCTCCGCCCACCACTCGCTCGTCCTCCATGTCGCACTTGTTCCCTACCAGCAGCACCTGGGCGTTGTCCCACGAGTACGTCTTAATCTGAGTCGACCTGGGAACCAACACACCCAGCAGTCAGAGACGAAACTCAGTGACTGAGTTATTCCTCTCACATGTTTTCTCTCAGTCTGTAACATCCTGTTAACAATTTTACCCCATTGTCGTTATTTTGGCACAGTAATTAAAGAAAACTTGCTGTTTCAGTCAGAACTGGAAGAGTCAGACTGAATATGAAACGTGTTATAACAAGAATGATATTGTGATTCTCAGGTATGGTCTCAGGAATTACGAAACACAAGTCTTAAAGTATTGCACAATGAACCTCATCTGTAACTCCCTCGTCCTCTCTTCCAGCGTGTTCATTCCTGATGAGCCAGATCTCATTGGTGAAAATGGTATTTTAGACTCTTAGACTGTAAGTGAACTGTAGATGGAAAGCAAGGGCTATGTACAGTAAAAGGATGAAGAAGCAGTGAAAATAAAAGCCAGACTTTGACATAGTAGAGTAGGCCAAAATGAAATCAGGATAAACTTCAAAAGACTTTTACATTAAGGTCAAATGAAATGACACACAGAGCCAAAGTCCCGGCAGGAGACAAAAATAATACATCCAGAAACGTGAACCGGATCATGTGCTCTGTCGATCAATCTACAGTATCTCTACATCTATTTCCAGACTGCTTATCTAGATACCACTTGATCCATCCTCCACACAGCTCTCCGTCTCACAGGTGAAGCTCCACGGTGTCAGTTTACACTCTACTCATGTGACAATCACGTACCAGTCCTGGACGGCGTTGAAGGACTCCTCGTTAGTGATGTCGTACATGAGGATGAAGCCCATGGCTCCTCGGTAGTAGGCCGTGGTGATGGTGCGGTAACGCTCCTGACCCGCCGTGTCCTGGAAAAAAAACAAAAAAACAGCAGTTAGTTTTTCTCTCAAAATTTCCCAGAATCCATTTCACAGTGACTTCTGACAGATTCAATTCAGGATAAACTTTTAGGTCCTCAGACAGTCTAATTGGTCCTTTTCCCTTGTTTCTCACACGTCACACATTTGGCACAAGCCCTTAGTGTTTCCCTGCAACACCAACAATATTACAACTTATTCTGTTAGTCAAAACCTCAGTTTTGTTCCTAAATTCAAAGACATGAAAAAGACAAAACAGCGGTGACGTAATGTAACTATGTACATTTACTCAAATACTGTACTTAAGTACACTTTTGAGGTATTTGTACTTTTCTGCTACTTTATACTTCTACTCCATTACATCTCAGAGGGAAATATTGTACTTTTTACTGTACTACAGTTATCCAACGGCTTTAGTTACTTTACAGGTTTATATTTTGTATTAATAATCTGAATCAACTAATAAATGATGATGCATTATTGTAGATTAAGCTGCCCAGTAGTTAAAGATGGGGTCCATGATTTATCCAGTATACACTTTTTGTTATATTGGTTGAAATGGTCTTTACACCCCGACAGCAATCCATTTCTTATGAGCTCTGAAAAAAGACCGGAAAAGATCCGTCATCTGTAGCTGCTGTAATGCTGTAAAAACGTCTACCAGTCAGTGCCTCTGTGCCCAGTAGTAGAGAACCAATCAGATGCCTCCCTGCTCGTACTCTATCCTCAGCGTGCAACAGCGTGAACTAGAAAGCGCGTGGCCGCCGCACGTTCACTGGAGAATGGAAGAGAAAACTCAGCTCTTAAAACACTGGACAACAAGCACGAACTCGTACCACTATTACCATATTATCGAAAAATACAACTTTGATTTAGTTGTTTATGTTCTGTTAGTTTACTTTATAAGATACTGCAGGTTTAAAATATTATAGTGAAGTCAGATAAACAGGATTATCAACGAGGGGAGACGGCGGATATAAAACATTGATCCACACAATTTACGTTACTCTGCTTTTTCAGTTACAGAAACAAAAGAGTGGACTGATCTCCCTACAGATATTAGAGTAACGTTAAAAAGGGTCGTGTTGTCTCAGCAGGTATCTCTCTCTTTCCCTCGCCTCTCTGCTGCTCTGTGGCCGGCTCTCCAGCGAGCTGCTACCCCCGTCAACAAGGAAATAAAAGCCCCTCGTCTACAGACTGGTCTCTTGAGAGAGCTCCAGCCAGCTCATAGCGCTCTGTGAGAGTGAATGCCCGGCTGGAGAGGTGGCGATCCCGGCAGGAGCTAGCCGGCTGTGCCGGCAGTTTGTGGAGCTTCTAAACTCCGACAACGTTGGAGAGAATGTTTGATTCACCATCTAACATCGTAAAACTGTCAATATTCTAAATCTACACAGTTCATTTCTCGCCTCAACATTTTTCAGAAGTGAATTTAGTGATGAAATAGCTACGAAAAATGTGAAGTAGTTACGATGCGGCGGTGCTCGTGCATATGTGTGGGGGGGCGTTGCCTTGGAAGGAGTTTCGAGGGGAGGGGGGGGGCTTAGACGGAGCTCCTGAGGCGATGCTACTTTCAAATTATGCTAGCTTTCCAACATCATGGACCCTATCTTTAAGTATTTAAAATTTGCCACACCATGACCAACTGCAATATTAAAGTGATGTACAAATAATGCATCAATAATTATAATCCAATAATCTAATATATATTATTCTGACATGGGCCATTCTGCATAATAATAATAAGTACTTTTACTTTTGATACCTTAAGTATATTTTGATTCTAATACTTTTGTACTTTTACTTGAGTAAGATTTTGAATGCAGGACTTTTACTTGTAACAGAGTATTTCCACATTGTGGTATTACTACTTTTACTTAAGTAAAGGTTCTGAGTACTTCTCAGAACCTTTACTTGTGTATAACTGGTATTATACATCAGGATTATATTATTTTTTAGTACAGCAATTAACCTGTATACAACGGGTGGTTTTAGCCAAGTAATCTGATTAGAGATACTCTGACTCCACTGGCAAATAACCAAGAACCAGACAGTGTTTAACTCTATTTGTCTAATAGAGTTTATCTTGTCAGTGTAATTGGTAACTTTATCTATGCTATGAAAAAACACACACACTGCTGTTGTAGAGCTGCTGACGAATGCAGAGGAAAAACTGAGAAACTTTTGCTCTGCACTCAAACTTTTGCTGCATCAGCAAATTTATTTAACCAATATTTTAAAATCTAAACGCATGAATTCCTCTAAGCTGTGAGTGTGGAATGATTTATATTGAGTGTTTTAACTCAATGAATTTGGCTGGTGATGATAAAGTAGAATCTGCAGGCTGCAAGAGTTGTCGAATCCTTTTTAATGCTACCTGGTGTGTTATTTAAAGACACAATCCTGAATTAGTTTACAGCAGTCCTAAGAAGCTAGAGTCGAGTTCACAATCTTGTATCCTGCATCAAAGATTTACTATCCTGATGAAACTTTAAGTGCACAAACAACAACTGAACAAAACAAAAAAAACATGACAAAAGAAAATTACAAATTAAAAGGTGTGATGTCAAAGTGTTTTTATGACAGCAGATAGTTTGCAGATTGTAGTAATAACCTGTTAATTTGACTCTAAATGGGACCATAATTTACTAAATGAACATCATGCTGTATTGAAGAAGACTCGAAACTAGCGATCGAGACCATAAACTCATGTTTACAATGTTTACTGAGGTAATAAATCAAGTGAGAAGTAGGGTCTTTTTCCCATAGACTTCTATACAATCAGACTTCTTTTTGCAACCAGAGGAGTCGCCCCCTGCTGGCTGTTAGAAAGAATGCAAGTTTAAGGCATTTCCGCATTGGCTTCAATTCTCAGACCTGGATTTTGCCCACTGGCTCCAGTACAGCCAGCTTATTAAAAGGCCTCTCATGGTTTTTAAAATCTTCATCAACTCCTCCTCTTGTCTTTATTGTCTCTGTGAGCTTTGCCAGACAGTGATCCTGCATCCTCCTCCTCCCTCGCTCTCTCTCTGCTTGGCCACAACCCCAGGTGAGATTGAATATCAGAGTTAAGTCCTAATGAATGCTCAGGGAATTAAAGCCCAGCGTGTTTCTGATACCCAACCAAGCAGCTTCTGGTCCGACAGCATCACTGTGCTGTCAGTGAGGAGATCAGCAGAGCAAAACACTGAGACTGACGTGTACTGCAAAATAACCAGCTACAATCACTGCCTCTACTGTAAGTAGGCGGCTTTTTGGTGTACCTCGACATTTATGAGGATTTACACACTGCTTTCAATTACATTATAGTGTGTCATAAACCATTTATCATGTGTTTGTTTACTGCTTATGAATGCTAAATAGGGGGTTGTTGTGTTTACTATTATTATTATTATGGACTCATTTACAACAAATACAGTTTCTACCTGTTATCAAACATTCTAGGGGATTACATTTACGTTGGAGCATCTAAACAACACACATATACAGTAACACGAACTGCAACGTACAGTCTCTGACAAACAGAGTCTATAGATGTGTGCACAAATACACACAAAAGCAAAACATACACCAGATGTACTTCTTAGCTTTTATTTTAATTTCTTGGACTCATTGACGTGTATTCACTCAGTCACACATAATCATTCTGAGGTCACAAGAATATTATATGATGTCTATTTTTAGAGCGCTGTAGCTCTGACGTTTCCATACTGTTGGTTGTAATGTTCTGCAGCTACAGTTGATGTCCTGCTGCTCCACTCAACGTGCTGCAGGCCGCTCAGGATGAGAGCAGCAGCTCTACAGTATATACCTACAATGTCAGTGTAGGTAGCACTGAGTGGTGTTACATAATGAACACATTAGAGTACTCATCTTTGTCTTCACCATGAGCCCAGACACAAAGATAAAGCTGTGAACATTTTAGATGATCAAACAGCTTGTATCCAAAAATGAAAATGTTAATTTTCCAAGCAGATGTAATGTAGTTAACCAGTCTAACTAAGGTGAGAGGCTGGACATTAACTTGGCATGAATGCTTGAGAAAAGCAGGAAAGTTGTTGAGGTCTGAAAAAGTTTTTCATGCTTTAATCTGAATCAAAGGATTTAAAGGGAAATACACTATTTTTCAATATTGGGGCTGTAGGACATGCTGTTATTACACATGTTCTAATATTATTGAAGTTCCTTACAACAGTTTATGGACTGTATATCTAAAATAGTGTCACATGCTAAGGTTATATTAATATTGGCTAATATTCTTTCTTTAAGTGCTGGACTACAGGTACATATATTTTTGTTGTTTACGACAGGGGATAGTGCTGCAAGACAGTTTTAGTGAACGTTTACCTGATTCTAGTGAGATGTAGAGAAGTCTGTACATAGCGTGTGATCTTAACTCTTCAAATAAACCCTATAATTCAATGTCAGCCGTTCCTCGTCCGTATTGCGGCGCTTTCAACGCGAGCGACAGGAATGAATAGAAACATGGCGTCCGACAAAAGTCCAGCTCAAAGCGGCACGCGTCGTCGCTCGCAGCCAGTTAGGACGTCCCGATACAAAACAATGCAGTCAAACTGATTTGGTCACTGACGCATACTTGCGTTGCATTCTGTTCGGAGGGTGTAATATACAGGCTTCACGCATCCCTAGACCTCTCTGTGTTGTAGCTACGCATTACATTCTCTCTAGATTTATTTTGTGAACCCCCAACCTTTAAGTTCAAACTGTCCTGATCAGGTTCACCTGTCCCTCATTAGTCCTATACTCGCCTCACCTCCTGCTCACCTGTTCTCACTTCCCCAGTTAATCGGTCACTATTTAAACCACCTCAGTTCCTTTGTTCTTTAGGGGTTCGTCTTACGTTGTATGAAGTTTTGTTCGCCTGTATCTACCAGCTCTACCTGCCTGCCTTTTGTACCTGGAGACTTTTGTTCTATCAAAATATCTGCGTTGAATCTGCCCGTCTCTGCATTCGAGTTCTTCCTGCCTGTTCTGCTCCCTGCACCGTAACAAGTTCATACTGAGTTAATTAAAAAAACAAAACAAAAAAACGCCACTGTTTCAATTGAGATAATATGACACACTGTATAAGTACACATCACACGTCTGCATAAATCTATATAAATGGGATTAACTGCACACTGTGAAATAAATCTATATACTGTATGCTGACTTTTGAGCTCAAAACATTTTCATTTTTACTCGACTGAGTGAGCTGCTGAGAGAGCGGGTCGGGGATTGTGTTTGTGTGTGTGTGTGTGTGTGTGTGTGTGTAGGGAAGGGAGGGGGATCTCTACACGGGTGAGATTTGTAGTAGTGGGGGAGGGGAGAGCAGCACCCTGCCATCATCATCCATTTCTCGTGCTCTGATTGGCCGATGGTGTCTCCCTTACCAGAGGCAAGACCTGGCAAAGGCTGACAACAGAGACAGCTCTACACACACACACACACACACACACACACACACACACACACACACACACACACACACACACTGCTCTGCTCACCATCACAGCTCTGTCTGCTGCAGAACGTGTAGTAAAGGTGGAGATGATATTATGATCTAGTGGCTCATCAGGGAGTCGGTCTTTACGCTGCTCTAGATTGTGTTTACTTTCGAGCCCTCAGGAGACAACACATTTCTGATGCAACAAACACAGCCCTGTTTGTTCCTCCACATCGATGTCGACACACTTACTCCACTTCCAGGAAACTCGACACATGTCTAGATGTCTTACCCAGATCTGTAGTTTGATCCTCTTGTCATTCCTGTAGATGGTCTTCACCTTGAAGTCGATGCCCACTGTGCTGACAAAGGCCGGCGTGAAGGAGTCGTCGGCGTAGCGGAACAAGAAGGAGGTTTTGCCCACACTGCTGTTGCCAATGATGAGGATCTTGAACATGTAGTCAAAGTTTTGGTCCGAAGACTCCTTCTGCCCGTAGGTCGCTGTTGCTGAGGCCATCTGTGGACAGAGAGGAAGGAGAAACACAAAGCTTTAATCAAATGACCTCTACACGTGGCAGTCATAGCCATAGATGAATTACATAGATCTTACTGCTGAGTTTTCTGCTGAGAAAGCCAAAAAAGTGACTTTCATGTAATCCATCCTATTGAGCCCCATGGTGAGTCCATCACATTTATTTCAATTACACATTAAATGATTTATGATACAACAAGACGTTCTTAAACGTTCTTTTTCTGTGGCTTTACCTGAAAGTAATGAAATGTGACCACTGTAAATATTGTTGTTGGGTGTGTGTAATGTCGTTTAAAAGTTGTACATAATTTTAAGGGTTGAATGTTTTGCAGTTAAAGTTGTGCATAATGCTGTTGGATGTATTTAATCCTGTTTAAAGTGAGCATAACAATAATAATTAATTTAAATAATTTTAAATTAAATAATTTTTTTTAAATAATTTTCGGTTTGATCCACTCCTACAATCTTGGTATCTGAGGTATTGCAGGGAAATTTGAAGGAAAAAATGTATATAAATATGCAGTAGATTTAGATAAAGATGTAACTCAATAAGAACATACGACAACCTGTAACTAGAAAGGCAAGAATGCCAAAGCTAGCTAGCTCATCTGATAAAACTTCATCTATGATGCAGATAATGAGAAAATGCAGAGCAGAGATGCAATGATTAGTTGATTAGCCCACAAGTTTGATCATTGGTTAAAAGTGTTAAACGTGAGATTAGGAGCATTTCTATTGCCTCTCAACGGCTCTCAACATGGGGACGGCTCACAGCTAGCGGTGCTAACAGCGCTTAACGGTGCAAACAACAGCGAACGTGCTGACAGAGCTAACAGTGTTAACTTGATGGGGAACCGGAGGGTGGGTGCTACGCTTCCGCAACGACACTGACGGTCGGGACGGCGTTATCAGCTGTAACCGCCGTATGAGTGCAGTGCAGAGCGGCGGCCATGAGCTAGCCAGTTTGGGCACGCTCACATGCACTAAAAGCACACATGGCCGGCCCGCTTATGTCAACAAAGCAAAGAGAAGCTCAGATTACAACACATAGAGAGGGAGAGTGACTTCCTTCTCTGCTCAGGTAGATATTACTCCTCTAGATCTTTCCATAACAAATAGATGTTTGCTGCTATATTAATGCTCTGAATATCATATAGAGTACCTTTAATCATTATAATAATTTTTCAAGCAAAAATGCCAAATGATTTGATAGTTTCAGCTTTCAGCAGATTTGCTGCTTCTCTGAACTGAATATATTTGTGTTCTTGACTGTTAGTCGAATATAACAAGCTATTTGAATCCATCTCCTTGGGCTGTTGGGAATTATAACGAATGTTTTTTTCATAACATTTTATAAACAAAACAATTAATTGAGGAAGTAATCGGCAAGATGATACAGGACTCTTTCTGATTTAGATGCAGATATGGTATGGATTAGTTTGAATTCCTTGGTGATGGGGAATGGACTACAAACTGGGGGCGGACATTTGCAGCAGAGTACCACAATCCTTCATCTGCACCTCCTGATGTAGGCGTGAACAGAACATAGGGTTTCTGCCCAATCTGAATTAATGACCGTCTCCTTTAAAGTCATGAGCAAAAAAAACACTTTAATCAAATTAAACCCAAGAGACCCTTAAAAACCAGCAGAGGTGATTTTCCATATAGAAAAGGTCGTACAATTACAAAAGATGAGATTCTGTCAGCATCTGTTAGACTCAGCGTAACAGATTGTAGTGATTAACTAGTCAGGCTTAAGCATTGCACATTTGCTTCATGGTAATTAATCAAAGCAGCACATTGCGATGTCGGGGGAAAACAGAAAGCCCATCTGAGTTTTCTCAATTTGGCAAAAAGGTTGGAAGCAAATGGCTCAATCAGTCACAATCAGCTGGGGATGTGTGAGGAATAATTCACTGCACAAGCAGCTGCAAGTCGAGGTCAGACTGGCGTTTGATATTCACCAGATGGACTTGTGTTTTAACATCAACAGCTCTGTGACCATACCGTCAACTACTGTCATAAGAGGATTATTTTAGGGTCCGGTCAGGTCCTTCATGCTTACAGCTGAAGTCACAGTCGTGGAAAGAAGTAGCCCGACATCTACACCAACGATGACACTACTAACAAGTGATTACAGTATATATGACAGTGGTAACTTTTGATTTAGATCTACTATGGCAGGTATTTAAGTCAGCTGGAAATCTAGGCTAGCCAAGACGAAGAAAATATGATCCATCCATTATCTGTAACCGCTTATCCTATTCAGGGTCACGGGGGGCTGGAGCCGATCCCAGCTGACATTGACGGGGTACACCCTGGACAGGTCGCCAGACTATCACAGGGCTGACACATATAGAGACAGACTCACATTCACACCTACGGGCAATTTAGAGTCAACAATTAACCTAACCTGCATGTCTTTGGACTGTGGGAGGAAACCGGAGGACCCGGAGAAAACCTACGCTAACGCGGGGAGAACATGCAAAATCCACACAGAAGGGCTTGAACCTGCAACCCTGCTGTGAGGCAACAGTGCCAACCACTGCCCAGAATAACACCCAGGTTGACAAATACCAAGATTCACCTTAACTGTCTGAATGTGACGCAGATACATTAATGTCCCAAACCCTGAACTGGCTCGAGGCGTAAACATGCTTCTCCAGGCTTCATGTAGGTAGGCAAACATGTACAGGTGTTGTTCTTTTATACTTGTATGTACAATTTATGTAACACAATTGTCACAATTAAAGAATTTTTTGGGGTATTTTCGACTCTATTTGACAGAGTAGAGATAGTAGAGATGACACTCTAGAGTGGAGGGGTATGACATGCAACAAAGGTGTCAAGGCTGTAATCGAACCCAGGACGTTACGGTAATATGGCATGCGCTGTAACCACCCGGCTACCAAGGCGTTCCTCCTGACAGGTATTTGATCGAAGAGCGGCCAGAGAGGACCCACAGCCAATCAGTAAACAGATCCTGCGACTCCTGTGACATGTTGACCTATGTTACAAAGAATTTCTTCCTGCCTGAAACACATGAACTCGCCTACCGGCCGCAGAAAAAATGTAATTATTGCGGCGAGCTGTATTTCGCCGCAGGTCCATATGATGCATTGTTGTGATTTGGGAGGTGTGTGTTGGCTTCTCTGCAAACATTATGGTTACCCATAACACCCGTTACTGCGAAGGTCTACAGAGAAGTTCCTCGCAAAAGCATAAGGGTCGGGGTTATACTTGAAAAAAACTAGTTTGTACGACGGCCAAGTCAGAAATCAAACGTGTTAATATAAACCCTGGCTGGAGGGCCGGTTGTCACTGAATATGCAGATAACAGCATAACAGTTTCAGACAGTCTCTCCTGGAAGACATTCACAGTGTTGAACTCTGTAGTTCACATGAAAAGTGACAAGTTGTGTCAAGAATGGCTCCTTTCCCACACAGCTGGACAATCATAGCGTGAAGTGGGAGTGAATGTCGGCAAGTCACAGTAATAATGGTAAAAACCATCAGCTACATGACTGACAACATTTGCTGGTGTGTCACCACGCTTGCTACCAGTGGGCTACAAGAGTTCAGGGCCACGAAGGCTAAAAGAATTCAGGAAACCTCTTGGACTCTTGAGAGCACAATGACTGGAGCCCACAGGCCTCCGAGTCGCTGCTCTATATTTAGACCGTTGTCTCCACTCGGCTGCGGTGCAACACGAGAACTCTCGGGGAATAAAGCACAAACAAAACAACTGCACCCTCCTCAGAGCTCCGGCCTCTCGGTTTACACGAACGAACACGGAGATGCTTGTTAAATAATGAAGAAGCACCGACCCTTCCTCAACACATTGATGTTTTCTTATTATGCAAAGAGGCTGAGGAGGCGGTTAGAGACGTGAGTTAAAGCATCACCAAACCTGCTACACACAACATCACAGGAAGATGAAGTGTAAAAGAATAATGAAACCAGAAATCACACAAACATTGTTTTGATCATTTCTGGTCTAATTTACAATTTTTCTTCCGAATTGGACAACATCTGAAAGCGCAGTAGCACGGTTGTCACTTTCTATTTGGTTGATGACAAGTTCTGCTCCGACTGTGACGTCAATAATTCCTCACAGATCTGCAGCCTGGAGCTCCTGCGTATACTTCGAAACACTACATGATTTATAATAAATATTATGAGTTTTAATCCAGAATACATAAAGACAATATCTGGAAAATAAAACACCCCGTTATGAAATCAACTTTAATTAATTATTTGCAATGACAAATACAATCCTAACATAGTAATAGTCAAGTTAAATTACATTAGGTCTTTAATTACTCTGCTTAGTTATAATAATCTAGTTCAAATATTGACTGAATTTCTGATCATATTTGCTCATTTGAAACCTACTCAGTCTTGGGAGAGTTGGAACTAAAAGGGGAAGTTGCCAGATGTGATTTTGCTTGAATTTAATCAATTAATGTAGTAATTTATCAGTGAACAAAAAAAAGTTTGGCTTTTATGTTGTCTGCAAACAAATCAATATATTTTTTAAACAATCCAAGTTACTGGAGGGGATTGACTGTAAAAAGAGAAACACCTTAAAGGAATGTTTCATTCCAACCTCGTTTCACAGGAAGGTGTATAAATAGCACGATATTTAGTGCTATTTATACAAGGACGTTACGCGTGTCATGAGGACGCATTTTAGGCTTTTCGTGTGACACACAACAAAACCACAGTAACGTCCACACTTAGGTTGAGGCAACAAAACCACTTAGTTAGGTTTAGGAAAAACGTCATGGTTGGGCTTAAAATAAGTACGTAAACTAAGTAAAACATGTATGGAAACTACCTAACATAAGTACGGAAAACATGTCACAAACTTCACTAAAAAATGTGACAAACGTCACTATTGTAACTTACAAAACAAAACACCAGTCTCCAGGTTCAAAGTCCTGTGTTTGTTGGACCCATCAACCTCCTCTCCCGCCCACCATAAGCAGTCTTTCTCACTTTTTAATTCTACGTCACTAGCTCTGAGTGTAGCATATTTACGTGGATGCGTTTACATTGCAGTCATTACAGACTACATGGCGTACAAATGACACACCGAAAGCAAGAAAGGCGTTCTCATTGCACGCTAAATGCCTTGCTCATTATCGTGGCATTCATACGGGTTGTTTATTCTCAAGTTGAACATTTGTACATCTGTGTCGTTTGATGATGTTTTCACTGTTTGGCTCTTTTTCAGCACGATGCATTCGTATTTTTAGGCAGCCTTCAATTCTATTTAAATGTAAATTTAACAGTTCCTACACTGTTCATCAGAGGTAGACGTAAACAACTTCAAATCAGCTGTGACTCAGCATTTTAACCCGGCTGAACTTGATTGGCATCCAATCAAGTCGACTGAAAATGTGAGTCTCTGCGCTGCGGTGGAGTGAACTGCAGTGTGACTCACTGAGGGGGAGAGCGTAATCCACAGCCACCACGGGAAATGAGAACAAACACAGAGGTTGAAGGAGATGTATACAGTATGTTGACAACCAAAGATCCGCTCTGAATCAGCTGACCCACGGGAGATACTGCCATCCCACAATTCATTGATCCAACAGCGCTCAAAGGACGACACACCTATGAACTAATGTCACGGGATTATGCAGTCTAGTGTGAGTCGTTGGATTCTCTTAGCAGGCATATTTTGAAGAAATGTGATGTAATGCTCACATTTAGCTACTTCCTTTTATGTGTTTAACTGGTCTGAACATAAAAAGGAAAAACAGAGAGATGAACTGGAGTCAGATCATGTCAGTCATGTGTGCAGGTATTTATAATCATGTGTATATAAGGTGTGTATGCTATATAGTATTTCTGAAAGTGTTTTTACTTTGATTTCTATATGGACGATTGGAAGACTGGCCTTGAGCTAAAAAAGAGATAAACAAATAAAGAAATGTGACTTTTGTTTACATGCCCTGGTTGGCTTGTTATAGAGGATTACAATGTGTAGCACTAAAATATGTAAGTATTAGAGCCAGAATGTGTTAATACCATACATTTTCATTCACTAAAGAGATTATTTTCCTTATCTATCGAAGACCTGATGCAAAAATTAAATTGGAGAAACTCCAGTTTAGTTGACAGAAATACAGATGGGTGACATATTAGAGGGAAAAGAACACGAGAGACCATCTTGTGATGGGATCACACCAGCCGCGACGCCAAATCGGGCGTAAAGTGGCGATGCCCCTTCCCCACTTCCTACCTCCCTACTTCCGTCCCCCTTGCCCGGACGACACCCATCTTCAAACTCAACTTTCATTTTGATCACAGCTACACACCTGTAAAGTTTCATGAATTCATCTGGCACGGTTGTATCACGGCGACAAAATCTGTTCACAGACATAGAAACACCTGGCAAAGTAGGCTACACCACTAAAACCACTTCTGTGGTACTTCCTGCTACAGTATATAAAGTATATACTAAGTGGAGATTTATCACCAATTCAGAAAGTGTTTAATGCACAAAATATTCAATTATGTATAGATTAGTCGTTACTTGACAGTAACTGCCAGGTGTAACTGTTGTGTAGCTAACTGAATGAAACAAATGTTAGCTAAGTTTCCATCTAAATAGAGGGCTACAGGAATGAGTCCTAAAACCAGGAAATGAGTTAGCATTTTAGCACTTACGGTTCCCTCGTCTGGAAGTCAATGGGTTTTTAGTTAGATGCCTGAAATAAGGTCTATGGTTAACGCAAGTTTAAGAGATTTTAACGTTTTGTTCTACAACATAAAATACATAAATACAGATTTTAAATACACACAAACATTTCACAAAAATATACCAAAAATTACCGAATGTAAACGTTAAACTGAAATACCTAAGAAGTCTATTTGTCACTGTGAACCAAAACAAATTATATCTAAAAATGTGACTTTTTCTCTGGCTCCGACTAAAAAAACCTACTGGAAGTGAGATCACACTTGATCACATTCGGGCTCTGGTGTTCGGTTTCGTCTTCGGCCTGCCTTATTAAAAATGTATCTGCTCGTGTTACGGTTGCACCAAAGTGTCTACTCAGCTTGGCAGATATTTCAGCCCGTGTGCTTTTTATCGACGGGTTTTTTTTTGAGTCAGCGGTATTGCAGTTATAGCACATCAGGCAATAAGTTAACTCAGAAATAGACATTCAAGCCAAGGTCTTACAGTCAGCAAACTTTTTGATTATCTTTGCTTGCTGTCCTCCAAAAGCTTTCCACCTCTGAACTTTTCCCTTTCCTTTCCTCACTTTTCTCTACAAAACATATTTCCCTCGGATTATTATTCACCTCTTCATGAATATTTGCTGCGTCTGTCGAGGTGCTGCAGCGTGATCTGACCCTCTGCCTCTTTCCTAATGTTTTCTTAAAAATGCTGGGTATCTAAAACGTGGCTTTATCCAGTTTGTTCTGGACTAAAGTGCTGGTTTAAATACCTAAAATAAAGCATGTGACAGTTATTAATAGTTGCGATTAGAGGAGGTTAACAATTAGCAGCCACAGTGTGAAGTCTGGATCTTGTCAAACACTATCAGAGACTGTTGAGTGTCTGCTGTTATGTGACGGTGTGGTGAGATTACCACAGCCTTTCCTCTGCATCTCAGAGATTAGCTGTGGAGAAGAGAGTTGGCTTAACCTTCACTTAACACTAATTTGATACAGAAGCTTACAGACTGCAGGCCACTGTGCTTAATCTCAAAGTAATTAACAAATTCTCATTATGCAAATGTCTTTCAGCCTGCAGGACGTTGCTGCTGCTTCCATTTGGCCTCGATAGTAAACCTCCTGTGAACAAAGCTACAAGTCTGGTGTGCTGAACTGTGAGGGCTGCCGTGACACAGGGATTTGGACCAGTCCAATTTAGAGTCAACAATTAACCTAACCTGCATGTCTTTGGAGAACCCGGAGAAAACCCCACGCTAACACGGGGAGAACATGCAAACTCCACACAGAAGGACCCTCTTGCTGTGAGGCGACAGTGCTAACCACTGCACCACCGTGCCGCCTGTTTCTATATAATATGTGCTATTATAGGTGCTAAATGCAAGATTGGGAGCATTTCTATTGCCTCCACACAGCTCTCAACATGGCGACGACTGAGCCAGTGGCTCGTAGCTAACGGTGCTAACAGCGCGAACAGTGAAAACAACAGCCAGTGGGGCACGCTCACATGCACTAAAAGCACGCGAGCCCGGGGATGTCAATAAAGTACGGAGAAGCTCGTATTACAACACACACAGTGGGAGAGTGACTTCATTCTCTGCTCAGGTAGACATTACTCCTCTATATCTTTACATAGACCATAGTTGTTTGCTGCTATATTAATGCTCTGGATATCGTACAGAGAACCTTTAAAGATTTCTTTTTAAAAAACTATTTTACATATAACGATAGAAAGCCCTGAAATTATGAAAACACTATGGAGAAAACATGCAGCTACACATCCAGCCATTTCCACTGAAGCAGCTGCAGGTTTTCTGCTTTGCTCAAGAGCACATTGTCAGTAGTTACACCTTTGAGCCACCCTCTCTAACCAAGTGTTAAGTGTTTTTCTTTAATCCTAATTCAGTCATGTCTAAGAGTTGTGAGTTTCTGTGCTGGACGATGACATCATCAAACTCGCCTCTAAACCTGTCACCTAAAGGAGATTGACGTCCTCCAGGAGCTGGATTGATCTACAGCTAAGTGCTGCTAGTCAGGCTCATTTAATCAGTGGTGGCTGGCTTCCTGCAGATTGACAGCTGATCCTCAGCTTATCCCAGATCATCCAAACGCCCTCCGGCTTAAAGGCAGTTTCTGAGGAACCTGCTGAGACGACCGACGGAGGTGTCTTCACCTCCACGAGGTAACGAAAACACTCAGAGACCAAAAAACATTTTGGAGTTTCGCATTTTCTGAGGTGGGGATAATCGAATTTGTTTAAATTAAAGTTTGCAAAATCTGGGGAAGTTATAAACTGCTTGCAGTGGTGGAAAGTAGATTTACTAATTACTTTCACTATCACTGAAGCACAATTTTGAGGTACTTGTACTTTACTTGAGTAATTCCATTTTTCTTTTACTTTATACTTCTACTCTACTACATTTCAGAGACAAATATTGTAATACAAAATATAATCAACAAATAAATAAGGATGTATTGTTATAGGATAAGATAAAACTATTGAAATTCAAGCTGCCCAGAAGTATATAAAGTAATTAAAATTAGCTCCACCTTTGTGATACATGAACACATGAATGCATCAATACTATTAAAACTGTTTGAATGCATGACTTTTACTACTTGTAACAGAGTAAACTTTAATATTATAGTATTGCTACTTAGATCTGAGTACTTCTTCCACCACTTTCATGTGCCAAAAGACCAAAAGCAACAAAATCAGAAACTTCTTTACATCTACTTTGTATTTACAATCACAGTTCATGGTACTTTCCACCAACCAACCCCATAAAACTAACGATATAGGAGCACTTGAACGCATCATATCAAAAAGCAGTCTGACTGAAACTGGACAGGTAAAAATTCTTGCACGCTGTGGAGCGGCAAGTTTCCCCACTGTGGGACTAATAAAGGAATATCTTATCTCTTATCTTAACATTGGCATTCAACAAACTGAGAATTATAAATCTCCAAATCAAATGCGTGTCTGGACTTGCACTGGCAGTCATTACACATCCATCTTATTCTCTTGCCTGTACTCTTTAACAGTTATACAAAGGAGAAAAAGGCATCATCAATACTTCCTAATCGGGGGGGTCATTCCCATCTCTCTTAATTTGGGTGGACAGTAGATCAAAGGTCAACCAAGACTGAACTTTGTACTAATCAAATGAGGTGAGATCTACGTATTTACAAAGTGAATCCATCATGTTCCTCTCTGTTTAAAGTACATTTACTCAAGTACTACAGTACAATATTGAGTATTTCCATTTTGTGATTTCCTCCTCATCCTGCGATTTAAAAATTGCAGTAAGCCATATTGTGATTTCGATCAAATTTTGATTAATTGTGCAGCCTTAGTTAAAAGTAGTTTAAGTTCGCTCCACCTCGACCAGCAACAACATTTAAGTACCACTTACATATAAATTAGGGCAGTCAATCGATTAAAATATTTAATTGCAAATAATCGCATGATTGTCCATAGTTAATCATGATTAATCACAAATTAATCACATATTTCTTATCTGTTCAGAATGTACCTTAAAGGGAGATTTGTCAAGTATTTAATACTCTTATGAATATGGGAGTGGGCAAATATGCTGCTTTATGCAAATGTATATATATATTTATTATTGGAAATTAATTAATAACATTCGCGTATCTTGGGGTCAAAGGTCATGGGACCCTTTTGAAAATGGCCATTCCAGTTTTTCCTCGCCAAAATTTAGTGTAAGTTTGGAACATTTAGCCTCCTTGGCGACAAGCTAGTATGACATGGTTGCGTTAATGCGTCAAAGAAATTAGTGGCGTTAAAACGAATTTGCATTAACGCATTATTATCGCGTTAACGTCGACAGCCCTAATATGAATACATCAAAATAATAATCCAATAATATGAAATAACACAGGACAGGAGAGAGAGACAGGAGCCATTCAGCATAAAGCGTGCTTCCACTTTTAAGTGCATTTTGTTGCCAATACTTCTGTACTTTTACTTAAGTAACATTTTGAACACAGGAATTTAATTTATTTTTATAGCGTGGCATTACTACTTTTACTTTGCTACTTAGACTTAAATAAATGATTAAAATACTTCTTCCACCACTGCAGATAGGCTGCAAACTCTTGTGTCAATTCACTGTTAGGAAGAAAAACTCCAACTATGAACAGACTGAGAGGGTAGAAAAGGTTTTCACAGATGTAAAATGTAACATGAAAATTATGTTTTCACACCCAGAAACACAACCAGGACCACAACTAGGCACCTGATTCGACTGTTATCAGGCCATTAGGCCATATCAGGCCACAGATGTGGGTCATCACGGGCCTATACTATGCCTACTACGTTGTAAAAGTGAAAATGAAACTTAAAAGCAACACGTTTTAAAACTGCCTCCACGCCATATGGAGTTTCACACTGTCTATACTACAGCGCCTGACTTCTGCTGCTGCTCTGGTCATAACTACTACGGCCGCTGTCATGGTCTTTTATTCCTTCTTTCAGTGATCTACCATGTGAATAGATGATAAAACCTACTATTGGGTGTAGTAGGCCCCTAATGACCCACATCTATGGTGCTTATAGCGACCGCTATGTCTATTTAATGGCCTGATAAAAGTCTAATAGGCTGAACTAGGAAGCTAAATCTAAACTAAATTGGAGAAACCAGCAGGACTGTGGGGAATCAAATATTTATCTACCACTAGATTGAATCAAGCACGATTCAAACTCAAAATATCTGATGAGGATGTGTGAGGATGTTGTAGTAAAACTCTTTCCAACCCAAACCCCTCACACTGCTGGTGTTTGCATCTTTCCTCACTGCCTGCTGTGTTGTTCTCTCTCTAAATAGATGTCAAGTATCAATGCTAAAATGCTAAAAGAAAATTGTTTTCTCATCAGGGAGAAAAAGTGGAAAACTACAAACTGGACCACTGAAACACAAACTGGTCAAATTAATTTATAAAAATCTTTAAAATAAATCTAATGTCCCGTCAAGGTTTACCACAACTGACTTATCATTTATCACCACATCACCAGGCAGTCATGTGTGTGAAACGATAACTAATAAGATGCAGTGGTTTTATGCAGCTGCTGTCCTGCTCCGAGGTTGCCTGAGACGGCATTTTTCCCCTTTTCCTCCGATCACGTGCCCCCTTTTCTAGGAAGCGTGGGGATGCAGATGAGAGGAGGGGAAGCTAAAAATAGCATCTCTTCTTCTCTTCTTCTTTCTTTTTCTTCTCTACAGCAAACAGAGAGCAGAGAGGGGGAGCAGCAAGGATGTGGGAGATGTCTTTAGAGTCTGCAGGTGAATCCAGGACGTTTTGGATAAAAAAAAAAAGAGTTTATACTTACTTCATAAATATTTGCCTTTTATTTGACACATTTCTTCGCTGTTTCACACCTATGTGTCTATTTTTAAAATTTTCAAAAAGATTTTGATCGAAAATATAAAGCTTGTTGAAGTTTTTCTTTCTTCCCTACGTATGTATTAAAGGTACAGTGTGTAGCATTTTGGGGGATCTATTAGCAGAAATGTAATACAATATTAATAACCATGTTTTCTTTAGTGTATAATCACTTGAAACTAAGAATCGTTGTGTTTTCGTTAGCTTAGAATTAGCTGTTTATATCTATATAGGGAGTCTGCCATGTTGCTCCGCCATGTTGCTCCGCCATGTTTCTACAGTAGCCCAGAACAGACAAACCAAACACTGGCTCTAGAGAGAGACTTTCACGTTTTTACGTTACCTGAAGGCCACCGTAGTTCTCCTACACGCTTGTGAAACTGAGGTAACGTGAGCCACAGAGTGCAAAACCGTGGTACCGCCAGCCGTCTGACTTACGATGCTCCTAAAGCAACATATGCTCACACAATTGTTCGTATGATTTTTTACAAAAAGTTATTCCTCACTTTTCATGCGTTTTCCTTCGAATGTCCAGCAACATGTGACGCCTGTGTCAATTTCCGCTCCAGTCTTTTGAACTAATTTTTTCAGTGGCAGCAGTTCTTTAAGCTATGAAATATCTTAATTTAGGAACAACTCTTGTTTTTCTGCAGCTGTGGTCAGACGAGACTCATAACTCTGACAGACTGACTAATATCTGAAATGTAATAAAAGATATCGACCCAACGTATGAATCTGATCCCGGTTGGTACTGTAGCAGTGTTTGTCACAGGCGAAATGGATGTGTGTGTTTTCTCCGGAGAAACAGCAGATGCGTCACTTTTGCTTCCAAGTCTCACTGCCGGTAACTTTACTGTCAGCAGAGGAAGTGACGATCAGATGCGACCTGCAGACTGCCGGGTCACATTCAGACTCTTTCATGAAGTGAAACTTTGCAATCCGTGCAGGTAAAATGACAAATCACTGCCATGGAGAGTTCCAAACGTATAGACTACATAGCTCTTTGTATTGTACAATTGTATTGATTCATTTGAATGACAAGGTTGAATCAACAATTATATTATTAAACAGTTTTCAATACTGTAAAGCTTTGAAAACAGTATGGTGGATGAAAGACAGTACGTCTCTGTCCTTAACACACACACACACACACACACACACACACACACACACACACATTGCACACAAAGGCTTTCATCTATAGACTCAAAAACAAATGTTTCTGTACATGCTGCATCCATTCATACAGCCTACATTCAAGAAACTGGGAGCATTTATATATTGTACATTTTCCTCCTGTATATATGCAGTATAACTGAGTTGCAGTAAAGCGGGACACTGCCTAATGTGGGACACCTAAGCTCTGGTGGGTCTTCCTCAAACAAATAAAAGTCAATAAAACTATTGATATTTAATGTCTTTCTAATATGCATAAATGCTTCAAAACTATTATAGTCTTTATTCATTATCCTTTATTTATCTATTATTATTTACAGTCTTATATTTTGTTTGATGTTGTTCGATTCTCCATATAAGCCTAAGTTTTGTGACAGCAATAACAATGTAAGTGGTAAAATTACTGATTGCACATTTAGCCTTGAGTGTTTCCTACATTAATTAAGGTGACTTTTAGGCTTTTTAACAGACCTTTCAGCGTCCCAAATTTCGGACATGACTATCCCACATTATAAAATCAAGATTTGTCTGAGAAAACTCGTCATTAGAGCACTGATATGTCTGCCATTTTTTTTTGTGAGTGTGATATCTGCTTTTTTTTTTGGTTTGATTAGGACACATCCTGAGGATTTCGGAGTGGTACTGGGTTTGGATTTAATGTATTGGCTTCATATCACAATATATTACAGAAATCTGAAATGCAAAAAATGTCCCACATTAGGCTAATTCACCCTATAAAGACTATACATATTGGGCACTTCCACTATTAATAATTTAATTATATATAGGGGTCAATTTATTGCCAGTTTCTCCTATTTTATTCTGACGTCCCTTCAGTATAGTGAAATGTGCTGTTGCAGAATGGGAAGCACACACATGCAGAAGGCACTAACGGAGATCTGATTGGTTCAGGACCAAATGTTTCACCCTACCACAGGAACACAACAGTCCATATGGCTCAACGTTTCATGTATTAAATTGCAATACTATTACTATAATCCTCCACATATTCGGACCAATATGAGTCTTTGGTACTCAGTGGTGACCTTAGGTTATTTCATAATAATAATCGTTAAAATATTATTAGAAAATGACTGATAATTGTACGTATTCGTGTCAAACATCACATATGATTACTCTCGCCTAGTTTGCTCTATTTGAGGTGTTTGAATTTTATTCTATTGTCTCTGCCTCAGACCCATTTAGACCCTTTTTCCTGATTTAAACCATCGGACGCTGTGAAACGCCTTTTCCCTGCAGGACAGGCCCCGAGTCAAACCAGAGATCCACTAAACCTGCAGCACCCTTCACATCCATCCTCACACATCACACCAATAAATCTGCCTTTTATAAATCTACGACGGTATTATGGGTTTCACAATGAAAACAGCTGTTCTAAAGCAAGCATCGTATATGTCAAAGGTTCTTTAATCTGATATCCTTTCGTTGACATTCAAACACAAGCGCCAATAACCAACAAATGGAGGATACAGTACATTTAAACATAACATGTATGTCTATGAAATAGATTATTAATAAAAACAGAAATCTCACCTTTATAGATTTCTATCCGGCTGCTATCCACCGCGTCCAGCACCCGCAGAAACACCACCACTGTCAAGTCAGAGAGGCTGTGCAACACAACATCCGGCCAGGAATTCCAGAATAAAAGTCGTTAAAAAACGAGCTGTGCAAATTGAATAGCTCAAAATAAATACAAGCAAAGGTCCTTGCAGATTTTGGTGGTTTTATTTTGTTTTTGTTTCCCCATCATCCTAAAAGAAAAATTACAGAGCTATTCGCTCTCTGTTTCAGTCTGAGGTTGTCACATAGGCTGGCCTCATGTCATTACATATTGGAGTAACTTTGCTAAGAATATTCCTCGGATACATTGTTGGTCATTGCATCATAAATATTTTATTACAAATAAGACTTAGAGAGGTTTCCTTTAAAATTATGCTAGGGCTGTCAATCAATTATAAATATTTAATCGCAATTAATCGCATGATTGTCCATGATTAATCACAAATTAATCACACTTTTCTTATCTGTTCAAAATGTACCTTTTAGGGAGATTTGTCAAGTATTTAATACTCTTATGTATTATTCTTATGTATATGCAAATGTGATTGCTTTATGCAAATGTATGTGTAGATTTATTATTGGAAATCAATTAACAACACAAAACAAAGACAAATATTGTCCAGAAACCCTCACAGGTACTGCATTTAGCATAAAAAATATGATCAAATCATAACATGGCAAACTCAAGCCCAACAGGCAACAACAGCTGTCAGTGTGTCAGTGTGCTGACTTGACTATAACTTGCCCCAAACTGCATGTGATTATCATAAAGGGGCATGTCTGTAAAGAGTAGACTTGTGGGTATCCATAGAACCCATTTTCATTCACATAGCTTGAGGTCAGAGGTCAAAGGACCCCTTTGAAAATGGCCATGCCAGTTTTTCCTCACCAAAATTTAGCGTAAGTTTGGAGCGTTATTTAACCTCCTTCCTCCTACTATGACATGGTTGGTGCCAATTTATTCATTAGGTTTTCTAGTTTCATATGATGCCAGTTTCTTCACTCTAGCTTTAAAACTGAGCCCGCTACAACCTAAAAATCGCATGTTGCGTTAATGCGTTACCCTGCAAAGTATTTTCTCAAGAAATTTAAGGATGATTTAAATATGAATTGTACTTTTTGCACAGCTCAACCTGAAACTGTGCCCCATCTTTTCTGTCATTGTCAGTACTACAAATATGGAAAGATGTTCCAAAAATGATTATGAATGTCTTGTACAAAGCATTAGTTAATGAACATGTTATATTTGCATTATATACATGACAGAACATTTGAGGAAAGGGCATATATCATAAATCTATTGATTATTCTCACCAATTTCTATATAGCCTACATAAGTGTAACTTTGCAAGCCAAAGGCCCATTTATTGTCTTCATCACTTGTAATGTATGAGCTTGTGTTCTACGCCAGCGGTTCATCGATTTTACTTTGAAAGAAAAATATATTTCCGGTCTTTCTGTAACTCCGTCATCTTTACGTAGCCAGAAACGTTGACGTTAATGAATGACAGGTGGGCGGGGTTTTGAAGTCCGGGGAAGAGTGACAGCGCGTCTGACGAATCCGGAGCCGCAGCGTAACAACTGTCCTGAAACATACCGCCTCAAATACTCAACCTGTCATTTCTTATTGATGAGCGCTGCGGGAGAGACTGAATTATTGATCAGGAGGTCAGCAGTAACCACTGCTGCCGTTTCCACCCATTATTAGACACTGGCCATGATGGTTATTGTGAAAATATCACTGCAAAAACATATCAATATTAGAGGAATACATAGTCCTACTAATAGCCTACAATAGGCTACATGATGAAGAAGAAGGAAAATAAATTTCAAAGGGAAATATTGTAGCTTTTACTCCGCTACGTTTATGGGTGCTACAGTTTATTACTTTTCTGACATAGACTTTACACACAAAACATATGAGCTTATAAAGTGTGTTGTATTTTCACAATATTATTATTATTGGTATATATTATATTATTATTATTATATTATGTAGTTCAAGTGAGCTCCAGCTACAACAGTAAAATACTTACATATTAATGCATCTATAATAATAACCCTATAATGTAACGTAAAGTAGTATTTCACACAGACAGAGGCCATTTTTCTTGAGGTGTTTTTTAAAATTACAATTATTATTTACTCTGTATTCTGTCTGTATTTTATGTCTGTTTCTTTGTTTTTTTTTATTGACAAGCAACATTTGTTTGTTTAAGAGGTGCTGAAGATTATTTACTTGGCCTAATGTTTTGAATGAAGGACTTTTATTTGCAATGGAGTATTTTTATTTTATGGTACTTTTATGTGATGCTCACATCACAAAAAAGATTTATAAAGGATTTGTGACTAAATTTGAATACATAATGTAGTTAATGATATATATATATATATATATATATATATATATTTATTAATATAAAGTTATATAAATAATAAAGTTATATAAATAACAAATTTGTGAACATCTTCAGGTTGTCCATTTAATGTCCTGTTATGCTACTTTATGTCAGTAAGTGTCAGTATTTAGCTGTGATTCCTCTGGGTACCTGAGTTATAAAGCAAACTGTTACTGAAAATGAACTACGCGCTCTGTCAGTCAGTCTGTTTACAACTTTTTAGGTCAGGGATGATGCCTGGCCTCTCTAAAACAACACAAAAATATATAAATGTATAAATGTATATTTTATGGTGCTCTGTTCTGACAACTGTTCCTCCGAACCAGCAGGTGGCGCTCAAACATTTAATATGTAAAACAGGTCTTGTGTCCAAGTCTGTTCGGTCTAATATTTTATTTTATTTTATTTATTTCATTTCATTTCATTTCATTTCATTTTATTTTATTTTATTTATTATTATTATTATAATTATTATTATTATTATTATTATTAGCATTATTATTATTATTATTATTGTTATTATTTTATTATTATTATTATTATTATTAGCATTATTATTATTATTATTATTATTATTATTATGGTTATTATTTTATTATTATTATTATTATTATTATTATTATTATTATTATTATTATTATTATTATTATTATTATTATTATTATTCTTTAGTAGTAATACTAGTGAGTAGTTAGGGTCCTGATCCACACTCCTACCAGGTGGTGGCGGTAATGCACCATAAAGTTATTTGCCAACCTCAATGAAACCCCAACGAAGAAGAAAAAGAAGAAGAGCTCCGTTCAGTCTGTTCTCCGGTCTCCGGTCTCCCTTCAGGTGATATTTCCCTCCCACAGGACTGCTGTTGTTCTCCCGCTCCCCTCCGTGGTTGGGCTTTAGGTAAGGCTGTGTAGAGGTGTAGGACCTTTAAGTGTGTGGGTTCAGGTTAAACGCACATTACGGGGAAACAGACTTTACAACACCGGCACAGAGTCCACTCTCACCGGAAGATATGTGCATGTGGCGTATTGAATGTGTAATGTTTTTACCCATAAGGTGAATGTGAGCCCCGGTGTTGCAGCAGACAGAAAGCGGCTCAGTGAGCGGTTGTCTCCGGCTACAGAGTCAGAGCAGCCGAGCGGTGAGTCCTGGTTTAAACTAGACATGATGCAGCCTGACCGCTAGCTGCGGTGACCTTTGAACCCTAAAGCTGTTTCAACAGTTTCTGTCTGTCATCAATCTGCAGATTTACCAGAAACACAAATGGCTTTATTCATCCAGTCACAGGCGAGACTATAAATATAAATAACTTCATCACCTGTTAAACAAAAGAAAGTAATTTACATGATAAGCTGACTGATGTAATTTAAAGTATATTTCAATGGACACAGGAGCTCCAGCAAGAGAGGAGACCTAAAACATCCAGTAGACAGACATTTTTCATTCATTAATTGGTATTGATTAGATCAGCAGAGGGGGGGTGATATTAACTTCCTAAAGAAACAAAAAGAAGCTCTCTGGATTTATAAGTTTATAAGTTTACAATCAAATATGAATGAATCATTGTATTTACAGTCATTTTTACAGAGTTTATAAGCAGTTTTAAATACCCAGGTTTTATATTATATTCGTGTTTCTGTGATGATATTTTATGACTGTGAGATGTTTGTTTTATTTTGTGGTGTACTTTTGTTTTTGAACCCTCTGTTGGAGGTGCAGCGTCCTTTGGAGGCTGGCCATCTACGTCTCCAGCTCTCATTGGATAACAGATTATTCATACATTGAATATGTGGTTTTTAAACATTTGGTAGATCACCTTGATGAAGGCCCTGAGCTGAAACACATTTAAATAATGAAGGTTCTGTCAACTTTCCCATATATATAGAGAGAGAGAGAGACCGACAGCTGAGTTTCTCCCGCAGATGACTGTACTCTGTGTGCGGTCATGCTTCCCCGGGTGGGTAAAGAGTTTGTGGTCCGGATGCAGTTCAACTGGCGGCCGCTTTTCCAAGGCCGGGCCCTGCTGCTGACGAACACCCTGAGCGGAGGAGTGTTAATGGCGGTGGGAGACATTGTGCAGCAGAGCCGGGAGAACTTCAGGAAACCAGACAGAGTCCGAGACTGGAAGAGGACAGGTGAGAAAGAGAGAAAAATCTTCATCTCTTAATAAAGAATAAAACATGGTATTTTGAATGACCGACTCATTGCAATTGATTCTTTCTCCCCCCCCCCCCCCCGACTCTCTCCTCCTAAAGGTTGTATGTTTACGGTCGGCTGCTCCTTCGGTCCAATGCTGCACTATTGGTACATCTGGCTGGACAGACGGTTCGTGGGCAGAACTCTGAAAACGGTGTGCAAGAAGGTTCTGGTGGACCAGGTGGTCGCCTCGCCGTTTTTGGGGATGTGGTATTTTGTAGGTGAGAAGGTTTTCAGAGTCACAAGCCTGTCTCCTTCTTCCCTTAGTGCACACATACGCACCAAGTCTAGGTGTTAGCACATAAGCAGTTTCTCTATGACGCACACACACACACACACACACACACACACACACGCACACACGCACACACGCAAGACAGACTGTACAGAGTCAAAGGTTATACTTAAAGACGTGGATGAGGTAAGAACAAAGGCGATGTGTGTCAATATCAGAGGTGGATGGAGTTCAAAGGTCGTCTGTGTGTTTGGATTTGACTGAGGTGTTATCCGTGAGTCGGTCATGTTTTATTGAGTTAAGAGCTCCTCTAGCCGCTGACCTTATCTGAAGTTGGTTTTGACGAAGCATGGCGCTGACGCACATCTGACAGACAACTCTGTTTATTGCAGGTATGGGTGTCATGGAGGGACACACTTTATCCGAAGGATTGAAGGAGTTTAAAGACAAGTTCTGGGAATTTTACAAGGTAAGCACACCTGTCAAGGTCTCACCAGGTAGCGACCTTCGGTTTTGAAAAGCGAAGCCAATGCCGAAGTGTTTTAAACTTGCATTCTTTCTAATATCCAAGTTTACCTCTCGGATCACTTGAATTACAATATGCTGAAAGGTTATTATGGCATTTTTGCGCAATGATGCCAAAAAATTGTTGCCTACTGAAGCTTTAAAGCAGCCGCATGCATAGTACCGGCAGGTGCAGGGTGAGCTTCTCATTACAGGGATGCAGTGCTGTGTGCAGAGGAAGATATGCTGATTCCCCACAAATACAGAGACAGTGACGTGATCCAAGTGATAAAAGAGAGAACAGACATTCATGCGATCAATCGCGATTAAATATTTGAATTGATTGACGGATCTAGTTTCAACCCTAATCTTGTTCTTTGTGTTACTACTGAACCCGTTGAAATGTGATCACGATAGTAGACGTGTAACAATCATTTGTGATCACCACATGCCAACTATATTTATTAATGACCTCTGAGATTGTTTTTTAAATGTTTAAAAAAAAAATTCTTTGCAGAATTTCACTGGAGGTCAGATATCTTGGTTGCCAGCTGAAAGCGTCAATTTTAACAATATTTGCTCTGTGTAATCAGTCCAAGTTTTTTTTGTGCTCATCTGTGTTGTTCTTGCCTGCAGACGGACTGTTGTGTTTGGCCTCCGGCTCAGATGATCAACTTCTACTTCCTCGCGCCCAAATTCCGCGTTGTGTACATCAACTTTGTCACCTTAGGGTGGGACACCTACCTGTCCTACCTCAAACACAGAGTAAGTCAGCCACGCAGGTGATTCAACGGAAATTCTGTTTCCTGTAAAGTTTTTTTATAAAGAGAATGTTTTCTTTTACTTATTATAAGTCCATTTTACAGCTTTTGTTTTTATGTTTTTTTTAAGGCTAAATTTAAAAATGTTGCCACTAATATAGAAGAACAAGGAGAGAACGATGCAGTTTACTGTATATCCAAACTCTTCTCAACCGTTTTTCTGCTCATGTTGTTCATTGAGTATGCCAGAGTTTTCTCTCAGCCCTCGGGCGACTTTACTGTCTTTCAGAGGATGTAGCAGGCCCAGATTTAGAGCTACAGTGAAAGTAGAGAAACTAGAAAACCTAAGGAATCAATTGGTACCATGTCATGCTACAGTAGCATGTCGGGAGCCTAAATAACGCTCCAAAGTTGGGCTACATTTTGGCGAGGAAAAACTGGCATGGCGATTTTCAAAGGGGTCCCTTGACCTCTGACCTCAAGATATGTGAATGAAAATAGGTTCTATGGGTACCCACGAGTCTCCCCTTTACAGACATGCCCACTTTATGATAATCACATGCAGTTTTTTTTGCATGCAGTACAAATATGTTCTGTGTTTTCCTATTCTAAAAATGGTGTATTTGAATATTTCTGCATATTGTCATCCCTAAACAGTCTTGGAATTACATAAATTGGGTATCACTGTAAAGCTGAGACTTCCTCTGGATCCAATGGGCCCAACTGTATTCATGTGTGATGATGTTAGTCCCCATAGTAACCATTTCATTGTAGTGAGAGCATTTTTTTTTTTTTTAATTTGACCTCACTGTATAAAATGACCTGTTGTGACCTCTAGGATAATCACAGCCTCATGAAACTTTACAACCACAAACAACAGACCTAGAGCATTCAGAGGATGGATGGCTTTTCCGAGTAGATTGACAATGCTCGCCATCCAATCGCCAAAAAACGCAGCTCTTGCAGAAATCTCAAAAGGTCAAAAGATTTTGACACCAAATCACAGCATGGTTTTTTCTATGGTGTTCCTCAAGGTCTCGGTGTCTTAATGTGGTATTTTGGAGGGATTATTGATACTTTTTATCAGTTCTCGGGTGGTAAAAAATGGTTAATTTTAGCACCAAATCTGTGTAACAAATGGTATCAACCCAAAAATTGCTGCAATTTTGGGAATGACCATCATACTTCTATCATCATATTCTAAGCCCTTATACACTTTCAAAATATACTTTAATTATTTTTTTTTATTTCTGATTTATAACTAAAACAACTTGACACACAGTGCTAAGCTGCATCACAAATTAATCTTCAGGTTCCCAGCTTTCAGATGATGTACACCACTTCTATGTGATATAACTGTTGACCTGCTATCTCCCCCTAAAGGCCCCCTGTACCCCCCTAAAAAAGACAAAACATGGGTCTACGGTAAAGAGCGGTGGAGTGGAAGAGGTTAAAAAGTGAAGTGGTATTGATTACTGTATATTGATGTGTGCATTGGTTTCGGTTGTGTTGACAGGTTGACAGCCCCCCCACAGAGCTGGTATCAGACAGCAGTGCTGCAGATGTGCAGCAGGAAGCGCTCCCATCGTCCAAACCTCTGGAGGAGAAAACTTAGAGACGGAGTTCATGCTCAACGGTGAAGTCGTTCATCTGAGGCGAAAGAACGGTTTGCTGTTTTTATCTGGTCAAATTTCTTTTCCGCCTTTGCAAAATGTTGCGAGACTGTTATAACAGAGTCCTCCGACAAACTGTTCTCCTCTCAAGTTTAAAAGGACCACACGTTTCCGTCTGAACTGGGAGGAAGTGAAAGTGCTGGAACACTTTTCCGTTCACGTCCGTAGAGTTTTATGTGTCTCCATCTAGTGTGTCTGTTATTTATATCTGAATGACCTGTAGGAACATTCAGGGATGAAAAGCTGTTTCACTGCCTGTCATGCTAATACCTCTGATGGTGGTGGTTTTCTGTTTATCACATCCGCATGAGTGTAACTGCTGCCCAACACGACCTTCAGCAGGCACTTTAATGTAAATTCCAGTTGTTGAGCGTTTCTAGTGTGAAACTCACATCGTTGTTTTATCTCTATTATATTCATCTGTATCAACGTTGCCTTAATATGTAGACCAGTGCTACGCTCAGTTTATCCCTTTGAGGTCAAATTTATTGCATGATTGTGATTATGTGCTTAAAGAAAATCTACTAGGGGATTATTATTGAATATAAGATCTTCTATATTTTTTTACGTATCAAACTGAATCTTCAACTTCAACGCAAAATTAATTTATTTTCAAACTGTGTTTTATACTCGTGACTGTAAATGTGACTTGAATTACTCACTGTATAGTTCCAGCTGCTTTATGAATGAAGCACTTCTAGTGAAAAAAAATGCATAAATGGTAAATTTATCAAATATAATATATACCATGTATTTATACTGTGTATATATATGTATATGAATATATATATGTGTATATATATGCATTTAATTTGACTTATTGTGTTAAGTTCTGATCTTGCTGAGGTCGCGCCCATATCCATGTGACCCAAATCTCCCAAATCATCGCAATCACATAAAAATAACAATACTATTAAATAATAATAAATGACAATATCATAAACACTAACGAGAACCAATACCAATACCAAAACCCAAAAAATATAAACCATCATAACCCTAATTAAAGGGACTATTTGTAACTTATCACGCGCATAAATCTTAACGGGTCGGTATCCCATGCGCGCTCGCGTGTGGGTACGCGAGCGCGCAGCAGCTCTGCTCCTGCCTGTTTGCACACCGCGCTCGTTCTCACCCGTCCGGCTCGCTCCACCTCCACGTGAACGGGCGCACACTACACACTGCAGAAGAGTTAGTTTAGATCTGAGAATATCTGGTGAATGTGCAGTGGACGTTTTTGCAGAAATAACTGCTGCAGCTCCTCCAGACCAACAGAGGTTTCCCGTGTCTTGTGAAGTGACGGGGCTCCGCAGAGAGTTACGTTATCGTCTCGACCGGGTGTCGGTGTCTCCCCCCCCCCCCCCGCCCCCCCCCCCCCCCCCCCCCCCCGTTTCCTCCGTGTCGGCGGGCCGAGACAGGAAAAGCCAGCACTAGAATCAGCATTGATTCATGGAGAGACCCTCGTCTGGTCAGCTAACATTACTGCCAAGCAGGGGAAATATAGAGTGATATTGTGGTTTTAGCTGACGTGTGTCGTCTCACTGTTTTGACGGACGCTCGCTCACATTCAGGTAGCGCGTTCACACGGGCGAGCGCGAGCAACAGGACGCTGACTTTCGTTGACATTGCGGCCACAGGTGTCGCTGTGAACAAGCAATTTCTGATTCTTACATATAGCCTCTTTAACATTACAACACACATGACTCCTCTCTGAAATCGTTCATGGTTCCTACACTTATGTGCAAAATTCTTCAAGGTAATTTTAAACCATTTTCTGTACGGAGCGTTGTTTTTCGACGGTCGCGGCTACAGACTGCGGGCGCAGCTAGTCCAGTTAATACAGCGATGCAATAGCTTCACACAATTGAGCCAATCACATTGATTGTTTACGTGTGTAGACAGTTCACAAGAAAGAACAACAGCATGTAGAGTGCTGCAGGGATGACGTATTTTTGTAGGCCAACCAGGAAGTTAGCATCGCCGTGGTTCCCTCGACAAAAAAACAATGGGGTTTTTCCATTAGGTTTTGGATTATTGCAGAAAATAAACTCTGTGGCAAACAAACATCTTATGATACTTACAGGTTTTGTTCAGCAAGATAATCTCCACAAATTAACACCACTTTTATCATTTTTGAAGTGTGAATGCAATAGTGAGAAGTAAAAAGCTAACGTTAGGCTATTAACGAACTACACCACGGTCGCATGAGTGCGAGTGTACACAACGAGGCTGTGAAGGAGGGCGAGTTGGCGTGATGACGTTTAGTAGTCTCATTTAGCCACTTGTTAGCAACCGCCTTTTTTACGACGTTAAAGCTTCAAAATTCACGAGTGAGATATTTACTGACGTATTTTATGTCGTAGAACAAAACGTTAAAATCTCTTCAGCTCGTGTTAACCGCAGACCTTATTTCAGGCATCTAACTAAAAACCCATTGACTTCCAGACGAGGGAACCGGAAGTGCTAAAATGCTAACTCATTTCCTGGTTTTAGGACTCACTCTGGCACCACTCTATGGAGATGTGAGAGAGATGACAGCATGAAGCAACTGACTCTGCTACTTTCTGGCCACAGACTGTGTCTGAGACTGTTTTCTCTGGTGGTCTAACCAAAGTGACACTACGCACCTTGAACATGTTTGGATCAACTTACAGCTGTGAGTCGGCTTTCTCCACAATGGACATTATTAAAACAAAGTACCGTTCTAGGCTCACCAATGCATGGATTGGAGAATGGAGCTCACTTCATTCAAGCCAAGATTCGCACTACTGGCAGGGCCGTCACAGGCTCATTTCTCTCACTAGAAATGATAGTAGAAAAAAAAGTAATTTTATTTAATTTTATTCTATTATTATTTATATAGAAATGTAGGTCTTAGGTTCATTGTGCTAGTACACATTTTATTTATGGTAAAGAGAGCTATTTGTTTTCCATATAAGTGCTATACAAGTTCAGTGTGTCTGTATGTTAAAAGTATCATACTTTGAAAATTGACAATAAATACTGTTTAAATGATATGGAAATGCACGTTGTTGATTTTTCGCGATAGACGTGGTGGTAGGCTATAGGACGCAATTTAGACAATATGGGGGTTGGACCCTGCTGGGAGGAAATTTAGGAACTGGACCTCTTTGAATTTCAATTGAATACCCTTGATTTAGGCGAAGTTATCTGAGGTGTGCCTTGGCTTAATCTCCATGAAATGATCTGAGCCAGGGGTCACTCAGCAGTTACCATCGCCATGGTAATCTTTGATTGCAGGTGGGAATACAGAACTGATTGAGATGAGCTAATTAGTGCAGTTTGACACACTTACACACAAGTGTGCGTGTGCATAAATACATACATGACATTTTCAAGCGTTTTTTTCAATTAATCTCCAGTCATTCAAACTTTAAAATGTCCGACATCTTTCATACATTATTGGTATTTTTCAACTTAATTTCAGCTTTTCAACATCCAGCATTCACACCGCAATTTCTTCAGAAATGGCCTTCGAGAGCCCTCGAAAGCGAGAAAACGGACAAATCTGTTGCCTAATTTTAAAAACAGAACAAACAGCTTTGTTCAACAGCCTGAAGGCATTGCTAAGCCGATGCACCAACCCAGCATTTAGAGCACTCATCCTCAGGCACTCAACACTGAGCTCAAATGTGTTGGGGATATAAAGGAGACACTTGGTCAACTTTCCCATAGAGAGACTGTTTGACTCCCACAGATGACCATACTCCCTCTGCGACCTGAACATCATGCTTCCCCGGGTGGGTAAAGTGTTTCTGGTCCGGTTCAACTGGCAGCGGCTTTTCCAGGGCCGGACCCTGCTGCTCACAAACACCATGGCCGGAGGAATCATATCATGTCTGGGAGACCTCATGCAGCAGAACTGGGAGAACTACAAGAAGCCAGGCAGAATGATAGACTGGAAGAGGCAAGGTGAGAAAAAGAGAAAACCGCAGCCAGGGAGGGGGGATGTCATTATTGCATCTTGGGAATAGATCGCTGTCAACCCTGGAGGTGCTGGTGCCTTGCTCTTCCCATGACTTAATGATTCACACCTCTGCAAGATAAGTTTCTCTGGGAAATTTCTCAGCAGAATTTGAACAAAGTGTGTAGATTGTTGCGGTCAAGAGCGTTACATTGAACGATACAATACGGTATGATTCAACATTTGGTCAGACCCTTATATGTTGGTGAGAAACTGTGCAGTTAACATGATCTGCTTTGTGTCAGTGTCCTGTCAGGGTTTATTTTGTGATAATGACCATGTTTTATTATTAAACTTGTGATGTACAGGTGTATTCCAGGACTTCATGACATCACATTTAGGTGTGGTTACAGGTGCAACAAAGCACATTTCATTTCACTTTCAGCCAGAGAGTGCAGTAAAATTCTTCTCGTCAGCCTGTTAAGTTACTCTTTAAATCTCAGATATACTGTATAGCATTACAACCAAATTTCAAAATGTTTTTTTTCTCATAGTGCCATACCTCTAAAATACAATACCCTGGCTCATTACTCAGTTAAACCTGCAGTAGGCAGTATATTTTTGGCATCTTTGGGTAAAAATTCCATAATAACCTTTCGGCATATTGTAATTCAAGTGTTCTCAGAGAAAACTAGACTTCTGCACCTCATCATGGCTCTGTTTTCAAGCTTTAAAAAATCTAGCCCGTCGAGGGAGACTTTGACCAATAACAGGTCAGTTCAGAGAGAGAGCGTTCCTATTGGCTGTGCTCCAGCTGGTGAGCGGTGCTTGGTATTTCCTCAATTGACCTCAACATGGCTGTCGGGTCACAAACTTTATCATTTTACAGCTAAACAGTACACTACAAGATGTTTCTGAAAACATTTGAGGTGAGAAATAGGCATTACAGAATATTGATTCATATTTGATCAGTGCTGCCTAGTTTGACCGTTTGGTCGGAGTTCGTGAGTGATTGACAGCTGCTCAGAGACGGCAAGGCTCCAGCTCGGCTCTGATTGGTTGTTTTCCTCCAGTCTGTGAAATCTTGCAGATGCCATTAGGAGCACCGGAGGACACCAGAGGCACATGATTTTTTTCAGATTACCTGTCTCATGCACTACTGTCAGGATATAGTTTTTATAAAAATAACTTTTTTTTAATCATATTTGCTCCATTTCTACCCACTGCTACTTTAACAAGTTGAATATACATTTTTCATTACAAAGTAGCAAATTCTAAACTCTCAACCACTCTCCAAATCTCCATATCTTAATAAATAATAAAACATTGTATTTAGGAGAATATTTGTGCAATGTGTAAAACTATGAATGACCGACTCATTGCCATTAATTCATTCTTTTCCCCCTGACTCTCTCCCCCTAAAGGTAACATGTTTGTGGCGGGCTGCTCCTTCGGTGCACCGTTGCACTACTGGTACGTCTTAATGGACAGAGTGCTCCCGGGCAAAGCTGTGAAAACGGTGGGCAAGAAGCTTCTGATGGACCAGGTGATCGCCTCACCGCTTTGTGCGTTGTGGTTTTTTGTAGGTGAGAAGGATTTCACAGTTTATTGGCACTAAGCAGCACATCGCCTCAACATTTGTCAAGGTGTTAGCACGTAAGCAGTTTCTCTTTGATGCAGAGTCAAAAGGTTGTACTTAACGGTGCTATTGACAACATTGATAACACTCACTGTCACTAGATGATGCACTCTCCCTCCTCCGTTCCATTGTATTCACTCCACAAGTCGTTGACAGTTCGTTACACAACCTGCATATTTTATGGTTGAGTGGAATGACTCAGTCATGTCAAGTGATGAAAGTTCATGGTAGAGTAATGAAGTCATTTTGCAACGTGTACCCATAGGCCGACATTAGCTATAGATGTGTGTGTTTAAAGATGTAACGTAATCTAAATATTCATATATTACACATATACATATTCTTCAGCTTGATGGAGACGCCAGTGTCAGTGCGGCCAGGCATGGCAGAGGCAGCCTCCTTTTGTCGCTGAACACTTGGAATTGGTACCAGAGTCAGAAGCCGGGCGTTTACCGTCAAATATTTATCTGTTTTTTTTAACTACATACATGCATTGAATTTGACTCTCAGGAAAAGCCATCCTTTTTATTCGTCACCTTTCTAAAAGCTCTGTGGATGTGTTCTTCTTCTTTTTAATGATTTGTCTACATAACAATGTCATCAATAAGACCTTTAAAAACGTGGATGAGTTAGACAAAAGTCGATGTGTGAGAGTATCGGAGGTGGATGGAGTTCAAAGGTCGTCTGTGATAAACAGTTTGGATTTGACTGAGGTGTTATCCGTGAATTTCATTCATGTTTTATAAGAGTTCCTCCAGCCTCGGACCTTATCTGAAGTTGGTTTTGATGAAGCATGGCGCACACCTGACTGACAACTCTGTCTATTGCAGGTATGGCTATCCTGGAGGGATACCGTTTATCCAAAGGATGGAATGAGTTTAGAGAAAAGTTCTGGGAACTTTATTTGGTAAGTACACCTGTCAGGGTCTCACCTCTAGATCTGGAGCAGCAGATCGATGCTAATGTACCCACATTGTCGTTCACTCATCGCATCACAAGTTCTTCTTTGTTCTTAACCAGAGATAAGACAACTTTGCAGCGTTTTTGCATTTGTTACTTTAAATGTACAATTGATAACATTCAACCACTAGATGAAGCATTCTCCCTCCTCCGTTCTATTGCATTCACTTCCCAACAAGTGGTTGCCAGTTTGTTGCACAACCTGCATATTTTATGGTCGAGTGGGGTGAGACTCAGACAGACAGTCATGTCAAGTGATGAATCTTTTGTGGAAGAGTAAGTCGTTTTGCAACATGTAGCTAAAGGCCTACATTAGGTGTGTGTGTGGCCTGTCATGTCAGTCAAAATCGACAGAAACAAAATAAAACTCACCAAAACCGTCATGGTTAGTCTTTTCAACAATCACCATCTCTGGTTCAGTCAGCCACCCACTTCTACATCCCCTCTGATGCGCATCTTCGTCATCCATTGTTTGAGGGAAACCGCTTATAGTCATTCATTTTTCATTTTTCATGCAGATTACCATCTAATTTACATGAATACAAAGTAATGAAATGGACCGCATCGCTATTTACCGGCTCGCTGCCAATTCTTCTGCCTTTTCCCTCACCAAGGGTGAGACCTTGCTCGCTTACCAAGGCCTATTGAAAGAGGCTGGGACACGGCGGACACGGGTCTTGGGGTATGGGGTATGACACATGCGCAGTGTAACTGGAGTTGCATTCGTGCATTGCATAGGGAGCGGGTCCCCTCTCCACGGAGACCGCCATGTTGCACCGCCATGTTTCAACAGTAGCCCAGAACGGGCAAACCAAGCAGTCGATGACATTACTCATTCCCGTCACCGGCGCTCTCTCTCTCTTGCTTCACCACCCACTTCCCTCGTACACACACACTCTCCAAATGGCTAGATTTGCGTCGGCCACCGTAGCTCTCCAACACGCTTGGCACTCGAGATTGCTTCAGTTGTTGCAATCTCCTCTCCTGACGGCTACATACCGCCAGATCCTACACACTGGACCTTTAAGCGGTTGCTGTAGGCTATAACGATAGGTAACTGGATGCAACCGTCACCATGCGAAGATGCAAACGTAGCTCCTCGGGGATTGAAGCTGTTATTTTTCTCATTTTGACAATCTAACTGGTGACAACACGTTAGTTAAGGTAGTAAGGACTATGGCTGTTGGTAGCTGTTGTTGGTTTTGTTTAAATATGCCGAATTGTAATTTTATGGGTTATTGTTTTTAGGACGAATAAGCTAAGACAGCTAACGTCAGTTGTCACTTGTTGCCACGGTAACTATTCATGTATTCTGCGGACTGATGACACCGGTGTCAAACTCTAGCCATTTATCCGTTTTTCCCACACTAACTGGCAACTTGACTGCTGACGACACAGAGATACCACGTGATACTAACGTTGTTAGATTATTGGCTCACAAGCCTTGTTAGAATCTTCCCCGTCAAATTTTTTTAATTATTGATTCACAAATTTTTGAGGAAAACGACTTTCTAAAAGCTATGTGGATGTTTTTTTTTTTTTTTTGTTTTTTTTTAAATATTCGTCTAAGTAACAAATGTTATCAATATAGGCTAACCTTTAACTTGTTGAACATGGCTGTGACTGTATTTTTTTTAACAATGTTTAAGACAAAATTTCTTTGAAGAAGCTCACTGGCGGTTTCCTCTATTTGTAAGAACAGCTGAAAGTGACTTAAGTGAAAGTGTTTTAACAATGTTTACTCTGTGTAATCAGTCCCGTTTTGTTTGTGTTCATCTGTGTTGTTTTTGCATGCAGGTAGATTGTTGTCTTTGGATTCCCGCTCAGACGATCAACTTTCTCTACTTCAAACCCAAATACCGTGTTGTGTTCATCTTCTCTGTCACCTTAGTGTGGGACACCTACCTGTCATACATCAAATACAGAGTAAGTCACACAGGAGATTCAATGGAAATTCTGCTTCCTGGATAGTTTTCACTTTCATGTAAACAGACAATTGAAAGCAGATTTTGAAATTGATTTAGCTATATCTATTACTGTGCTTCTGTAATGTACAGTATGTCAAATTCAAAAGCTTTCACAATAATATTAACTACTTTTTATAAGATGTCTTTTACGTTGTTTTAACATCTTTTAATTAATCCCATTACTTATTTGCTGTTTCAGTGTCTCAGTCTCAAGCTATTGTTTTTGCTTTTATGTTTTTGCCTCAATGAATATATATATACTGTATACATATATATATATATACATATATATATATATATATATATATATATTAGGGCTGTCAATCGATTAAAATATTTAATCGGGATTAAACGCATGACAGTCCATAGTTAATCACGATTAATCGCAAATTAATCACAGATTTTTTTATCTTTGTCAAGTATTTAATACTCTTATCAACATGGGAGTGGACAAATATGCTGCTTTATGCAAATATATCTATATATTTATTATTAGAAATCAATTAACAACACAAAACAATAACAAATATTGTCCAGAAACCCTCACAGCTACTGCATTTAGCATAAAAAATATGCTCAAATCATAACAGGCAACAACAGCTGTTAGTGTGTCAGTGTGCTGACTTGACTATGACTTGCCCCAAAAATGCATGTGATTATCATAAAGTGGGCATGTCTGTAAATGGGAGACTCGTGGGTACCCATAGAACTCATTTTCATTCACATATCTTGAGGTCAGAGGTCAAGGGACCCCTTTGAAAATGGCCATGCCAGTTTTTCCTCGCCAAAATTGTGCATAAGTTTGGAGCGTTATTTAGCCTCCTTCGTGACAAACTAGTATGACGTGGTTGGTACTAATGGATTCCTCAGATTTTCTAGTTTCATATGATACCAGTATCTTCACTCTAGCTTTAAAGTGGTATTGATTATATTGATGTGAGTATTGGTTTCTGTTGTGTTGACAGGATGAGAATCCCCCCACAGAGCTGGTATCAGACAGCAGTGCTGCAGATTTGCAGCAGGAAGCGCTCCCACTGTCCAAACCTCTGGAGGAGAAAGCTTAGAGTCGGAGTTCATGATCAACGGTGAAGTCGTCCATCTGAGGCAAAAGAATGGTTTGCTGTTTTTATCTGTTCAAACTTCTTTTCTGCCTTTGCAAAATGTTGCGAGACTGTTATAACAGAGGTCTTTGTCCTCCGACAAACTGTTCTCCTCTCAAGTTTAAAACGACCACACGTTTCTGTCTGAACTCAGAGGAGTTGTGGATGTTTAACTGAACCAAATTCCGCACATCCACATGATTGTAACTGCTGCCTAACACGACCTTCAGCAGGAGCTTTAATGTAAGTTCCAATTGTTGAGTGTTTGTAGTGTGAAACTCACATCGTTGTTGTTGCTCTCAAAGATTTAATCCGTCCAACATCCAACAGAGCAGCATTGCTTTTATTTCTGTGCTGTTTCTGTATCTGGTGTGACATGAAATAATCATTATTGATGTGAAACAGCTGCTCTGTTTTTATCTCTATTATATTCATCTGTATAAACTGTTTTCATGCCAAATAACCTTGTCTTCAGTTTATCCCTTTGAGCAGTGGTTCCCAACCGATTTTCCCTGAAGCCCTCCCTACTTGTATCTAACAAAAGCTGAGCCCCCCCGACATCATCACCCGAAAGAAATGTACAAATCCTCCAACAAAATCCTCAATTTGAATAAATTGATTCAGTGTATTAAATGAATTAGTCTTTTTTTATTAAATCAACTTTCTTGTATGAATATAACTCATCAGTTTTGTCAACATGAATAAAGTGATGACGTCTTGACAGATTCGCCAAGCAAATCTAGATTCATAATATGATATATCTTTTAGTAACGACTTAATTAATTTACTATAATAGCGTTAGAGCCAACATAGCTTTTTGGTTATTGTGGTTGAATAAATATAATATATGGTGATGTTAGATTGCTGCTAGACCGTCCTGTTAATAAAGGTGTGTGCCTTGCTCTGTGTGTGTCAAGCGGGATTGCAAATAGGTTTTTGACCGCAGTGAAAATGTTGTTTTTGAAAGGCTAAACGCCAACAAATATGGATTGAATATTTCGTTAGATTTTGCTACTAAGTATCAAAAAATTAAATATAGAATCTTTTTTTATTATTTAATTTTCCTCCAAAAATGTAATTGAACACTCCATTTAGGTTCATTTTATTTAGACAAACTGTATGTCATTGTTTAATGCAGCACAAGACAACATGTATACAGAGGTTTACATATTAAAGTGCAAAACTGTAGGTTGATATGTGCTTTCGAGATGTGCTACTTGCAGTTCTGCAAAAAATATGCTCCTCATATTCCTACAGTATGGAGTGAGTAGTGGCGTAATATAAAATGATTATGTAGAAAGAGCATTATTTGATAGGGGATATTGGTCTATCGAAATACGCTACCCCCCTACCCCTTAAACAAAGATATTATAATAGAGTATCAAAATATGCTCCCCATATTTTTACAGTAGCTACACTCACCCCTGTTTTTAATCAAAATCGATAGTCTCCGCCATTGATTCGCGCTGTGCAAGCAACGCAGCATAATTCATAAACTTGGCCTTTTGTCGGGTGACCGCCAAAGTGTTCTGCTGCAACACTTTCTCATCCAATCTCGTCACATACTGACGCTTTGTCAGACCCCTCAGCGTCAGTTTTTGGTTGCAATAAACACATGCTTAATCTTGTGAATTAAACAAAAACACTTGTTTAGGATTAGGCAACAAAACCACTCAGTTAGGTTAAGGAAAAAAACAACATAGTTGGGCTTAAAGCGAAAATGGGACCGGACCTTGTGAAAATGGGACACGACAGATCAGCTGATTGAAAAGTGAAAGTGAAATGTGACACACAGGACACCAACAGCGGTCTCCTGGATGAAAGCCTTGTGTTTGTTGGACCCATCCAGCTCCCCTCCCGCCCGCCCTTAGTGTGTCTTTTTGCTCTTTAAAGTACGTCACCACCTCAGCATTTTCTCTGAGCGTTTAGTGTTGCTACGAATGGGTTTACATTGTAGTTAATGGAAAGCCCAGTGCGTCGCATACCGGCGCTAAAGGGGGCCTTGTGCGGCGGGAGCTAAGGCATGGAGGGAGACCGGGTGCCGTTTATCTGCATCTAGGCCTACTGCCCACACTGCAGAGACTCAGAGCTGGTTTCCCATCAAACACTTATTCAATGTATTTCTAAGCAAGCAGGTAGACGACTTTTTGGCTTTATGAGTGTATTTGGCAGCTACAAGGACATAAGATTAAAATAAACATCCGCGTTTAAAATATTGATGTTGGCGCATTTTCAGTGCGATGTCACGCCGACTAATCGCGGCAGCCCCAGCTTGAATTCAACCAGTGTAAACCCCAGCACCGGGGGTCTGATCCTGGGGGACTCCTCGCTGGATGAACAAACTTTCTGTTGCTCCAGGTTTCTACCGAGCGCTCCACCAGCCCGCTGTGACTCCCAGCGCACGGGTTTGTGCTGACTGAATTCGAGCTGCTACGGGCGTCCACCTTCTGGAGCTGTCGAGTGCGCGAGAAAACTACCTGCACCTTCATCTCGCCCACCCCGCCGGGAGGACGAGATGAAGGTGCGGGTCGTTTTCTCGTTTCTGCCACTTTGGATTTAATCCAATAAACATCAAAGCGTAGTTAGACCATACAGCCGTCGGTTAGTGCCACAAACACACAGATAGCTACTGTAAAATATAGGCCAGCGCCTCACGTGATTATAAAATAGTGTTATAAGCAGTGTTATTTTCTCTCAGAGTTTCAGAAGGTTTGGTTGATTTTTGCATTTTCTTGCCCTGCTGGTTAAGTAGTTGGCTTTTTTTTAATAACTGATGACTGTAAATTTAGTTTGTTTGGACCCAGTAGTAAAGGTGAAATGCTTCCCCCTATTTGTTTGGAGCATGTGGCTACACGTTTCACTTAAAGCTGCAGTATGCAAGATTGGCGCAAATATGATTTAAAAAAGTTATTTTTAGAAAACGGCCGCTATATCGTGACAGTAGTACATGAAACAGGTAACCTGAAAAAAAACATGTTCCTCTGTGTCCTACTGTGTCCTCCGGTGCTCCTAACGGCATCTGAAGGATTTCACTTACCGGAGGAAAACAAGGTCCGCTGTCCAGCTGCCGTCTATGAGAGCCGGCTGTCAATCACTCGCGAACTCCGACCAAGCGGTCAAACTAGGCCGGGCTGATCAAATATGAATCAATGTTCTGTTACGTTAACGCCTATTTCTCACCTCAAATGTTTTCAGAATCATCTTGTAGTGTACTGTTTATCTATAAAATGAGAAAGTTTGTGACGTGGCCGCCATTGTAAAATCGGTTGAAGGAAGCCAAGTTCTGGTCACATGACCGGAGCACAGCCAATAGGAACGCTCTCTCTCTCTGAAATAACCTGTGATTGATCAAAGTCTCCCGTCACGGGCTAGATTTTTATAAAGCCTGAAAACAGAGCCATAAGGAGGAGCAGAAGTCTAGTTATCTCTCAGAACACTTGAATTACAATATGCTGAAAGGTTATTGTGGAATTTTTGCAAAATTATGCCAAAAAATTGTTGCCTACTGCCACTTTAAAGCCAGTAATCCAGTTTAGTGTCAGCTTTTCAACATCCAGCATTCACACCACAATTCATTCAGAAATTGCCTTCTCTAGTTAGATTAGAGCCTGCACCAGTAGAAAGCAAGAAAACTGACGTAAATGTCGCTTTAAATACAGAGCAAACAGAGCCTTGTTCAAACATTGACTAACCAGCTTGAAAGATTTGATATGCAGCGTTTAGAGCACTCCTCCTCAGGCACTCAACACATCCTGCTGTCAAGGATGTAGACTGTGTGTGTGTTTGAATGATGTTGATATGACCGCCAGCTCACTCAACATGCCTTCAACAATGTACCTCACTGTGCTGGTGTCCCTGTTTGCAGTGACAGTCTGTAAAGGTAAGTCAACATTTCACATTTTACCTGTTAAATTGATGTGTTTAATTTGTTTGAGAATTTGAATTAAACGTCTGTCTGATAAAGATGCAAAGTTATTCAAACAGGTCACTTCCTGCAGTGAGAAGCAGGTTTATTGGAGGTAGTTTTTTTCCTCAATATGCAGGAAAACATATTTAGTATAATTTTCACGCCTAACACAGCAATATCTGAGGCCAGGATTACATTAAAAGTTGGACAACAATCAGCCTTGAAGCAATACAGACACCTTTATGTTTAAGCAACAGGCCTATATTAATGTGAGTCGCTGTAAAATACAATTCAAAGGTTGCCTTTCTGCATTTTGTACGATACAAATCGTTAAAGTGAAGTATGAATTGCTATTAGTAAATCATAAGAGGAAGTTAAAGTAAATGGGATGGTCACGCCTGCATGCAAACTGAAGCAAATATTTAATCAGTAAAAGTGATCCTGAGCTATAGTACTGTGGCGTCTACTACTTCTGCGAACACTTTTATGCACACAGACACTCATACACAATGCCAGCTGACCGCCAGCTGTTTGTCTGCATCATCAGTAAACGCAGATCATTACCTGACTGACTGTTAAGTCTGCTTTAGTAAACATGCCACACAGTCAACAGCCTAATCTCAACCTCAAACATGTAAAATGTGACACCGACATGCTATCCTTTGGTGGACAGGCGGGTCTATTTCATGCTTTGGTGTGATACCAGGTTGTGCAAACCTACATTGTTGATTGGCCACTGAACCAGTTACTCATGAATCATTGTTTCATACTTGTGATGGATAGAGGCGGGATTATGTTGAATTAGTGTGTATTGCATGGCTGGGCGCTCATTAGGAAAGACAATACAAAATAGACACATTTTTGCGGTTCATTTCATACAGTATATCTTTCTTTGAAGAAATATTCAAAAGCTTAAAACGTAAAAACGAATTCATTTGATCGATTTAGATATTTGATAATAATTTATTATGTTTGCTGACTTGAACATTGACTGCACCCAGCATATATTTTTAGGAAAATAGGATGCTTAGCTTTGTGACTTAAATGTGATGCAGTAGCCTACATGAGAGAGGAAAACTTGGGCGAGACTATCAAATCAAACCTTGTGCAGAACCCGGCCCACCCAGAGCCGGGTCCTGCCCAAGGTTTCTTCCTGTTAAAGGGGAGTTTTCCTTGCTATTGTCGCATAAGAATGCATGCTCATGGAGGATCTCTTGTTGGGTCTATAAATTATAGAGTACGGTCTAGACCTGCTCTATATGAAAAGTGACAGAGATAACTTCTGTTATGATTTGACGCCATATAAAAATAAATTGAATTGAACTGAAACTAATCTAAAGTGGAGGTGGGCCCGTAGTCACTCCACCAGAAGGTGGCGACACTCCCTCACATGAGCTGACGGAACTACAGTCTACAGCTGCTGGCTGAAAGCTATAGAAGAAGAGTCAGTCTGACCACCAGGAGACAACCAGCAGCCTGGCTTCTGGAGGTGAAAGACAACGTGGAACATCTTTATTTAACCCAATTGTCGTGATTCAGGATCGGGTTAATCATCTCCAGGTGAGTGTGCTGTGCTGTGCTGTGCTGTGCTGTGCTGTGCTGTGCTGTGCTTGCTTGAGTGTATTGATTATATGGACAGTTTTACTATATTAGATGGCCGGGCAGTCACTCTCACAGACCCCGCTATGAGCTGGCTGGAGCTCTCTCAAGAGACCGGTCTCGTAGACGAGGGGCTTTTATTTCCTTGTTGACAGAGCTCTGCTGCTCTGTAGCCGCTCTGTGAGCGTCACTGGCCGGCTGGCAAGCGAGCTACGCTCGCGGGCGATTGTGGAGCTTTTCAACTCCAAAAAGGCAGGTAAACACAGGTTCCCGTTAATTTATAACAGACATTTATGTTGCAATATTTAAACAAAACTACCCGTCAGCAAGGAAATAACAGCCCCTCGTCTACGAGACCGGTCTCTTGAGAGAGCTCCAGCCAGCTCATAGCGGGGTCTGTGTGAGTGACTGCCCGGCTGGAGAGGTATCGACCCCGGCAGGCGCTAGCTAGCTGTCACGGCAGTTTTTGGAGCTTCTAAACTCCGACAACGGTGGAGCAAATGTTTGATTCGCCATCTAATATAGTAAAACTGTCCATATAATCAATACACTCAAGCAAGCACAGCACAGCATAGCACAGCACAGCACAGCATAGCACAGCACAGCACACTCACCTGGAGATGATTAACCCGATAATTAACTACAATTGGGTTAAATAAAGATGTTCCACGTCGTCTTTCACCTCCAGAAGCCAAGCTGCTGGTTGTCTCCTGGTGGTCAGACTGACTCTTCTTCTATAGCTTTCAGCCAGCAGCTGTAGACTGTAGTTCCGTCAGCTCATGTGAGGGAATGTCACCACCTTCTGGTGGAGCTAGTAAATGCACCTCTTCCTTACAGATTATTTTCTACAGATCTGCTGCGGTACGAGTTGGACAGAATTCCGTAAACAAACAGGAGTGAAATTGCAAATGTCACATGGCCCACAAATGCACAGGAAGAGATCTGCAAATGCGCAAATATCATTCCACGTGTAAAAAAGGTTCCACAAATGCGTTTATATCACTTTACATGTAAACCTTGAAATACGTCTTTACAGAGTAAGTTATGCGTATTTGCAAATCGCTCTTTATTTTTGTGGATGTGACTTTACACAACACAAATACAAAAATACACATTTGTGGATAGTGAAATATTTGCAGATCATGGTATATATTTGTGAATTGCCTTCTGTGGATTACAACTAATAAAGTCCAATAAAAACTTCCATAAACAAACACTCCACTAGCCTTATCTTTATCAGGTGCAAATACTGTGCATCTTTACAGAGTTTTTATGCCGTTTTTGCTTTGCAGACACCACCATTTCCTCTACAGCCAAACAGGTAACAGTGAAAACCTCAAGTGCTGCACACCGCACCACGAAAAATGATCCATTCAGTGTGAAAATCAACAACAACGCACCACAGCCTCCAACAACAACACACCAGATTACCACTGTAGTCACTTCAGAAAAAGTGTCGTCATCACCCTCGCCCTCGACTTCCCCAAAAACACCCAACAGGACGGAGGATACACACGCCAGTGTCACTCCTCCTCAGACTACAACGGCCAACCAGACGTCCAACGAGACAGTTTCCCACGGATCGACACTCCCACCAGCATCAGAGTCCCCAAACGGCACTGCAGCCACCACTGTAAACACAACCAGCCCAGGTCAGACTACTGTCAGAGCTGAAGGTTTGAGGGTTTATTCTTTATTCTGAATCAGAGAACAATGATTAAATCTAAAGAATCTACACCTCTCAAAACGTAACAAAATTAAAAACCTGCAACATTTTCACTCATTTAGATATGGTCCTGTGCGGTTGTTTTTGCAAAGAGAGAGATCAGTTCAAGAGTGGAGTTTATTTAGTGGTAAAATAACAGGCTCCAAATTACTTTTATTTACTTTAAAGCTGCATTGATACATTTTTGACCACTAGGGGGCAGAAGATCTTCACAACTTGCCTACAGACTCCAAACCGTCTGTCTTTTCTACAGTTTATACAATCTTAAGAGAAAAGAATGTATTTAAATGTGCTGCCCTCACTATGCACATGTAGGTGCATAACTATGCAGTGAGCTAAACATATAAACGATACTGATATGGACCTATGGGTCAGAAATAAAGTTAATGAATACTTCCAGTACATCCTAACTGTGAAAAAAGTATTGGACAATAGATTAAATGATACAAATCAGTAAAATGAAATGCCACCAACAATGTAATGTAAATATGAATTAGACTACAGTAACAAGAGAACTATTCACATGTATATGCTGTCAAACTAGTTGAGTTACAGTTTCACTCATGCAAAGAAGAAACAAGTAGTCAAAGACCAACATTAAGTCCCTGTAGGAAGTACATACATATAGAGTACACAGCAGTAAAACTTAGTAAGTAAAATACACAACAGTTAGCTCAACAGCAAATTGACAGTTACGAAAGAGTATAGAAGAAAAGAGGAAACTTTGGTACTTTTATGACAACAGTTGCTAGATGGCGCTGCGGTAGCGCTGCCGCCATTTTGGACTGAAAACGCCAATGAGCCCGTTGTCATGGACGTATAAAGAGACGTCTGTAAATCAGAGGATACATTTTTTTCAGGTAAATCAACTTCCCAGTACGAACACTTAAATTAGCCCTCATTTAAATCATTATGTCCTAAAAGTTGTAAAATTCACTCATGTATAATGAACGTGCATCAGACCCACGGGACTGCACCGTCCTGCCTGTTCATATGACATATACGGTTCTGCCAGCTTCCTGCTAGCTACATATATTAATAGATATATTGGCTGTAATTCATCACTTTTATTATCTTATGATACACCCATGGGCTGTACGCTGTAAGCCTGTACCGTTGTGGATGTATTAACATCTCTGTTCACAAACAACCGGCTATCGGCCAGTAGTTAGTGGTTTTAGTAGCATGACATAAACAGAATTTAATGTAGTTGTAGGCTATTTATTAACACGCAGAGCAAAAGCACAGGACAAAACCTCTTATACATCCATGGTAGCGAACATCAGATTGTTTCAGTTTTTCCCAGTGAAGATGTCCTAACCTGCTCCGTGCCTCAGCGACCAGGCAAAGCGACGTGTTTGAAAAAACACTCGCCCCGGCTCTATTTATGCGTAGTTTCGCACACCTCCAACTTATTTTCATTGGTCAGAATCGACGCTGACACTAACAGTTAATCAATATCAGTCTCTCTATGTAATAGAGAATGACATCGCTCACAGTACATCTGGACAATTTTTTTGCGCTCCATTCGCCAGAGTTTGCTTGGTATAAGAGGTGCAATAGATTATTCCCTTTGAGAGCTATCTGCTGGCAAATTTAGAGCTACAATTCTTTCCTTTTTCAACACCCTCTGTATTGACTCAAGCAGGAAATGTAGTTTATCCAGTTTGTTGAGCAGTTAAGAAAGTAACCTTTTGGTTTGTCTCACCCTCAGGTTTTACACACAAGTGGGACAAAGGTGACTTGGCATTACATCCCGGCCTCGTGGCCGTCCTCTGCATCTTCTGTATTGTCATTGTCCTTGTGCTAGTGGTTGCCACGGTGAAATGTTTTCAATCACCGAGGTCCAACTTCGAGAGGCTTGAAGACGTGCCGATGGTAAGTTAGAAAACAGGAACCTGATGTTTTAACTGATTTTCTGATTTTTTGTCAAACTGCTTTTTAACTACTTGAATTTATTTATTTAACTTTAATCAAATTGGGTACATAGGCTAACACATTTGGATGAGACTGAAAAAGGTCATTCATTTGTTTAAGCCATGCTAGAAATGGATGAAATTGTGTACGGACATTCATAGTTCCCAGAGGATTCGTTGTAATCTCTTTGGTGATCCCTTAACTCTTCTAATCTATCGCCATCATCAGGTCAAAACTTAAATTTGTACAGGCAGGATTTATGACCTATACTGCAGCCAGCCACCAGGGGGCGATCGAGATGTTTTGGCTTCACTTCTTGGGAGCAGCATCTTTATATACAGTCTATAAGTGTGACTGGCAGCAGTAAAGTGTCTTGCTCCACAGGGAATTGAACTGTCAACCCTAGCAGTTTATAAGAGCTGGCATTGAACATGTTTTCAATTGCCATGTGTCATCTTCTTCCTTTACCCCCTCAGTAGTGAGCACAGTGGTTTGCTGCTCTTTCTCTTTTCTTACGCAAACAGGAAGCCCGACTGACGGATTGTCAGTGTGTGAAAAAGTCTCAGAAACAGGACACTGTGTGGTCATGACAAAGCACCTTCTTTAGAAATGAAATCTTATCATCAACACCGCATCAGTGTGTCAGCAGGTATTCAGACACTCTCAGCACCCTGGAGTCCTCAGATGTCGATTCATATGAAAGTGTGACCAAGCATCAGGTCTCCACCGTGTGAAAAACAGAGACGATTGCAAAACACATATAGAATATAACTACTGTTGCCAGCTATCTCTAAATCTTTATTGCCACACAAACACGAGGGTAGCCGCTGTTAATAGCTTTCATGACGTTGCATCGAATAAGAACAAAGTGTACAGTATTTGAACATACACAGCAGCGCCTACAGTAGGCCAACAACATATGGGTCCAAACACAAAAACAGCTGATTTTGCAAACTGAGCAGATGATGATGAGCAGATAACTTGCAGGTTTAGTAGGTGATAGGACTATATTCTGTGTTTTAAAAGGCAACTGTATACATAAGTGTTATTTAGTGAAAAAAAATCGTATCTTATATCTTATATATAATCTTATAATCATATATATTTTTCCTTCATGAAACAGCTAGCTGTGACCACGTCCTTTATTCTAAGCTTAAAGTCATTTAAAGAGATAAGGGTGTCAAGTTTAAGCTTGGTCTGCGGATCGTTCCAGGACCAGGACCGTTGTGTAACAGGCTTGTTTTGCCAGCTGATAGAAGGCACTTTAAACTGAAGCCATTGTGTGTTTTCAGGATTCAAAGCGACATTTTGATGTGTTGAAAGCATATCGAGAATAACATGAATGTCCTTCATTAAAATATCCCCTTATTATCTCCATCTCCTCTTCCAATGTTTCAAGCCTAAAATTCGTGCAACGACACCACAGAGGAGGGACAAAGCAGAAGCTTCTGTAAAGGTCAAGACAAATGCGTAAATGACTTGCCAAGTCGGTGCCATATTGCTGACCAAAGCTTGATTTTCTCTCAAATCTTGTGTTCTGTCCAATCACAAACCATAACTTTTCTGTTCTGTAAAATGTTGCTGTGTTTACCGCATCAATCCCTAAAATTAAATTAAGTTTAATTAGTTCAGTGCAGCGATGGGATACGGTCCAATAGAATAGAAGTAAGTTGATATAGAGAAGGGATAATATGAAATATATATAATAAACCCTATGTAGACTCCTTGAGCCTTATGGCTCAGTTGGTAAAGCAGGTTTGTAACATCCAGGAGAGGCATTTTAAACCTGCAGTAGGCAGAATATTTTTGGCATCATTGGGCAAAAATTCCATAATAACCTTTCAGCATATTGTAGTTTGTATTGTGCTCCGGCTGGTGGGCGGTGTTTGGTATTTCCTCAAAAGATCTCAACATGGCTGCCGGGTCACAAACTTTCTCATTTTACAGCTAAACAGTACACTACAAGATGTTTCTGAAAACATTTAAGGTGTGAAATAGGCATTAACATAACATAATATTGATTCATATTTGATCAGCGCTGCCTAGTTTGACCGTTTGATCGGAGTTCACGATTGATTGACAGCTGCTCAGAGACGGCAGACTCCAGCTCGGCTCTGATTGGTTGTTTACCTCAGGTCTGTGAAATCTTGCAGATGCCATTAGGAGCATCGGAGGACACCGAGGAACATGCTTTTTTTCAGATTACCTGTCTGATGCACTACTGTCAGGATATAGTGACCGTTTTATAAAAATAACTTATTTTAATCATATATGCTTCAATTCTACCCACTGCTGCTTTAAGACCACGCTGGTTGCAGATTATTATGAATATGTGTTGTCCCTTTTGACCCTTTTGTGGTTTCCTTTCATCTCTCCAGGGAAAAGTGAACGAGGAGTCTCCGTTCGCCCAGTACTCAAAATGACAGAGGAGTCTTCATCAGACACTGAAGGCCAGGAGGAGTCCGGTCTGCTGTACAACTCTGATGATTCTGGACAGAAAAAAAAAACACAGAAATGTTGTCCACACAAGAAAAAAAACTAATTTTATGTTTTTTTCTTATTTCTTCACAAAGCACTTTTTTCAATGACAGTGGAGTATTTCTGCCGCAGCTTTGACCTTTGACCTGCTTGTGTGGCTTATTTTAATTCTGCTGATTGAAGCTGAATCAACTATTGCACTAACTCTTCCTCCATAATATCTTTTGTAAAGAAAATCAGCCTAAAGGATACAAATTTGTAATTGCACTCTTACATGTATGAAATGAGATTATCAGAACACAGTACATTTTAAGTTTTTATGTCAACTATGCACACAGGAAAATGTATTTCCAATGTTGAAAGTGTACTTGAAATTAACGTTATCTGCATGTACAAATGGCTTTTTGGGCAATTATTGTATATTGTACACATGTATTATTGTACTTTCCAATTGCAGTTATGTAACTATAATTGGAAAGTACAAGTGCATATGAAATATAATTTGTTTTATGTTATTTATTGCCATATATGATCTATAAATAATGTCTACTTGAGACATCCAGATTGTAGTTGAAGTCCTACAAACAGTTTTGATGTAGAAATGAACTCATTGGTTGAGTTAAATTTCAGCAGGAACAGTGAAGAGTAACAATTTAATAGAAAGAAATATATATATATATATATATATATATATATATCTCCTCACATACAATGTTGACACATGTAATCCTCTACCGAATCTTATGTGTCTGGCGAAGCTGCTTTCATTCATTCATTTTAATTCTGTTAACATACGTTTCTCTATAGTGATGACTGAAACACACACAGCGTTCTTCCGATCAAGAATAAAATATTCAGACTACTTTCATATTATTTTGACAAAGTAATGTTGCATGTTTACACTCAGGGATTGCAGTAAATCCATGCATTTAAACATCTGGATGATCATATAAGCCAGCCTCTTCTGTGTGCATTGTACACACTTGCTGTCGGACAGATATAAAGCACTTAATTGTGATGTTTTCACTTAAATAAAAGGAATATTGCTAAAACACAATGTTGTTCCTGACTCAGATTGATGTTATGCTCAGCTCACCCAGCTGTTGTCTTTTCACTCTTCAACATCAAGTCAAGTTTCTCAAGATAGATGACTCAGACTCTGCAGAAAAAGCATGTTGCCTGCATGTGGATTCCCCAAAAAAGGTCAGAGCCAGTAAGATGACTGTGCCACTGTGACCAAACCGAATGTGCCTTGAGTGATAGTGATCATGCTGTCTCAGCGTCTGAGAAACTCTCTGTTGAGACACTGTTGAGACACTGTTTTCCACTGAAAAAACAAGTAAGTAGACGTCTGACATACTGGTCCTGCCTCATCTTTTAAATTGCCAAACATCATTCATTGTGTTAACTACCGTTTTTATTTTTTCTGAAATAAGGTCCCACGGTGGGCCACCGGAGGGGGGCGGGACTTCGCCACTCTATGTACCTTAAAGGGAGATTTGTCAAGTATTTAATACTCTTATCAACATGGGAGTGGACAAATATGCTGCTTTATGCAAATGTATGTATATATTTATTATTGGAAATCAGTTAACAACACAAAACAATGACAAATATTGTCCTGAAACCCTCACAGATACTGCATTTAGTATAAAAAAATATGCTCAAATCATAACATGGCAAACTCAAGCTCAACAGGCAACAACAGCTGTCAGTGTGTCAGTTTGCTGACTTGACTATGACTTGCCCTACTTTGACTGCCCTAATATATAAATATACATATTCCTGCCATGAGTAAATCTCAATAGACTTCCTGGATAAATAAATATTAAACAAATACACAAAATATTAAACTGTTGCTTACACATGAATAATCTCTATTATATAGACTACAACAATACAACACTCTGAAAGGGTCCATTCAGCATTATGGTAATAGTAGTACTGTAGTAGTATCAAGGCTAGAGATCCACTTCAGCAGACCTCGTGGTTAATGTAGTAAAGTTGTTTATGTCCCACAGCCACACTTCCTGTCATGTGATCCGGGGCGTCGACGTCACAGTGACGGCCGGGGCACGCAGCGCTGCGTGTAGCAGAGTTTGAAGTCTAACCAGCAAACTAACTAATCCGCTGCAATAAAAATGGAAAAGATGCGATAAGTGGAGCAGCATTACCTGACTGACACCTCCGACAGGTTCAGTGGCATTTTTTTCCTGCAAGAAAACCCCCTTTGAGAGGACACGACCGGCAGCTGCGGTGAGTCTAAATGAATCTTTACAATTAAAGTTCAAAAGTGTGATATGAGCGCTGGATGAGCTCAGAGAGGCAGCCGATGTCTTTAACATGTACGTGTTCACCATGAAAAAGTAAGTTAGAAAATTTAATTGGCTGAGAGTTTGCTCCTTGGAAACGAAAGATCTGTAAATTCACTGATTTCACTATGGGAGTCTTGTGCTATCCCTATAGAATACATACAGGAACATAGAGCGTGTCTGTGATACTCAACAGTGATTTTAGACTTAATCAATGCAATATCTCATCCCTGTAATACATTCATTGGGTTTAATAGTGTGTTTGTATTGCTTTACAGCATATTTTTTTATTTAATATTCCCATGATATTCCTGTAAAAAACATGAAATAGTTCTATGGAAGTTTGTCAGAGTATTTACTAATTATGCCTCAGTGTAATACTCTCACAGAGAGTCACCTTGTTGTAATATTATATCCTCTACAGTGTTCATCATGAGATCCGTGCAGCACATATTCAGTAGTACTGTAGGCCTTGTCGTTCCCAGCCACAGTGGTGTTGTATTGCACTGTAATGTAAGCAGCTGGCTGTGTCTGTTAAATTGTTGGAATAATTCAGCTTCATGAGCAAACCAACATGGAATGTATTTCCCCAAAATATTTATGCATTCCCTCCTCCTGTCTTTATCTCCTTCCTTCCTCCATATCTGCTTCCTTCATTCTGTCGCTATACCCCCCCACTGTTTGACAGAGTTGCATCCTTTTATTTCTTTCATCATATCTCTCTCCCTCTTCCCTTATTCAGTGGAAGAGGGAAATCTTTTACTAAAACTTATCTCATTTAATCTATCATCATTTCGTTCTGACTCTCACACACTCATTTTCTGAATGAAGGTAAAAATAATTAATATTTCAGCGTGCAGACATACTCTTTGTCTCTGCACTCGTATTTATTCCCATTCATCCTCTGGTTGGGGTCATTTTTTTTATATCCTTCTTTAAGGTATATGTTTTATTGATTTAAACCTGCAGTAGGCAGAATAGTTTTGGCATCATTAGGCAAGAATTCCATAATAACCTTTCAGCATATTGTAATTCAAGTGTTTTGAGAGAAAACTAGACTTCTGCACCTCCTCATGGCTCTGTTTTCAGGCGTTAAAAAATCTAGCCTGTGACAGGAGACTTTGGCCAATCACAGGTCATGTCAGAGAGAGAGCGTTCCTATTGGCTGTTCATTCAACGGAGGCAGCTGTCAATCACTCGCGAACTCCAGTCAAACTGGCAGAGCTGATCAAATATGAATCAATATTCAGTTACTGTAATTACTCAAATGTTTTCAGAAACATCTTGTAGTGTACTGTTTAGCTGTAAAATGAGAAAGTTTGCTCCCGCTGGTGGGCGGTGTTTGGTATTTCTTCAACTGATCTCAGCACGGCTGCCGGGTCACAAACTTCTCATTTTACAGCTAAACAGTACACTACAAGATGTTTCTGAAAACATTTGAGGAGAGAAAAAGGCATTACAGTAACAGATTATTGATTCATATTTGATCAGCGCTGCCTAGTTTGATCGTTTGATCAGAGTTCATGAGTGATTGACAGCTGATCAGAGACGGCAGGCTCCAGCTCGGCTCTGATTGGTTGTTTACCTCCGGTCTGTGAAATCTTGCAGATGCCATTAGGAGCACCGGAGGACACAGAGGCACATGCTTTTTTTCAGATTACCTGTCTCATGCACTACTGTCAGGGTATAGTGACCATTTTATAAAAATAACTTTTTCTAATCATATTTGCTCCAATTCTACCCACTTCAGCTTTAATCTAAATGTTTGTTTTCCTTTAACTGCTGTCTAGATCAGGTAGGGTCCTTTTGTTTAGTGCCTTGCTCAAAAGAGAGCTCTACCCGGTCAGCCTGTGGATTCAAACCAGCAACATTAGGAATAATGAGAGGAAAGAAGAGTTTGATTTCATCGATTTTTTTATTACAGCTGGGTACTTAATTGTACATTTTTTGGCGCCGTTACAAATTTCTTAAGTCAGGATATTGTAGTTTGTAGTTCTCGTGTCAAAATAAATGGCAACTGAGAACTTTTTAAAGATTATACAGACAAACATTTCTCTTTTCTAAATGTCTGCCGTTCTAGAGGTCAGGGATCCTTGCCTTTTTTTGGCGCTCCCTGTCAGAAGTTTGATGAGTTTTTGTCAGACTGCTCTAAGACTGACTTTTTTTCACCGCAGCTGCTGTGTTTACCTCCACACAGTTACAGTATGTAATTCTGCACAGAGCCTCCTCAGGGTTAAAGTTGTTCTTTCAGTATCGCTGAACCTTTGGGAATCCTTCAGTGTCATCAGTTCAACTAGAAACACAGAAAAGCAGGCATGACGGCCCTCTCTGTGTCCATTAGATGTCGTGCTGCTCCAGCGCTGAGTCTCCTCCTCCTGCTTTTATCATCCATCACCATCTGAGGTTGTTTTATCTGCAAACGTTTGCAGAGCCCATGCCCGAATCTGCTTTTGTCTGTCTGCGTGACTCACTGGTAATTCAACAGAAACATAACACTTGTCTTGTCACTTCCTCAGAAATCACTGGTGAGAAGAAAAAAAAAAAAAACCCTGTAGCTTTTATTGACAGGTGACTGAAATTCAGATGTTATTTGTCAGTTTTGAAGTTTGTCACAGCAGCAGTTTAGTTTTTGAATGTTGGTCTTAGGCTTTTTGCTGCCCAGTAGCAGAAATGATGTCATTTGAAATAGCTGTCGTGTTTAACAAAATGCAGAGTTGCTGGTTTGAAACTCAATGATGATAAATGAAACTGTACTAGGGCTGTGCAATTAATCGCATTACGATTTTGGCTTCCAATACCGTACCGTACCATACCGTTTGGCAATGACGTTCTTGTTTTGTCTTGTGTTATCAATCCAGCGCACCCGTTTCCTTTCCTTTGCATCGGTGTGCTTTCAGGAATGGCCTCTCGGTGTGGGAGTATCCCCCCCGTGTGAGCTAGTGTTGATGCTGGAATTTCTAACTTTGATACGATACCTTGAAAAATATCGATATTCAATACCACTTTCAATACTATGAGTAAAAAATTGACACAACATTGAGGGCATAACATTTTAAATTTTTATTAAAAGATATATAGCAAATATATAATATTTATATATATATATATAAATAAACAAATATTCAGAATCGATATGTATCGATACTTCGATATTTTTGACAACACTGGTGGGAACTCTCTCCGGTGCTGGCTGGCCCTCGCCGGGCGCATTTCCTCCGTAGTGTTGCGGTGCGACCGGCTCTAGGTCGGCTTGGAAAAGGCTCGGGGTGAACCTCTCCGCTTAGTGCTCACTGTGCCCTCTCTCCCTGCCGGGAGGGACGGGGCTCCCTGCTCCCGACGTGACTGTCAACCGGGGCGGACTCTCCTCAGTGAGGCAATGTCGGCAACCCGTCCCATCTGTCTTGAAACACGGACCACGTCTCGTTTACCATGTTTTCTGTGCGACTTTTTTTGGTGTCGTCGCATTCATATCCGTACAACCAAGGTGTTTATGATTAAATTGTTTACAAGAGCACAAAGTTTTCAAGAGATCTACAGTCTCTTAATTTAGCTCTCATGTTCTTTTTAAACGCATGATGTTTCCAAAGTCAATGAGTAATCGTGTTAAATGATAGTGATCTCAATATTGAACAAAATTATTGGGATTTTTGCCATAATCGAGCAGCCCTAAATTGTACTGATCCACTTGTAGAAATGAGTCTGCAGCAGAGAGCAAAACAGAAAGTAGAAACAGAGTAGAAACACACCTAAATGTAGATGGCTTATGACAATGACTCGCTCCTGTCCCTCAGTGATTACCGACCAAAGTCACTGTATCCTCTGTTTGCCTGAGTGAGTAACCGTAAGTCTCTCTGTTTGAGCTGGGTTTAGCTAAGCTCCTTCCTGTGTAACGAGGGCGTGAAATACAAAGATATTTGGCCACAGTGGAGGTCAGACATCTCTCTCTGTAGTCTAATAACTATATGAAGTTGAACTTAACATGCGGTGCTATTGTTTTTGGGGTACACGATACCATTTACATCAAATCAAAAGTGTAATTATCAGATACATCTTTATACAAGCGCCACATCGCCATGGTCCAAGACTGTGCAATAGAAATTATTTACAAAATGTAGAACCACTAGTATGTGCAAAACAGCAGCAATTTAATAACAAATCAAAGGTACAGTGTGTAGGATTTGGCGGCATCTAGTGGTGTCGTTGCAGACTGCAACCAACTGAGTACCCCTCTGCTCACTCCTCCCTTTCTAAGACTGAGGTAACGTGAGCCACGAGTGCAAAATCGTGGTAACGCCGTTCGCCATCCTTAACATAATAACATAACTATAGGAGCAACGGAAGTCAGACGACGGCTGACGGTACCATGGTTTTGCACTCTTCAGCTCACGTTACCGCAGTTTCACAAGCTTGTCAGAGAACTACAGTTCAGGTAACTTAAAAATGCAAAAGGATCTCTCTAGAGCCAGTGTTCGGCTTGTCTGTTCTGTTGTACTGTAGAAACATGGCGGAGCAACATGGCGGACTCCGTGAAGAGGACCCGCTCCCTACGTAGATATGAAGGGCTCATTCTGAGCTGACGAAAACCCAAAAACTTTGGGAACAGGGGAAACACTTTGCCTTTTGGGAAGGGAAAACTTATCCACCTTCTTGCACCCTTAAAGACGTTGATAAAAATACAAAACGATACCTTGTTGGAAAACTGGCGGGAACAGCACCCGGCTTGTTCAAGGCAACAAAATTTACGACTTTAACCCGCACATTAAAGCTCTGGGAAGAAATATCCATAAAACGTTAAAAACCGGTGTTGAAAATGGGGGAAAAGTCATAATCATTTAAACTTTCCCCCAAAAAATGGAACTCATTTCTGTGAAGCTATTGAACGTTGCTCCGACTCTTAGAGGTTATCAGCAAAATGATTAACAATTCGTAGCTGTGTGGGGGGTAGACCACGAACAACGCCCCGGGGGGGGGGGGGGCCCCCCCCCCCCCCCGGCCATCAGAAGACGCCTTGGGTGTTCACTTTATGATGGTTGATTGTGGATTTTAAGACAAGGACACCGCTGTTGAGATGGTTAATCATTACAGACTCTGCTGTGCCACGCCAGGAGGGTTCACTCTACACACACTGTGAACTTCTGAATAATTGCAGAGTTGTGTAATATATAATGCTGTCAGTCAATGTTTCACTGCTCTAAAAGGGAAAATATTACTGAACACACTTTAGTTAACAAAAAAATGCTTTTGAAATTTTAATTAAAACTCAGAAATTAACCCAGATTTGTTTGACTGTAAACAGCTATAACAGACATGAAGACTTAAGTGGTTGACCTTCCTTATGCACCATGCATCAATTAGGAGACTCAGTATCTGAGAGCTTGCCAATTAGGCCCTTAAAAGAACCCTGTGTAACAATCTAATAATATATATATAATATAATATTAATTAGTATGTTTGCTTTAGTGTATAATCACCTGAAAATAAGAATTGATGTGTTTTCGTTAACTTAGAATGAGCCGTTTATAGGAGCGGGACCTCTTTACGAAGCTGGCTGCCATGTTTCTACAGTAGCCCTGAACGGACAAACCACCTTGTTAACTTTTCGATAACGTTACTCCTGTTGCTGTTGCTGACTCCACTCAGCCGCTGGCAAACAAGACATGGGAAACCTCTGTTGGTCTTGAGGAGCTGCAGCATTTATTTCTGCACAAACTGCAACGTCCGCTGTACATTCACTGATATTCTCAAAGCTAAAGATGATGGTACGTGTCCACAGCCTCCGTCCTTTCCACGCTTCCCATTCATTGTCTATGTAAGCAGCCGTGCAATGCATTCTGGTAGCGCGGTGGCGTGATTAGAGAGACGGGGCGTCACGTTGGCCGCTCCTTATTTGCATAAAGTTGAGGTCTAGGCTACTTTATGCAAAACACGGGCGTCTGGCGCGACTCGCCACCTCTGGAAACTCCCGAGAAACTTTTAAACTAAGCGTTGTCGATCCAAAATAAAGACAGATTCAGGCTTGTTTCTCGCATAAAATGTTTTCAGAAACACATTTCGGTGAACTATCTTCGTGATATAAGAGAAGAAAGTTTCCGTACGAGCCGCCATGTTGGTTCTGGTTTGAAAGCTGGGAGCAGCTGCCCACGAGGGAAAGCGTTCGTCCAATCAGGTGCCTTGTGTCTAGTGGCAGCCCATCAAGCGTCAATGCTGGGAAGCGAGGCGATCCCTCGCGACATGTACCATGACTCTCTTCTGTTCCACTAGCTCACTTGTTCGCTCGCACACATTCGCCGCCGCTCTCTCTCTCTTGCTCCACCACTCACTTCACATACACATACACACACTGGCTTTGCTATTCTCCAAATGACCTACGCTATTCTTACCACAACTGGCTCTATAGAGGGCCATTTGCATTTTCACGTCGGCCACCGTAGTTCTCCGACACGCTTGGCACACGGGAGAGGTTTAAATTGGTTGAAATCTGCAACCTCACCACTAGATGCCAGTAATTCCTACAAACTCTACCTTTAAATAGACGTTATAAGTTGTCATTGGAGAAAAATCACACATATAGCTGACTACATTAACGATGGCTCCTTGGCGGAACACTCCTCAGGAAGTCTTCATCCTTAAATGTCAGCTGACGACAGAGAAAAGGCAGGCTGTCATTACTCTGAGAAGTGAAAGCCTTACATAGAAACTGAATACCCAAAAAATGTTGCTGCACTGTGGCTGACGCTGTCAAAAGGCATCTTGAAACTGTGAAGAGCTGTAGTTCAAAAAAGGTCTGGCAGACTGTAGTGGAGCGTAGGGCAGAGGGTGTCCTGGTTCCGTAGAGAGCCTGAAAGCTGAGCATTTGTTTTCCTTGAAGCAAAAGAAATAAAAAGAAATACAGCGAGTTTCAAAAGACTTCAACATGAGGAAGGATTCATATACTTTAGTTAGAAAGCTCTCAGTGAGTGTATACTTCTGTCAAAGCTGCACATTCCTCTAAATCTGACATTTAAATAATTTAATAGCAGACATTTTGACTTGTCATAGAGTTGCAAAGTGGGAGGCGCTATTTTGGACGCCTCTGGTTCTGGAAGTAAAAGTCCCATTCATTGTTTTTTCATATACAATGTTACATAACTCGGATTTCTTCAGCTCGTATCGGCATGAAACTCCCCTGGTTGAATCTTCAGTCCAAAAGATTAACAACCATGTGAGAAAATATCTGGTTCTTTGATAAAAAGTTGAGGGTAGATGCCAAAAACTTTGAATATAACTATGACTCAAAGTCGTTTTTGCAAGAAACATCCAAGCACAGACCTTAAACTTCTGCAGATAACAGCAGGCAGAAGCCAAAGATATGAGTGTTGAGAAAACTGTAGACAAAATCTGCAGCTTAAATACATCACATTTTGGATTCATTCAGCAACTATGGTGTGTTTTGTTCACAAATTGGACAATGAAATGCTCTGAATTTGTTGCCGCACTGATTCGCGCCTCTGACAGGCATCTTTTCCATAGCAACGGTAACCAAGACTCATGGTATTGTAGTACTTAGACCCATCCGCCATGCCAAACATGACTTATCAGAATCAAAATGGGAATAATTAAAACTAGTGGCTATAACATAAACCTATATGATTGTAACATATTGTTTAAAAACAATTTTGAAATGGGAATACAAAATGGGAAAAACATTTCCAGAACCAGCGGTCCCTCCCACTTCTGTTCTGTTCAAGTGTCTCCGTAAACCATTATTCACTGTCACAGTGAGCCAGCATGCACAATACAGGACCCTGAAAGTTAAGCAGTTAAATAGAATTCAGCCATCATTAATTTCATTATTTAGATAGATATATGTTTCAAAAATGGACAAAAAACCTGGATCTGCACCTGGAACATATATTGCTCGGTTCCTTTGTTTCTTGTTCCTTTGCCCTGGCCTGAATCTCCGCAAGATTTCATTGAAATCTGTTTACAAGAATCTGATATAATAGAAAATGAACACATACTTTGCTCGGTGGAGGTAAAGATGTGCTGGTAAGGCCAAACAGTCAAGCTCTGAAGCAGACATTTCGCGTGTCATGAGGACACATTTTAGGCTTTTCGCCTTCATTTGTACACCGCCCAACAAAACTACGGTAATGTCCACAGTCAGGTTTAGGCAACAAAACCACTAAGTTAGGTTTGGGAAAAAACGTCATGGCTGGGTTTAAAATAAGTATGTAAACTAATCAAAATACGTACAGAAATAACGTAACATAACTATGGGAAAAATGTCGCAAACGTCACTAAAAAACATGTGACAAATACCACTAACGTAACTTAAAGTGGCAGTAGGCAAAAAATTTTTGGCATAATTTGGCAAAAATTCCATAATAACCTTTCAGCATATTGTAATTCAAGTGTTCTGTGAGATAACTAGACTTCTGCTTCTCATCATGTCTCTGTTTTCAGGCTTTAGAAAATCTAGCCCGTGACGGCAGATTTTGACTAATCACAGGTCATTTCAGAGAGAGAGAGCGTTCCTATTGGCTGTGCTCCGGTCATTTGACCAGAACTTGGCTTCCTTCATCAGATTTTACAATGGCGGCTGGGTCACAAACTTTCTCAGTTTACAGCTAAACAGTAACTCCAAGATGATTCTGAAAACATTTGAGGTGAGAAATAGGCATTACAGTAACAGAATATTGATTCATATTTGATCAGCGCTGCCTAGTTTGACCCTTTGGTCGGAATTTGCGAGTGATTGACAGCTGGCTCTCAGAGACTGCAGCTGGACAGCGGACCTTGTTTTCCTCCGGTAAGTGAAATCCTTCAGATGCCGTTAGGAGCACCGGAGGACACAGTAGGGCACAGAGGAACATGTTTTTTTTTCAGGTTACCTGTTTCATGTACTACTGTCACGATATAGCGGCCGTTTTCTAAAAATAACTTTTTTAAATTATATTTGCGCCAATATCGCATACTGCAGCTTTAAGAAAACAAAACACCGGTCTCCTGGTTTAAAGTTGTGTTGGACCCATCCATCTCCCTTCCCGGTCTTTGTTTCTTTTTATTACACGGCCTTGTTGAATACTTGATTCTGATTGGTCAATCACAGCGTTCTACGGTCTGTTATTTCTTTATAGCAGACTGTTGCTAAGTATAACAGACCGTTGCTATGGACGCAGTTCTGATCTCGGACTCTGGCGGACCGGTTTTGTGTCAAATTATTGATTTCTTCAGTAAGTAGCCGTGTAATAAGTGGGATAATGTACAGCTAGCCTGTCATTGTTGTGAAATAAACCCCTTCGGGGCGACGCAAGACCTGGGGTGATGCATCGCCCTGTCTGGGTTTATTTCACAACAATGACCGGCTAGCTGTACATTATCCCTTACTTATTCTACGTCACTACTTCTAAGCGTGGCATATTCATGCGGATGCATTTACATTGCAGTCAGTACAGACTACATGGCGTACAAATGAAACGCCAAAAGCAAGAAAGGCATTCTTATTGCATGCTAAATGCCTTGCGCATCATTGTGTCATTCATAAGCATTTTCGTGCTGATCTTGTTTATACTGTAACTTCAAGAAAGTATCATGCTCTCATTTGTGCGTACACCAAACTGTGTAGATGTCATAGAAGAGTCTCTATGATCAATAGGCTGTTGTGGCCTGGAAGCAGTTTCTGTGTCACACACTGTTTCTGTACTTTCCTGTCACTTTCATTTATAAGATTGTGCACGTACACACCACATCCTTTTTATGTTCAATGGGTAATTCCACATTTCAAATATGGAAAAACTTTGAATGTGCCGGCTGGGATCTGCCTCCAATATGTGAACAGCAGGTCCTGTTTACTGTTGGGTTTGGTGGACAGCACAGGCTGCTTTTCCATGGAGACATGCATGTTTTCTAAGCAGCAGCAGGAAAGTGATGAGTAGCAAAGACGTATATTATGTTTCTCAGGACTGTTCATGGTGTGAGGAAACATTGGAAATGTCACACTGCTTTTAATAAAACTAATAAACCTGCCAGTATACCTTGAGCCTGGATGCTTTAGCAGCGGCTGCCAATAGAAGTAAGTTCCTTGAATGAAAAAAGGGAACATGGTAAGATTTTTGTTTGTGAGGATGAAGCAGCCAAGATGCACCTTAAGGTAGGCATGGACTGAAAAGAGATGAGGGAAACGGCTCATCTGAAGAAATCGCAAGTCTGAGACCAGAAGTCAGCCACAGAAAGGCAGTTTGTATGGGTCTGTTTTATAAATCAGATAATGTAGAATAAAATAAATTGTGCACAAGCCTGTTTTGCATTCCTACAGATAGCCATAAATGGATGCAGATATATAGGATACACTTCAGCTGTTTGCAAACACACCTGAACAACACCTGTTAATCAGGATTTTATTTTAGTTTACAGCCCTCATATCAAAAGAGTTCGATAAAAATGAAAGCAGTCACTGACATAAATGGGATAGACAAAGGATTAGACACACCTTTCAATATAACACAACACCATAAACCACTGGTTCCCAACCTAGGGGTCCTGACCCCCACTAGGGGTCGCCAAAGCTTCACGGGGGGGCTGCCAGGCCTTCTTGATTTTAAGAGGTGTAAGACAACTTTAAAAAAAAAAAAAAAGAATTCAATCATTTCTGTGAAGAAAACTAAATGAAATAGTTATTTTTGAATTTTGTATTATTATTAAAGATATAAACAGGATAAGGGCACGGTGAAGACCTGAACACAAGTTATATTCACAGAGCCTTCCCTCTCTGCTAAACAGCCTCTTCCTGCATTAGAAAAGTACGCAGTTCAAACAACCAAAGAGATAACAGAAGAAAAAAGAAGCCTGTTGATTGATTGTTAAAAAAAAAATATATATATATACAATACAGAGAATTGTATTTAAAGTTCCTAAAATAACAGGAAAGCTCATCTCTGATGCAATATATATTCAAAGGAAATAATCTGCTCAGAATTCATAAAAATCACTCGTTTAATACAAACGTCCTGCAATTATTGTGTTCCCTATTTGGGTTAATTATACAATTTATCAGTTGTTCTGTACTGTTATTGTTATACATTGAGTATAATATTAAATATCCATAAAATAGGTCAATTAGTCAGGTGTCGTCAGATTACTCAGTGATAGAAAAAGGGTCCCTGAAGGAAAAAGAAACTACAGTCTCCAAAACGGTCACAAAGTTTAATCAGCATCTCTTTAAAACATTCAATCAAAACATGTGACGCCCCTATCAGCAAGACAACGCCATTTGTCTGTGCCTTCCCAATTCCCTGTTGAAGATGTGACAATGCCATCATTACAGTTAGGTTAGGTTTAACAATAACAAAAAAGAGAGGAAAAAAAGGTTAGATATATTGAGTTAGCAGCAGATGTCGATTAGTCGATAAATCAATTATTCGATCGAGAGAAAATGAAAACCATTTTGATAATCAAATAATCGTTTTTTTAAAGCAAAAATGACAAACACTTGCTAGTTTCAGCTTCTTAAATGTGAAGATTTTATGTCTCTCTTTGTAATATGTGATAGTAAGATGAATATCTTTAGGTTTGGGACTATGGGAAATTATGGAGGTCATTTTTTGCTTTTTTTTTAAAACATTTTATAGACAAAACAATGAATTGAGTAATCAATAAAATAATCTCCAAATGATTCGATAATGAAAATAATCCTTAGCTGCAGCCCTAATGTTGAGAAATGAGGATGGAAAGCAAAGTGTTAATGGGCTAAACTATGTACATGAAATGGTCTTCACATTAAAAGACAGTGGAAGAAAGCACACAAAGCATTAATATAAATCTGAAGACGTTTTTCTTTGACAATGAATGTTTGATAACTTGATATAGTAGTTTGGGATGCTGAGCGTGAATAAAACATTTGTAGTGAAGGTTTCCATGCTGTGTTTTATGATGTTTGTACAAATATAAAACTGAATGGTAGATTAACTGGATTATTATGGCCTAAAGCAAAGTTTAATAATCCATGACCTTTATTGACTCCTATTGACTAACAGCAGATATTACAACTGATAAAACGGACTCCTCACAAATCTGTGGTTAGGCTCCTCACATTGTGTCCCTGTGGATTACTGTAGGTTGTAACTGACAGAAATAAAGTCAAATTTGCAGAGACTGCAGAGTAGAATAATGTAATGAGAGCTGTGACACAACACAAATATCCAGTGAAGTGTTAATATATCAACACAACGAATACTAGAAATCTGTGAAAACTGTTGGGTGAAGTCTTCTGTGACTGTCATCAGGGTTATCTCGACAACGCCTGCTGTTACAAACTGCAGGTGTGGAGTTGAAAGACGTTGATATTTTGGATGCAGGGACGTCTAATGGAAGATTTGCATTATGGGAAATGTAGGATATGGATTAAAAGCGAGGATATCTTGACCTCTGGTGCTTTGATTTGAACCATTTTTAAAAATCATTCTTTTGTGAGCCCCCAGGGCAACAGCCTACAAAGATGCGGGACGACCTCTTTAATCTCATGGTGGGTAGTTCAATCCCTGGCCATCCGATTTGACTGTTATCAGGCAATTCAATAGGCGTTATCGGTCGCTATCAGCACCATAGATGTGGGTCAGTAGGGGCCAGACTTCTGCTTCTACTCCTGTCATAATTACTAAGGTCGCTAGAGGTCACTATCGTGTTCTTTTATTCCTTCTTTCAATGATCTACCATGTGAATAGATGATAACACCTAATATTGGGTACAGTAGGCCCCTATTGACCCACATCTATTGGCCGTTAATGCCTATTTAATGGTCTGACAACGGTCTACCCTCGCAGTTTCCTTGAGAACCCTCAAACCCTTTTGATGAGCATAGCCAGGACTTAAGAAGCACTGAGGTCACAAATCCAAGTGCCTCTTTCCCCAGAAAAAGTTGACCCAACACCAAATATTATGTCCTAACATTTTTTAACATGTTATTTATTTGATTAACAGTTATATTGTCTGTAAATTTATTTACTAACATAAGGGTCTCAGTGTCTCTGTCCTGTAAAAAACATGTATTTTCAAAGTGTCAATGTGTCAACAGTCCTGTTTTCTCAGCTTTGTAACAACTAGTGCAGTGCCTGTTCGGAGTGCATGCCCCCAGAAGTGCTGCTTGCAGCGTTGTCGAGAAGCGCGGTATGGCACGGTACCCGCCAAGTGTCACATTGATTGGATGAAAGGTTGTCGAGATATGTGAAGGGCAGTCATACACACACACACACACACAACACAGAGAATACTTCCTTTATAGTTAGATGATGCTGCTACAGCGCCACCTATTGGCCAAATGGCACCAAATTTGTAAAATCATATCTACACGTCCACCAAATGTGGTCGCAATAGCACAAAGTTTTCAGGAGGCATGACATTTTTTTGTAATATAAGTCCTGCCCACAGCATTTGAGCTGACTGTGAGGGCCAGCTACCGCAAAACTGTACGGAACATCAACAATACAAAAAAATAACTTTATCCGGCTTGGTCCAGAGATGATCTGTACCAAATTTGATGACGATTGTTTAAAATTTGGAGTAGTAGCAAAAAATCTGATTTGGACACAATTCAGAATGGTAGAAAATCAGTCTAGACGCATGGCTTATATAGACAGATTTGTCTGGACCCACAACATCTAGGGAAAAAAGAATTTTGTTTCTGAGAGGTAAGGTTCAAAAGTTACAGGCCAAAATGTAAAGTTCATTGTTATAGCACCCCCATCTGGCCAAATTGCACCACATGTGACACTGCACTCCCTTGGGTCCCTGGCAATACAACCACCAAATGTGAAGTAGATCGGATGAGCGATTCTTGAGATATACGAAGGACAGACAGACAGAGATCCCTTGCTTTATACAGTAGTTAGATGTGTTTGTCAGATAATCCAGTGGGGTTCTTAATGGTTTATTTAGCCAAAAAAGTAGAGTTGACTAAAGGAAAACTTACTCCTTCAGTTCATCTGAAAAATCACCACTTTGGAGATACCTAGTTTTAGCTGGACATCGACTCTGCTGCCTACCAGAAATAATAAATAAAAAAAATTAGTCAAATTGAATCAGCCTGAAATATTCCCCAATGTGGAATATAAACTCTCACCAGGTTCCTCAGTGTCCTTAATGGTAGATACAGGCCTGAATATTGTGAACCACTTTGTTCTGATCACAGGTTAAAAGCACTATATCAATGCTGTCAATTTACCATTTTATGTTTTATTTTCCCTCATATGGAGCGCTTACTGAAACAACACATTGTGTCCCTGCTGTCGAGTTTTTGTAATAATTTCTGTTTATGGTGTTAAACTTTGTTTTCTCCTCTGCATCTTGTGGGCCGAGCACTCTGTGTGCGTGACTTGAAAGTAAATAAACCAGTTCATCAAAATAATAAAAGTGCTTTATCATGTATTTTTCTGGCTGGATCAAAGGCTTTTTAGCCTTTGTGATGCCTCTGGCATGCTCATAGATCGATCCACCATCACACATGGTAATACCAGGTGGTGCTGGTGAGTCATATGAATACTTTATAGATGAGAATCCTCATTAATGTTTAGTTATTATAGGCCACTTATACGTTCATCTTTATATGGATTAGAGACCTACTATTCCTATTCTTACTTCCTATACTACTTATTTTGTATCTTTTCTTGTGTTTAATTTGATTTACAAGTGCAATCCAAAGTAAAGTGATTCTGGTTTGGGCAGGAAAATTACTTTTGAATGCCAGAAATCTCTGCAGATGGTGAACTGATGGATGATTCATTTGTCGGCGAGCAATAACAGAAAGTTTCTGTTCATCTTGTCATATGAGACGAACATATTTTACTTCATAATGATCGACTTGTAGTTATGACTTCTGACAAAACTAGATTACAAAGAGTGATGAATGTCATTTTAAATTTTTTTTTTTTTTTCTTTGTTTCAGCTGCTGCAACAAATAACCAGCATCGATGTCTTGGCTTGAGGTAAATAAGGTTCATGGCTTACCCTCTTACACACGCACACACACACACACACACACACGCACACACACCCCTCCTACATGCCTTATGATCAGTCCTACGTATGATCTGAACCTCAGTGTGTGCAGCTGTGCGTCACGTCGTGACTCTCTGTCTTATGATGACTGGGTTAGGACTTGGATTACCTCACGGCCATAAAAGTTTTATCTTTACTTCAGGGCTTTCTTTGCAGTTAATAAAGACACAGGTGACGCATGTACACAGACACATGCATACACAGTGACGATGAGTGTCTGATCATGAAGTAGTCAGAGTCATGTCAGTTGTTCTTAAAAAGCTGGAGATATTTTAAAATGTTTTTTAATTATTCTCTTACACAGAATAATGTTTCAAAGACTGTTTTGTTAAAAGGGCATATTGGATATTATGAATTTAATCTGAATCTAAGGTCCAAAGGTTACAGTAGTACATTCAACTTCCTGGCAAATTACCAACAGGAGTTCCCATACACTGGTTAATTAATGATTAGATCATTTTAATCATTGAATGGAGACTGTTATCATTTTTTTGTTTCATGCATTTACTGTTAAATTCATAACTAACATAATAAGAAAATGGGTTGAGATGTTACTGAAGCAGGATAAAGCCTATGGATGTTCCTCTACTGATGCTGAATGCACTCTAAATTAAGAAATATTGTTGCTTAGAGATGTTAAGTAGATGTTAATATAAGTATGCTGCTTCAGACTCCTGCCAGTAGCCATTAAAAAACTATAGCTGTATCTGATATGACATTTCTGAAAGCACAACTTTAGACAGAAGTGTTTCCAAAAATGTCTCCTTTAAATGGACATGTCTTTGCTATCATGCGCAACAAAGCACAAGTCAGTGATCTGAAGTCAAATGCACTCTGAAGAGTGTTTTAAGAAAGTTGCCTTTTCAGTGGAAAAAGCATTTTAAAACAACATTTTCTGTGGAAAAGAGAGAGCTGAAATTCCCTTTCTGTGGCTGTGGCTTCAGTGTCAGTGCCTTGTTGTCTGAGCTGCTAATGTCTACAAGAAGACACTCTCCTTCATTAGAGAACTATACTGTATAACATCCTTCTAAATCTGTGACTTATTAATCTTTAATGAAGCTCTAAAGTGCATAAAAACCAGGGCTGTCAATCGATTAAAATGTTTAATCGTGATTAATCGCAAATTAATCACACATTTTTTATCTGTTCAAAATGTACCTTAAAGGGAGATTTGTCAAATATTTAATACTCTTATCAACATGGGAGTGGGTGAATATGCTGCTTTATGCAAATGTATGTATTTATTTATCATTGGAAATCAATTAACAACACAACACAATGACAAATATTGTCCAGAAACCCTCACAGGTACTGCATTTAACATAAAAAATATGCTCAAATCATAACATGGCAAACTGAAGCCCAACAGGCAACAACAGCTGTCAGTGTGTCAGTGTGCTGACTTGACTATGACTTGCCCCAAACTGCATGTGATTATCATAAAGTGGGCATGTCTGTAAAGGGGAGACTCGTGGGTACCCATAGAACCCATTTTCATTCACATATCTTGAGGTCATAGGTCAAGCGAATGATGCTTTGAAGCGAATGACCCCTTTGAAAATGGCCATGCCAGTTTTTCCAGGCCAAAATTTAGCGTAAGTTGGGAGCGTTATTTAACCTCTTTCCCTACAAGCTACATATATGTATCATGCATCATATGTTGCCAGTATCTTCACTCTAGCTTTAAAGCTGAGCCCGCTATAACCTAATAATTGCAAGTTGCGTTAATTTGTTAATGAAATTAGTGGCGTTGAAATGAATTTACGTTAACGCGTTATTATCACGTTAACTTTGACAGCCCTAATAAAAAAAAAACTTTCATGAACATTTACCACAAAATATCTAAATCATGATTATTAGACAATAAAGATTGAAGAAGAATAAAATGCTTCCGTCTAATTCTGACGGATGGCAGAAGGTAACCATTATGCTTTATTATTCCTTTCTGACTGGCGTTTTCTGTTGGATGCAGCAGAGTTACTCAGTCTCAACTTTTTATGAATATTATCATAGACAAGTTTAGCTAACTGAGCTGACACCAGTGGGCTACCTCGAGGTCTGAAAAGTGAAGCCAATGCTGAAGTGCCTTAAACCTGCATTCTTTCTAACAGCCAGCAGGGGGCGACTCCTCTGGTTGCAAGAAGAAGTCTGATTGTATAGAAGTCTATGAGAAAATGACCCTACTTCTCACTTGATTTATTACCTCAGTAAACATTGTAAACATGAGTTTATGGTCTCAATCGCTAGTTTCAAGTCTTCTTCAATACAGCATGACGTTTATTTAGTAAATTAAGGTCCCATTTAGAGTCAAGTAGACCATAAAGCAGGGTATGCTTTATGGGTGTGGCTACCTTGTGATTCACAGGTCGCTACCACGACGTTGTCCAGTCTGTCTGTGTTTTCGTGTTACTACTTAAACCCTATCACAGTGTGTGTTCAGTTCATGAAAGTTTTTGGTCGGCTAAAAATGTCTTATTCAGCGTTCGGTTGTACTTAGCTCCACCCTCTCGTGTCACTTCTGGTTTGCAAAAAAACAACATGCCAACAATTGAATTTCCGAATTCGAGGCTTCAAAACGGCAGTCCACAAACCAATGGGTGACGTCACCCACTACGTCCACTTCTCATTTACAGTCAATGGCTGACACACATGTAACCATAAACCCCCACAGCTTTACCCCCGGCTGCTCTATAAGTTAACTTTTTGAGTGCAAAACCTCCATCTTCCATGAAAACGTTCTGTCTCGGTCTGCCTGCAGAGTTAATCATGGCACACACACGCCTACAGAGAGAGGTAGAGGGTTGATTGGAGACTGTCTCTATTTATGGAGCGACGCTAATCACACTCTTTGCACCCCCGGGTGTCATTATACATACAGGTGGATGTTTTCAGCTCTGCATCAGAGGAACAGGCATCTTCTGGCTGGCTGTTGTTATACGCTCACACATGTCACACATCACTCGCACAGTGGGAAGGTTTATCCAGCGCCGCTCCTCTCACCGTTAGGATGAATTAATATTCATTTTCCCAATTAGGAAAACAGCGGAGGCTTTGATTGATCTCATGAAGGATCAACGTGTCCTGATGAAATGCTCTCTGATTACATCATGAGGCAGTTAAAAGTCAGAGCTTATCTCTCTATGTGTTTATGTGTGTGTGTGTGTGTGTGTGTAGTAGAGCAATAGTGCACTGTATGTGTGCAGTGTCTTTATCTATAAGCATATGTATACCTGCGTGTAATGCATTGGGAGTGTATAGATAAGTGTGTATATGCTGTGTAGGGCAGTGGATTGTGGGATACCTGTGGCGTTATACTTTGAATGCATGTTGGATTGTGTTCAGAGCAGCAAGATGTCTGAGCTGCCACCGTTAGCACTCAACACACACACACACACACACACACACACACACACACACACACACACTCACACACTAATACCTTGGATGGCTTAAGTCCTCCACACTGATATCTTTCCTTTTCTATTTTGACCAAGACGCCTGATTCTAGCAGAAAAACCACGCTGTGGGGAGCAGACAGGCTTCAGCCATCGGTAACAGACGACATACAGATCGTAAATATTCCCCTGATGAGGCAAAACACCCCCCTGACACTCATCAACTTGTTTATTCTGAACACAAAAGGCTTAATTATGCCGGCAATTTTCTGCTCTAGAGCCAAATCATAAGGATCTTTGATTAACTGCAGTTGAGAGCAATTGCCACATTTACACAAGAGGCTCATCGACTAATTTGCAAAAAATGAGATCAAGAGATTGAGAGACTGAATCAGCAGAGAGCAAGATTTTTCAGTTTATAAATCAAAGATGAAAAATAAAATAAACTGTCATAATGGAGAGAAAATTAAGAACGAGACTTGCTAGAGAGGCTCCAACTGAACTTAAACTTTATTTGCTGTGGCAGATTGTAGACCTTCTGTAAGATCAGGGGTTCTCAAACCTTTTGGGGCCAAGAACCTCTTAAAGTAGAGAAAGTTATCCAAGGACCCCTCATAATCGTAACACCGATTAAGCATATGCTTAGCTTACTACCTTTTGTACTCTTAGATGCCATTGGAACTATTACTAGTCTAAAACCCATTCAACCTAAATACTTCAGACCTGTTTCATAGTGATAAACAGAAACACATTTCAATTTGAACCATGTTAATTCCACTTTGTTAGTGGTTTGTAAACGTAACTTTACAAACGTAACTTCCGTACTTAAGTTACACCACTTTTGGTGTCATTTTAACCCAAACCACAATCTTTTCCTAAACCTAACTAAGTAGTTTTGTTGTTTATACAAATTGTTTCCTGTGAAGACGGAAGTTTATTTTGAAAAGACTGGAGCGGGAATTGACATGTGCGTCACATGTTTCTGGACATTCGTAGGAAAATTAATAAAATTTCACGTTGCACTGTGAGGCTACTTGGGTAGGCTACAGTAGTGTTTGCTAATGTTAACATGCTAACATGCTCACAATGACGATGCTAACACACTAATGCTAAGCAGGTATAATTTTCACCATGTTCCCTATATCAGTTTAGCATGTCAGCAGTTTAAGGTGTGTATCGATGTTATTGTTATACGGCACATTCATCTGTACTGAACTGAGCCGTGATGAGCCACTACTCCGTGACTTGAACACTGACGCAGTTGAGGTTTGGGGTTTGATTCCCACCGTGTCCTGCCACACTGTGCTGAAAATACGACAAGAACTTTGGGAGACAGCGTGAGTCACAAGCGTTGAAACACTCCTGATTGATGTAGAAGTGTGGCGAGGACACGTCCCATCAGCTCATTGTTTTTTTTTAGAGGCAGAGCACCTGCTGTCCCTTCTGATCACACACCAGCGTTGCTGCCTCCATCTCATTCTCACTTCCTGTGTGCCGCATGGCAGGAGATCAGCCAGGTGATAAGACAACCAGCTGCTTCCTCTCTGCTGCTGATTGGCTGGAGGGAAACGTGTCATTCAGCTAAAAAAACAACATGTCGAAGCAAACCAGAAAGGTGCTGCTGTGAATTTATATTGTTCTGTTGTCAGGTGAAAATGTCACAAAATGTGCTTGAAAAACAGCAGCAATAAATAAAACTAATGTTAATCCAGTAGTGATGGTATTACTGGCTTTGTTTTGACACAAATATTCAGTCAGTGAGCCAGAAAATAAAAAACACCTGTACCACACAAACCAGTGTGGTATAAAAGAGTAAATTAATATTATATGTGTTGACCTGAAAACAGCAATGTGTTTACATGCACCTGTGTAACCGGGTTATGGTCCGATACTCCAGAAAGCTAATTTTTGCTGTCATGCGACCAAGAGACCCGCTTTCTGTAATCGGGGTAGAGGATTAGAGAGACCTCATTTCCACAGCTCGATCGATTCTCCTTTATACTTGTGATCGTGTAAAAAAGCCAAAGACTTCAGGGAGAATGGAGTTGTGACAGCTGATTGGCTAGATGAGATCGTGAACATGCAGCGAAACATCCTCGTATTCAAAATAATTTCAACCAAAGTCAGACTGAAACTGACGCCTCTAGAAATCTGAATCTTCACTGCTGAACATTTGACTGTTAAAGAGGACCTCATATGCTCATTTTCAGGTGCATACTTGTATTTTGGGTTTCTACTAAAACATGTTTACATGCTTTAATGTTCAAAAACCGCTTCACTTTTCTCATACCGGCTGTCCTGCAGCACCTCTTTTCACCCTCTGTCTGAAACACTCTGTTTGAGCTCCTGATCCCCCCCCACCCCCCACCCCCCACCCCCAAGCCCAGTCTGCTCTGATTGGTCACCTGCCCACTCGGTTGTGATTGGTCAACCCAAACAAACTCTTTGGATTCCGCTCCAGCTCCGCTCTAACTAGCTTTATTTGATGGCGTGCCAAACTAGGTGCTAGGCAAAATGTGTTACTCGGTGACATCACCATGTTACGGAAGAAAAGGCGGGACTTCAAGTGAGGCGTTTCAGGCAGTTCAGGAGCAGTGTTTCTGTGGGTGAGAGTAACTCCCTTTGCGTGGACTTTGGGCTTTGTAACTTTGGAGACCTTTCACATGCAAAAAAAAACCCCCAATATAACACACTAAAGGAAAGGGAAAAAGCACAAAAGCATAATAGGTCCTCTTTAAATTCAGCCACATGAAAAACTGTGTTCAGCACTCTGACACAAGCACATAAAACAGAAAGCAATAATTCCAAAATAAGGTTGTGGTGGAAGAGAAATCTCATTACCGACTGGTTGCATGTTTACGATGGTTTGCATAACCTGATTTCTCTGTGTAACCTGGTTTCTTGAGTGCGTGTGAGCGTACTGCAGAGTAGGAAGTGAATTCTCTGTGAGTGTGAGTCGATTCTGTGGACACCAAGACTACTCGTCACAACATTTCACATATAAGGTTTATATTGAATTAAATAAAATGTCACTGAAGCTCTAATAGCAGCAGAAAGATAGTAAAGTAAGGAACAAACAAAGCAACCTGGTGTTACTGAAAATGATTCTTGAGCCTCTCTTCAACTTGCTTGATATTGAGCTTGACAGTTCACACGGCCTTCGTCAGCAGATGAAGCAGATGAAAGTGTAGATGTTCAAACTTTCCATTATTCTGAGCACTTTCTTGTCCATGTGGGTTTAAAATATGAGCTTCATTTTTGAAACGGCTCTTGACAAAACACTCTCAACTCAAGGTCCACTCGATTTCGAGAATTTGATTCATACCCACTTCTTGCTGTGATTGGCCAGCGGTGTGGACATGAGAAAGTTAGCAGGGTTTGAACTTCTCTTTCTTGCTCTCTTTCTACATTTTTTACACGACTATTTCTGTCACTTTTCATGTGAACAACCAAGTGCAACATTATGAATGTCTTCCAGGAGAGACTGTCTACAAATGTGTGCCATTATCCCCATATTTAAAAGATATCGCGTCTCCCCCTTCTCGATGACAACCAGCTTTTCACCCCGCCTTCATAAATGGCCGTTCGGATCAGGTATGAACCATAGACTGTATAAAATAGAGTCCCAGGAATGAGTCCTAAAACCCGGAAATGAGTTAGCATTTTAGCACTTCCGGGTCCCTTGTCTGGAAGTCAATGGTTTTTTTAACAGGTTTTTATTTAGATGCCTGAAATAAGGTCTGTGGTTAACACAAGCTGAAGAGTTTTTAAAATGTTGTTCTACAACATAAAATATGTCAGTAAATACCCCACTCATGGATTTTGAAGCCTTTATGTGTCTTAAAAAAGGCGGTTGCTATCAAGTGGCTAAATGAGCGACTAAACGTCATCACGCTGACTCGTCCGCCTTTACAGCCTCGATGTGTATATACGCGTTCATGTGACCGTGGTGTAGTTCGTTTATAGCCTAACGTTAGCTTTGTACTTCTGGCGATTGCATTCACGCTTCAAAAAATCATAAAAGTGGTGTTCATTTGTGAAGGTTATCTTGCTGAACAAAACCTGTAAGTATCATAAACGTGTGTTTGCCGCAGAGCTTATTTTCTGCAATAATCCAAAACCCAATGGAAAAATCCCATAGGGCGATGCTAACTTCCAGGTTGGTCTACAAAAATACGTCATCCCCGAAGCACCCTATGTGGTCGTAGTCTCTGTGACGTCACCCATAGGTTTCTGAAGAGCCGTTGTGAAGCTCAAAGTGGGTGGCTCAGGCTGTTGTGTAACTCGCTGCGAAGCCCCGTCACTTCACAAGACACGGGAAACCTCTGTTGGTCTGGAGGAGCTGCAGCATTTATTTCTGCAAAAACGTCCACTGCACATTCACTAGATATTCTCAGAGCTAAACTAACTCTTCTGCAGTGTGCGCGCGTGCACGTGGAGTTGGAGCGAGCCGAGCGGGTGAGAACGAGCGCGGTGTGCAAGCAGGCAGCAGGAGCAGCGCGTACCCACACGCGAGCGCGCATGGGATTCCGACCCGTTATGATTTATGCGCGTGATAAGTTACAAATAGTCCCTTTAAGCCTTAATATATAAATTCACCCGCTGTACAGCTGTCATGAACAGGGAAGTTAACTATAAAGACCAAAACCATTTTTTGTACCAGGCTGTAAACATGTTTATTTCTCCTGTAAAATTGGGCATTTTAAAATGAGTGTCTAGAGGGATTTACTCACTTTTGGAGCCAGCCTCAAGTGGCCATTTGATGAACTGCAGTTTTTGCCACTTCAGCGTTGGCTTCAATTTCAGCATGGAGGTTGCCACTTGGTATGAACACTTTTGATTTCCAACGAGGTCGGACAACACGTAGACATATACAAACTAATTATTTTCAAGCATAACACATCAACTCCAAGTTTGTGGAGCTTAATATCCAACACATACATGTTAAAATCCTTTGTTTGTACTGACTGGGAGAAAATAACCAGATCAGAGAAAACCAGATCTTTCAAAATCTTTAGATCCACAGGAAAAAGTTGTATCGATATCCAATAGCACCAGAGACAAAGACTGTCTGAGATGACAGGTGTGTATTGTAGCTTCAGGCCGGTCGTGACATGTTTGGTTTTTTGATGAAATGAGCTTCTAGGATTGCAGATCAATACCCATCACTTCTCTCTGAACACCTCTCACCAGGTGACAACTCTGCAAACTCTTCTGAAGCACAAGTGACATAGAAACAGTAGAGTCTCTGAGCTGCCGGGGCCTGGGCCAAAATGAACATGGATTTTTGGGGCTATACCTCAATCTCATTTGACACTTTTTAATGAGGAGAAGTCGTCTTGCTGATGCACTTTTTACACAAACAGACACAGGCAATATCTCACTTTGGATTTGCAATGGTGATGTTTGTCAACCAGACAAAGCTGCTGTCTCTCCACTTGTCGTCTTTCGCGGCTGCAATCGGCAATTACAGTGCATCAACGGATATTAAATAGATTTGAAGAGGGGAACATGCAAAAAAAGCCAAGTTAATGGTCGGGGAAGGAGACAAACAAACTACTTGCTTAGTGTCAGATGTGAAAAGTGTTTGTTCTACGCCTGCAATATACCCACAGGGCAGATCAGGCGCACGTCGGAGGACTAATACATGTAAATTCTTTATTGATTCACTAAGTTATTTGTTGAACTATTTAAAATTGAGACAGTTAAATAATTTCAGCATTTAGTTTGATTCATTTGGACTATTAAACCATATGTGTAAATAATATATTCATTCATCAACAGTGATGATTTGCAAACATATGGTGATTGTAACTGATTAGATGATACTTCATCATTTCTGTGGGACATTAAAGTCTCATCTCTAATGTCGTATTAATGGAGTTCTTTGAGTAATTTGAGTTATTGCTCACTTAATTGAAGTGCGCAACATACTTGGTGGGTACATTGTGCATCCATACTGTATGAAACACATCTATAATGATATACTCGACATCTTTATTATTATTTAGTATCAGTATGTAAGCTTATGTGAATAAACCTCAAAATAAATGATCAAACAAATCACATTTTGGACCAAATGCAAAAGAGGAAAAGAGGGGCATCATGACTCACCAAGTCCATGGATATTTTTCTGCTGCTCTTGACTGATTCAAGCTGTCCTTTGTCCTTTTGCACAGCCAGAGAGAAGTCCTTATATGACATGATGTAGATCTTCAAAGCAACTGACAGCTGGTTGCGGGCGTGCTTGCAGGTGTTGTGAGCTATGCGAGCTGAGCAATTAGCTTGCAGAATGCCATTGTTGGCACTGCTCAATGAACAGTGAGAGTGGTGTTTTCCAAAGTTGACAGTGGCATTGTCTGCTGCATCACTCCCACCGACGCACCGAGGCACCCATTAGCGTCTGTATGGGACGCACCGGGCTTTCGACTAATTCCAATGTAAACCCATCCGCATCATTATTAGACGGTCAGAGCAACTGACGTAGTGTAAAGAGCGAGAAAGTCTGCGTAGTGCAGGAGGGCGATGAGGTTGGATGGATGTCAAACAAACGCAGGACTTTCACCCAGGAGACCGCTGTTCGTGTCCTGTGTGAAACCAAGTCAGCATAACAAGCGTACTTATTTTAACCTAAACCATGATGTTTTCCTAAACCTAACCAAGTAGTTGCCCCAATGTTCAAAAGAAACGCAGCAAAAGGGCCCTCTTGGATGCCCTATGGTAGATAATACATGATAAAGTGGCCTCAGGTGCCCTTCCAGTGGAGGAAAGGAGATGCAGTGCACTAATGGGTGCCCTTAAATAGAGAAAATGTGACATGCTAGAAAACGTTCCGCTCGCTAGTGTCCCGCCGCGTGCAGCCGGTGCCCTTTTTATATTTTTTTGCCCCTGCCCCTCAGACAGCCTGAGTCCGCCACTGAGAGGCTATATGCATGTAACGAGCGGAAACTGACAAGCTTTCCCTGACACGTCCAGAACTGACGGGGGTTCGTTTAGAGTGTAATAGTTTGAAGCGTAGGGCCACTGATCAAGCTGCGGTGTTTGTGTTGGGAGTGAGAATGTTTTTGTGTGCATCGGCTGTGGTGTGTCTAATATCTAGTTCATGCTTTTCCATAAAGTAAAGTTGAGACTGATGGAAATGTCATACAGGTATTTGGTCATACACAAAAAAAATATTGGACACACTGAAATCGTCTGGGAACCATGAATGTCTTTACAAAATATATTGTGCCAATCCACCAACCGACAGACTGACATTGTCAACCCTAGAGCCGTGCTGCTAGAAAAAGCTGTTGAATTGTATTGCATTATACTGAGAGGTGTTTCTACTATTTAGCGTACCTCATTGATATAAATCAGGTTGGCATATTAGAAACACCTCAGGATAATGTAATGCAATTAAACAGAACCACAAACAAACTGCAGCCTCCAAAATGACCATTAAGTTGAATGAACACTATTATAACCTATAAGAAGGATTTATTGCAGGACTTTTGTATCATTATTATTTGTTTTAGCTAGGTATATTTAAGAAACTGCCTGAGTGTATATTCTTATTTTATTGAAGATATATGTCTATCTTCATACATTGCAGCATTACATGAAATAAAAATGTCTCGCTGTCTTGTGCATCGATGAAACTGACGTTTCGGTCACTCGTGCTCTTTCTCCCGTTCTCTTAGGGTCATCGGGAGTCTCTGCCTGCGGTCAACCAGGCGGTGCGGCGACGTTTCTCCGGGCCGCTGCTGCTGCCTCCTCTGTGGAGGAGACACTCCTGCCAGGAGCGCCCATACGACAGCCGGCGGCCGTCTGCAGCACACGCTCTGCCTCTGGACCAACTGGAAGTGCTGTACAGACGAGCACTGGCCAGTCATGATGAGCAGGGGTCAGTGACACGCTTCTTTCTTTCTATTGAATAATTAAACAGAGTGAAAGCTGCTCTTGCTGCTTTGCATTGCTGTGTTTATGGTGGTTGTTATACATACTGCATATATTAGGGCGATGAAGTGCTCTTGCTGTTGGTGCTTATGCTTTTATAATTGACTGTTGGTACCACTCCGACATTGTTTGAGTGCTTTTTAAATGCTGCCTGTTGATGCTCATGCAGCATATTTTCTTCTGAAAAGGGGATGGATGCTTTTGTGTTGTTGTAATTCGTCTTGGGAGTTGTTGTTCTGGTGTGTTTGGTTTCGAATGGGAGCATCTGTTGGCGTCACCAAGGCGACACCAATGATGTGTGTCCAGCTCAACACTGAGACTTTGTCCGAAATCACATACTATGCACTACGTACTCAACAGGTGTACTAGCGTTCATCTACTTTTGTGTGAACAAACAGTAGTATGTATGTTTTCAAACGCACCGAGCAGTAATTTACGTCCACACTTCCTGAGAGCCTCCTTGCCAGTTAGATGTGTAACCATGGTAACCCGTGCCAAGCTCACGTGAACAAAACCACGGTTTGTGAGAATCAAAGTCTGAATTATTTAAGATATACAGTATATTACGCCTAGCAAAGTGAAATCATATACTTACAGTTAAATTGAAGCGTTATTGATGTTGTCGTCACCACCTCATTGCATTGTGGGACGTTTATGCCGCCGTAGTGTCCAGCGTTACATACTGTAATATTTCACCGGAAATATTATGCAATTCGCGTACTATTGGTTTCATACTAAGGTTTCAGACATACTAAAATATCTCACATGCTGTTTTTGCGTACTAAATAGCATGTTAGTATGGAATTTCGGACGCAACGTGGCTCTTTTGCCAGAATATTTGATTGATGGAAAATAAGCAAAAAAAGGTTGTAATGTTAACCCATGAAAATCCAGTAATTCCACTTTTATTTCTGATTACAGAAGCCCTCTTTCTTTCGTTCTTTCTTCCTTTCGCTCTCCCTTCCTCTCTCTAAAGTCAGCGGGCAGAGTCACCTATCTGCTCATTAGCTCTGGTTCTCTTTGTTGTATCTCAGTGTTTGGGTCAGTGCAGGTGGACACCGAGGAAACAGCTGGGTTTCTGTCTGGTCAACTGAAGTTTTCTGAGTGAAGTTAACAGCTCTGCACACACATACACACACATGAAGAAGGGTGAAATGTGTTTAGCGGTTTCAGGTGATAATGAAAGGCCACTTCCCTTTACAACATACCTGGTAATTGCAGCAACAGGAGGAGGCCTGTCACTGAAAGGTCACCGGTGTGTGTGTGTGTGTGTGTGTGTGTGTGTGTGTGTGTTTGTGTCTTTTCCTATTTCTTTATCTCTTCTTTCATATAAAAGTTTACATGCTTAAACATTTAGAAACATCATGTATGCGTGTGCTGTCCAGACATTCATGATAGAAGTGTGAACATAATATAATAATGATATTTCTAAACCCTTTTTGGATAAACAGCTTGCTAGCTAATGGTAAAGCCCATATTTTTCCTTCAGGCTGATGAACACGAGGCTTGGTGACTGCCTATGTTGCTTTCCTGTCATACTAATGAAGCTGCATTTATTTGTCATGTCATGAAACCAGATCTTCCAGCGAGTAATGAATGTACCCATTAAATAAAAAAAACAAGCAGTACGATAGCAAAAAAGAACAGTGCGGTGCTAGTGGAGAGTGTCCCGGTAACGGTAGTCAGAGCGACAAAAATGTCAGCCATTTGGCAATATTTCACAGTGGAAAATACAACAAAGTAAAACGGCAATATGAACAGTATGTAAGGCTTCCGTTTCGAGGGGTACTAGTGTCGCCAGTTTCAACACCAGCAATCTTATAAAACATTTGAAAACGCATCACGCGAAAGAGCATAATGACTTCACCAAGGCAAAGGGGGAAAAAAAAGGACGAACCGCAGCAGCAAACGTTGGGAACCGCATTCCAACGACAAGATAAATTCCACAAAGATAGCCCAAAAGCGACAAAGATATTATGTTTATTACGTGGTATTGTATCAGTTATCTTGTCGGAAGCAAGTTCAGGTATCGGAATTGGTATCGGGAAGGATAAAATGGTATCAGAATATCTCTAGTCTCCATTATCAGCCCCATAATAGTTGCACAAATACAGCATGACTTATGAGAGGTGGGATCCACATTCCTGTAGCCAAAAGTGCTGCATTCAAGAGTAGCCTTCAGTGACATATGGTATATCTGAAATCAATTTTAATCAGGTTTGCAAGGCAACAAACGAGACCTCAGGTTTTTAAATATAGGCTCAGGCTTCCTTTCTTCATCTTTTCCATTTCTAACCACAGACCTTATTTCAGGCATCTAACAAAAAAACCCCTTAAAAAAAAATATTGACTTCCAGACGAGGGAACCGGAGGTGCTAAAATACTAACTAATTTCCGGGTTTTACGACTCATTCTTGTAGCACTCTATTAAAGCTGCAGCGGGTAGAAATGGAGCAAATATGATTTAAAAAAAAAGTTATTTTTATAAAACGGTCACTATATCCTGACAGTATAGTAAATGAGAAAGCTAATCTGAAAAAAATCATGTGCCTCTGTGTCCTCTGCAAGATTTCACAGACCGGAGGAAAACAACCAATCAGAGCTGATCTGGAGTCTGCCGTCTCTGAGCAGCTGTCAATCACTCGCAAACTCCGATCAAACAGTCAAACAGCGCTGATCAAATATGAATCAATATTCTGTTACTGTAATGCCTATTTCTCGTCTAAAATGTTTTCAGAAACATCTTGTAGTGTACTGTTTAGCTGTAAGATGAGAAAGTTTGTGACCTGGCAGCCATGTTGAGATTGGTTGAAGAAATACAGAGCACCGCCCACAAGCCGGAGCACAGCCAATAGGAACACTCAATAGGAACGCTCTCTCTCTCTGAAATGACCTGTGATTGGCCAAAGTCTCCCGTCACGGGCTAGATTTTCTAAAGCATGAAAACAGAGCCATGAGGAGATGGAGAAGTCTAGTTTTCTCTCAGAGCACTTGAATTACAATATGCTGAAAGGTTATTATGGACTTTGTCCAATGATGCGCCAAAAACATTCTACCTACTGCAGCTTTAACCCAAAGACAAGCAGCAAATCCTTACATTTAAGAAACTATAGCTAGATATTGTTTCCCCTTATGACTGATTTGAAAGATTAGTCAAAATTGTTGTCCTTTAATTTTATGTATCACCAAAACGAAGTGTTGTTCTACCAGAGGAAAGACAGATTGCAGATGAAACACTGTATGTGGGCTACATGTTTGTTTTGCTGAATATACTGATGATTGGCAGCTTGACCTGTTATGAGAAACAGATGGAGAGAGAGCAGTGGAGACAACTGACGTATAGAGAAGCAGAGTGAAAGATAATGATGCGACTATAAAAGGAGAGAGAGAGAGAGAGAGAGAGAGAGAGAGAGAGAGAGAGAGATGGTGCTGACTGAGAGGCTGAGAGTCGTTTCAGCACTCCGGCTCGTGGACAGCAGCGCACCACCATGCCGCGCGCGCAGCTCTCTGTCCTTTAACGGTTTTAAAGCGCGGGGTTTCCTCCCCCAACTCACAGACAGCCCGTCTCTCAACGGTTCTTCATTCGAAAACTCGGTTTAAAAAACAACAAGAAAACAAACCGCACTAGTAGAAAGATGGAGATTAACGTCGCCACGCTGAGCAGAGAGGGAGCGGGGCTCGCCAAGCCGCCCAAACACCTGTGGCGGCAGCCCAGGACTCACATCCGGATCAAACAGCGCTTCAACTCGGACAACGAGCGCTACCTGCGCCGCAACCGGACCCTGGAGAAGCTGCGACCCGGGCTGAAGAAGCCCCGCATGTCCTGGCCCTCCCCGCTGAGACGGTAAACCACTTTATACCACTCTGAAGTGTCTAAACTCACCACATGTTGAAGCGGCTTCATTGTTCACTTAAGTGGAAGTTATCTTTCTTAAGATACAGAGAGGTTTAGCGAGAGGAAAAGTCACAAACTTCAAGCTGACGGATCAACTGGAGCAATGATTGGCTGACGTTTGTTCTCGTGACGTCACAATCTGCTGAATTATTTATTTATTTTATTTATTAGTTTATTTGACAGGGACAATACATAGGCATTGTTACACTTAATTAAAGTGCAACCGATGCAACGTATATAGGACTTCTAGCCAGAGCTAATTTGCAGACCTTGGCCCTGGTTAGGCTTTTAAGAAAAAGAAGATAAATAAAATAGAAAATACAGAATAGCACATCATACTTAAAATCACATAATACAACATCGTACATTACAATCAATTTAAATATGCATGTTCCCAATAAATAATCAGTGATCGCAGGTTTGGTTTAGTTTCAGCCAGTGTTTCACCTTTTCATTGAACGTTTTCAGGTCAGGTTGTTGTTTTTATTTCCGTTGGTAGAGCGGTCCAGAAATGTAATCCCTTTACTGAAAAAGATGACTGACCGAAGGTTGTTTTACGCTGTGCCACTCTGCAGTTACCATTTGTTGATCCCCTGGTGGCTATTCTATTGGTATTCATTATCGTAAGTGTGGCTCATCATGACTGCTCCCCATTTAATCTTCTATCATGAGATGTATCGTGACAATTTTAGAAGGATAGAAAACATAAACCAAAGCTATGGCAAAGTCTGATAAGACTGACGAAGATACAGTTATTTAATAAGTCTGCTTAATTACAATAGACAACCCACAGAAGCATATGAAACGCTATGTGTTAAGTTATTCGGGATTTGTACATAATTTGCACCGATCCCCACACATAAAAACTGTATAAATTACCACCAAACATCTCCAATCTACCTCCATATATACCCTGTTTAGGTGACACTAACGTCTATTGCAATGATAAATGTCTAGATGATATTGATTGTCATAGTTACAAGATGTGGCCTGGGTCATCAATCTCTGCTGGTTGTTGTAATGCTATAGTCTCTGCCGCCTCCTCTGTGTTGCTTTCCATCAAAACCTCTTAACGCCGCTGACATAAATAGATGATGAATGTCAGGGGGTTGGTGAAGCACTGGTTGTTAAAATATTAGTTAATTATTAGATAAGCCGTAACAACACAGTCATGTAATTGACAGGGTTCTGATCACTCCCCTAAATGTCATTACATAGATATTGAATCATAAATCGTTAGTCAAGTTTGTTAAAAGCTTTCATTAACACCTGCTAGAAAAATCCTCAAGCTGACCAGGGTTTTCTGCCCTGGTTTTTCTGAGTTGGCTCTCTGGAAATGCAGCAAATTAGACCGTTACACTTCTTTTTTTCTCTATTTGAATGGAGCACAATAGGAAGAATATAAATGATGGTGAGGAATCAGTTTTCTTTCTCAGCCAGTGTGTTATCATGTCAACCTCCATGTTCCCAATAGAGAGGTGAAGTCCCTCCCATTCCGGTGGACCACCATGGGACCTTATTTTGGAAAAAATATGAACGGTAGTCAACGGCGAGAGACAAATATTTTTGTTGATCCCATTTGAATTGCGCCATGACTCTCACATATGATGTTTGTCAATTTAAAAGATAATTTCGCAAGTCAAGACAGTCTCAGTTTGTCGTAGGCTTGTCGTAGTATTATTTAGTTTTGTGTGAAACCGCTCTGTGAACTACATCTTTCGTCTCGCACAATTTATGTCACCAAAACTAGTTAGCTAGGTAACTTAGCTGTGTTCCACGCACAAATGAAACGTTATCTTACCTGATGTGTTTTATCCAGCGACTCGGAAGGGAAGAGAAAGAACGAGCAAGACCCGTTGCTCATGTGAGTACATCACAGTATGAAACACACAGGCATCGTAGCTTCAACGAAAGAGACGTCACCACAAGACTTTTGGGTGTGCAGTCTTTCTAGTATGTATTTTTACAGTCTACAGTATACTTCAACAGTTTTACAACAAACTGTGACTTTCTTGAATTGCAAAGTTATCTTTGAAATTGACAAACATCATAAGTGTGATTCATGGCGCAATTCAAACGCGATCAAAAAAACATTTGTCTCTCGCTATTAACTACCGTTCATATTTTTTCCGAAATAATTCCGAAAGATTTATTATTTTAATGATAAATAACAATTCAGTAAATTTATATCTATGTATTTATTTGTCACATTTTGTTTTACAAAGGTAGGAAAGCCATGTTTAAGTCAAGCCTGATGTTTCTTTACACATACGAATGATCCAGTCACTTCCACACAATGAGGCATACAGCTTATTAATTAAACACTGGTATCAGATCGATACCCTGTATCGGCCGATACCCAAAGCCCAGGTATCGCTGTCGGTATCGCTGTCGGTATCGCTGTCGGTATGGGGACTGAAAAAGTCGGATCGGTGCATCCCTATTTGAAAATACACGTCTGCACAATAGAGTTTCCGCTGATGGACCTTCAAAAGTGTCTGTGGTGTTAGAAACATAGATTTCCAGTGACTTCTTGGAGCCTGTCAACTCAGTCAGTTTGCCCACGCTCCAATTAGCTCTTCTAGCGGACATTGCAAAGCACTGAGATGGTGGTGGCTGTTGACGAAATTGTTGAGGAATAAATTGCACCCAATAACCCCTATCCTTGGGGACAAAATCATGCAAGTACGTGTTATTGCAAGTTCAGAAATCATACAATTACAGAATAATTAGTTGATTTAGTCAATTATTGAAATTAATCAGACTCCCAACATGCAACAAAATAAAGAAGGCTGAAATTTTAATCATGGTATTGGCAGGTGTTTTGGATTAAAAGCCCATGAAATAACTCACTGTGATTGAGTGGGTTTCCTGCAGAGGCTTCCTACCTGTTCTTCAGGCTGGGCTGTATATTGAACTACTTGTGCCGTTTGAGGGACGATGGAGATGTGACTGATGGTTTAGCTAACACTGCTCTGTAAGTCTCATCAGTCAGGCTGACAGAGGGCTCAGACTGCCTCTGCTTCAGTGTGTCATTCATTACTTGTTTGTGCCCGAGCACTCCCTGGGAAGAGATTGATGGCCGGTGTTTGTGCCTCGCCTCGTTTTTGTATCATTTTACGGTTCTTAATTCGACAAATGATATGTGAATAACCTCTATAGATGACTGTAACAAAGTAAAAGGATAACATTTAAATTTAAAATCCTTAACATTTTAAAAACAAAAACAATCTGTATCGGTCGATATGGCTCATCGACGATCTTCAATCTGTATCTGCGGCAAAAAAACGTGATCATCTCAAAAAAATTGTATTTGCTCCTCTTTTTTTTCTGCTGATCCAATCCATGACTCAAAACCGTGATACGATCCAAACCGTTTTTGTGATCCGTAGCACCCCTACTAGTCTGCGTGCTGTGCTTGTTGTTCTTCTTCTTCTCTTGGTTTATTGGCTGATCGCATGCCAACTTTAAAGGTGCATACCGCCACGTACTGTATCGGAGATGTGTGTAGATGCTGCGCTTCTTAAGTCAATAAAGCAATTTCGCTTTGTGTTATCAGCCGATAATTTCTTGGCTATAATTTAATTATTGGAATAGTATGTAATAATATAAACTTCCCATTATCGACTGATAATTTACGGAGCCCGATATACTGTATATTGTGCATGCCTACTGAAAAGAGAAAGAAGCAGAGAAAAGGGAAAAGCAATAAAATGGATATTTTATTACAGTGACATAAGTCTTGGTTAAAAATATACTTTCTCCAATTTTGTGAAAACTAATTTTGTGGGACATTATTATCTAGCTTTCTGGGTAGAGATTTATTGCCTTGGTAGTTTTAACTCTGATTCTTTCCATCTTAACAAGATTTTAGACAAACAGAGCCTCACATCATCATCATCATGTATATGTGTCATATGGTACAGTATGTTAGTGGCAAACACTGACCCTCTACATTTGGACAGTGTCTGTGTGTTTTCCTCAAGAAAGAAAGAGACAAGTTTGAATGTAAAAACCAATAAAACATCTCTGGGATTGGCTGAGTTGAACAGGCATGAAAACCGCTGTCAGTTCAGCTCTGCTCCCCAGACACCGTTTACTGTCAACAAGCAATGCTGCGGCTCGTCTCACCTCAGAGGCATTTCACACACCAGCTGAAGTGCTGTTTTTGCCCCCTGATAGTGCACTGAGCCGATAATCACCAAGACAATTGTTTCTTCTCTCTTGGCAAGTCTTGACATGAGTGAATCATCGACTCCACTATATGGTGTACATCAGTTTTAGCAGTAACATACGTCTTGTACAGTATTAGGTTTGTGTATTGCGATGGACCTGGATTTTGTTTACACTTGACTTTAGGCTAACACAGGGAAATTTCTCCTTCACTTCCTCTTGTAATTTATACATGCTTTAAAATAGACGGTAAACACCTCGTCTGGCTCGTCTATTTTGATATGTTCTGTCAGACTTATCTGAACTTCCTGCTTGGATCTGCAAGTGGTAGTTTATTTCCATTTAGATGGTTTCTACAAGTGGATTTGTTGTCCAGTGTGTGTTTCTTCCTCTGCAGCTTCTTTCACAGATGCTCATTGCATCTTGGCTTTGTTTACACATTTAAGAGAGATTTTTTTTCTTTGCTATTTTTACAATTATTTTTGACAGCTGAAAACATGAGGAGAGAGAGAGAGAGGGGTTTGACATGCTGAAATCAAACCGGACATTGCAATTATGTGGTGTGCGCCTTAACTATCAAGCTACCAGGGTGCCACTTGTTTACACAGTTTATTTGTTTTTTTTATCCCACTGTGATTACTATCTGATCATCAAGAATATAGCTTTAGTGTTTTTTTGGGTGGCATTTTTTGGTTTGCATAACTCATGTCTTTGACAAGAAAGAACGACTCTAAAGATAAACATGCCACGCAATGTGTCTGTTCTTGGCATTTAACCTTCTCTGGAAGAGGAAATGGTCTGATGCATTACCATTTCATGTGACAGTTAGAATTAGATTAGATAAATGTTTTGTTTTTGTCACGCACCAAGTGTCCGGATATGACACTTGCTTTTGTGTCTTTGTCACCTCTCAACCTCAACAGCTGAATGCTGCAATTTCATTAATTTCAGTGACTGAATGTGTCCCAATATATAAGTTTATTTTTCTTTGGTTGAATATCTACACACAGGTCATGTACAAAGCATTTTTATTGCTTTGAATTTGTGGGTAGATCGCTTCAGGGCTGAGGTTGTTTCACACTGATGTTACATATGGATCACTTCCTAACGTGAATTTAAACAGTCGAGATGAAAAGATCAGATCTGTGCAAAACCTTTAAATGGAGCATGAAATGTGCCTAAACCTACTTTATTCATCGTGATGAAGTAAAAATGAGATGGTAGAGATAGAATAGAAACTTTTTGCGTGCTGTTTAGCCTGAAATTATACGGAGAAAATAAATGAATGCAAACTACACGGATGAGACAAAGATATCCCTTAGCGTCACACTCTCACTCAGAAGTGGAGTAAAAATGATAAATATCCAATAAAAATTCCATATAAAAAAAAATAAGGGAAATTCTAATCTGACTGTTCTCAATGCAGCCACATCGATTTATTAACTATTCAGCCTCAGATTTCATGAATAAAATGCATTAAATCATAATGAAATAGAAGAATAAACATGTACTGACTGGGAAAGAGAGAATCTGGCAGTGAGATGATACAGTACGCGTGTGGATGTGTGTGTTTTTGTCACTGTCCATGTGTGAAAACAAATTATAAATACAAATACAAATGGATGGTCTGAGTTCACTGACATGAGCCTTAGAGTAGAGTTGAACGGACATAAAAAGAACACACACCCTGCCCAGTCAAAGCTTTCCTTCGCCCTCCCAGGCATCCCGCTACCTCATATCACGTCAGTTATTTCCAGACACTATCTAGAGTCCTGCCGGTGTAAATGCCATCTGCGCTGACTGCCCAACATTGAATGATGACGGTGGAAATGCAAACAAGCAAGGAAGCTGTAGGTAGGAGTAAGAGCAATGAGTCAGCCAGCATTAGAGCCACCAACGACACCACTGGCACTGCTTTTATTTTTCGCTTGACACATCTTTCTTTTTTTGTCCCAAAATGTCTCTGTTTGTGTATCATCCCAGATGACTCATTTCAGTTTTAAATAGAAATCATCCTCAATACAGGTGCAGAAAATGTATGTAAGACCCAATATGAAACATGTATGGTTATGAAGCTGCCTCTGTTTTATATCATTACATCTTTATTATGAGACCTAGTTATGGCCAGCATAGATGGTGAAAGCAAAGATGGTTTGACATGTTATCTTGATCTAATCGACTATAATCTAACGCTATAACGTGGGCTTCAGAATAAAGTATTGCTTTCGGCGACCCCGTCTTTGAATGGTCTGAATGAGACGGCAGAGGAGGAGAGACAGGTGATCAGAGAGGGGGAGAGGACGGGAGATGGGGAGACAGCCAGCAGCAGCTGGACTCAATGCCTGTCCGTGGGCTCTTTCAGTGTCGCTAGTCAGCGCTGCAGTATCGTTACTCATCTCTGTTTCAGCGTCAGTTTATGAAATGGGCTGTTTTGTCCTTGGTTTTAACATTGTAAAACTCATCTTTACATCCAGGAACAATACAATAGTGTCCCCTCTTTTGTTTTGTCCTGTCCTGTGTCTCCTCAGTCTCTGTCTTTCACGTTCTATACCGTTGTATCACGCTGACAGGCTTGTAAATGTCACAGAATGAGCTGGCACAGCCAACAGGGCAGATGCACACTACAAAGGCATTGGTATAGACTGAAGGGTGCTCTCCAGGTTGAATTACAATGAATTATCAAATAGATATTCACTGTCTTGCTCAAGGACACCTCAACAACACGTTACTGGGGATGGAGGCACGTCGGCTCTTAAAAGGAATGAACTGGTGGCCTTTTGGCTACAGTTTGTTGTCGTGCTGTAACGTCTGCAGTGTGGTCATGTATTCCAAGTGGCTGCACTCCCAGGCCGCGAGTAGTGAGAAAGGAAAGTGTGATCTGGACCAATGGTCAACTTGAAACAGGAACGGCCTGCTTCGAAAGCCCTTCTTACGCCGGGATGGTGATAAATTACACCCGTTGCTATGGAGCCCATCTGTTTTCCAGGGATAATCACATAAAGGGTTCCCCACTAGGTTAGCAGAGGGGTGGGGGACAGAAAACCTGTTATCTAACCAATCACATGTTAACAAAACACACAAAAGCATGTCGTATTAGCAGTTCGCTGAGGGAGGGTTAGTGAAAGCTAATGTAGTGGTTTTAAATACATATATACTACATGAGCTGACCTGTAGATGTCAGTTGTTGTGTGAATGTTGCTTTAATCAAGTTGCATTACTCAATAGAGACATGTTAACACCACTGGGAGGTGATTTTCCAGTGAAATTAAAGGCTGCTGATGGATTCTGCCTATTTAGTTCCCATGTGTGTATGACCCTCAGACAACTGCTATTATGGTGTATAGTCTTCTTTTATTCTTTTCATGGGATGAGAATGGTTTTATACCAGGGGAATATTTTAGTTTTTTGAAAATGTTTGTGATCTAGTCGTTTTGAAAATGTTTTTTCTACTTGAATCACAATTTAAGTGGTGTTAGTAGATGATTCATGTCTCAAAATAAAAATATTCTAACACAACATAGCTCTTTTTTGACCTGGATTTTAGTTTATTTCTGGTTTCAGAGCTTCAGGAGATGATTACTATACTGCTTATTAGGGCTGTACCGAATGTCATTTTTTTAACATTCTTATCTTCGATTGAGGTATATGAATGAAGCTTCGAATCGAAGATTTGGTGCTAAATTTAACAATTCTTTCCTACTCGAGAATTGATAAAAATGAACGATAATCCCTCCAAAATACCACATTAAGACACCAACACTTTGAGGAACATAGCTTTATCTAACATGCATCATTCAAGTGAGACAGGATAACAATTAACATTGCAGTCTAATTATTTTAACGCTAATCCCGACGTCTCCCCGTCCCCGCGAAGACTAACGTTAGGTTGGTAATGTCATGTCGGTACAGACCCCTGACGGCTAGTCTCTGAGAACAGCCAGTGGTATCGCAGTTATCACACTTTATCCTGCCCTAATGAACGATTTTTATAGTCAATAGTGCTTTTGTTGAGAGTGCAAGCGGTCAGGTACTCCCCTAGAGAGGTCTGAAACAGAGGCAAGATTGTAAAAGGTTAAGAAAACTGAGTGTCCAGTGGCTGGGACATTGATTTATTATTATTGAGGTTTATTGAAAAGTTGACAGAGGAAACACGAAGCAGCCTGTAGCCGTCCTCCACACTGTCAGCCAAAGACAATCAGAGTGGTCCATGGAGACACTCTTCAGTCTGTGAGTTTGTTTTTCATCAGGGCTGTTAGCCAGTAACAATTAGTCAGAACTCTGTAGGCTGCTTTCAAACAATTGACAGGTTGAGGACAAGCTGAAAATTGTGTTTACACGTTTCAACTTTTTGGAAAGGGCTCATATTGTAGTTGCGAGTAGCTTCGATAATAGTCATTCATGGAGTCATTATGTGGTACAGTAAGTCAGAATATATGTTTTTTTCATTGTTGCCCTTTGTGTCAAAGTACAGTATGTTTTCTATCTCATGTGTTTAATTTAGGGCTGTCAAAATTAACGTGATAATAATGCGTTAATGCCAATTCGTTTTAATGCCACTAATTTTTTAACGCATTAACACAACCGATCTTCGGGAGGTTGTTCCGGGCTCAGTTTTAAAGCTAGAGTGAAGATACTGGCATCATATGAAACTAGAGGAATCAATTTGTACCAACTACTGTATGTCATATAGCTTGTTAAGAAGGAGGCAACATAACGCTCCAAACTTTCGCTAAATATTGGCGAGGAAAAACTGTCATGGCCATTTTCAAAGGGGTCCTTTGATCTCTGACCTCAAGATATGTGAATGAAAATGGGTTCTATGGGTACCCACAAGTCTCCCCTTTACAGACATGCCCACTTTATGATAATCACATGCAGTTTGGGGCAAGTCTTAGTCAAGTCAGCACACTGACACACTGACAGCTGTTGTTGCCTGTTGGGCTTGAGTTTACCATGTTATGATGTGATCATATTTCTTATGCTAAATACAGTACCTGTGAGAGTTCCTGGACAATATTTGTCATTGTTTTGAGTTGTTAATTGATTAAAGTAAAGTATTGAAACACTTTGGGAAAAGCGGAGCTAGATATGGCTAAATATGCATGGTAGCTCTGTCATGGACTGGAAACTTTATCGTATTGCGGTAACGTGCGGGCAAGCCAGCCGTCACTTGAATCTCCGTGGTCAAATTGGCCAACGCTACAACTATAGAGCACCATTATACTGACATTTATGTTAAATGCATTCAAACGGAGCTGACCATTGATGTATAAAGAGAACGGAGCTAACGATGGACTTGGCGAAGTTATCGGAAGTATACACGTGTGACTACGTCCAGTTTTTAAAATAAGGTGTTAACAAGGGAGTTGTACAAACAAAATACATATGGAAATAATTTTATATTGATTGGATTATATTCATCAGAAGTATAAAACATTACATGTCCCTTATAAATTAAAAATTAAATACCACTAATTTGTGAGGGAAATGTCTTTTATTCTTTGATTTTTGGAGTACTGGAAAAATGTAATAAATGATTCCGGACAATGACTAATATATTTGACTTCAGGACATCTCTGACTGCATACATACTGAAAATCAAACATTTTTACTGTATTCATTTTGATAATTTCCAAAGTAAAAGTCCCTAGATATACATATCGAATCGGCACCTAAGTATCGTGATAGTATCGAATCATGAGATAGGTGTATCGTCCCAGCCCTATTAAAAAGTGGACATTGCCCCTTTAATAGTTTCTGTCATTACAGCACATTTGTTCTTTCAGCTTTCTACTGTAGTTCATTCCTCAAATAGTGATGACATTACGCATAGAAGTCCCAAAATCATGTATTCAGTTTGTCTCTGCTCAGCCGGCTTTGGCCAAGGTGGCGACTTAACTATTATCCAGGGGCCCATTTTGAATCAGTAGATTGCATATAAATATACTGTAGATGAATAGATCACTGACTGCACAGAAGTACTGGGCGGATAGATAAACTAAAAAAAACTGGTATCGATCTTCTCATCTAACTTTCAAAAAGAAAGTGAAACAGCGTATTTCCCAAAATGTTGAACTATTCCTTTAAAAATGCCTTATAAGTTTCCACCATTCAGATTTTAAAGTGAACCCTGGCTCACTGCTTTTAGTTGTTCAAACCAGTGGTCACTGCAGAGTGAAGTAAACACAAACGTTTTAGTTTGGAAGATCGGACATTTTTGTTAGGACTTTTAAACCTTCTCATGAGTTCATAGCTAATGTAATGTAACAGATGATGAACGTGCAGCCATTTCCTTCTCTATAATTGATTACAAATGCTGTCCTTCACAATACAGTTTATAATGTCTTTCACTAAGCCTTCTGTGATTTAATTTTATGTAGAAGAACTTTCAGCCTGGCATGCATGATAAAAATGTTTGCTCGAAACGAGACACATGGCTGTGATATAAAGGCACATTCATTTACAAAATGCCTGTTGGCATCTTGTTCTTTGTGCATTTGCTTCAAGCTGGCAGTAAGACTGATGCAGAATTGACAGTGTTTACTCATTTCCCAGGCAGACCATTCGCCCGTGGCAGAAACGGGTCAAGCGTTTCTTGGAAACTGCTGTTGTTGCTTGCTTGATAAACTTGTTTGTTGATTTTACTCAGGAAGTGATGTTTAATGGGCTCTGATGCCCTGTTATACATTCATAGAATAAATCAGTCACGCCTTCCTTGTGGCAAAAGAACAATAAATGACACTCTCAGACCTCAACGCGGGTGAAGCTTTGATATAAATCATCAAAAAGAGTTAACATTGAAAACGAAATTACCTTAAAGCCATACATTGTAAATGTGTGTAGAAACATGACTCGTACATTATTCATCCACAAGTGCTGCGTGCTGACTTTCACTCTAACCTTTAATCATTACTTCTGAAGCAAAGAGAGGCAACTGTATATAACTCGATTTGTGAAGTTTGAAAAAATACATACTAAGGGCCCGATGGGGGTGTGTATAGTATGCAAAACGCGTGGCGCACCGCACTGCCTTATTTGCTAAGCCTACAATTACGTCACGCCCCCACTTTTATTACTCTGGGCCCGCCTTATGGGTCCTGCCCCCCAGTTTGGGAACCACTGTGTTAGTAAATAGTCTACAACTACATTAAATTCTGTTTATGTCATGCTACTAGCACTACTAGCTACTGGTCGATAACCGGTTGTTTGGGAACAGAGACGTTAATACATCCACCACGGTACATGATGAATACCACATGGGTGTATTATAAGTTAATAAAAGTGATGAATTACCACCCATATTTCCATTATTACAGCCGCATACAGCTAGCAGGAAGCCGGCAGAACTGGATATGTCATATGAGCGTGCATGGCGGTGCAGTCCCGTGGGTCTGATGCGCGCTCATTATGCCGAGGAAAATAACTCTGGATTTGGCTGTTAGTTAATTTTACAACTTTTAGGACCTAATGATTTAAATGAGGGCTATTTAAGTGTTCGTACTGGAAAGTTGATGGACCTAAAAAAAAAAATGTATCCTCTGATTTACAGACATCTCTTTATACATTCACGGCTATGGACTCATTGGCGTTTTCAGTCCAAAATGGCGACAGCTCTACCGCAGCGCTATCTAGCGGTCATTGTCAAAAAAGCACCAGAGTTTAACCTCTTTGCTTCTATACTCTTTGATAACATTAACAAAAGGGTTGCGTTAATTGATTTCCAATAATAAATATACATTTGCATAAAGCTAGCGTATTTGCCCACTCCCAGGTTGATAAGTATTAAATACTTGACAAATCTCCCTTTAAGGTGCATTCTGAATGGATAAAAGATGTGTGATTAATTTGCAATTAATCATAGACAATCATGTGATTAATCACGATTAAATATTTGAATTGATTGACAGCCCTAATTATACTAAATGCCAAAGGATAACACAACTAATTTTTCCCTGAAACTGTTATTTTTTCACATTCCCTGCGCTATGAATTGAGCATGGAGATTCATTCCTGACCCTGAAAAAATCTCAACTCTAAGGTCCACTTACTATCCTTCTTTTTTACATCTTAAAGCACACAATCAAAATTGGCCCCATCTCAAATTTTTTCATGAGTAATTTTTCCCCTTTGATGGGACAGTTTGCATAATACAGGGATCAGACTATATTAGCCCAATTTGGGAATGAAAATGAGCGTCGGGCAACATGACATTTGCTATTTTTATGCCTTTTAGTGTGTCATATTGGCAAAAAAAAAATGTATAATGTAAATAATGTAGGAAAAATGCTATTTACAGGCCCACATTGGAATCCTTCCCAGTCAGCCTTTGACAATTAATTATGAATGCCTTGAATGCCAAATAAACAGGAAATGAAAAAATTAATGAGTCCACAGACACTATCTGCAATGTGAAGAATGTTTTTTATTATCCCACTCACAAGAGCAAAGTGAATTATATCCAAATGGCACAAACAGGTGGTTCAATCATAGTCACTGTAGAGTCTGCATGCTCCGTCCATTTCATACCAAAAGACACATATGTTGGGTTTTAGGAATATTAAATATAAAATAAAAAAATATTATTCTAACTGGAGATGTTCCCTGGGCATTCACTGCTACTAAATCAAAAGGATGTCTAAGGATTATAGGGGATTAAGAAGTATAATTTGACTTATTAAACCGAGTCTATAGTTTAGAAATTAGTGAGTTCTTAGAAATTGAAATTACTTTCTATTTGTGTAATGGACACAGGATGATTTGAGGAAGGGAAAGCCTCTAATCTCAACTGAGCTCATTGTTATTATTTAGAAAAATCCAAAGGCTGTTTTTTCCTTTATCTGCAGTATTGTGGGATGTGAGGTGACGTGCCATGTATTTCTGAGTAGCAAGCAATCACAACAGCAAATAGGGTTTGTGATCCATCTGGCGGCAATCCAGCAATAACTTGGTGATGGAGCACTACAGGAGATGAGTAAAGCACTTCTTGGCCACGTATATTCAATGCCCACTGATTCAGTCAAGGTACAACAGATCAGAGAAATGAACTCCGTTGCTTTTGATAAACCTTGATGAATTACCAATCAAAGGTAATCCAACAGAGAATACAATAGAGATTGCTATCCCCGTCATTGCACTGACCTCACTCTTGTCAGAGGCAGAAGTACGAGTCATGTCCTGTTTTACTGCTCCTTTAAGTGGTAGGATAGAAGGAAAATTACACTTTGCCCTTTTTAATGTTTTTATCTTGAGCTCTCAGATGGCACACACTTGTGCCAAAACCCAGCAGTTCCCAAACTCCTCATTACTACCAACACAATTTTAGGATAAAATAGAACGATTGCCTCAGAATTTCAGATCAGGTTTTGTGGTTGTGCCTACTGTACATACTGAATATCCTTTACATGCTCATATATACAGTAACAATAAAGGCAACAGTATTGTATACATTCAAGATAATTCATAGATCACAATCTTCTCTAACAGCAGATAGTATTCCTTTGGCCCTAGAATGTAAATGAAAAACAAATAAAACCTAGGACCTTGTAAACTGTGCAGCTGTTACCGTGCAGAATAGAGGTCTTTGCAGGTCAAGACGGCATACTTGCCAACCTTTTGACCTCAAAAATAGGGAGGATTTCTAATTCAAAGTGTGGGGTCTGAGGGTCCTCCCCCAGAAAAAAAAAAGAGTTTCAGAGACTTTGTTTCCTGCATTCTGGTGACTTTTAAAGAATGAAAATAGCAAAATAATAAGAACACTGCAACAGCATTTTATGTTAAGTAGACATACTTTTAATTCTCAGGAAAGAAAACAGAATAATTCGTCCCTATGGTGTGAACTTGCGTGAATCTCTGACATAAACTAATAGACTATTCATCAGTTTTCATTCATTTCATTCATTCACTTTTGCACCTGCTTGAGTATTTCTTTCTGTTAGTACTCTCCATTTCTCTTTCCGTCACTCACTCACTCACTGAAGGTTCTTTCAGACACAACGCGACAACGGCACCACTGCGCTCTGAAACCCGCTATTTTCAATGGATTGTGCCGCGCCATGATGGCTTTTCTCTGCGTTGAGCAAAGCCCAACTTTCTGCACTGCACGCTGTGATGTGGACTGAACCCAGCGGCGAGCACAGCTCAATGTTGTGTAGCAAGCATTCCTCCTCCGCCAGGAAAAAACATTAGGTGTTGCTGTATTGCTGTCCGGGTGGAAACAGTAGGGCTTTTACACGCTGTACAGTGCCAGAAACAGGTTGAGATAACGAAAAGTAAAAAAAGGTGTGGAAAATTGCCATAAATTGGGAGAAGTACGGGAGACTTGTGACCCCGGGAGGAAACCAGCAGAGGGCAAACAAAATTGGGAGGGTTGGCAAGTATGCAAAACGGTTGAACTGATTTGATGTGGAGCCGTGGAAAACCTACATGAACCCAAAATAGACCCAAAATTGAGACACTCAAAATGAGTAGCAGTACCTTTAATATTTCCCGCACTTCACATTTCACACTCTCTTTCTCACCTTATTTTTTTTTCCCTGCAATGATTACAGTATTAAACACCATGTGATCAGAGTTGATAGCTAACTCGCTTGGATATACTCACACATAGAGCCGTTCCAAGAGAATGTGATCTTACCCGACCAGATTAGACTGAATATAATTTGGACTCTGCCCAACCTGCATCCCATCAGTTACAACGAGCTGAATGGACCCAGGAAGACCTCTGGTGCAGATCTATATCACTATAACTGGGCAGTATAATAGACATTGTACAACTGACTGATGGTTATATTCAACAGGTTAATGTTTACCCACACAACATAATGTTTTCATAAAATATTGTGGCACAATAAAAATAATTCTTTAAACTGATATCAGAAAGATATTTTACTCCTGATTTCTCAAGAGAAAGCAGGTGGCAACTATGCACAACTACAAAATTTGCATTTACTTTGGTTTGGGGGTTACATTTACATAATGACAAAATGATTAATGATATAAAAAACATTTGTTGGATGCCTACAAACAGTCAACTATACAGTCAGTGTACAGTGTATACAGAAAGAAGACTATACAAAGGATAGGAAAAAAAGAAAAAGAAGACAAAACATTATTCTGTATACTGACAGCAACATCTGGTACTGTGAGCCACATCAGCAATTTATTCAAATGCAGCTATTTTGGAGTTTCGTGCCACTTCACCTGCTGATTGCTTGTTGGCAACAGCTTAGTCACTTTCACCTCTTGCCCCTCCTCTCCACCTCACACAGAAACAATAAATCTGTAATATCTGTAATTGCTTTAGTTTGACTGGTAATATGAGAAGCTAGGACAACAGATCCATTACAGGAGCAAACAGGAGGCGGTAGGCATAATGGCTCTGATTCATCACATCGAGGCAGATCTGTTGGTGTGTTGAGGGAGCTATCTCTGTGCAGATTTTTTAGACACGAGCAGAGAATGGGATTCATTTTCATGTTTAAGCAGGAAGGCCTGGCCATTCTCCCTCAGTTTAATTGCCAGAAAAAAAAGAGATCATGGTGGAGACCATAGACTGTATATATAGATGGACAATGCGTCTCCACTTTCTCCCACCGTACAAAAGTGTAGCCAAAATATCCCAGATACAGGAGCTGCCATCTTGAGAATTTGTCATTTGAAACCAGAGTCTGCGCAGTAGTGATCGCTGTATCAAGGTCCCGTCCACACACCCACCTTAGCCAATCACGAGCCGAGAATGGCCGCAGCTTGTTAGCGTGAGCCACCTAGCTGCTACGTTAGCACCACGGTAGCTGTTTGGCTAGAAAGACACAACAACCAACCATAATATCTCCATAACTACATGTATGATCAAATTGACCCATGTTCTATTACACAGACTCGTGACGGTTATGGAAAGTTAAAGTTACATCTCCTCTCTCGTACAATTCCAGAGCCTCCGCCTGTCAATCATGACGTCTCAACCCCTTTTTATAGCATCAAATAACTAATTAAAACAAACATGGCAGAAAAATGAGCACTTGAACATAAATCAGCGTGAGAAGAACTACCTAAAATGACAGAAACCATATTTGGGAAAAAAATATTTGATGTGTACTTTGGCATTTTAGTTTTGCCAATGTCCCATTCGCTAACATGGAGGGGGCAGTACTTATGACCTATACTGCAACCAGCCACCAGGGGGCAATCAAGATATTTTGGCTTCACTTTTTGGGAGCTGACATGTCGTCCGTCTTTATATACAGTCTATGGTAGAGACAATAAATAGCCTCCATCTCACATCTTGTTTTCTTGGTTTTCTTGTTGTCTTGTACACAATATGTTTTTATATAAAATAGGTAAATTTACCAGAATATTGAATAATTTTGTTAATTTTGTCATAAAATGCAAGCCTAATGGAAGGCAGTCTTTTCAGAATCAAGGGGCCACGAATCAGTCCTACTGAAATAGTAACCTGTGACTTTGTGTTGTAGTTTGTGTCAGGGCTATACTATATACAGTATAAAGGGATGAAAACGCACAAGTTGTTACTTTGTTAGAAATAAGTACTTGTTACACTTGTACTTGTTAGTCCATTTGAATAAGTTATTGCTGCAAAATCTAAAAAACAAAAACAATTTCGTATTTGAGGTTTAATTCTGTTTACAAATAAATAGAATGGGGTTTGAACCATTTGTCGTGTGACTATCATACAACATGTTGAAAAATATATAAGGCTGTCCAGTGCCACTTCTAACTACTGTATGGCTATACTGTATAAAGCAAGGAATCTCTATCTGTGTTAAAATTTGTTTTAAAATGTTTAATGTAGCACAACTACGATCTATGCTACACTATGTGTTGTGTGTTACATACAGTAACATATCTGTGTTGTATTCAGAGATTCACTTCACAGTAGGTCTGTGATGTTTGCTTTGCACTAACAGCCATCAAACTGACACCCTTTGCCTCAAGAGATTGTTATAATTTGATCAAAGTAATAATTTGTGTTTTCATTTATTCCTAACATAATTAAAGCTGCATTAGGCAAGATTTGTATGTTAAAATACACCCACCTAAGCAGCCTAAATCACAAACTGGTGCTGTAAAGAGAAGGCAGGGTCATGTCCCCCTGTTGAGATGCTGTTGATCAGATGTAATGAAATTCTGGTCTGTTATATGGAGACCACTGGGAAATCTCCTATACACACAGAAAGAGACTTTGAAACTTAAGAGCAAAATACAGTTTCTGTTTTTTCGAACTGAAGACCGTGTTAACTTGGTATGGAGTACATCCAGCATACCCAGCAGGCACAAAGTCCAACATAAATTACTGCAACCTGACCCCTAATCAGCTAATCGGAGAAAGCTGGAGTAACCAAAGATGGCTAAGCTTGTTGTTTTTATCCACCAGAAGATACCTTGTTGTTACTCCTTATGGTTTAGGTGAGGCTTTTCGACCCATCAAATCTAATCTTACTTTTGCATTAGTAAGCTTCTTTTGCTGTTGTGTATGCTAGCAATCCTGATCCCGGTTCAATCCCCAATTTCTCCTCAGCTCATACATGGATAGCAACTCTTAGGGGCCGTATACATGCCGCATCTAAAAACGTGTGGAAAACGGCAGCTGTGCCGCTTTTTTTTTCTTTCCAAGATGCTTAGGAGGTTGCGCCCCTGTCGCGCCTGCCGTTACTAAGCAACCAAAACCTGCGTGCTGCGATGACGATGATGATGCAGTTGCGGTAATTTAGCAGGAAACCTCACTGACTAAACTAAACACAATCAAAACAAAGCTAAAGGCTTTTCCAGCACCCTAAATCCCTCGCTTTACTGCTCGATTTCTCTGTGTCAGTTTGGCTGACCTTTCAACCGGATGTTGTATCCTTCTCGGACAGAAAGGGTGAAGCAAGTAAAATAGTCTGTGGGAGAGATCCTAAAGCTCTGGGTAGTCCTGCACTAAAATGATTAACTTCTCCTCCATATATTTACCGACTGATATTTATGGAAGAAAGAAATAATATCTGCCAGCTGTGATTGGTTGCTCCTCGTCACGTGACATGCGGTGCGCGCTGCAGCGTTGCAGAAGGTGAACTATTTTTTATCTCGGGGAGCTTGGGAACGCTTGCGCATCGCGACGGTTATCGCATTTAAGCGTGCCTGCCGCGTGTCTACATTGACAACAATGGATTTGAGCTTGCAAAAGATGCGGCATGTGTACGGCCCCTTACATGTGATATCAATTTGTACATTTTTAAATTTCCTCACCGGATATTAATGTTAGGTTTATGAGTATGATATACCACACCAATCAGGGACTGTAAATCTTACGATTTTAAAATATTTGATTTCAGACGAGCATGATTTCAGACTCTAAATGTCCGATGATCTTACAGACGACATCTTTCCCGCTCTTCTCTGTCATTAAACCCAGAAGCAGCTGAACCTGAAAGTAGGAGTCACTGGCTTTGAAAAAAACGGTGTAAACATGTCAAGAGAGCTCAGGTAGCTAATGGGGCATATGGCTCCATTTTCTAACCCTTTAGATGATAGCTGTTTGTGTTTCTCAGGGGGATTTCTCAGTATAGGCCTCTTGAGGGAAGTCGCTCACTTTTCTTTTTTCTTATTTACACTTTCAGGTTTTCAGGTGCCACACACACACACACACACACACACACACACACACACACACACACGCTTGACTGAAATCCCCATGACACCACACCACATCAAGCTTACACAAAACAACATTTGAAACACTGAGCCAGGAAGGACACCTATACGGCACAAATCTTAATTCCTGAATCCCCCTTTTCAGTGAACTCCTGACACGTGTTCAAACCACAAAGACTGAGAAACACTGGATGCTTTCCATTTGGCCATGTCAGCATGCGGCATGTTAAGTAGTGGCAAAGGCGTGGAGAAATTATCAACTTGAGTGGCAACAGCTGGTATGTTGCATCCATGGCTGAATATCTATCACATGATGAGCAAACAGTGGCAGGTGGTGTGGCAGAAGCTGTGGTAATGCTCCTTGTTAGTGTTGAGTTGCACTGAAAAGTGCTTGAAATGTTAAATATCAGGTCGGGCATCAGCTGCAGTAACACGGATTTGTTACTGAATAGCCTAGTTGTTAATTGCATTGGTGGCCGTCAGCTCCCCGAAATGTCATCAATAACGGTAAAATATTCCTATCAATTTTATCATCTGTATTTCCTAGTCTAAAGGCTTGGTTATAAGGGATAGGAACAGTTCACAACTGACTATTTTCTCAAATTAGAAAAACTTTCAGATATGGAATTACTGCACTTCCCTGTACAGTATTCCCTGTGCTGTATCCATATGATGTGTATGATAAACAGGTCATTAATCTGCTGGTTAGAATTAAGAGAATGGCGACCGCGTAGCGATGAACAATGCAAAAACTATTACAAGATTATGTTACAGTTGTATTATATTACAAGAGGCTATTACATGACACTTTTCAAATTTATTGCAAGTGAAGAATGAAAATGATATTTATATACAGTGCGCATTACGGCCGTGATTATCATGATCATCAATATTTAGTGATGGATGTTACGTGTACTTTACCTCTTTGGGCTGAGTCGCCTCTGCTGTATTACATCATTTTGTTATCAAGACAACCAATTTCGGAACCTATCGGCTATCGGTCTGACGATGGATAAGCCTCTGGGGGCAAGGGGCTATATTTCTCTGGATCCGGTGTTGCCAGCGGATATCAGGGCCAAGACTTCCTTTTCTGTGCGTTGCTCATTGTTTACAGTCCAATTAGCAACTTGAGATGCAAGACTGGCGTTGGAGTTGAGAGAAGACGTGTACGACAGGATTGTTCACAAGTAGCCAGTTTATTCAGCTAATTTTAAACCAATAAAAAGCTAAATCATCGTGAATGATAGCCGATGAGTTCCGAGATCGGCACAGACTGTTTACCTGCATTCAACCAAAGCCTGCTCAAATGTGATTGGTCAATACTACTCGGACTACAAACTAGGGCTGACCGATAAATCGTATTTTCATCGTCATCGCGATATGAACATGCGCGATAAACACATTGCAAAAGGCTGTCTGAAACGCGATGAATAAAGAAAAATAATTTTATTTAGGGATGGTTACGGAAACCTGTTATTAAACGGGCTCCGGGGCTAAAGACTGTAGTATTTATTATCACGCTGCAGCATCTCCCTGCTCTGTGGGAGCTCTCCACACACATCAACACACACAGCGAAGTCGGCTAACAGCTGATCAACTACGATGGTCGTTACTGTCAGTAAGTGCAATAAAACTTTGCAAGTGTAAAGCCAAGATACGTTATCATTACACCTGTTCAACAAGCATAAACATGATGAAGCGGTTAAACATGTAGGAAAGCGACGTTTCAATCTGCTCTGTCCACAGCCTCTCATCAACCACCGCTATGTTTACACAAGCACAGCGCGTTAGTTCGGCGGCTAACAGCGAATTGTAAGCACGTGTAAGTTATTTAGTTGAGTTGTGAATGACTTTAGTTCCCTCTAGTAAGCCGTGTACCAGTGTATGTGTCCGGGGAGTTTATTGTGAAGGGAGGAACGGAAGGCGTGACGCGGTGATGCGCTGCAGACTACGGAGCCTCTGTGTTATTAATTTATTATCTTCATAAGAAACGTAACCCTCGGTACACAAGCTAATACAAAAGCTGGGAGTAGGCTATGTAGTCTAACTGTTTAGGTTAGTTTGCCACGAATCTTACTTGTAAACTCATCAGCTGGCTTAAAATTAAAACTCAATCCGCTGAAAATGACTACTTCCCTCTCAGAAGAAAACATTGTATCAGTTGGAAAGTGAGATGAAGGAAAGTCTTTCTACCAATACAACACCCTTTACTGCAATGTTTCCAGTGCCTCTGTAATGGTTTGACAGTGCTAATAAACTTATTTTATACCACTTAATAAATAAGATTTATATAGAAACCTTTCCTTTAATGTTACAGATGTCAAGTGAAGAAAAATAGCACAGGCCTTCAAATGTCATGGTAATTCTTTACTTTCAAGGGAGAGAAATTGCCGATGGAACAAACATTGTTCTCCCAAAAGGCTGAGAACCCCCTAATGTTCTGATCTTTCGGTGACAGTAAGCCTCATAGTCTCACCCAGGGTCTTCATCCAGAATGAGGAAAAAGTGTGACCTTCTGGTTGAAGCATTATCAATGAGCCACCACCCTTGGGACTGTCAAAGGGTTTCGCTCATCCACGCGTTCCCCCTTTGTTCTGGATTAGCTCTTCCTGCCTGTGGCGTCTTGTGAATGGATGCTTAACCTTTACTGCAGTTTATTTGCAAAGAGCATGTAATACTGTTCACTAAAGAGAGTGTTGGCACTGAAAATATACTAAATGGCGAAATTTGATAGATGGAAAACATCAAATATGACTAAGATAATGAGTTAGATCCACATGATACCAGCACAGCACACTCAAAGGATGCTGCTACAGTAATTTAATCAGCAATGATTTGATTCCCTTTGTTGTTGGATACTTGCAGCTCCAATGACACAATTTTGGGTGACATACCTTGTTTTCGTATTCACTTTCTCCACTTTTCTCCGTGTTCCCTTGGATTTAGGCCAACCCTTCCTTCTGTTCTCTGTCTTCACTAATTCTTCATAAGGATTGGAGAAGCTCAGATATTAGGGGCGTAACAGTACCTTTTTACTTTCCTTTACTTTTGTATCACTTTCCATGGTTCCGATATGATTCAAGGACGATATTTGACTCATCTAGAGCGATACAATACAATACGATTCAATGACTTGAATTCGATACAGTAACTTTTTTTTGGACAAAAATTCAATCAGTGTGACCGTGAAATAAATACCTGGATACCGGACAGTGCAGGTCAGTATTCCTCAAAGTTTTTATTGTGAGGGAATCAGGGATAAATTAATTATGGATATAAACAAGTAAACACGACGATAAATGGCAAATACATACACCTTTTATTTGAAAATAATCAAAAGTGCAACTTCAGGACCCGCTGCTTCAGTTCTCAAGATACAAGGCAGTGCAATATTTATCAAAAAATAAAATAAACCAACTTCTATTCAGAAGGGAAAGGGAAGTTTGGGGTCCCCTGCTGGAGCTGTTGCCCCCGCGACCCGACCCCGGATAAGCGGTTGAAGATGATGATGATGATGAACTTCTATTCAAGTTAAATGAACAGTGGTTTAAGCTGCTGCTTCTGTTCTCATTTTCAATATAAACGGTAGAGCGATAACGCTGGCGTCTCAGTAGGTGCGTGGAAAGATTGGCCGTGTTGCCGTTGTATTTTATTTGGCCTTTGCATATTGTGCAAACAGCGAGCGATTTATCAAGGACATCTCCCTTTTTACAAAGGTCAAAATGTTTCCACACACTGGACCTCAAACGCAGCCTGAAAATCTCTCGCTCGTCTGGGTCTTCCTCGCCATCAGCCATGCTTCGTTTTGTTGTTGTCTTTCTGAGATGCGTTGCTTCCGCATGTCGATGACGTCATACACAGGGAGAGTAAACCGGACTAACGTTTAACATTTCTTTACTATTAAAAGTGTTAAAAAATACACCCATATTACGTTTGTCATGCTTAAATACAAGGTGGAAATTCTTAGTATCGATACAATAGATTATTTAGCTTGCAAATCGATTTTAGATCTATATACGTCCCCCGTGAAGGACAGCTTGCCGAGTACCTACCGATGTCGTTTGATTATGACATTTTATCCTGTCTACTTCTACTCTACTGTGCATTTGTAAAATATCTGCCATGATGTAATCCCTTGAAAACTTTCCCAGATAATTTGAAGGTTGACCACCTGTCAGGCTCTTCTCAGTGCTGCTGGTGAGCAAACATGAAGTCTAAATGAAGTGCAGCGTAATGGGATGCTCACAGAAGCAGATTGGACATGTGTACACTCCTCAGCTTTAGTAACACATTCTGGTGCTACTTTCCTCACTATCCGGTGTTGAAACATTCCACCTCCCAGCAGCGAACAACATATGCAGTTTCTAAATAAAGCGAATGCCCCAAAGTGGTCTCAATGCTGACAGAACTACAGCAAATCTAACATGTCCACTCTTCTGAATTGAAGTTAGAAGACATAATGGCGTGGCTTTATCTTAACAAAGCCCGATATTTCATGGTTAACATTTGACCTGGTTACAAGGTGTTGGACAAGGATACTCAACCAACTTTGCCTAGTGGGCACTTTTGCAAAATTACAACAGGCCTGGGGCCAGTTAATAAACAAATGTTAATAATATTTAACAGATAAAATTAATAAACATTAAAAGGCCCATATCTCATCTTTCTTTGAAATTCTTTATTTTCTAATTAATGTGATGGACATTCGGCCCGGATCTCTGTCGGGGGTCCGGGGGATCCTCCAAGGCACTTTAGTTTTGATAAACAAGCTCTACATGTAGTTATTTCAATGCTTTTTATGCACTCTGACACCTTATTTGCATTAGAATTACAAAAAATATCATTGTTAATCAATTTATTTTCGTTGTGAATTATATATATATATTGAAATCCCTGAAGATAAACACAGCAAATCTCATATTAAACTCTGCCTGCTGTGCCACTGAATCTCTGTGCCAAGCTGAGGGATGAGGTAATCAAAGCATTGTGAACATTATCGATGTTTTGTCAGCGCAGGCCGTCCTTGTTCTTTTGGAGCCCTGCCTTTCTTTTCTCACCAGGTGATGTGTTTTTGTGATGCCCCGTGCTGCTGGTCAGCTGAATGAAGCTATAAAGCTGCCTGAGGGCTTTGGAGATGCTAGAAGTGGGAAGTCAATCTCCTATCAGTAATTCACGGATGGATATCTTGACTGCTGTGAAAAACAGAGGAGCAGCAATGTGAATTTGTTGTTTAAAATGAGATAGGTTGGGTAAGAGAAAAAAGACACCAACCAATTTTCTTACCAAGGCAACAGAGCATCACATTTACAAGTTGTGTAGTTCTGCAGAAAAAAGCATTATTAACGCTCTTAGCGGTGCCTTTGTAGAGCAGACATGCTGAGAGGCTGACAGACCATTAGGACAGGGGGTGTTAACAGGGGTGTCACGTCTTCATTTCTTGCAATAATATTCAGAATTTAACTTGAGTATTATAACTTTTATAACACCTTTTTAACAAGGCAGGCTGACAAAGATCACAGTCTTATTGACTAGGGCTGTGTATCGGCAAGAATCTGCCAATACGTTTCATGATACACGAGTAACGATTCAATATATTGCGATATATTGCGATTTTTTTTTTTTAAATCAAATTTTAGGAAAACTGTCATAGTATAAAGAACAAACCAAAAATTCAACATTTCAGAAAATAGGCAAAAATAACATTTTTGTACTGCATGCAAAAAAGCTTCATTATTTTTGCCCAAAACTGCATAGGATTATTATTAGTTTTTTTCTAGTTTCATATGATACCAGGACCTTCAGTCTAGCTTTAAAACTGATCCCGGTAAAACCACCAAAATATCGAGTACATCAGATTTTTAAGAGGTTAATTAAAAATCGATACAGTGTTTTGGAGAATGATACAGTATCACAACACATAATATACTCATGTGTATCGATATTTTCTTACACCCCTATTATTGACAGGGACAGAAGTATATTGTAGCATTTCATAGTATAGGAGAGGACAAATTTATGTTATATATTTAGTGGTTGATTTGTTAAAACTACAAGCGGGATAGTGTGAGTATGCCCCCCCCAGTTGTAAACCAATTTAACTGTAATGATTTTCATCTTTACTCCAAAACACGTATTGCAATGCTAAGTTACACTGTAATATGTATGTCAGGTTACAATCCCTCCCATGAGAGCTCCCTGCTCCTGTCAGGCTCATCACCATATGTAAGTGGCAAAGACATGCTAACTAAAAAAATCAAACTTAAAGAGTTGTTAGATATTGTATCTCACCTCTTGTCTTCTTTCTGTATTGAATCACACCCTCCATGCATTGTATTTTTCTCAAAGCCTCTGTGACTTTTGACTTTTGCCCCTCCGTTGTGTTAGCTGTGCTGCCACGCAGTGTTTGCTGATAAAACCCAAGTGGAGACAGTTTTATTAGAAAAACAACTCAATGTTTGCGGAACAAACAAACTGTTTTCTTGTTTGTTGCCTTTGTTCTGATCTTTTCTTTCAACGGCAAATTGAACCATATAGAGTAAAAATATATGATATATATTTTTTTTTACCACAAACCCTTTACGAGGGGGTTCCTCAAGGAATCCTCTTGGGTCTTCTTATGATTTAAACTCCTAAAACCTTTCAGAAGCCTTCTAGTATTTACAGATAATGATACAATCAATGACATGATAATAATAATAACAATATCACCAACAATTTCTCCTTCATCACTTATGATCCAGTGCAACTTTTTTTTTCCACCTGCTCAATTATCTTCAGAACTGCAGTGTTTAACTCTGGCTGCAGCCCCATGGGGCATGCAAGGTCAACAAGCGGAAATAGAGCCTCAGCAGACGTCCTGTTTCAATAACAACATCGTGTTTGCCATGAAGGAGCTCCCGGTTGCCTAGGAGATGCAGTAGGCCCTGACAGACAGTTGGATCTGATGCTGTGTGATGAAAGATGTGACGGTTGAGTCTTTTTCTAGTTGACAGTCTGGCCCAGACATTCATCATCAGAGCCTTACCCAAATATTAAGATCATATAAACCAGCAGAAGAGCAAGACTCAGTACTTGTTCTAATAGACAATATTTAAGTAAAGTATACCATAGTTTGTCAGAGAAAAATGTAATATAGTTTAGTATGGTAGTGTATTGCACCATATTAGGTATCAACATGTAAAATTACCCAGTCAATGTTGTATTTAATTTGACTTTTTTGACCTCTTTTGCTCAGTATCATCATGACTTTCATGAACTGATGGCATTTGTTGAACCTTGAGTCAGTATTAGGGCTGTCAATTGGTTCAAATATTTAATCGCAATTAATCGCATGATTGTCCATAGGTAATCACAATTAATCGCACATTTTTTATCTGTTCAAAATGTATCTTAAAGGGAGGTTTGTGAAGTATTTAATACTCTTATCAACATGGGCTTGACTATGACTTGCCCCAATCTGCATCTGATTAACATAAAGTGGATATGTCAGTAAAGGGGAGACTCGTGGGTACCCATAGAACCCATTTTCACTCACATATCTTGAGGTCAGAGGTCAAGGGACCCCTTGGCACTGCCAGTTTTTCCTCGCCAAAATTTAGCGTACATTTAGAGCATTATTTAGCCTCCTTCGCGACATGCTAGTATTACATGGTTGGTACCAATGGGTTCCTTAAGTCTTTTAGTTTCATATGATACAAGTACACTCTAGCCTTAAAACTGAATCCGCTACAACCTAAAAATTGCAAGTTGCGTTAAAGAAATTAGTGACGTCAAAAAGAATTTGCGTTAATGTGTTATCGCGTTAACTTTGACAGCTCTAGTCAGTATATGAGATGATAACTGCTTGATCTGAGAAAACAATGCGGTGTTATGCCCGTATATGTGATGGATGCATGTCACTATTGTGAGGTGAGAAGTGCTGTACTTGAGGCTTATAGCTCAGATGAGTTTACACATGGCAGATAGAAAATGCACTTACCTGGAAATGCTTGTGATATTCATGGGCAATATAACTGTAGTTTTCCTCTTGTGATCCAGAACCTCCAGTGCCTGCAACATAATTGTAATGTTTGCCATCACACATGCACCACATTGCTATCTAGCAACAGTTTATAAATCACAGACAATGTCTTCCCCAAACTGAAACAGCATTATGCAAATCCTTTACTGAAATGATCAACTAGTGCTCAGTGAGCTCAATGACTTGTGGGAATGCTGAGGGCAGCAGAAAATCCTGCAGACCTCTTATCGATTAACCTATTAATATTTTTTTGTAGTGTAAAATGTCAATTTGCCAAAGACTTTTAAAGGGAATGGGAGATGACACTGATTGGTTTAATTCCTTGTATGCCCAAAACACACCCATGATTAATTAAGAGACTAAATACAACCCCTTTGCCCCTTGCGCCTTACTTTGCGCCCAGATTATGCACCTTTTAACTAGCAAAAGTGGAGTTGGACACTCCCTAAATGCACTTGCATTATGTACTTTAGACCATTGTCAACAATGAAAGCCCACTGTAAAATATGATGAATGAGTCATATTGAATAAACGGCAACCTTAATCAGCAACTGTCCTAAATTAATGAATGAATATTTAATTTAAATGTATTCAGCACAATATGTGCAACAAACATGACAATCTAAAAATAATAGGACTAAGATTGAAGGTATGAAAGACAGCAAAGAAAAGAAAAGCAAGTCTGCAGTGAGGAATAAGTTCTGGACATATTTTTTAAAGTTAATTTAGTGTTTAATGTTAAGATTCTGGTGTTACTTCCAGTCAGGCTATCAATTAGAGACCAAAACAAGGCTTTGATGGTGCTCCACAACCAGCCATTAAAGCAAAGCTGTGACATTTGAACATAGACACCAACAGATATCAATGGGGGGGAGGCGTCTGTAGTCATTAGATCAGCAGGAATGTGCTGAACGCCTGGTGAGAGTCTCTATTACATAGGATGCTGGCGCTGATCCCAGCTCTCGGCCTTTTCCAGAGGAAGTTGTCCAGAATGAGCCTCTTCATGTTCCTGGCTCTTCTTCCCCCTGGAGCTGGCCGGGACTCGCTGATTCCATCTGGACAAGCTTATCGCCGCTCTCTGCATCTCTCTTCACTCTGTAACCTAATCTTATCTGTTTTTCCCCTTTACATTACATTTTAGGCATTTAACAGGCATGATTATGTAACTTACCAGCAGTTTATCAGCAGATTAATCTGCTGATTAATATCTTTTCCCATTTGCATTAGCATTTCCCTGCTGCTTTTACTAAACCAATTAGCTATTGGATATGCTAAGTCATTTAGCTTCTCCATTTAGCTTTTCCAGTGACACTGTGGGCCTTAGTAAAAACGAGGCAAAAAAATGCAAATTAGCCAGATGGGATGTAACAGGCTCTCTGATTGGCTGTTTGTAATTGAGTCCATTTATTCATAGATTAATAAACACATTTGTAAACAAATTTATTAATGCTTGTTTTTTTTGCACAATTAGTTATTAATCAATTAAATGCTTCATTACTATTTACGTGACTCTTGTGGTCCTCCATACAGTCAGGGTAGGGAAGCTGGAAAGTATTTTCTTCTTTTCAAACTGATTTCACTACATTGGATTACAGCATATATCCTGAAGCTCATGACTGTAACAGGTTAATGGTTGTTAAACTCGGTTCATGGGGATGAAACCTCATATTGGGTGTTGCACATTGTTTACAGTCACAGTGTCCTCTGAAGAGAGGCAACAGAGGCAGCAGGAGAAAAACCTGCCGCCGGTAGCCAGAGAACGTCTTTTTAAAGCAGCATCAGGCAACAGTTGAATCATCATTATTTGAACACTGAATAAGCAATTCCTACTCACATTATTACAAGAAGTATTGTGATCTTTTTTTTTTTTTTAAGTTGAAAGAAAGCGTGTTTTTATGGACTAAAGCTGATTCTTGGTTTAATATAGTCTATATTATGATCTATTTTGTAAATTGTATGTATGATGTGTGTTTAAGATTAGCACTGTAAGGGGACATTGCTATTCTAGGTAGTTATGAAAGAAAAAGGCTATTTGATATTTGGAACACACTGTACTGTACATCTTCTGATCAATTTGTCACCCAGGTACAGTTAAAGGGAACATGTGTGCGTGCATCTGTGTATGCTTGCTTGTACTTGTATGTAAGAGAGAAGGGAGTGTGTGTTTGTGTTAACACGTACTATTTTATATAATGTAGTGTTCCCTTTAGTGCGCCCTTTACTTAAATTGAGCCGCAGTCTCTCAAAATGTTTGTGTACGTCCCTCCTTTTAGATAAAACGTTCAGTAATGACTGTTCAGATATTTTAAATGCCACCAGTAATGAAAGTCTGCCTTGAAGGAAGCATTAATAGGTAACACTGTAGATAAATCTTCACTGTGAAAAGGAATTTGATGCTTGTGCTGAAAAATTACATTTCTTTGCATAAGCATATCTGCAGGATGCTGAAATCAAGTTATTCTTCCACAAGTTCCAGTAATAATAATAAACTTTATTTGTATAGCACCTTTCATACAAGAATTGCCGCACAAAGTGCTTTACAATAAAGGAAAGTAGACATAGAATGAACAACATGCAAATTTTCTCCTTAATGGAGTGAAAATATGACTTGTTCAGCCGTCCTTCCCTTTCAATTTGTCAGTTTGTCAGTCACCTTGATGAACTATCATCAGTCATAAGGCTGCCTACACACAAAGTACTGTATGTAGTCTGAGCTGAGCACAGAATCAATGCAAACTGCTTGAATTCGTGCTGATATGTCATACAGGATATAGTTTATCTACTGTGCATGCAAGAACTGTTTTTCATTGAACAACAATATCATTACATACTTAGCGTGTGTGCAACGTCATCTCACAGACGTACATGAAATGACTACGGTCTTTCGACAGCGCATTACGTGGTGGCGCCACGTAATTTTAACACATGCCGTGCCACCACCATGGCTGGTGTGTGTTTGAGAGACAGAGAGGGGAAGATAACCCAATATTTCTGTAAATTATTAACAACTTACTCGGAACGCTTCTTTGTCAATTTGTCACCCGCCTGCCCGAACCCGCGATATTTTCTAATAAGCTCAACTGACCCGCAGGACCCACGGGTAGTGGGTCGACTCGCGCATCCCTAATAAGTTTGATATTATATTCCATTTCTTCCAATATATCCCCTAAATGCTACACACTGGCCCTTTAAGATGTCTGAGAATCATTGAAAATCTACAAGAAAATATGCAATTGTTGTGAGAAAGGTGCATGCTGCAGGCTCTTTCGTCTTTTTTTGTTAGGTCTGTATCATACGCAGTTTGGTGGAAGCACTTTTGGGTATGTCATTGTTTGTGTGTTGTTGCCTACTTCTAGATCCAATTACATCCAAATAACCCCCAAATCTCCTTTCTCCTCCTGTGAAAGCGTGGGTCAACGCATCACCACAAAGCACCTGAAGGGTCATTCATTTTGGAAGCTTAACTGTGCTAAAACACACACACACACACTTTAGTAGGAAATCTCTTTTTTTATTAAAAACACAGCCTTAAGAGAGGAGCTTTTAATAGGAGATTCTGCTGGCTTAGGAAGAGAGAAGTGTGTCCCTCAAATGAAATTGTATTTATATAGTTAGGTTGTTTCCATCCCTTTTTTATTAAAAGCCGTTGGTTGAGCATGGAGTATGATGCAGTTACACCTACAGATACCGGAGCTTAATGGATAAAGCAGTATGCTTTTTAGGTATCTAACGCATGTGTGTTTATGTGAGTGTGTGTGTCAGCTAAACCAGCGCTGATTGTGTGCTTGTGTGTGTTTGATCTGGTGTCGGTGGTGGGAGGAGGAAGGGTATGTGACTCAGTCGAATAAATAGTTCCACATATCCCGGCATTAGTCACTTTAAGAAAAGATTAAAGGGATTCAGCTCCTCGTCTTTTCTCCCCATTGACTCATATTGGTAACAGTTTGATTGAATTTGCCAACGCGGTCTACAGTTTTTTATGTTTTGAATGATTTCATCCCACTCAGCCAGCCCCTCATTCAGTCACAGGCGTAATGGTAGACTGTGCTAGCAGATGATGTGGACCGTTTCCAGGGGTTAGAGGTCGAAAATCCACTGGGTCCTCTTATGCTGGAGATACAGTTATGATGCTGTTAGGTGCCTTGGAAAAATGTTTTCACTAACGCTCTGAAGTTGAATTTCTCCAAGTCAAACCTCCAGAGGATGATTTGACATTTTGTTATCCTGAGTTTATGTCATGGGGTTCATATTCGTCTGCATCCGTGTGTGTGTGTTTGCTGTATGTTTGTGCGTGGGCACCATCTGCTGGTCACATTTGGCAACACTTCATACAACAGCTGTGTTTCTGTTAGTGAGCTCATTGCAGTGACCCCTCCTGACCCCTCCCGAATTAAATCTTTACTTTGGCAGTCGGCCCCTCAGGCTCGAGAGCCCTTCTATCTCACTACTTTAATGCTTCATTAAAATGGATGCAGAGTGACAAAGAGATATAATGACAAGATGAATAATAAATGTTGGACAAATTTTCTGATTTGCCTTTAAAGATGTTAATGCTCTTACAGTAGGTTACACATTACAGATACAACTAAAAGGCAGTAATTGTAGCTTTTAAAGGAATACTTCACTCACAAAATAACCATTTGTATATCAAGTACTCACTGCGTGTTACCTTGTATTCCTGAAGAAAATTTTGTTTTTCTCGCATGAATCCACGGCGAACGGAGAATCTGAAAACTATGTAAATCCTTGATGAGCTGAAGTAAATGGGGTCCAGGTTTAACAACAGCAATCCTATGTCATAAGTCGTCTGCTCAATACTTCCCAAACGCAGGTGCACTACTCTATGCTTGCTTTATGCAAATGTATGTATATATTTATTATCGGAAATCAATTAACAACACAAAACAATGACAAATATTGTCCAGAAACCCTCACAGGTACTGCATTTAGCATAAAAAAATATGCTCAAATCATCACATGGCAAACTTAAGCCCAACAGGCAACAACAGCTGTCAGTGTGTCAGTGTGCTGACTTGACTATGACTATGACCAAATCTAACCAGTGACGAGAGACTTTGACCAATCACAGGTCATTTCAGAGAGAGCGTTACTATTGAGCATTCTTATTGGCTGTGCTCCGGCTGGTGGGCGGTGCTCGGTATTTCCTCAGTTGATCTTAACATGGCTGCCGAGTCACAAACTTTCTCATTTTACAGCTGAACAGTACACTACAAGATGTTTCTGAAAACATTTGAGGAGAGAAATAGGCATTACAGTAACAGAATATTGATTCACGAATTTGCATTAACGTGTTATTATTGCGTTAACTCTGACAGCCCTAGTTTTAAATAGTAGGATTTTGGCAAAAAGGCATGTGTTTAGAAAGTAGTGAGCATACGACTGGATTATACTGCACAAGTCGTGTGAGTGTTAACGAGAGCTTTGACGTTTTCTGTTCTAAACACTTCTCATGTTGCTATGATTGAAAGGACAAAGGAAAGGGCACTACCCACAGAAACCCAGACGACTTCATCATAAAACCTCAGCATAAAGACATTGTAGTCACACTGTTTGATCGACAGATTATCTTTGATAATTGCAGTGCAGAGATGGTACATCAATGAACATCTTAATAACAAAGAAAAGAAAAAGAAAGGATCTTATGTAAAGCAACACTTGGAATAATGGATGAAGCAGTGAAAGAGATTTAAAACCCAGTGTGTGTTTCGCAGTTCCATTGTCTTGAGCTATTTTCTGATGTGCGAGTTATAAAGCTGAAACAGAAATGTGTTGATTTAACCAGCGCTGTTCTCAGATCACAATAAGAGTCAAAATACTCCAGTTTAAGGGTCGTATTTGCTTTTGTCGGCTGCCATCCTCAGCACATCGGTGATAAGCATCGGGACAAATACTCCTGTCAACCATAAGCGGCTGAAACCTGTCACACAGCCAACCATTGGCAACCTTTCTGATCTCTGAATCCCTGAGATTGAACATAGTGTGAAGTTGTGTATTTGATGAATGACAGGGATAGACAGGGAATGTATTGTAAGTTACACGCAAGATGTAATGAACTGAACTGTTGTACGTGTAAGGTAGGAGCGACTTGTTATTACAGCATACTACTTATCAAGGGAAATGTTTAGGCACAAGCAGATTTAGGACTTTAGTTTGTGTGTCTTGGCTGAATTCACAAGGTTATGTTTTGGGTAGAGGAGGTTCGGGCTGCCTGTGGGTCAAAGATGAAACTCTGTTTGATCTCTGTTTTTCCATCTCCCCCTCAGCTCCGTTGGGAAAGCACTATTCACTTGAGATACGACTAAAAGTTTAAGTGACATTTCCGGGGTTCCTGTTATCTTTTATCTCAAGCGGGCTCTTTTTTTAGAAGAGAGGGGGTCGCACTGACCAGCGTAATGAAAATCTACCCAGGCTGCAGCCTTTCAACGCATCACGGCTCTGGCATGTGTCTACACGGGCAGAGCTGTAATCACTGCTTCGTGTTTGTGCGCTGATGAGCTGGGGAAGGAAACAGATGTAAACTGGTGCGCTTGGCCGTTGCCGGTTTACTCCTGCGTGAAGGGAGTGCTGGTTCACCCGTGGTACGAGCTAACAACGCTATAATTCAGGCCTGGCCATATTTAGGCAGGGCTCAGTGCTATGTAAACAGAGCTTACTGCCTGAGGGGAGGGCTCACCCCCGCACTCGTGTCTGTGTCCATCAACAGTGCTTGCACATAGCTCTGTTGAGAAAGGTAACGGAGATTCTCAAGCTGTAAAGTAAAAGTGGATCTGAAGAATTTAGAGACTCCCCCAAGTGTCTCTGAGTATGTAGTGCATCATTACGAGACAGACTGGAGAGTTCTTTTATGAATTCCCTTGAAGAATGCTGCTGCTTTAAGATGGACGACCTCGACTACCTGTCAGGACTGCGAGGGCTGCACCAGGGATCAGCGTAAGAGACCAGGTTTTTGTTAAACCCTCACACGGCAGCATGAGCGAGGCACTCTTGGAAAGCTCTGGGGAGGCCGGTTCCTTCCCACTCAGCAACACTCAGCCCATCAAGCTGAAACCGCAGTCAACGTCTGGATCGCCCTGTGGATCCCCAAGGATGTCCCCCCGCAGCTCTCCTCGGAACTCCCCCCGGAACTCTCCTCTGCTGTTCCGCAAGCTCCTCATGAACCGAAGCATCGCCCTGCAGAGGCGCTTCACCTTGGCACACACACCCAGGTAGTATTAATAATTAAAAGCCTTCGGCATGGATATTACACGGTCAGGATTTACAGGACTTAGTCTAGAGAAGTTGCAGTTACACATGGAAAGAGGTTGAGATTCAGAGGTTATCTTTCTGACACCCTGCTGAACTCGAATAAACTCAAGTTGTTTCACGGGCTGATAGGTAAAGGGGCAAAGTCTCGGTAAAACAAAAGCTGCTTTTTCCACATCATCGAAATGTGCGTCATGGGTTTGCTGTGGCAAAAAAAGGGCCCACTGTTTGATGAGAAGGTATCTGTGGGAAATCATGATTTTGTTGACTTCGGGACTGGCGTCATCTCAATGGACCTCGTTGTTCTTGCAGTGAAAGAGTGCGTCTTGTTTTGTGCCTAAGGTGTTCAGAGCTGCGTTCAGCAGGCCTGCCAGAGTAGATCCTATAGCAGCAGCCGGATTGCTTCTCAGATGACGTTTCTGTTCAGCCAACTTGATCCCATGGAAAGCGTATAAATAGCACAACATTTTAAGGACATTCCGCTTGTCATGATAACGCATTTTGGGCTTTTTGCATGTTGTGTAGGTTACTACGGTAATGGTGGAAGTTTAGGCAACAAAACCACTTAGTTAGGTTTAGGAAAAATATCATGGGCTTAAAATAAGTAAAATGTGCACATAAACAATAGGGATGGGAAAAAAAAATTGATTCACCTATGTATCGCGATTTTTTTTAATGCCAGAATCGATATATTTGCTTCATTTGAGTCTATGCGGAGGTAGAAGGAAGTTACCGCTTTTATTGTTGTAGTCAGAGTAACGTGCTGTCGTATTCGATCCGTGTCCGTCACTCAAAACAAACAGTAGCCGGCAGATACGACAGAGCAGAAAACGGCGTAGGGTCTGCGTGGATATGACCTGGGTTGCTGGAAAAAATGTAATAAATAATGCCTGACAATGACTGATATATTTGACTTCAGGACAACTCTGACTACATACATGCTGGAAATCAAACATTTTTACTGTATTAATTTAGATATTATCTAAAGTAGAACCTCAATACTTGAAAACCACAATACATATCGAATCGGCACCCAGGTATCGTGATAGTATCGAATTGGGAGATAGGTGTATCGTCCCAGCTCTAGTAAACAACGTAACATAAGTACAGAAAACACGTCACAAAGTCACTAGCCTCAAAATAACTCAACACTTTGGGACACGAACACCAGTCTCCTGATAGATAATCCTGTGTTTGTTTGACCCGCCCACCGCAAGCAGTCTCTCTTACTTTTTATTCTACGTCATTAGCTTTGAGCGTAGCATATTCATGCAGAAATGTGTTTACATTGTAGTCAGTACAGACTACATGGCGTGAAATGACAAAAGCAACAACGGCAAAGTGACTTAAAATTGCTGTGTCATTCATACGCCATTCGGTGAGACCGGGCTGGTTCAGCAGGGACAAAGCTGAATTCAGAGGGATTATGGACACATACGCAGTAAACAAGGCTGATGCTTAATGCTGTACCATTTGTTCCTCATGACTGAAAATAGGCAGCATGTGTCTCTCTTACGTGAGGACACAGCAATGCCTAAATTGGTATTACATGTCTTAAATGTCTAAATGATGGCTGGAGATTATTAGTCATTTCAGAACAGAACAGAATGTCAAGTAGAGATATCAATGTGACCTTATGATGTCATTTTCTGATTTTTAAAATAGAAACTAACCGCGATGGTGCGAGAAAAAGCCGTGCTGGCGGGTGGTGACGTATGAAAAAGATTTTCCATGTACACAGCCTTGACCTGTAGGTCATTTGAGGAGACTCAGAGAAAGCTGCATGGAAGGAAAATTACCCTGCTGCCCTCATTTTTCAGTTTTTGTCTGTAAACTCAAAGTAAAAAAGTATTGTTAGGCCACGAAAGTACAAGTTCACAAGTCTACAAATGTAAACTGATGCATGTAAGCAACTGTTAAATTGTATTATTTGTAGAAAATGATTTAATGAGCTTTAACAACATTATAATATAAGTATACTATAATAACAATGTTGCATGATGATGCGAGTAGTTTTTGCAGACAGCTGTTTCATCTTAAGAGGACTTTAATACTGAGAAATGACAGCGTTTCCCACAGCTATCTCAACAATGTTGTCCTAAGTCAGTTGATAGTTGATATTATTAACATGCTGTCGCCATGAGTCTGAAGGGATCTCTTTCATGTGGCTGCAAGCTGTTTGCAACAGTCGTGTTGGTTTTTGTCCTGTGGTTTTAATGAAACTTCCTTATTGTTAGTTTCACATACAGTACATATACATAAGATTACAGCTCAAGGAGAAACAAATGTAGGTCTTCATAAAACTTGAAAACCAAGAGGAATATTGATATTATAATATGATGTAGTGTGGCATTCGCATTAGAGTTATTTTGGTTAAGTGCGTCGAGCGTACCACAGACACCATGCACATGCACACCTTTGCTTCCTCTCATTACTCCTCATTAATCCAGTTATTGCTTGAGCCCGTTCAACCAACACATTTCTTATTAAACTCTGATGAGGAAAGCTCCCTTTCCAATCTAACTCACAGAGAAAAGCAATTAAAGGAGTTTCACCAGGTGTGTCAAAGAGTAAAATCGAGCAATTATTTATAACTGGAAATCTCCCTGGCAAGTGGAGTGCAATAAAGAAGAGTGACGACCTGTAATAGTTTACAGAGCAGAGCAAAGCTTTAAGTAACACCACCGTGGTTAGTTCAGTTCCCGAGGGGGTAACCTACAGTATATTGCACTATAATAAATATAATATATAATACAATTTGGGGGTAAGTCATCACAATTTTAAAAGTAGAGCAAGCAGCTTAATCATACATGTAAGCTGTGGTGATGGACAGCAACATTTAAATTACCAAAAATATAATAATTTTCTAGTTAAAGCATTAAAACATACGTCATCAGGTAAACATGAAACCTGTGTGTTTTCGCCATAAACCATAAAAAGAAGCATCTTTAGGCATACATTTAAATGCAATCCTTAAAAAGTGCAAGAAACATAAACAGTAACGTGCCTCTAAAAACTAAATAATAATAAAAACACACATACCACACACAAGACATTCACTTTCTGCAGGTATTGCACGACTCATATCATTTTATAACTTTGGATGAAATTGTATGCTGCACAGCTCAAATAGTAGGAATACATTTTTGGTAATATTTTTTGTAAATGTTTGGGCGTTTTGCCTATATTAGACAGAGCACAGTAGGGAGGTGACAGGAAATGAGGGTAGAGAGACTAGATCCGGGGTGTTGTCATTAATCGGTGTCTTACACCTCTATAGGCTACCAGGGAATCAGGCAAACTGAATTGATGGTGCACCTTTAACATGATTTAAACCTCTTTATGAATACCGTTAAGTATTGCAAAAGCTTAAAAATGTGCACAGTGAAACAGTCAAGTTGGTGTTTCAGTGGAAATGTTTAAATTAATAAAAATGTATATAAAAACAATAGAAATCCACAAGTAATAAATAGATAAAAGTTTCAATTCCTCAAAAGGCTTTGGTAGATCAAGGCACTACTTAAAGAATCTAAATGTGCCGGGGCCATTCATGAGGAAATTGTTTAGTTTCAGGTTGCTATATAAGGCTCATAAGTCTGTTAATTTATCCTAGTATTACTTCAGTTTATTTTTTATTATGATGACGAACCTCACATAAATACACCGACCACATGACAAACAAGTTTAGAAGATAATCTTGTGTATCTCTATACAGCATCCTCTTTCTAGTTTACATCTTTCAGTGTTCACAAATGGTTCAGGGAAGTGGTTGTGGTGGCTTTGACTGTTGCCACGTAGCGAGTGTCCGTATATCTGAAGCCGAAATGTTTAAAACAAAAGAAAGTGCTAGCAGTTTGAAACTCAAGCTCTGCCCTCACAATGACCAGCCCTCTCAGCTGTAAGCAATGTGGAGATGAAAACGATGGTAACATTAAAGAAGTTGTCCTTAGAGAAAACATGTTGTTTTGATGAGTCACTTGCATGGTTGGTTTAGTCTATAGCTGGGTGACCGTTCACAAAGTATAGCCAAATCTATAGCATGGCTTCTATCTCTACTGGTGTGCTATTTATACCAGTTACACTGCCCCTCCGTGATTTAACAGACACTACAGGGGTTCAGGATTTATTTCCTTAGGTTTGAATTTGCTTGGGAAAGCGATTAGAAAAGTCTAGAATGAAAACATGAATATTCCCTCCAGGGAATGGCACATGAAGATGTCATCATTTACGATAACGCAACATGTTTTACAGACTTTATTTCAAGCACATCATTTTAGCAGCTCTGTATTGGTGAGATCTCACTGCTGTCTCCGGCAGGTTAAAACGGTGTTGCTGGGAACCTGTTGTTGGGTTTCAGATGGAGGATGTGCGTTTATGGCAGGAGTGTAATCTCACCTCTGAGTCAGCAGTCTACTGGCTGAAGCACCATCCTATGTTTTATCTTCTGACTTACAGTTCTGTCGTATAATGTGTGAAAAGTTAATGAGTGTAGAGAAGATGTGAAATTTATCTTCACACTCCTCTTGTACTACCTTTCTCATGGCAGACTCTTTAAGTAGTAGTTAGGTCCTGATTTCTCTTTGTCATCTAGGGTTTTTTGAAAAGTAGCAGGAACATGTCCCTGTGGATCCCCCAGGATCAGACAAATATATTTTATATAAGAATTGATCTTTGCGACAATATTTAGTCTTTAGTATTCAGTACTTCCTCTATCAGCTGATAATTAGTCGCTCAATCAAACTGATTGAGAGGGAAATATTTGGCAACTACCGTATTTTTCTTTGATAATGATAATTGATTCATCTTTTCGGTCATTCTTCAAGCAAAACTACGGAATGGGAATGTGTAGTCATCGACAGCAAGTCCGACATTTTTGGAGGATAAAGGGTAAGAGTGCCATCCACTGGCTGTTTACTGCAAGTGTCAAAAGATAACGCAAAACACTGCAAAGTGAATACGATTCAAAAGCTGAATTGTAGTGTATATAGCAGTCAGACACAAAGGTAGGCTAACGGTAGATTAATTATGCATTATTAGCCAACGTTTTGTTAGTATTCCGTTAGCATAACATTAGCTAGCATATCTTTGTCCAGATGGTTGTGTAGTTGGCATTTGGCTTGTAGTTCTTAATGTCATATACCTACCCGTTCGTAAACTGGACATCGGCCTCCAAAGATTTACATATTTTGAACAGCTGACAGGTGTTCACTAACACCAAAACACATCAGTGACTGTAACGGGTGCAAGGATCGATATCATAAACTAACTCCAATTTTGTAATACATGGCCCCTTTTGCCTCAGTCAGCTTCTCTTTATATGGGTATTTGTCTTTCGCACGTACTTTATACACTTCTGATGATGAACGATTGACAGATGACAGATGAATAGACCGGTGACAGATAATGATCTCTACCGTAGCTCCGTACGCTACCCTCCAAAAATGTTGGCGCGTGCAAACATTCTCTCGTTCCAGTGTCCCAAATGAGAGGATTTTTGCTTTTCTTTGTCATACAGTATATCATTGTAAACTGAATATCTTTGTGCTTTTTTGCAAGACATTTAAAGACCAATTGGGCTCTGAGAAGTTGTACAGTAATGGGCATTTTCACAAGTTTTTGTCGTTTCATAGACTAAACAAAAACTTTAAACAAAAAATGTGCTGATAATGAATCTATAATGAAAATAATTGTTAGTTGCATCCCTAATTTATACCATTATGTGACACTAAAACTCTTGGAAAAAACAACTCTACTATGTATGTTTTTTGTAAATGTGAGATTGTGTTTGTTTGGTACTTTCGTGTAACATGTTTTGTTGGGAATCCTCGCATGCCCTTTATGCCCACACACCTCCCTTGCCACCCTGCCCAGCACCAACTCTAACAATATCCCCCTGTAATTACGGAGCTGCAGGGCAGCAGAAGGAGGGTGTCGGGTCAGGCGGCCCGTTGATCTCACGTGTCAATGAAGGCTGAGCCAAGCCAGCTCTGCCAGACACAAAAACACCCGCCAGCCAGGCAGGGAAGTCAGAGCTCCCTTTGACAAGTTGGGACACACCATAATGTTCCTCTGTAAGTGTCTAAATGTCGGAATATTTTCAGTCTCTCAAAGCTCAGAAAGGGTTAACACTCAATGCTTTGTCTTTGTCTTAAACATCTGAAAATGTTGCTTAAGAAAAAGATCAGCCTTTAACTTGATACCAAAACTTGTAAGTTGAACTCTTGCATATTTGTCTTGGCACTGGATATCCTGTGTAAAACAGACTCCTCGACAGCTCCTGAGGACTTGGTGGGCTGTCTTCAGCTCCCACAGCGACCTCAGGGGACTCCGCATGCTCTCACACTGCTGGAGGAAGAGCCGAGTCAACCCTTGCTGACGCTACCCTGCAGTATCATTGCTCTCAGCAGCAACTCAACCCTTCCCCTTTCCTGCAAACAGAGTGAGTGACTGACAGAAGTAGAGAAACAGCTACTTTGAAAGTTTTTTAGACTCCTCTCCAGTTCTACGTGGAGCTGTGCTACTGAAGACCCTTTGCAGGAATGTAGTCAGTGTCACGTCTGGGATTAGTTTAGGTGTTTACAACAACAACAAATCAGTAAGAGAGGCAACTGTGGAAAGTCCTTCAATGCAGCTGAGTCTTCAGTTACAGCAGCTCCCTCTCTGCTTCTTCCTTCTGGAGAGACTAATTGAATATCACACTCCAGTCAGCCTTGTTGGGGCTTGCTTGGGACTTCAGCGGAAGAACTCTGCAACATTCCTGCATCCTGAGGCACTGAGGATTAATCAGATCTGTCCTCTCATCAGACTGTGGCAGTTTTGTTTTCGTTTCTCACCTGGATTCTTCCTGTGTTTTGGTTTATCGCAGTACAAAACCTCATGGAGTCAATGCAGAACCACCCGGTGGTTAACGGGAGGAAAATAACAGACTGAGTTGTATAGGTCAAGAATCCACAAGAGGCTCGGTTCAGATGTTGAGGTTATTTTAGTGTCTCGTATGAGTCAGGAGCTCAAGGGACAATGAACAAACCTACCGACCTCCGCTTGACAAGGAAAGGGGCGCCGACTGGTTTCGGACATGGTCGGAGACACTCGTGCTTGGGGTATGTTCCTAAACTTTTCAGCGCTCATATTCATGAGAGGGAGTGTTCTTACACATTGCATGCATGGCTTACAGATCTGGAATTATAGTGTCACTGTCAACACAATAGACAAGGTAATTTGTAAACACAACACCGTTCATTCAGTGATTTGACTGTTATAGCTGATAATACATGCAGGGTTTTATTAGGAGTTATTTGTATGGTCTAATTTGAATAGTGACAGAGAGAATTGGCATATTTTTGTTCATGGAAAGACAAAAGCTTATACTGTACTTAACATGATATGCACGAGTGAGGTGAGAAAATGTGGAAGAGTGATAACTATATTCATCTCCCTAATATCATGAAAATAGATAACACCTAAGCTGCAACTTGTGCACAGACTGTAATTCCCTAATAATGTGATGTTTAAAAGTATAAATAAAATGTAGTTTAGTGTCTTAGAAAAGCAACACATCAACTGCAAATATTGGGTTTTAGTGTCAGTCTGCAGAATCAAAGAGCAAGAGCTCTGCTCCACTGCTGTTCACAAAGAAATGAAACCAATCTCTCTATGGCAGAAAATGGACCACAATACAGTGGAGTATAGTTTTCTGCATCTGCACAGCATTCTGTGAAATTTCACCGATGCCATGTTCACATCATATGAATGGATTGTTAAGTTGGGAAAGATTCACGTGTTTATGACGTGCAAACATTGACGTCATGAGACAACTCATGACGGTTGTATAATTGCAGAGTTGGTCTGATGAGGTTTAAAATTACTGTACATTGACGATGTAGCTTCATATTTCGGGTTTAATTACCTTGAATGACGCACTTTGGCCCATACGAGCCGTTCATGTTGGTTTGGTTTTCGGGCACTTTAGTTTTATTATGTCGGATGTACTGGAGCTTTCAGAAAAGTCTGAGTCTCCCAGTTGTAATTACTGGATGTTGACGTTAATGCTATTAACCAGTCGGAAACTGATAATTATAGTAACTTTGTTTTGTCATGTAGCAGTAGCATGCATTCATTGTAGCAGACGTAGAAAAGGCAGGTTGGTGTGAATTGGGTTTATCAATGTGTTAATGAACTAAATGTCTTCATCAGAGTGATGAAACCTAATAATAGAAAAAAGATCTGATGGGGCAATGTTCCACACAGGAACTGTCATTGTATGTTGCATGAACTCATATAGTGGCATCTGTGTTGCTCAGCACCCTGAGCTTTGAGGCCAGCATGTGACTTGGTGGTTCTTTAGCTGCACTGTTTTTTTTTTTATTTGCTGGCACTACCCAACGGCTTTTGAGAGGAAGCAAGTTTAGTTTGTGGCAAGTTTCATTCAACAGACTTCCTGTTTTTGCTAAAAGTCTCCCAGAGACATTTTTCAGCGTGATGACCCTGAGACATACTGCTGACTCCACACCGAGCACTAAAGAGAGTTGGACCATCTGGAGATGTTTGTGTTCAAGCGGCTTAAAAGCAGATGCAGCACAGCTTACATTTTTATTTGAAGTGCATGTGCCTCAATTTGTGAAAGATGCATTTTTCTCTGACACTGAGTTTATGTACATGAGTGTGTAGTTGTGCCTGATACATTGTTGTCAGAGCAGAGAGAGGGTGTTGTAGCCCCGCCTCTTGTTGCTGACGTACAATGAGGGACTGACTCATGTTACACTGACAACAAACACACACACTGCCTTCTGTGTGTCTGTGCGTCAAGTTAAAAGCACATGCAGCACATATTCCCATCTGCATGCATGTTCCTATGCGTTCCACTGTGTTGTGTTTTGTGTGTGTTCTCGCTTGTGTGTTCATGCCTGTTCCTGTCCTCAGTCCCAGTAAGCATGGGCTGGGATTGGTGGGCACCGCCCAGCTCTCCACTCCGCTGGTGGGTCAGTGGTTGACAGAGCTTCCCATACCACATTCCAGCACGACCACAAATACACGCCACACCTTCCCTGCCATCACCCACAGCAAGAACCATACAGTAAAAGAAGAGGGAAACTAAGAATAATAACTTGATTGACAAATTGTCCTTGGTACAGAAGTAGACTTTACAGTATGTCGCTATTTAGACCTGTGGCTGCAGTTTTTGTGAACTGAAATATACACATGATGTTTTACCTTTGAAAAACACAAAAATAATTACTACCACTTGCAACTGTACAGTAGAATATTCTGCCTGATGAAGGTAAAACACAATGGGTATGAATTTGAAAGGTCAAAGCTTAAGTATCCCTAAACATCTTTAGATGGAGCATTCCTGATTTAAAGTGCGGTTCTATACCAATAATATTTTTTATGTGATATTTGCGTGTAGCATTTAATGCTATTTTTGCTGGCTCTTTATTGTGATTGTTACCTCCGCCAAGGCCGAAGGCCTAGGAAGGATGTTATGTTTTCACTGGCGTTGGTTTGTTGGTTTGTTGGTTTGTCCGTTTGCAGGATTACTCCAAAAGTCCGCGATGGATGTGAATGAAATGTTTTGGAGGGGTGGAGTGTGGCACAATGAACAAGCCATTAGATTTTGGTGGCGATCCGGATCGTGATCCGGCTTCGGGAATTTTTTTTAATAACTCCGCTCAGCCTGTGCATTAACACAACAGGCTTTAGGACATGCGCAGTGTAACTGATGACGCGTTGATGACGCGTTGATGAGGCATGACCCCGCCTTCTTCTTCTGAGTGCAGAGAGACGTGTGTGGATGTGTGTGTGTAACACACCGTGTTAATAATAAGCCGACCACCTCACAGTACCGCCAGCTGTGAGCTGTGATCTGCTTTTAAAGTCACACGTTGGCGGAGCTCTGTGCTCTCCGAGTGCATTTCTAGTTTGTATATGTTATATCCGGGAATGTTGGCTGCTTCCATTCAAACTCCAACCTGCCAACGAAGAGGATGATAAAAAAGTTTTAATGGCAAACATTTATCAATGCTGTAAGTTTCTTGATTACCATGTAACAGTTACCTCAAATGACAAAGAAATGTCATTGTTGATGTCTGAACTGACACTAAGTCACAGGTATCAGTAACCACCCGACCACAGCCCAAATATTTTTGTTTTTCTTGAAGTGAACAACTTTTGGGTTTCTAGGTTGCATTTAAAAGATGCTGTGGTGTGTAAAACTTTGACAATCTTATCTGGCAACTTTACGTGTCTTTCAGACACTTAGAGATGTACTGATCTACTCATGGGTAAGGAACATTGGGGGAATTTGGAAATATTAATACGTCATGATTTGGCAAGTCGTCAGGGTGATTTCCCCGATGAAAATGACTCATGCTCCTGTCAACACACGACAGAAACTGTAAATGTAAAATATCCAGATCATTTACAGATTAATGCTGCGTGAGTTTAAAGAGCAACTTTCAGGTTAGAGCTCCCAGTGTCCGCTCCAGTCGCCCGGTTAGGAAAGTGCCTCACGAACTCGGTGTGTGGTGTAATATTTAATGAAACCCTAGCTGGGATTGTGGTCTAAGAGGAGTCATGGTGTGGCATTGCTCATGGGCTACCATTGGTATCTTAGTGTGCAAGTTTTATTACCTTCCATCTTCTCTTCCCCTCTATCTCTCTCAAACACACACATAGTGAGTGACGCGGCGCTCAGCCTTCCATCATCTGTTAATTGTCGTAGTCTTGAAAAAAAGATAGATGTAATAATTTCCAAAATTCACAACATGTTTTTTCCAACGATATTTATCCACAGGTCATTTCAGAGAGAGAGCGTTCTTATTGGTTGTGCTCCGGTCTTGTGACCAGAAATTGGCGTTCCTTCACCAGATTTCACAATGGCGGCGGTGTCACAAACTTTCTCATTTTACAGCTAAACCGTACACTACAAGATGATTCTGAAAACATTTGAGGCGAGAAATAGGCATTAACGGAACATAATATTGATTCATATTTGATCAGCGCTGCCTAGTTTGACCGTTTGGTCGGAGTTCGCGAGTGATTGACAGCCGGCTCTCATAGATGGCAGCTGTACAGCAGACCTCAGATCAGTTGTTTTTCTCCGGTAGGTGAAATCTTTCAGATACCGTTAGGAGCACCGGAGGACACAGAGGCACATGATTTTGTCAGGTTTCCTGTTTCATGTACTACTGTCACGATATAGCGACCGTTTTATAAAAATATTTTTTTTAATCATATTTGCTCCAATCTCGCCTACTTCAGCTTTAACCATTTGCAGAACAGAATACTCAAATACAATAAATACTTAGTTCCCAGTTTATTATGTACACTAAATTAGAACTACACATCCACCTCCCCTCCAGCCCTCTGAGCGTTTACTATTGCTGCGGATGGGTTTACATTGTAGTTAATAGAAAGCCTGGTGCGTCTCATACAGGCGCTAAAGTGTGCCTTGTGCAGCAGTATCACACGTCGACAGCCATGACAAAGCATCGATATTTGACACCCAGGGAATGAGAACTGGCTGGTTAGACTGCATTAGTTTTAGCTGTTCTCATTCTTTCACTATCACATAACATTTACCTGCTGAGAACCCAGTGTATTGTGGTACAAAGTGGAGGATGAGGGAGTGAGAAGGTCTTCTCCAATGCTGTTCTAGTAGCTTCACTCTACAGATAAATTACTGATGTTATTAGAACTGTCTACATATGCATTAAGTACATTAATAAGGCGTGGTTGTGTTATTACTATCAGGTGTGATTTGTTCATGTGTTTTTGCTCTGGGCTGTTTGGCTGAAACAGCAGATATAAAATATGATTCATACATGATGGAGCTGCAGAATTTAACAACTTTTTTTTAACAACTTTTCACTCCTCGCGCGGTCCTGGCTTCAACATCCCATCCTGATCTCTCATATCACCGGGAAAAATAATCCTCTTGTCCAAAATGAGTGCTGCACACGTTACAGATGCAGCAGTTAACTCTCTTCACCTGCACAAAACGCATCAAAGCTAACGTTAGCTTCAGTCTTTTTCCTGTAAACTACGGACTCCGCGTCCTGGCTGGCTGGAGTTTGTGCATCCTGAACAAATACAATGATTCACCATGATGACAAATGGTGAAATGCAACATAACACTAAAGAAAAATTGCCAGATTTGCTAAACTCCTCCGTGAGGCAGAGAAGACAGCGCCCCCCTAAGCCTACGTAATATGATGCGTTTGACGTATGATGTTGATAAAAGAGCATTCTTAGAAGCATTGCTCAAAGCGCCTACTTTCTCCTCTGAATTTCGGCCCTTTTGTCTTGTACAACATATAACGTCCTGCATCAACTTTTCAAATGGTCATTTTCAGGAAAGGTATGAATTTAATGAAAGTCTGCAAGTTGCTCTTTAAGACTCTCATATCACCCTAACTGAGGCAGTCTGCTCAGACCCATATTGGTCCCAGCTTATCATCCAGTGCATTCCCAGTGGGAGACTTGTTCCTGACCCAGTACGGCCACAGCCAAGCAGAGCAGGGGTGATGGGGGGAGGAGGGGGGGGGGGCAACAATAACACAACAGACCCCCAAAATAAAACATCCAAGCCTGGAATAGTTCCTCAGCCCCGCCAGCCTGGCTGCACAGAACACGTGAATGTGACATGTGTTTCTCGTTTCTCGTGTATACATACACACACACACACACACACACACACACTAACACACACACACACACACCCTGCCACAGCCACCCCCCCCAAAATCCATATTGATTGTTCCACCAGAGAATTGCTGTTAGTACTTTGAGGTCATGTTGCCAAATTAGGTGTTATGTTTTACCAGCAGTGGAAAAAACAGTTAAGAGATGTTTTGAGTCAGTGTTGCTCTTGAAGTTGAGACGTAGAAGATGTTTGTTTGGGGTTTAAAGCTTCAGTAGGCAGAATTTTTATGGCATCATTGGGCAAAACTTCCATAATAACCCTTCAGCATATTGTAATTCAAGTGTTCTGAGAGAAAACTAGACCTCTGCACCTCCTCATGGCTCTGTTTTCAGGCTTTAAAAATTCTAGTCCGTGACGGGAGACTTTGGCCAATCACAGGTCATTTCAGAGAGAGAGCGTTCCTATTGGCTGTGCTCCGGCTGGTGGGTGGTGCTTGGTGTTTCTTCAGCTGTTCTCAACATGGCTGCCGGGTCACAAACTTTCTCATTTTACAGCTCAACAGTACACTACAAGATGTTTCCGAAAACATTTGAGGCGAGAAATAGGCATTACAGTATCAGAATATTAATTCATATTTGATCAGCGCTGCCTAGGTTGACCGTTTGATCAGAGTTCTGTTGGATAGAGGGTTGAAACATTTCATCTTTCACACTATCCCCCTCTGTCTGACTTTTTCAATGACATATTTTCACTGATGAAATTGAAGGTTTAAGAATCACACAAGAGAATAGCAGTAGTGATAATAGCTGTAGTGATATGGACCATTAAAATTATTGCTGTTTTCTATTGTTACCTGTGGTAATAAGTGCCTTGCCCTCTTGCCTTGCCTTGTTTCTGTGGTTGTGCTTGGAGTGTGTCTGTATATGTGTGTTTGTTTCGCTCCTGTGTGTGAATATGCCGTAGTTTCTAGGCACAGAGCGACCTCTGCTGGATAGTCAGTCCATCTTCAGCAGACTGAATCAGGGGGACTTTACTCACTTATTGGCTAAATATCAACATTCTCTGATGTCCTAGATAAAACAGTTTCAGTGAACTCAGTGAATGTGAATAGTGGGTGTTGTTGGAAATCCTGAAGCATGCTTGGTCAACTTATCTTGGACAAATAAAGATTCAAGCCAAAAACAACCAAATGAAGAGACACTGCCCTCTGAAGTAACACACTCTGGTCAACTGCAGCTGCTGGCTGTGTGTTTTGTGGGAGGTGCAGGAGAAGCAGCATGACTTAAGTCCTGCAGGAGGATATAAATATGAGCAAGAACTAAGCAGCAACCACAGGTCACATTGCACACAAATCAGACATGTATCAGAGGACGTGCATGTAAAAGCAGCACAAACCATACTTTGAAATGTCAGTGGGATTGTTTCTCTTCACACTGTTATTTTAATTGGTGATCTCACAGACACTGTGACCATGTTGTTGTACAATCTGTGGCATGAATGCAGATTTTCATTCTGACTAAAGCAGCTCTCTGATAATCTCCTCCTGGTGTGGTTAAAGGGATGTTAACTAGAGGGCGACCGATTTATCGGTCGGCCGATTAATCGGGGCGATTATTTGACATTTTTTCATAATCGGCATCGGCCGATGCCTGAGCATATTAAGCCGATTATCAAGCAGGCACATCTGCGGGCAGCCCAGTGTTGTTGTTGCTGTGGAGCACGTGTGACACCGCCCCTTGTGTGTCAATCAAATTGCCGTTCTGCCGGGAGAAACCGGTAGGCTTAAATTCGTCTCTTTCAAAGCCCTATATATTTAATTGGTTAGATATGAAATGCTCCGACGTTATCAGTTCTGTTTTTGGTAACGGAGAATTTCTCTCCGTAGGTGACGTCAGCTGTGTGCGGGGCGGAGCAGCTCTCACATGCACGCTGCTGCAGCGCAGACACACACACAGAGCTTCTGCTCTTAGTAACTATGGCGGAGAAAACTAAACTTATAAAGCGTGATTACACTTTACTAGAGTCGATGCTGACAATGCTTGTCATAAGTGCAAGTTTGCGTGTGAGGGCGGAAACACGAGCAATTTGTCGAAACATTTAGCAAAAAGTTCACTTCCTCATTAAACGAGTCTCTGGGTCCTACATAGCGTCTATGACGTCACTGGCCTGTTTGTAGTCCGCAGCATAGCAGATATGAGCAGCAGGCTGTGTAATACGAGTGAACAAAGTTATTATTATGTTTTGATCACTTAGATTATGGCCATATAGCTTGTAACAGTGTCTGTCAACAAAAATAAATAAAAAACATGCTTTAGGACAGTTTTGGAAATGTGCTTAAAAGGTTTTGAGCCCTGTACTATTACTACTATTAACCATCATGCACAAAATAAAATATGCACTGCAGTGCAGACACAAAGTGCAAATTGGAGAGACAGACCATAAGTGTTGTTCAATAAATGTTTACTTAAGTTAAGACATTTTGTGTATTATTTGTTATTATTAAGCTGTTATATTTTATCAGATGGAGGAAAAAAAGAAAACCAGCCAAACATATCGGCAAAAAAAAAAAATCGGCCTCATATATCGGCCATCGGCTGTCCTGATTCTGTAAAAAATCGGCATCGGCATCGGCCATAAAAAAACCATATCGGTCGACCTCTAATGTTAACCATTGAAATCCGCCACAGTAACAACCAGTTGAAGCAAAAACCTGCAGACTGCATGGTTGCAACAAAGTCACTGCACTCAGATCATGTGTCAACTTAAGGATTTCTCCACTAGGTGGTGTAAGTCTCTCTCTGCTCTGATGTCACAAATTCACTGCAGTAAATACATCACATACATGTGCAGACAAAGTTTTACCAGACAGCCACCATACCCGTTGACCTGTTGACCTTGCCTGTTGACCTGTTGAGAGTCTCCAGGGTACATTTCTGTCTTTAAATGGAGAATTAAATCGCTGTGATACATAACTGAAAGGATAGGTCCACTGTTATCAAGCCAGACTGTACTGGGCCAAATATGGAGCTGGGATTGCTTCCTGCCCCCTCTCAAGCCTCTAAAAGGATAAGCGGGTATAGCTAATGGATGGGATGGGTGGACAATTTCACATCAGTTTTTAGTAGGCCTGTCAAAGTTAACGCGATAATAACACCTTAACGCAAATTTGTTTTAACGCCGCTAATTTCTTTAACGCATTAACGCAACTTGCGGTTTTTAGGTTCTAGCGGGCTCGGTTTTAAAGCTAGAGTGAAGATACTGGTATCATATGAAACTACAAAACCTAAAGAATCCATTGGTGAGGAAAAACTGGCCATTTCACAGGGGTCCCTTGACCTCTGACCTCAAGGTATGTAAATGGTAATGAAAATGGGTTCTATGGGTACCCACGAGTCTCCCACATGCCCACCTTATGATAATCACATGCAGTTTGGTGCAAGTCATAGTCTAGTCAGACACACTGACAGCTGTTGTTGCCTGTTGGGCTTCAGTTTGCCATTTCTGGACAATATTTCTCATTGTTTTATGTTGTCAATTGATTTCCAATAATAAATACAGGATATACATACATTTCCGTAGAGCATTTTCTCACTCCCATGTTGATAAGACTATTAAATACTCGACAAATCTCCCTTTAAGATACATTTTGAACAGATTGTGTGTTTAATGTGGCAGAATGTGTGATTAATTATCGATAAATCGCAATAAACTATGGACAATCATGCGATTAAATATTTTAATCGATTGACAGCCCTACTGTCGTTTTTGACAGCCCTAGGACACATCATTTTCATTAACAGGAAACTACCAGTTAGAGTTAAACACATGTTCATTGTCATGCTGTCTGTTAAGATTTATTGGTGTTATTTTGCAGATGAGTGTGGTTATAATGGGGATGTGCTGTTTTTTAGCCTGGGGAAATAAAGTAAGAAAGTCTGACAGAGAGCAAAGTCAGTCTTTTAGAAAAATGTATAAACACGTCCGACTGTACTTTGAGCTTCTTCTTTGTTTATTATGCCTTACGCAAATACGCTCTAGACTGTAAAACAGTGAGCAGGTCTATTAAATTAATTAATGAAAAACTAGATTTTCCTGCCAATTTCTCTGTAGCTATGAACTTCCATCATATATCATCAGCAGACTGACTGTTATCTGATATTTTGATAAAAGGTCAATATAACTTTGATACTGTTTATCACTATAAACTCACACAAACACTTAGGTGTGCACTTTCTCACTCACCCAAACACACTCATGCACACACGTGTATGATACTCCCCCCTGGCAGCTTATTCTCATTACCAGACATTATGTTGTCATAGGAGCCGGCAGCCAGCTGGACCTTAGAAGTCATTTGGCAGGTGGATTTGGTTACACAGCGGCCTCACACACACCTCATTCTCAGCAAACCTCCACCCCGGCATCTGTTTTGAGGTCCAACATGTTTCACAAGCACGTTGCACAAGGAGGGAGGAGAGCATTGGTGGGAGGGGTTAGGGGGTTTCACTTTAGTGTAACTAAAACAAAAATCAAAACATGGTAAACAGCTCAATGTCATATTGGAAATCATTGTATGAAAAACGTAATGCTTGTTTCTTCCTTAGCTCTTGGTATTAAAAATGGACACAAAGCAAAAGTTGTGCTGTGAATGAACTATTGAAAGTCCATGCTTAGTCTGTCTGTCTGTCGGTGTCCAGTCCTGTGAATAACGTAGCTATTATTCCAGTGCATGATTTTAAACTCAGGTCAGCACTTGTTTGTACAAAAGTTGGATCCAGGAAAGTTTACAAGAAACAATTTTGAAAGTGAGACTTGCATAGATCACCTTATCATGGTGAAGGAGTTTGCATACGTTGTCAGGGCAGTAACTCCTGTAAGGATCTCCCAAAGGCAAAGTGGTCCCATGTAGGGAGGCACTCTAGGAGTAAATCCAGTAGGTCATTGAGAAAGGGGGGAAGGGGGTCTTTACTCTTGAACGATGTTAGAAGAGAAAAACAGTGTAAATGTGTTTTGTGGATCTGGAGAAGATTTGTTATTGCACATTCAGGGTGTCTTGTTTGGGGTGCTGCAGGAATATGGGGCACTGGAGACATTTGGCAGATGATGTAGTTCTGTTGGCTTCATTGAACTGTGACTGACAGCGTGTACAGGGGCAGTTTACAGCTGACTGTGAAGTGGTTCAGATGAGGGTCAGCACCTATGAGGCCAACAAACTGGATTTCCCCCTTTTGGTTTGCTTCCCCCAGTTGAAGATGTTCTCGTGTCTCAGGATCTTGTTTATGAACGAGGATATTGCAACGGATTGGTGCCGCATTCACAGTGATGTGGACATTATACCAGACGGTTGTGGTTAACAGGGAAAATGTGGTTCGAGTCTGACCCAGTTCCACTGAAGGTGAGATAGGGGTCAGAATACAGTCACGCAGAACACAGTGTAGTTCAGGATAATAGTCGAATAGACTGACAAATATGGAAAGCCGATGTGGTCATTGTTCATCTCCTTTTTCCTGCCGTTTGATGTTTTAATATAGTTTTATAACGCCGGCTGGCATTTATAAATGCCGTTGCATGCCACTCTATGCAAACCCGGTCTCACTCCCAAATCGCCAAATATCGCCGATTGGGCAGCGCCCCTTGACATCGGAGTTCGATTAACGGAGGCACCTTTAAGCAACAGTATGTGACGAACCAGGCTTTGAACTAACTCCAATGTAAACCCAACCGCGGTGTTATTCGACGGTCGCAGCAAGTGACGTAGTATTAATAGTGTGAGTCCGCTAAGGGCGGGTGGGAGGATTTGGTGGATGGGTCAGACAAACACAAGACTTTCAACCAGGAGACCGGTGTTTGTGTCCCGTGTGAAACTAAAAGTAACGCTGACTTATTTTGTCGCCGTCAGTCGTTGGTCACGTGACTCGGTATCGTCAGTTCTGAGAGTCACATGTGTCGCTAGTCAATGAAGTTAACGTCATCCATAACCGTTTCCTAACCCTAACTAAGTGGTTTTGTTGCCTAAACCTAACTTCCTGTGGAAATGGAAGTTTATTTTGAAAGGACACTATGCATGTAACAAGCGCATGTTGACACGCCGTCGCTGGACCGTCTAAAAGTAACGCAAGGGCACAACGTCATCCTGTGCAGCGACTGCAACACCAGTCCTACGGCTAATATGTCTCAAGGATTTGTAAAAAGTTGGCCAATTTATTTTTAAATGTTTCAAAAACAGGAGATCTACATTTGTAAAAAATAATATCAGTATTTGTCATGTTCTCAGTTTTATTGTGTTATAATGAACTACTATGTTCGACAGATCTTTGTTTGAACTTTTGCATTCGATGAAGTGGAATAAAAGTTGAAATAATCATTTAAAAAAATGTTCTTACATTTCCATACAAATCTGACGTCAGAAAGTTGTGTGGTGGGAGGGGGTTCCCGAAGCTTTTCAACCATCCAACAAGCAGTTTTGAAGAAGCATACTGTAGTAGTACTGTAGCTTAATTCCACATGAGAGACAGTGAGCTTCTTTTGTCTCCACAAATGCTGGGGAGTCTTTTCCCGATTGCCTTGATTGTTTTTTCATATTTCTGAACAACTGAGCCATCAGTGTAGTCCCAGGTCTGGCACTCAGTATGGAAATTAAATAATATGATCCCACAGCTGGTACCATCTGATATCGCCCTGCTGGTATAAAAATAAGCCAATAGCAGATTGAGGCAGGTCTATACAAAGGGTCTAGGGTAAAGGCCTAAATTTGGTGAAATCAAAACTTTGTGTTGGAATAAAATGACAAATTAATTTCACTGTAACAGTGAGTTTGTAGACAGGAGCTATATAAAAAATGTAAATAAAAAGAAATCCTTTTTATCTAGAGTGGAGAAAGAGTTCAGGCAGCAGCTTTCAGATGAACCTGGTCAACTTTAGCAGGTCGAGAGAACAGCTGAAGGTAAAACATCTGATGCTGCCTCCACATCCTCCACTATGTCGCCGCTCTTGATAGGGCAAGTCAGTTTTTTAAACTTCTGACATTTTAAAGCTCCCCGCACTCCACCTCCTCTTTCACGGGCCTGCCAACACATCCGACACGTTGGCCGCTTACCCTGTTTCTTAAAACACAAATATTTGTATACGATGTTGAAAGCAGCGAGACGGGTCAGTTGGTGAGATCATCAGGTCCAGTAAGTCCATCGCTCCCTGACTGGTGCTCCTCTGCTGGAGCACACTGCAGGGAGTTCAGAGTTGTCCTGTGAATTATACAATTAAACCTGCTGCTATAAGTGTACTGTATGTGGTGCAGTTCTACAAACAATAAGCTCATATAGAAGAACAATATAAAACCATGGAAATGCATGAATGAGTTTTCATGGGATTGATGTGAAGCTGAAGGAGTATTAAGAGTGTCAAATTGTGATCAAGGATTCATTTGTGATGGTTTGGATTTTGGAAAAACTTTAACATTTGTTTTTTGTCCTGGCAAGAAATTGATTTATTATATTGAGTCTGTTAAACATGCGTGTGCGTGTGCGTGTGCGTGTGCGTGTGCGTGTGCGTGTGCGTGTACGTGTGCGTGTGCGTGTGCGTGTGCTCAGCCTGTAAACGGTTAAAATATCCACAGGAAGCTGCCACGCTGCCTCAGAGAGTTCCCCTGTTCTGTCCGAGGTGCTGGTCTCTGAAACACACACTGCACCACACATTTCCCACATACTGTGCATATACATTACCACACACACACACACACACACACACACACAGACACACTGCACAAGCTCACTCTACACACGCCCACATACACGTGATGCAACTACTACGACCACAGACCCCCCTCTATCCCTCTCACTCACACACACGTACTGCACATGTACACTCATAGTTCATGTCTTTTTTAAAGCCTCAGTAGTCCATGTGTAGACAGAGAGAGCCATAGAGAGAGACAGAGGGAGGGAGGAGGGAGGAGTGTATCTCCAGAGAAGAGAGAGAGTTCAGCGCTCAAACTCCTCAATGTGGATTTGAAACCAACCAGCTTTAGCTCTCCGCGTTCAGCTCTCCAAACCGCGTGAAACAGCAGCGCTGAGGAAATGACCCTTTAAAACCCACTCAGCTTTGATCCCCCTTCCTTCTTTTCACCCTCGACTTGTTTCTGGACCGGAGGCATGCCGCTGAAACACACCGAGGAGGGCTTTCCTCCGTCCGTCTGCGCCTCAATGGAAACCCGGTGCGGTGCGGAGGGAGAGGAGAGAGCGCACAAGAGCCGAGGAGTAGAGGAGCGCCCGGAGGAGGAGGAGGAAGAGGAGGATTAAAGCAGAAGGGAGACAAAAACAGCCACAAAACATGAGTTTACCGACTAACTGTGTGTATCTGGCCCCCTCGGTCCAGGATCGCTACTTCAAAGTGAGGAATGGGAATATCTGCGGGTCGCCGTGCGCTGTCAACCGGCCCATCGACATTGTGCAGAAACGCAGGCGGTAGGCCAGATGTGGTTTTAATCCAGATGTTGTAGTTGCACAACACACAGCTGTCTGTTCTTGTTTTAGACAAAGTTTCATAATTCTTCAGCTGACAAACACTTCAATAAGCTATGATAAAACACGATAACTTTACTGCAATATTAATGATATAATATTCTTATAGGGAGTTTTATTGTGTTCACTCGGTAGTGAGTTATAGCGTTTTTACGATAATTAATAGTCTTTATCTCCTATGGTAATATTTCTATAAAATGGGGTGGTCACAACATCATGAATACCCACAATACATTCTAATCTAATCAAACAGCACTGCAACAAATAATCTGACATTTATATTGGCATATATCTTATATTATATTTATGAAAGTCGGGGAGGCATTTACTACTTTATTTTATTTTTATTTTTTACATTATTATAAAGTCACGAAAAGTATTATTTTAATAAATATCTTTTCATATTAAGTTGCTCGTGATATTGTACCCACCCCCTCCGCAATATCCAGCACTCAAAACTGGGTTTATTGTTACCATATTGTTGGCTAGTCAATACTATGTTATATTTGTAACTATAGTATTTTTTGGAGTGTTACTGCAGAGGTTTGTATTGTGTCAGGGCTAGGCAGTACTTGTACTGATCTTAGCTAAATTAACAATTTAATCATGTTTTATTCATTCAACAGAAATGACTGACTTCTACAATATGATTATATAATATTCTCTCCCTCTAAAAAATATTCCTGTAATATTCATAATGTGTTGGTGTTCCTCAGCACGTAACATTTATAGTGACCTTGCATTTGTACCCCTCATGATATTCTTATCATTCATACTTGACTCACAGTACAGTGAGTCTGTGCTACTCAGAGTCTTAAGTGACCTCAGGGTACTTAATGGTATTTGATGATATTTTCATTTAATCTCCTGAAATATCACCATAATATCCCTACAGTCATCCTTTGTCTGTGCTGCTCAGTAGTGGGTTTACAGGGACCTATTTGATATTTTTACCTTACGGTAGTGAGATTTCATCAGATCATTTTGTCACAAGCGCGCAGAATTAATTTATGCTACTAAATCTGAATGATTTTCATCCAGAGAGAAGATTAAGCCTCCTTTCCTTCATTGTCAAAATTGCACTCATGTTGTGAGAAGGTCAAGAGTCACAACGAGTCTGCAACTTGCAGGTAACAGATTGAACAAAATCTGTACTTTTTTACTTCTCAGAACTAAATCAGTTTAATCCAGGGTGTCAAAATAACACCCACAGGACAGTGGAGTCCAGCTCAGACTTAACTAATGACCTAAGTTTGTTTTTTAAGTGCTTCTTTATTAGTGTAATGGTGAGTCAGATGGACTGATGTAGTTCGGGAAGATCTGAATAAGAGTCTCCTGAGTGTGTGTGGTGAAGCTTGAAGTTTTTATATATTATATACATAATTTGTAGCAAAACGCATTGAAATAGTTATTCTCTTATTACCACTGAGACACATACACCGGAAATACATTTTTATCTACAGTATCTGCTTGTTTGTCACACACTGGCATTTCCCCAAAGACACACACATACAGTACACTCATAAGAAACCAAACTTGCATTACCCATTTTTTTATCTTTATAAATGATCTTGTATTGTTTATCCATTTTTAGTTTTATGTGCACATACAGTCAGAAGGCTGAGAGTATAGTATTTATGTAATAACAGAAACTAAATAAATGTCAAATTAAAATTGTAGATGTTCTCCCTTTTTAAAGGAGAAAACAGATATTCTCTTTTTAACATTATATTATCAAAGCTAAACAATCAACAACTGTAATAGTCATTTTCATGCTGCTTTATCAATAAGAAAAAAGTTAAGTTTTGTTAAAAGGATTGTAGCCATACATATATCAGTCTTGAGATGAAATGTTTTTTTTAATTTTATTTAATTTTTTTAAAGCATATGATGACATAATATAACTTATATAGTTTACCCAGCGTTCATGCATTACTGCACACACACATTTCATTCTCACCAGATGAGTACACCTGAGAGTGGCTGCTGCCTTCAGGGTCACGGAAGGAAATGTGACTAATCTTGCAGCCGGCCTTTCAGAAAGTCATGACGACATCAGCCTTGTTGGGCGGGGAGGGGGATCAAAGTGTCTTTATAATGTCAACCCACTAATAAAAACCCTTCAAAGGGAGATTGCTAATGAACGCAGAGTCGACGTATTTATAGGCCTGATGGATCGACCACATGTGTGTAATAACACGGTCAAAAAGCAGCGGAAAAAAGTAGAGTTCACTTTATAATCGTCCAAATCCCTTTTACCCCGTACCGTGTGTAGTTTCCATTAATTCCTACACGGAAACACGCTGCTTTCATCGTCATCGCTTTACCTCGTAAAGTTAGAGGTTTTTACAGTTAGCTTTGGCAAACGGAGATTCACATCTGTCAGTGAAGATATTTAACTTCTGGTTTTAGGGTTATGGTGACGTAGGAGTTCGCTGTGTGTGAAATGGCATCAGTGAGGCTTCAGTCATCTTCTCTTTACTTACTATCTCATATAGTTAAGTTTTCTAAGCTCAGTTATCTCACACAGTACTACTCAGTTACTTATAGAGCCATACTCTGTCTTGTCTTTTCACTTTCTGTCCTTCCCTGCCCTGTCCTGTCTTGTCCTGCTCTATCACACCCTGTCCTGTCTTGTTACAGCTCCCCTCATCCCCTGCTCTTGTCCTGTGACTGTCATATATTAAGCTGTCTTGTCTTTACCACGAGACAATACATATTTGTCAGCTTGGCATACCGTTTACTGTTGTAGCTCTCACTTAATTATCTCTATAGGTGTCTAATAATTAGGAGGATGATGAAGAAAGATGTCCGACTCTGACCTACTCATCATGATTTACCTCCCAGCACGAATCTAAGGGGACCTAACCGCTCATCAGTCTTGTAGTAATAGAGTGGCGAAGTCCCGCCCCTTCCAGTGGACCCCACGGGACCTTATTTCGGAAAAAATATGTACGGTAGTCAATGGCGAGAGACGTAATTTTCTGATCTTGTTAAATTGCGCCCTGAATCTCACATATGATGTTTGGCAATTTGAAATGTAATTTTGCAAGTCAAGAAAGTCCCAGTTTGTCGTAGGTTTGTCGTAGTGTGAAACCGCTCAGTGAACCATCTCTCGTCTTGCACAACATACGTCACCAACACTAGCTAGCTAGCTAACTTAGCTATGTTCCACGCACAAATGAAACGTTATCTTACCTGATGTGTTTTATCCAGCGACTCCTGGTCTTTTTATCAGCCGTGAAGCGAAAGAACGAGCGAGACCCGCTGCTCGTGTGAGTACATCCCAGTAGGAAACACACCGGCATCGTAGCTTCAGAGAGAGAGACGTCACCTAGTCTTTCTAATTACGTATTTTCACAGTCTGATACTTAAACAGTTTTACAACAAACTGAGACTTTCTTGACTTGCAAACTTATCTTTTAAATTGACAAACATCATATGTGTGTGATTCGTGGCGTAATTCAAACGGGATCAAGAACATATTTGTCTCTCTCCGTTGACTACCGTTCATATTTTTTCCATTTGAAGGACACCTGCCATCTGTTTATTGCCGGTTTGATGCTGTTAATTTAGTTCATGTGGGTTTATCCTCACCTCAAGTTTTTGACTCCATTAATAGCTGTTCTTCAGTGTGTTTGAAGTACTAGATTAATTTAATACGACACATTAGAGCTCTGATGTGATATTTCCTGAAGGTGGTAGTAGACAGGATTTAGTCGCTGAGGTCAGAGGGGTTTTGCACTTTGCATGTTGGTGACAGTCATGATGAAATGTCTCATGTACCTGCAGCCTTGTGCTCTTCGCTGCTTGTGAAACGCCACACAAAACACGTCGCAGTTCATAGTACTTCACTGAGTCTTACCAGTTTGTGTTTTAGTATTTATGGGAGCATTTAAGGAGTGTTTGAATAAGTAACAAATAAGTAACAACACACGTTTTCTCCCATGGAAACCACAGTTAATTTTTTTGAAATGCAGTTTCTTACTTGTGTTTATTCATAGTTGTAAGAGGTCAACCAATTTGTATTTTTAAGGTCGGCAGGATAGTTTTCTATAATTCTTTATACTGAAGCTGTTGATAGCAGATAGCGTATCAAGAAAGATTCGTGCTATGTCCGAAGTTCTGCACATTCCTTCCTTCCTCCAAAAGTTTAGTGTGTGTTTGTCAAGGTAGAAAAGTATCTAAAACAGTATATAATACATAGTTTTTTCTTTACTTGAAACTACGCCCTTAGGTAACCCTGATTGTGTGTTGGAGGTCTGAGATTTGGCCACAGTGAAATAAATGCCTGCAGCTCTTTATTTAGTCTATTTGTATGAAACTGATCCACTGACAAACCTAAGTCAAAGCTTAACTAACCTAAACAAAGCTAATATCTGCTGCTGCTTCCTAATAAAAGCCTTAATAATGTTCCTTGGCAGAAAGGCTGTTACTTTCATGCAGCTGCAGGAAGTGACGAGTAGGAAAAAGCAGTATACATGGTAGTGTTGATTTAAATGTTTTCAGCTGTAGCTGACAACTGTGGTCAGCTGCTCTTGCTCGTTTCTGTGTGATGCATAGTACTCATTCTTTTAGACTTAGATATGCATGGAAACTCTTGTCGGGACAATGACGTTCTCACAGCCTGAAACCACGAAAAACTCTAAATCATACGGATGAAATTAGTTTGGGGCTAGCAGCTTTTTTAAAGCAGACCACAACTATTGACTCCCTACAACTATTAGCAAATGAAACGTTGGAGTACATCTCTGCCTTTACCTGGAGAGTGAATTTAACATAACATTATAAGTGATGTGGTTCTGGTCAGACAGAAACCCTCATCAGATCAGGACACCAGCGACTGGCTGTTGTCTGATATTTAATTCAAGGCCAAATATCAGTTTAACTCATGTCGTCTCCAGGCAGGTATCGTCTTGACTTTTCGTGCCGTCTGCATACAGCCTGTCCCTCCGAACGGCTCAGAAATGAGATCTGACCTTTGGTGGTGTCGCAGCAGGTCGGCCAGCGCCCCGGGCCTCAGCCCGTGTTAGCACACTGCGACGTGACGCACGGCTCACTCTACATGAGGTCAAAGGTCACAGCAAGCTTCCAGCATGTTGCAACATAATGTAAACTAAGGGTCACGTTAGTTAGCTGTGATTACGAGACAGCTACGAGTACCAGCTGACCGTACCGGCGGTCTCATCATGTCCCTGCAGCTGGTTAGGCTTCAGTCTCCTGTACCGACGGTGTTGATGGATTTCTCCCTCCACAGACTCATCTGTTTATTTCCACACTTGTCACAGGCATCTCTGTGTTATGGATCTGATGGGTTTGATTAAGGCGGTTGTTGCCCCCCCCCACATTGAATTCCGCACAACTTCACTGTTTCAGTAGTGTGACCAATCTCAAGAGCACTTCATATTCTGCCAAAGTGTTTATGCAGTAAATTGGGTTATAGCCTTAGATTTAGCCTGTGTTTCCCCTCAGCACTTAGAGATGACTTGTAGAGAAGAGGCTGACTGATAGAGCATGCTACTGTAGAAACACAGTGAGGATCTCTGGCACAGCTTCACCTACTGTACTTCCATGGCGAAGGGGAACAGTCTGAAGAGGTCAAAACTCCAGGAATACTTTATTGTATATTGTGTGTATACCGCATATGTCGCTGGAGTTTTTCCTCTTTGATTGGCAGGAAAAATTGATATGATTTTTTTGGTTTCATCTTTGGTTCAAAAAATCAATTGGATTATAAACACAGTAGAAGAGCGTGTTATCTAGATGTAGAGATCTAGAGATCATAGTCAGTGAATTGGTCGATTTGGTGTCTGAAGTTAACTTTGTCGCTCACCTGCTGAAGGCTGGAAAGATATTTACCTGGCAAAACTGAAGGTCTGCTTTTACCTGAGCTTTCCACATCTCACAGTCCACCTCAGAGGATGGAGTTTGCTGAGTTTTCATCAAAAGTATGGAAATTAGTTTGGAACTTTGGTCACTTTGGTTAACAGGTGCTCGTATATGAAGCAAAGAGGCGAAACTCTGGTGCTTTTTTGACAATAGCCGTTATAGGGCGCTGCGGTGGCGCTGACACCATTTTGGAATGAAAACACCAATGAGTCCATAGCCGTGAATGTATAAAGAGCAACTGTAAATCAGAGGATAATTTTTTCGAGGTAAATCAACTTCCCAGTACGAACAGTTAAATAGCCCTAATTTAAATCGTTATGTCCTAAAAGTTGTAAAATTAACTAACAGACAAATCCAGAGTTATTTTCCTCGGCATAATAAACGTGCATCATACTCACGGGACTGCACCGCCCAGCACGCTCATATGACATACAGTACCCGGTTCTGCCGGCTTCCTGTTAGCTGTAGGCGGCTGTAATAATGGATATATTGGATGTAATTCATCACTTTTATTATCTTCTAATACACCTCTGGGCTGTATGCTGTAAGCCTGTACCGTGGTGGATGTATTAACGTCTCTGTTCCCAAACAACCGGCTATCGGCCAGTAGCTAGTAGTGCTAGTAGCATGACATTAACTTTAAAATTTAATGTAGTTGTAGGTTATTTACTAACACGCAGGGCAAAAGCACAGGACACATCCTCTTATACGTCCATGGGCTGTGGTCCTTGACACGAAAAAGATTGAGATTGCTCTCAAAATCTGTGTGCTGGATTTTTCTAACTTCCATTTATGTCCGTCGCTCAATTTATGCTCCTCTTGGAAGCAGCCGGGCAATAAAGTTAAATAAGTAAGTAAGTAAATAGTTATAATAGTATGCATATTTATAATACTTTTATCGTTTAACACAGGCCAATAAAATGATGACAATATAATATAAATAATTTTGTTTTACTTTTGTACGGCACTTTGTAGGCGGACGTTTAACTGGCGTCATTATGGTAGTCGACTCGATTACAGTCCAAAATGGCGGAGGCGTAGGCCTGCTGCTGGGCGCTGGCGTTACAATGGAATGTGTAATTGACTTTCACTTCTTAGCAATATACTTTCTTTGTATGAAGGGGAGACCGTAACCTGTCTCTGTTCAAAGATGGTGTCTTGCATCAGATGTAAGCGGCCTCGTTGGTCTTTCTGCGGCCGCCCACTGACTCCTCATCGATGACTTTCTCCTCCTCTCGGTCGATGCTGTGACTGGTTTTGTTCTGATATTCACAGACAGCTGTTGCTAATGTTCATTCAGGCTCTTGTCCAGGACCCATGCCATTTCACAGATGTGCTGCAGTGTTCCCTACAGCTGTCGCACGTGATGTCATGATGATGTCGTAGATCCCTGCAGTTTTCCCCTCCATTGATATTTGTCTTTAGGGTTTAACAGCAGACATCTACAGATCTTTATTACATATACATCTTTCGAGAAAGATCCATCACCCCCTCATTTTGAATACTTAAAAGATTGTACATAACTCATGTATTCAGCTAATATAGTCAAGCACTTTTGTGACAAGGGATTTCGACCCCGGGTGAGAGCTGACAGGAAATATCGACGTGCCAGTGGCTGTCCACTGGACTCGATCCCAAATCGTTCACGCAATTCACGGCTGACGCCTCAACCCGCTGAGCCACAGGACGCCTCTGCTCCGAGTCTGTGGAGTCACTCCTCTGCGTTCCTACAACAAACACGCCTCGACAGTAATCCCACTGCGTCCGCGAGCTCAGCCAGCTGGTTTCCGGCTTGTATCTTTTTAGCGTGTTTCATGGCGTCCTTCGTGTTGAAGTCTCTCATTTGATGGAAAAACAGAACTGCAGCGAGCGGAGCGTCGGGCCGGGAGTAATTGCAGGCCTGAGAGCCGGTCGATCGACATCGCAGCGACCGCCATGGAACCACAACCGACGTCAGCAGACAAGTGTGACGGTGTTTGTGTGACCGTGCGTGCGCTCGTGTAGATTATCACTGCTAGAATAGTGGACTGAGTGTTATGCTGACATCCCTGTGACCCCAGGAATGATGATCAACTCAGAGATAGATGAACTCTTCACAAAGAGGCTCTGTTCCATTATTTTGTTGCAGGATTAGACAATAGTGTGGTTGATGGACTTTTACGTAAACGTCCGAACGAATGAGGAAGTAAGGGTCCACGTGCAGCCGGCTGCTGTGCAGTTTGTCACGGGTGAACTTGATCACCTACATAGACTTCAGGGCTCTGCCTACACAGCAGGATGCCAGGTAGGGAAAGGCCTGGGGGGTTGGAGGCTTCCAACAACTTAATTTTTTTAGAGATTACAAAGTGTGCAGTGATATGACAAGATGGTGTGTCTGTATGTGAGTTCTTCAGAGATGCTGTCATCACTTTATGTTACATGATACATGAACATTGACTCAGGGTCATGTTGAAGCTCTGCTCTTAAATGCTGTTTAAATAATTCGCTTATAGTAATCAAGTAGTCTGCTTACAGTGTTCATTTTGGGCCTTTCTTATACAGGACAACATATGGGAAAAAAATGTAAACTATGGTAATTTTTACTTTACTCCCATGATATTTTTTGCCTTGCGGTAACCCGTCTGCTGTAGCTGGCTACCTGAGGCTGGAGCTGCGTGCACATTGAAATCATGAATGTGGAAATGGAAAAAGAAAGTAATTTTGTATCAATGAAAAACGTAGTCTTCTCGAAGCTTAAGACTAAACTGCCAAAAACGAAGCATCGAGATGCAGCAGTGAAACTTCAGTTGTTCCTCAGGCTACCTTGTGTTTTCTACTCAAACAACGAGAAACCGTCATGGCTGCTACAGATGGAGACAGAAAAACGAATGCGCACGGGGAAAGCACCTGTGGTTGAAGCCGCCCTTGAAACAGCTGAAGCCACGTTTGAAACAGCTGTACTTTATTTTTGAAACAGTCAATGAAACTCAGTAAGCGAAGCTGTCCGCTTCATTACTATATATTCATTTAATAAATATACAAATATCAATTAGATGGTAATCTGAATGAGAAATAAAAAGAAAAAAAATCGGTGATAATAATCATCTGCTTGTAGTGATCAGTATATCTAAAACGTAGGAATGCAATTTTCATCCAATGTCTTTTATTCTATTGAGTAATAATCTAACTCATCTTAAATAAGCTTTACATGACATCGGCACCTAAAAACAATTAAGACAACTTGGAGAAAACACACTCCCCCGGTTGTCTCCATCTTGTCGTGCCGCGCTGATCAGCGATGTGATTGGCTGCTCCTGGTTTGCCCTCGGCTAATTAGTGGAGGAAGTGGCACACTCCTGCCTTACCGCCGGACTCAATCACTGTATACCGAAAGGCGCCAATTAGTGCCGTATGAACATGATTAGAGGAGCACTCGGTGTGGCCTGTTGCTGGGCAAAGACAGACAGTGTGTGTGTGTGTGTGTGTGTGTGTGTGTGTGTGTGTGTGTGTGTGTGTGTGTGTGTGTGTGTGTTCGTGCCCTGAACCAGCCTGTCCAGTTGCGCACCGATGTGATGTAAGGTTGTTCGATTTTCAGGTCGATTCTGGAGCCAAATCTAGATCTCTACTGCTGGGGCTATAATCACACACTGCCTGTGTGTGTGTGTGTGTGTGTGTGTGTGTGTGTGTGTGTGTGTGTGTGTGTGTGTGTGTGTGTGTGTGTGTGTGTGTGTGTGTGGTTCTGGGTGGTTCTGGCCCAGTGTGTTACCATCCTAACCAGTTTTTAATGATGTTAATGCTCATCAGCCGCTATATGGATTTCTGCCCGGCTGGACGGACAGAGCTAATCACTGCACATAGACTCCACGATCAATACCCGTCCGGAGGAGTGAATCAACCTTTGAGGCGCCCTGCACTCCGAAAATTTAACCACTTGAGCACCACCCCAGTCACATTCATATTTAAAGGGCCAGTCTGCTAAAAATTTGCCGTTGTTTTTGTAAGTTTGTTCGTAGGCAGACCGTCCTTTAACCGCAGCACCACAGTTCAAACACCCAAGACTGCAAACAACTGCCCTGCTGACGTATTTTTGACCATACAATGAATCACTGCCAGCTCTGGCCAACCTCCACGCTCCCTAGACAACAAAAGAACAACAAACAAGAAACACCCAGTCTTATGTCTGCTGATGTAGCATCAGCACAAAAACTACGACAGCATATACAGATGATAAAACTAGTGCGGAAACACTTAACACACTTGCCGAACAGCTGCACAACTACACTGGCATACTGTAGTCACACAAATATAGTACACACAGAAGTTGCAACTTCTACAATCTTCATTATGTGATAATTACAGTATGTACAGGTAGCACACAGTATGGATCAAGGCCTGTAACGTTCAGCCTTCCACCATTTCTATCTCGCTTTCTTTCATCCTTTCTCTCTTGTGGCAGCGAGAGTCCTTCCTCTGCCTGTAGGTCAAAGGTCACACAGAAAAATAATAACACAGCAGCTGGCTTGACTCAGTGCAACCTTCTCCTCCCCTTGGCTATATTTAGAGAGACATGAGCTGCTCTGAGATCAGATGTTGATGTTGGAGACAGAGTGTTTGGACAGCGATCCACAGTCGCTGGTCAGGTGGACGGAAAGAGCAACTGGCTCTTCATGGAGGTGTGGCATTGAGTTTGAATCCATTATGGTTGTATATAGTTTTCTAAAAAGAAGAGTAATATTTCATGGTCTTTGTCTGTTTCTTTTCTTCTCTCTGCAGAAGACTGACGTACAGTAAGACTACAGTAATTCAGCTAGTGCTGGGTGATAAATCAAATGACCCAAGGTATAAGAAATGTACCAAACACTTTGTCTCAACAACAGTAACCAACAGTGGATGCTGAATTCAAACGCCTCTGATGTCCCCTACACAAATGTGAAATTCTTCAGGGTGCAGGATACGTCAGTGTCCAGAGAGCAAACCCTGATTGCAAATACAACATGGTGCAAGTGACAAGTTTTTGCACAAACTTTTTAGTGTTGTCTTTTGCTTTATTTCCTTTTTTAGTTCAAATTAGCTTACATGAGGTGGCTGGATTCTAGGTGAGCTTGCACAACTCACTGTCTTTGATGCAATGTGGTGAAACAGACAGCTTTTATCCTTTTTCCTCTGTTCTCTCTCTGTAACTGAGCAGTGTCTGGCCTTGGTACAATTATCGTGTGAAATTCTCTCTGTTTCTGATCTGGATTATCAATAAAGTTATTTATAGCATCTTGAGGCCTTTGTGGTTGCAGGGATATTTTCTAGATGTCTGCTGTGTGTAACAGTTTACTGTATTATTGTGTATAATGGTATTCAGGCTGAACTAAGCTTGCCTAGTCTTTGTTTATCCAGCGATGAACTCATATTTCCACAGATTCAGCCACTTGTGGGCACTTTTTGTCCAGCCAATTGGCTGGCTGTAGAGCACCGTGAAGCTGATGGTTGCCTTGCTCAAGAGCACTTTTCCTGTTGTTGTTGCTATGTGACAATCTGAAGAGCTTCTAGTGATGTTAGTACTGTGAGGTGTGAAATATGGTTGTTTTCTTGTCGTATACGCGACCTCGTAAGTGGAAAGTTTCTGAAAGCTCCGAGTTCACGAGTTGTGACGTGTTTGTTGACGTTGTCAGTAATGGCGGAGGCCATGGGAGTTAATTTTTAGGTGCATAATAAGTTGATATTTTGTCATTTTAGCCGTATATTGTTTTTCTTCGTAATTTTATAACAGGTCTGAGGAAAATGTTGATATTCCCAACGGCCTCATCTCTTTCCTCTTGTCATTATGCCTTTGCATTTCCTGCATTATGTTACACACTTGCTAGCTTGCTAAATTGTTAGCCTCTGTAGCTTCTAGACGTAGACAGTAGCGTTAATATTGCCGTTGCTTAGCAGCGGTGTTCTCGCGACTTAACCTCTTGGACGCCAAGCATATCGTGTACACGTCTTCCCATGTTGTAAACACAAGCTCACAAGTTTCATTTGAAGGCACCAATAGTAACTGTAAAAAGTCGGTTTATGTTAGTCATGACATTTTCACCAAAGTCACCAATTTAAAAAGTATCTGTCTTGTGTAGAAGTGGACCTTGGATCAGGATTCTTGGCCATTTTTAAGCCTTTACTACGAACAGAAGAAAGATGACTGGAAAAGAGGGAGAGAGAGATGCAACAAACATCCTAGGCTGGACTCATCATCCATTCATGGTCTGTGTTTTAACCCATAAGCAATCGGGGCGTCCGACTCCTGACCTGTCCGAATTTGACCAATCAGCTATAACTTATACTGTATATATGGCTCTCAGTCGGAGCTGCTAATGTGAAACAACAAGAAGGACTGTTCACTTTTTCTTTGGAAACCTATTAATTAATGATTTCTTTGGATGGGTCTGCATTTATAACTTTCCTGCTTGTTCTTCTCCTGCCCCTGCTGCCCAACATCTCCTCTCTGTGTGCTGTCATGAGCATATAAACACACACAGTGAAAGGAAAGATCTGTTTGGCAGCGGGCTGGATGAGAGGGAAGCTGGTTGTTTTTCTGCTGCTTTCAGATCAAACGTACAATAGGTTTGAGGTGTAAAGCAAATAAATCCTCTTTACTCCCTGAACTCTCTAACTCACACACACACACACACACACACACACACACACATTCATAAAGTGTTCCCTGGTCTGTTTTCCTCCTCTCCTCTTCACCTCTCGCCTCCTTCCTGGTGTGATGCTTTAGGCCCCTTCGGCCAATTCCCACGCTACAAGGAAAGAAAACAGGAGGGAGCATGTGTGTGTATATGTGTGTGGGTTGACCTTTGACCCTGGGTCTGTGTCATCCCCCATCAGATAACATCTGGCCTTGATGCTTGTTTTCTGTATCACTCTCACATAACAGAAAGTTCCTTAAATCCCTCGGCCCTGGTTCCCATGAGCACGTCACAAACATGCGTAATGGGACAATAACTGGAACTGGTTGTTCTTTGCATTTCCCATCCTATGGTTTTAACTTTTTGTGCAGTTACAGAGGCTAACCCTAAGGAAAGGTTTTGTAAGGATGACGTAAAGTCCGCCTTGGATTAAAAATGTTGGCTCTGGGCATGGCCGGACATCAATGTGACTCTGTGTGACATCAATGCAGTTCTTTGTCCAACTGCTTTACTACAGCGACATTTTTAGATTAATATTATGTCTGTAGCTGTAAAGGTTCACTGTGGTGTGACTGTTAATCCCTTTAAATCGTGTTAAATCAAAGTGAAGATAAAACAGATTTGTTCCCAACCGTTGGTGAAAACAATCTCAGCACTAACTGTAATACAGTAAGGCTGCTACGAATTATTCTCTCTATTAATCATAATTTTGGTCTATGAAATGTCAGAAAATATGGAAAAATGTCCATCACAATTTTCTGAAGGCCAAGGTGACTCTTGAAATTGCTTGTTTTTTTCCGACCAACAGCCCAAAACCTAAAAATATTTAGTTTACTGTCACATAAGATGCAGCAAATCCTCCTGAGACGCTCGAAGTAGGAAATATGTGGCACTTCTTTTGCTTCATTTTAAACAATTAATCAATTATCAAAATAGTTCATTTTCTGTCGATTGACTAATCGGGTAATTGTTGTGATCACAATGCAATCGTATCACTCAGCTTCCGGCATAGACAAGTGAGCAAACACTTATCCTGCCTGATGATAAAATGGAAACTTTTGTTGATTGCCACTTTTAAACTCTGCAATCTTTTTCATTTGGTTTCAAGAAAAAAGATCCTTCCTCTTCGATATGTCGATGAGGTGCAAACCAAACATCCTGGGAACAAACGCAGAGGATCGGATGTGGGTGTTGAGGGATGCGTGTGTGAGAAAAGTTTAGTAAAACAGAGTTAAAGAGAGAAAAGGGAGCCGTCATTTACGTCAGAGAAAGGGAGAACAATGCTGGAGGCAGGAGGCAGAGCAAGGTCAACTTGTTATGTATGCTGCAACTGAACAAGACGCCTGTCTGTCTGTCTGCTTTTCTGCCTGTCTGTCTGTTTAAAGGGAGAATGCCTGTCTTACCCAGTTGCATATAATCAGTTAGACATAGTTGTAAAAGTCCGGCTTCTCCACCTTTACAGTCTTGTGATGGTCTAAATGTCACACGGATGAACACTGAAAAATATTTTGGGACATGAAAATGCTCAGACACGATACTGAGTATTCTACAAAAGTTGAAGCTTCAATCGGGAAATATTAGTATTGGCCTTAACCAGACAGGTTGGGCTCCACCTATAGTGTAATTTATACTCTCTATACTAGTCCGTAAATTTAATCTGTAAAGATAGTTTTTTGTCCAACTTTTGTCTTTTCTACCTGTTTGCTTAATATCCTTTACAGTTGTTCTACAACTTAGTTTCTTTTTCCTTCCTGCAGCAGAAACCTAATATGTCCTGAAGGAGCCGTATCACTGTCGTCCATTGTCTGTCCAATACTACTCTATATTACTTGTGATGGGAGGAAATAAAATCATACAGTACAATAGCAAAATAATGGAATGTGTGTTCCAGCTTATTTACATACTGTATTTATTGCACCAGCTGGTTTCAGCACTGAATGAAAATTACACACAAAATATAATTAGGAATGATAAAAAAAAAGAGCTCACATAGACACAATTAAGATTGATCAGGAGGATCAAAAGACTCAATTTGAGCAGGGCCTTATTTATGGGATGTTGCAATATCATCTTTTCCTCAGTAGTGGGAGCTGTCCTCCTATCAGAAGCCTGCTGGCTTCTGCTACTTTTGAATGGGAATGAATGCCATTGACCAGCAGCAAGCTCTGGTGAGCTGCAGCTGCTACTGAGCTCACTGATGATTATGAATCTTCTGCCACCAGAAACATGAAAAATCACAATACGTCAACTGAAACACTCTAATGCAATATGTAATTATTCCACCTGCTTTTCTCACTGCCATTAGTGTCACTGCTGCTTCATCATATTTTATGTTAAGAAATCTGTTGTGCAGTCGTCTTCATATAAGCAGATGAGCATGTGTGGGACGCTTCCTCCAAGCGGACAACATAAACAGAACTCCTACGCCTCCGTGGTGTCTGCAGCTGTCCGCAGCTGTCCCTGTACGCGTCCGTTTGGGAGTATAACCGAGTCTTTAAAGAGCAGGGCTTGTAATATATTGGATTAATCATCCAGTTAGTGTCATCCACCTCTGATATGATGGAGACTCTGGTTTGAACAATTTGGAAAACCTCATTTCATTGTTTGATAATATATTTGTAGGTTAAAGGGATAGTTTGGGTGTTTGGAAGTGGGGTTGTATGAGGTACTTATCCATAGTCAGTGTGTTACCTGCAGTAGATGACGGTCGGCACGCCTCCAGTTTTGCGAAGCAAACAGGAGTTACCACACGGAACCAAAGCAACGTACTGCTTTGGACGGGGCCAGCTGCAAAACCTATTTTAGACACCTATAAGAAAGGCCCACCTAAAAAAAATCAATATCAGTTGAAGTGTACGATATATTTAGAATGTGCATGCTGCGCGCATATACATATTTTGGAGGAGACCGGCGGAGTTGAAAAAAGCCTGCCCTTTCGCAACTACTCGCTGACTGCTAACGTTACTCGCGTTAAATAGCGGTCCACTTCCGTGTTTTTGTACGGTTGGCTTTCACTCCTGATGCGAACCGTACCCGAGTACACATGAACCGTACTCCAGACCACCTTTTCAAGTGGACTCGAGCACGGATCGACGAACCGTGTCCGAGTACGGTACGGAGCGTTCACACTAATCAAACAAACTGGACTTTGGGGTCAAGTGTACCCGGGTCCCTGATGTGAAAGTACCCTTAGTGTCCGATGGTGGTCTAAATATTAATTAAAAAGTGAGGTCAAATTCTGCAGGTGAGGCTGTAAAAACTACGGACATGACAGCTCAACAAAAATGTAAACTTACTTTGAATCTGAAAGACAGTTTAAACTGGCAACAATTACTGCTTTAAGGACATAACTCAGCTCACCAGTGGAGACCATCTGACCGTGTTCAATTTTGGCAGCAGCCATGTACAATGTCAAAGTGTCCTTGAGCAACATGCTTCAACATCCTACCTGCTCAATCAGAGATTCGGCTGAATAAAACATAAAAAGCAAATATAGAGTATAAGAACAGAGGTCTTGTATTTCTACTTGGAGTCATCTAGAAGCACTCAACCAGTCAAAATGAAAAAGAAAATCCTTCATGTATGTATTCATGAGGAGGGGAGAAATCATCTGCACCCTGTCTGGGGGGGGGGCGCGGGGGGGGGGGGGGGGGGGGGGGGATATCTACGTAAGCTCTGTCACAAGTCTCCCAGTTCCCCTCTTTTCTGGCAGGCAGATCTATTTATAGCTTCTGACGTCACCGGTCTCCTCTGATGGAGCCTCGTCACGGCCGACTACACCGAACCAGGGGGAGGGTGGGGGTGTGAAATAGGGCTGGGTGAGGTGTAGTGGAGTGGTGGGGGGGTGGGGGGGGGGTGTTATCATTGAGGTAAGCCCTGCTGCAGCCCTGCCCCTCCTCTCTGCTATGTCACACCAATCAGGTGTGAGATGCTGAGCAGCATCACTGTGCTGGATACAGCCTTCCTGATCACCCCCACCTCCCCCACCTCCTCCTCCTCCTCCTCCACTCTGTGTCTGTCTCTCTCTGCTTCTGTGAATTGGGTCTTTCATTCAGCATCGATTGCATAATAGCCATCTTTCATTTATCAGGCTATTGCTGGAGCGCTGGAGGCAGGCTGAGCTAAAAATAGAAACAGAACCAACCTTCTAGTACTCCGTTGGTGCTCTGGTTTCTATTGTTGTGACCAAGGAAGGGGGGGGGAGGTGAATTATAACAGATACCAAATGATCTAACTGATAAAAGAAAATACACAAAAATTACCACTCAAGTATCCACATAATGGTGCTTTAAAATCTAATTTCAATCATGCAACAATCTTTTTCTTCTAATCTAATAATGTAGAAGACGTTTCTTGTGGTATAATTCAGGTCAGAGAAGAAGTTGTAAACAAACGGTTTCTGGTTTCATTCTTTTAAAAAGAGAGCAGTAGTCGAGTCAGTGTGTCCTTGAGCAAGGCACAGCCCTACTGAGGGAATGTGGACCATGATTAGGCTGAAAAAATGCAAATGTTAATAAGTTTTAACCCTCCACGACTGTATCCCCCCCTCTGTGTGCTCCGACAAAATCTCAAAGTCAAGTCCTCCTCCGTCTTTGCTCTTCTGTGGCTGCATTGTGTACCAATAGTTTGGTTCTAAGGAAATTTTGGGTAAAAGGAAATTTGTCGAGTGAGTGTTTGCGATACCGAACCCTCTACTTCAGACCCTGCTGACTGATTGGAAGGATTTCAAAGGGTTTAAATCGGGGCCGAGTCGAGCTGTGATACTGTTTGGTTACAGGAGTTGGACTGAATCCAGCTGGCAAAAAAGGCAGGTTTTTGAAAATACAATTTCATTTTGATCATACCAATAAAATCCAATTTTAAATATGGTACTCGTAGACGTTAAGCACTTTATTCAGTAATAGGGGTGCCTTTCAATGTGGTGGTGGTGGTGGTGGTGGGGGGGGGGGGGTGTATGTGTAAGCAGCTCTACTGACGTACCACGCATGACGTCAGTGTTGACGTCATGCGGAGATAGCGGAGGGAAAGATGTGTGTGAGTGTGTTTGATTGCGAAAAGCGAGTAATCACAAGGTCACCTGTTTAAAAAAGACTCACAGTCGGGGCAGACAATTTCAATCCAACCTTTTATCCTTTTTGTACCAAGTAGACATTGCATTTTGTTTTGTGCTTTTTTATTAAGACGATTTTTCATACTCTCACATGAATCTTTACAATACGCATCCTGTTCTTGTGTTCCTATCTAATTTTAACTGTCTCGTGTCTTCGTCGGGATACTTTGTTGTAAGGAAACATGCTGCTGTATTTGAAAAACATTTGATATTTGGACACGCAGCCTTCTGCACTGCTAGGCAGCTCCAGTCACTCTGCAGAGGCTTGATCATACGTAGCTAATCTTAGCCTTATCTTAGGTTTCTTTTTTCTCTCTCCATGTGTCGTCAGCAGCTACAGGAGCTCTGTTATATTAGTATTAGATTACTTGGGTGTCACAGAGTTTGGATGCAATGCTGAGAAATGACCCCACCAATGCTGCATTTGTGGTTTCTGACAATAATCTTGATTAAGTCATCAATTAAAATGTTTTTTTTACAAATGTTGTTTTTACTTTGCTTTAGCGGGTTTTTTTTACTTGTTTTGATTTCTTCATTGACTTAATAGCTGCTTTCGTACACATCATAATATTGAGATATGCAAATGTAGTTTAGTAGCATTAGTAGTAATAGTAGCATTAGTCATGGTATTGTTAAAAACAGTGATAATGAAAAAAAGTAATAATGAAGTGAAACAAAATAACATAAGCAGGTGTAAACAAGAGAAACTGTAACCGTAGTACTTATGTATTTCTTCTCTCTCTCTCTCTCTGTAGTTTTGATGTGGAGAATGGCCTGTCGGTGGGTCGCAGTCCGCTGGACTCGCAGACGAGCCCGAGTTCTGGTCTGGTACTTCAGTCCAACTTCCCCCACAGTCAGCGCCGCGAGTCCTTCCTCTACCGCTCCGACTCCGACTTCGACCTTTCGCCCAAATCCATGTCCCGCAACTCGTCCACTGCCAGCGACCTGTGAGTATTTAACAGATACTCTCTGTGTGATTTTAACTCCAATAAACCAAGCAGCCTTTATCCTGTACTTCATGTTGCATTTTACAGTGTTGGGATGCTGATTTGGAGTGAAATCTATTGGTTTGCTTCACGGCGCAAAAAATGAAGCGACCGCTGTTCTTCCAGATGAAACAGCTACAAACGTTCTGATAACAGCAGATGATGGGAGGCTTGAAAGAGCCTGTTAATCTGACAATGACGTATCGTTGTTTATAGCGATGTGCATGTGTTATTTATTAGTTTTGTCATCAGGGTCCAGACTAGGTCCTGGATACCAACACATCACTTTATCTCTTTTTTTCCCAAGTCACTCAGTAGTAATGTGCCCCGACAGTGAAACACTATTGTTAATAATAAATTATTTAAGAAATCATTTTATTACTATTTTCACAGTTCTTTTTGTTACTGAAATGGAATAAATGCAGTAAATATTTAGAACGTATTTTGAAAATTGAAACTGAAATCTGAAGCTCTAAATAGTGACTCTTGTATTAATATACAGTATCTACTGTAGCATCAGCTGACATGGGTTGTATCACTACTGTTACAGTAGAGTTACGAGGGAAACACTGGAATTTATTGTCAATATTTATTCACGTCTTATTCATACTCTATAAATGGCATTTTGGTGCATCTGGCTTTAAAGAGGCTTTTTAAGCTCATGTTTGTCTGCTTAAACAGCAGTGAAGTTTAGTTGGTACGTACCACTAAAGCCTAAGCTATAATCTTCGCTCAGAACTAGTTTTTCATCCAGTTTCTGCCTGTTTATACAGCTGAAGATTTCTCTGTGCAGCTAGCAGTGTGTCTTTGAAGCCAGAGTGTAAATGGGGCCTCGACCACCAATAGCTGTCGCTCCTTTGTTTTGAAGGGAGGAGGGATTGAAGCATTGGGCAGTCAATTGGCTACCTCGGTGAGACAAAACTGATGTGAATTTTCTTGGCTGTGCCATGTTGTCATGAGTCAAACCTATTACCTCTTCCACCAACACCCCCCCCCCCCCCACTTACACGTCACCTTTCCCTGACCACGGCCTGAAGAACCTGCACGCTGACCACGACCTGAAGAACCTGCAAAGTTTTTGTAGCCGTCCCAGCAAGCATTTGACAGATGGTGATCTGGTATCACAAGTAAAAACATCTGGCAATTTGATAATAAGGCTTTTTGATATTGGATTTCACAAAACAGTGAAAGACAATACGCACAGGCTATCACATATCTATAGTTATTCAATGTCAAAATGTTTGCTGGACAGGCTGACTCTGTACTTTTCACTGACAGCATGGATTTACCCTGAAGTCTGAATGGTTATGACGTGCATGTTGAGACCCTAAAGCTTCCAGAAAGCTCCTCCTCTCCAAAAGTTGGCTTTCCCAACACCCCGTGCACGAACACCTCCCCACCTAGTTGTAGTTGTACAAATATATATCCTGGAGGCATTCCTTCTGTACGAGCAGAATCCAGTCTGCATTAAGACACACAAATATCTGTGTCTTTAGCTGCTAAATGCTACAGAGCAATTTTACCAATCACTTGGATTAATTTGTCTTTTTTCTTGCCTCTTCATGTTGGACAGGTAGCAAACACTTAGCTTGTCTGAGCTTGTTTGCTGCCAGTGGTTTTACATGGCAACCACAAGGCCAGAGAACCAAAACAATGAGCTACAAATTTCAGTCATTTCAGTCATTTGATTTAATCCTAAAAAGCATCACTTAATGCAAGTTTGTTGTGACTATTTAAATTAAACCTCAATGGGTAGATGCAGTATTTATAAATGTTCTCTCTGCTAGTAACCAGTATAAGTCTTTGTCTAATATTGTCTTCCTCCTTTCTTACTTCTTGTGTTTTCCACTGGGATTCAGTCTTATTTATATTTGAAGCAGTGGTTCTTTGGCTCTGAGGGTGAACTGTAATCTGCATCCTTTGCCTCTAAGAAATATTTGTATAACTAAAACAATCTCCTCTCCTTATGTCCAGTGAGATCTTTGAGACCAACCATGGGTCATATAGCCAACTGTTACAGTCCTCACATTAAGATGATTGTGTGATTTGTGTGTTTTGAGGGGTTTTTTTGTATCACATGGCTTCTCACACAGCTTTTTTCACTGGATGTCTGTTTGTGTTTGTCTGTGGTTTTTTGCAGGCATGGAGAAGACATGATAGTGACTCCATTTGCACAGGTTAGTAGCATTGTGTATTGCTGGTTTTGTGAGAGCAAGAGTTTACAAAATGTTCTGACCACTTTCATAAAATTTGACAAGAGAAAAGCATTGATTTGGTGACGGGCGGAAACTGACAACCCGTACAGCAGGGGACCAAAAGTTTGGTTTAGCATTAGGGACAGTTTTACAGTAGAAACACAGCACCACAATACGTGTTTTTAATACTGTTGTTTGAGTGAATACTCATTTGTGAATTAAATAGATTTATAAAACTGTTTATAAAGGTTGTTTAAACTCTTCTTGTTGATAACGTTTCAGTAGAGTCTTGGCCGGTAATTACCTCATTGTAGAAAAGGCTGCGGTACTGAGATTTGCCTACTTCTGATGAAATTTTATTCATTGACCGATTTATGAGGATACAATCAATGTCAGCACCTCCTGAATAAAGACATCTCTCCATGTAAAAGCATTATTTCAGCACCAGATACTGTCCATGGTGCCTATAAGATTGCCTGGCATGTGGCACAAAACACATGGATGATATTGATTATTATGTGGTAATATTCACTAGGATTTAGTGTATATGGACTTCATTTATATTGTAATACCCTAAGTAAACTCCTGTAGGACCTGCTCTGACAAACTGAGGAGGACACCATGGATTTCTTTTAAGGCACTAAAAGTCCACTGAAGGTTTATGAAAAATGCAATCACAAAAGTTTCAATGTTGCCAAAAAATGGTGGAGAACCTAATTTGTCTCCTGTGATGTTACTTGCTGTTCTGTATTGTACTGTATTTGGTCTGTGGTTTTGACTTTCAGCATTGAGCAGTACTGAGTCCACACAATCTAATGTACAGTGTTTCCAATCAAAGTAAAGTGTGGGTCTGTCCAGACAATCCACATGGCTCCACACTGGCCCTTACTCACCGCTTTGAGAAAGAAGAGATGGTTCATTTTTCACAGAAAACACCCACACACACTCTTTGTACTGAACAGCCTGAGTCTTTATGTGTGTGTGTGTATGTGCTCTTCAACGTCGGCCCGTTAACACAATCTGTGTACATGTTATATTTCCAAACTAAAAATTACTTTTGGCCCACCTGCGGTTGGATATTAAACTAATGTACCTGACAGATTCTTACCCGTCATATTATCAAAGATAATACTGTACAAACTGATGTTTTCGGTGCCATATTACAGGAAAGCATCAAAGTGCAGTTTCAGTGTTTTCCAAAGCCCAAGATGACGTCCTCAAATGTCTTGTTTTGTCCACAACTCAAATTCAGTTTACTGTCATAGAGGAGTAAAGAAACCAGAAAATATTCACATTTAAGAAGCTGCAATCACAGAAGTTTACTTTTTTTTTCCCTTAAAAAATGACTCAAACCGATAAGTTGATTATCAAAATAGTTGGCGATTAATTTAATAGCTGACAACTAATCGATTAATCGTTGCAGCTCTAATCTGGGAAGTGCAAAAGACCTGTTTGGCACAAACTCGTGCCGTTTCTCTGTCGTAATAGTAGATTTAAAGCAACCGTTTTTCATTATCATATTTTATATCCATAGTTACATACAGATGGGTAAAAAAGTGAAAGAAAAAAAACACCTTTTCCGCACAATTAGCACTGCAGATAAACAGGTCAAGCTGCTGGTTGCTGTCCATGTTTGTTTTGGTACAAGAACACGTGACAATAGGTGTTCTCACGGGATTTGCGGGGTCATATACCTCCAGAGCTTGAGCCCTTACTGACCAGCCGCACACAAAACAATCTGTGCGAGTTGGTGGAAACAATCTTGGCGTGTGGTTTGTCCAGTTTTTATAGGTTTCAGCTAGTTCTCAGGTTTGTCCCAAGCTTAAGGTGTTTGGCCATAACACACTATTGTATATAGTGTACTTCTGATGTCTCGGGTGTCCAGATTCATTCATAGACCTCCAATACTCTCCTCTTCCCTTCTCAGGTTCTTGCCAGTCTACGAACAGTGAGAAGTAACTTTGCTGCTCTAACACATCTGCAAGACCGTGTAACAAACAAGTAAGAACAAGAAAAACCAGCTGAATGACTGTCTGCTTGTTTTCTTGTTCTACTAACACCTCATCTGCTCCTTGTTCCAGGCGGCCGACAAGCAGCAACCAGCCAACCATGTGTAAGCCATGTCTTACAGGTCAGTGCTAATATCGCTGTGTGGTGGTGGGACACTGAGATTTATCACGTAAAAATTGTGAATACTTTCATGTTATTGTATTTTCATGAAAATACTGTACTATATTATTAAGCAACACCACATCTCTGGATCGCTTGCCAAAATTCAACAAGTGGATGTTTTCCAAAACTGACCTGCAACATTTGTATGTGCGACCTCTGACCTTTCAGAGGAGCCCTACCAGAAGCTGGCGGTGGAGACACTGGAAGAGCTGGACTGGTGTCTGGACCAACTGGAGACGCTGCAGACGAGACACTCAGTCGGCGAGATGGCATCCAATAAGGTGAGAGGTCATTTGCTTCATCTCCATAGAGACTCTTTAAGAATGAGCCAGTTGTCTTTTTTTCATTACAACAATTCAACATTTCATTACAGATCCTAAAAGGTGTTTGTAAGCAATCCTTTTTATATCAAAAAGAGTTTCCAATTTATCAATATTAGGTGGTTGAAATCCGATCCTTCATTATACAACATTTGGCTTCAAAAACTATGGGATACATATATTTATTCTCTTGTCTTTTGAATGAGCTGAGCTTAGGAATGTTTGCTTTTGTCATGACAACAATGACTTATTTTAATTTTAGCTTTCAAATATGAATCACAAGCAGGTCACATGCATCAGGATCAGATTCCGTTGCTCCTGTCCATGTGTGCAGAGAAGCATTGACAAAGTCCTCGTAGCTTTTTCCTGTTTATTCTTGTTTGAAATCAGTCACATATGAAGGGGAGCAAATCCGATGTTATGACACATGCAGCTGCAGTGTGAACACGGCCAGAAACGCTCGGGTTCATGAATGGCGTCTCCCTCCATTGAAAGAGTTAATCGCCGTCTCCCCACCTCCCTCCTTCGTGCTTCTCTTCACCGTCTGGCTGCTACACTCAGTCCTCCTCCATCTCCCAGCCAGCCAATCAGATCCCTCTCCTCCACCCAGCCCCTGAAGCCAGACCAATCTGATTGGACAGAGAAGGGGGACCAGCATGCAGGGCGGGGGGGAGGGGGGGGTTCCTCGCAGCCTCTCGCTCTCCCTCTCTCCCTCTGTACGTTCCTAATTGACAGTGTGTGACAGTAGTTGGATGAGCGACTGCAGTCCACACCCTTTCTCCCCCGATGGTAGACCACATCCCCAACCTCCCCCACCTCAACCCACCCCACCCTTCCCCTCCGACCCCCCCCCACCTCCAGGACAGCACATGGGACTGTGGGAACTTTTTATTTTCAAACGGACTTCTTCTCATGTTCTCAACCCGTCCCTGCTGAGTGTGGAGCAGAACTGAGTGAGCAGCCCGTCACTGAGCAAGCAAACTTGTCATTTTGGATTTCTAGCGACCTCTAACATCAACATGCGTGGGTTGACATGCCTGCGTCGGCTCTCTGCGTTTGTCTGTGCTGGAGACTCAGACAGGTGAGCGACGGGGAGCGCTGCTGGCTCGCCTTGTTTACGTTGGGATCTATCGGCAGTGCAGGCTTTGCAGGGGGGGGGGGGGCTGAATGCTGAGCGAGCTTACCCGTCGGATCTGACTCAGGACCGGATCTACAGATGGGATGAATGTTGAGATTGTGTGTGTGTGTGTGTGTGTGTGTCATTGCATGTATGTGTGTATGAGAAACAGAAATAGGGGAAAAAAGACACATATGTTAGAGGGAGTAGCTGTCATGATTTTGTAATGTAAAACAATGAAGTGCAGTGGTTTGGTTTACAGCAGCAGGAATATGTTGCATGTTATTTGTAAACATATATGTGTGAGAAATGGTGTGCAGAAAACCTGAGGAAAATCATGATAAGGGGGCAGAGGAAGCTGCCGAGAAGTAAACCAGATGAGAAACGAACACATTTCGGTGAAAGCTACAGGATTACGTTTCATTCCAGTCTGTATGTTTTTGTTTGTGCCCATATGTGTGTCACATAGTAGCCACTGCAGCATCACTCTCTCACCCAGATCCCCTCCCTCCTCCCTCAGCCACCACGTGCCAGAGCTGTTACATAATCAGTGTGGAAGCTACCGCTGCGATAAAACTCAGGGAGAACACTGAACACTTTTGTTTTTAGAAAAACTTTCACCTGTGATTTTTTTTTACAATCACAGTGCAGATTTCTCCTGCGTGTCTGCGAACAGACAACATAGTTAGAGATGTTACAGCTTGTGTTCTTTTATAAAAAAAACATTGATTCATTTAAAATGGGTAAATGTGCATTGTAGGATATATAGACATAAATAGATAAATGTGCCAAAATCACACTAGTTCAGTAAGCATCAGTCTACATGTGCTGCATGTTGTCGTTTAACTTTCAAACCACAGCAAAGATGATGGAGCATCTTGTGTTTTTACGAATTTGTGTCAACTTGTTACTGTGAAAATTGAATCAACAAACCAAGTAACATGAATGTACTGTAAATACATTACTTCCTAATTTATGTTTTAATTTAAATTAGGTTGGTGCAGCCTGACAATATTTTTATGCAGAGCATTTTAAAAAATGTATCGCAAAACATTTTTTTACCATGGTTTCAAACTATGTCCGTACTTCCATCCATTTCATTGTGCATACTTCTTAATAGTGCTTTTTTAATTTGAATGAAGTAATCAAAACAAAAGTAAGTAGAGACCATCTTGTGATGGGATCACACCAGCCGCAACGCCAAATCGGGCCAGGGACATAAAGTGAGGGGGCCCCTTCTCCACTTCCTACCACCCTACTTCTGGCGCCCTTGCTCAGGCCTCACCCATTTTCAAACTTGGCCCTCATTTTGATCTCAACTACACGTCTGTAAAGTTTCGTGACTGCATTTCGCATGATTGAAACGCTATCACAGTGACAAAATCAGACAGACAGAAATATAAACACCTGGCTAAGTACTCACAACTGCTTCTGGGGTAGTTCGCGCTACAGTAGGTGTCACCAGGACCACATTTTGCCATGATGACACACACACACACACACACAGACTTACAAGGTGAAAAGAATACCAGCATCGCTGTCATGGCTGGTAATCAAAGCAACACAGGAAATATTCAGTAAAAGCACAGTAATTACAACATATGAATAATAACATGTAATGTGCACACATTGTCTGTAGAAGTGAGTTTTAAAGGTCCAGTGTGTAGGATTTAGGTAGATCTAATGGCAGAAATGGAATATAATATTCATAACTATGTTTTCATTAGTGTATAATCACCTGAAAATATGAATAGTTGTGTTTTCGTTAGCTTAGAATGAGTCCTTCATATCTACATAGGGAGCAGGTCCTCTTCACAGAGTCCTCCATGTTTCTACAGTAGCCCAGAACGGACAAACCAGACACTGGCTCAAGAGAAATCCTTTAAGCTAAATAACGCTCCAAACTTACGCTAAATTTTGGAGAGAAAAAACATGGCCGTTTTCAAAGGGGTCCCTTGACCTCTGACCTCAAGATATGTGAATGAAAATGGGTTCTATGGGTACCCACGAGTCTCCCCTTTACAGACATGCCCACTTTATGATAATCACATGCAGTTTGGGGCAAGTCATAGTCAAGTCAGCACACTGACAGATGTTGTTGCCTGTTGGGATTGAATTTGCCATGTTATGATTTGAGCATATTTTTTATGCTAAATTCAGTACCTGTCAGGGTTTCTGGACAATATTTGTCATTGTTTTGTGTTGTTAAATGATTTCCAATGATTAATATATTCATACATTTGCATAAAGCAGCATATTTGTCCACTCCCATGTTGATGAGAGTATTAAATACTTGACAAATCTCCCTTTAAAGGGGCTATATGTAAGAATCAGAAATTGCTTGTTCACAGCGACACCTGTGGCCGCAATGTCAACGAAAGTCAGCGTCCTGTTGCTCGCGCTCGCGCTACATTGACATGAACGAGCACCGGTCAAAACAGTGAGGCGACACACGTCAGCTAACACACAATATCACTCTATATTTCACCTGCTTGGCAGTAATGTTAGCTGACCAGACGAAGGTCTCTCCATAAATCAATGCTGATTCTAGTGCTGGCTTTTCCTTTCTCAGCCTGCCGACCACGGAGGGAACGGGGGGGGGGGGGGAATACACCGACACCCGGTCGGGGGGGGGAGAGACACCGACACCCGGTCGGGACGATAACGTAACTCGCTGCGGAGCCCCGTCACTTCACAAGACACGGGAAACCTCTGTTGGTCTGGAGGAGCTGCAGCATTTATTTCTGCAAAAACGTCCACTGCACATTCACTAGATATTCTCAGAGCTAAACTAACTCTTCTGCAGTGTGCGCGCGTGCACGTGGAGTTGGAGCGAGCCGAGCGGGTGAGAACGAGCGCGGTGTGCAAGCAGGCAGCAGGAGCAGCGCGTACCCACACGCGAGCGCGCATTGGATTCCGACCCGTTATGATTTATGCGCGTGATAAGTTACAAATAGTCCCTTTAAGGTACATTTTGAACAGATAGAAAATGTGCGACTAATTTTAGATTAATCACAATTAACTATGGACATCATGCGATTAATCACGATTAAATATTTTAATCGATTGACAGCCCTAGTTTTGAAGGCCACCGTAGTTCTGCAACACATTTGGAAAGGGAGGGGGTGTCCGGAGGGGTACTCAATTGGTTGCAATCTTCAATCTCACCACTAGATGCTGCTAAATCCTACACACTGGTCCTTCAATAGCTGATTTGTACAATCCCTTGCAACATAATAACCCTCTTCATAGAGAGAAGGGGGGAGAGGAACAACACAGGGATTTTGGGGAATGTTGGGTAATAGTTTGTGAAACACAATACCTCCACCATGGTCTCATTTTTTTCTTAATGGTTTTGTTGTGTCTACACAGTTTAAGAGGATGCTGAACCGCGAGCTGACGCAGCTATCAGAGACAAGCCGCTCAGGGAATCAGGTGTCAGAGTTCATCGCCAACACCTTCCTAGGTGAGTTTTAATACCAGATGTAAAAGAATGAACGGACTCTCACTTTGTGAAAGAGAAGCTGTTGTTCCCCCTTTTTATGGAAACATACACTCAGTTGCCAGTTTATTAGGTCCAGTTAGCGATAGAGTTGGGCCGGTGTAAACGATTTCAAACCGGTTCAACACCAGACCGGACCGGTATGCCGAATTTTACCACTAGGTGTTGCACTTGACTTAGCAGTTGCTTGTCACTAAAATGAGAATAGCTGGTCCACCTTAACAGCTCACCTTAACACTCGCTTATGTTACGGGCCGCCAGGCTTGCAGTACACTGGCTGACGGAAGCCCGTCTTGTCTCATCACCCCAAAAACACATGAACTTTCTCGTAAACAAACACAATGTGCGGCATCCCCCCCCTTCCCCTCCCACCTCTACTGAAATGTGTTCTCCTTCATGTTGCTAGTGTTATGTCGAAGTCACCGGCCTTGGCTCAGCAGATGCGCTCCGTAATATTATTATGTTAATCACCTTGACATATTGCTAATTACTAATACAATACAAGCTAAAGTTAGCGCTGTGACGCCGGCGGCAAAGGTTGCTGATGTTGGCTACTTTTTAATTTGCCATTACATGCCATAATGACAAATTGCGGTTCAACCGGTTGGCATAAAATCAAACTGGTTTAAGCTCGTACACCGGACCAGACCGGCAAAACGGTAAATCGACCCAACTCTAATTAGCTAAAACTGATGCAGGCTAATACAACAGCCCTGCAAAGAATTCTAGTTTCAGAAAAGTTCAGACTTTTAAAGAGATGTTGTTGATTCAACTGGTCATTTTGGAGGCTGTAGTTTGTGGTGCTGTTGAATTGTGTGGCCTTATACTGAGAGGTGTTTCTAATATTTAGTCTACTCCCATTGACATGAATGGTGTGCACGACAACAGATCTTAAAATATAATAAATTACGTTTGGTACTATCCCAAACATGTCAGTGTCTGTTGTGCTGCTCAGCTCTTCTAACTAGAAGAAATGCATTAGCATAATTGCATCACCTGGCTTTATTGACTGTTCTGCTATCAGTTGTGTTATATGAGCATTACACCAAACTGCTGTTCAACATATGTGAATGTAAGCATGGCATGGTGTATACGGGGAAGAAAAGGAGCTTTTTAAAGGATGATGAATTGTTTACTTCTGTTTTATTTGAGCAAAGAAGAAGAAATGTTTAAAAAGGGGGGCAGGAAAGAGGAGAGCAGAAAAGGAAAGAAAGGGCTTTTAAATGTAAACCGAGAAGGAGAGAAGAAATTTTCAAGTAGAGACAAAATGAGGAGGGAAGGATTTAAAAAAGGATGCGATGGAAGAGGAAATTGAAAGGAAAGGAAAGAAAAAAGTAAAAGATATAAAATACAAGATTTTTTAAAAAGGGAGAGGAAAGAGGTTGCTTTTGAAGGAAAGGAAGTGAAACAGGAGGATTTATAAAGAAACAGATCAACATTTTGGAGGCAAGAAAAGAGGAGGAGGATTTTTTTAAAACAGAAAATATGAAGAGAGCATCTTTCTGAAGGAGGGGAAGGATAGGGAGGGACGGAGAAGGTGAGGATTTTTCCTTCCCTAAAAGAGAAGGAGGCGCGGCAACAGACAGCATTCCCGGACACATTGTGTGGCGTTGTCGTAGCAACAGGGTGCAATATTATTAGACGGCGTGTTGCATCAATAGGAGGCTCAGTCTTCAACAGCCCTGCCGGCAGGATGGAGGTCCGGCCGAACGAGGACGGAGCCGTCGGTCGGTTGCCGTTTTGACATGAGTGCCTCGGCGTCAAGCCCGGCTGCGTTTGGAAATGAACACCATGGTTTTGGGTGTGAGGAAGAGGAGGCACTGTGAGAGAGGTGAGAGAGGCCAGACAGCGCCTCGTGTGACGCTGCCACTCAGGTCGCTCTGCATCCTTACGGTGGCGTGCGCTCGTATCTGGGCTCAGATCTGGATGTTATTCGAGCAGTCGTTCCTGCCGTGCTAATAAAAAAACGTGGCTGTGAAATGCTGAGGATGATACGTGGACGTGAGGTAAAGCAGGCTGTCTGTGATGTCAGAACGGGATCATTATCTCCTCGGTTTGCACAAATACGGATGAGTCATTTTCATCACTATCGTGTCTGCTGGGACGGCACCTTTGTGTCAACAAGTCAAATGGAGGTTACGTTGGTGGAAACCTTGTTTCGCAGATGTCTGTGTTTTTGCTTAAAGGATTACAAGCTCCACTGTGGGTTAGAAAGATAAAGCTCCAACCCGTAGACGTGATGAAGCCCTTTTGAAACCCACATTTGGAAAAACACGAGAAGCGCTTCGTCATCAAGCTCATGACAATGCTGAGCTCCTGAGAAGCTGACAGGTTTTACCCATCATGCTTAGCTTTCTACTACTGGTGTTCTGCACCTACTGCCATGTAGTCAGTTCTTATACAGTCATGTACACCTATAGCTGATATACTGCAGGTGTACTTCATTATACCTGTATACATTCCTGTTTGTCTGTGACCTTCCAACCATCTATATACAGTATATGCCGCATACATGAATAACATATTGCTTAAATTTAAATCAATTTATTATTCTATTTTTACGTTGCAATTACATTTTACATACTTTATATACTACCTCAAAAATCTCTTTAATTTATTATTTTTTAAAGGGTTTTCTATACTGATTGTGAGCGATGCAAAGTCTAGTTGTTCACAAGTTCATTATCAGAGATTCTGACTGTGTTAAACTGAAAAGAAGCACAAATGCATGCTTATCCTGATTATACACATGGTTGCATTGATAAAGTAAAAATGACTAATTTCTCTACATGTGTGTTTGTGTAATTTAGGTGAAGAATAGAGTTGGAGCGATTAGTCGACTATACTGTACTCCATTGGTCGAACACAAAAAAAAAATATTTTGATAATCGATTAATCGTAAAAGTAATTTTTCATGCAGAAATGTCAGAAAATGATTCTTTTCTCTGTTTTGAATTATATTACATTTTAAGTACATATCTTTGGGGTTTGGACTAACAAAGCAAGACATTTAAAGACATCACCTTGGACTTGGTGAGAAACTGGGATGGACATTTTTCACCATTTTCTGACATTTTATTGACCAAACGTTTAATCGAGAAAATAATCAGCAGATTAATTGATGATGAAAATAATCGTTAGTTGCAGCCCTAGTGAAGATCTGTATGTGACACCATCTTCTTCACTTGTGAGCAGATCTCCTTTTAGCCAGACCGTCTTACCTCAGCTGAACGGATGTGCAAATAGACTGGTTTCAGATCAGCTGTGATCGGTTGGTGTCCAGTTCCTCATTGATAGCTTGTCATTTTATTCATACTGGCCCACTTAATGCGTCAGTGTTTTGTAGAAAGACGTGTTTCATGTTATCACACACACCATGTGACATGTGTACAGTAATGCACACGTGTTTACGAGCTGTATGTTTAAGTACATGAACTTTGCTAGTGCTAGGCGTTGTAGTTGTACCATGTTAGCAGCAGTTGTAGTGTCTAGTAGTAGTTGTATCAGCAGTAGTGATAATGATATTAGTAGTGGTAATCGTTGAGTAGTTGATGGTAGCAGAGTTGTAGTAGTAGTAGTAGTTGCGGCAGTAGTGGAGGTAGCAGCCATAGTTGGTAGAAGCACTAATAGTAACAGCAGTAATTGAACTCGATTAGAAGGATTATGCTACGTTCACTATGAGCAACAAAACGGCCAGCGTGGCCAGCTACATTGCCGCCGAGTCGCCGTTGAAGTGTTGTTCAAGCGCTCATTGATGTAGTCATGTTGTTAAATAGCACTGGGAACTGGCTAAGTCAAGTCAAGTCAAGTCAACTTTATTTGTATAGCCCAAAATCACAAATCACAAATTTGCCTCAGGGGGCTAACAGCATTGTTTTGGATGGAACGGACAGAGTGAAACAAAAGCATACGATTAGTTGACGCTTCACCGCGTCATTGGAGCGCTGAAAAAAAGGTGAAACCAGCTCAACTTTATTCGTAGCGCGTCACGCAGCGTCAAGTGCCGGGCGCCAGTTAGTAGCTTCATGTCTCCAGCTTCCATTGAAAATGACTTGTAGCTTGTTGCTTTGTTGCTCGTCGTGTGAACACAGCTTTAGACACGTTAAAAAAATAACAATCACTACTACAGTACAGATGCAGAAGACACCCTCTCATGGGTCAAGACAGGTCCCCTTCAAAGACAGCTATAGTCAGAGTTCAGGCAAAGATATTGAAGTCTTCACTGACGAGAAACTCAACCTTTAAAATCTTTGTTTGTTGTGCGAAGCTGGTGAGGTGAGGCATTGTTCCAGTCACTTCCAGGGAGGAGACGAAGAGAGACACTGACACTTTGAATGTGACTAATAACTAATAAACACATTGTTTGATTTATGTTTCCTCCGGTAGAGTTACAGTATGGAATATAACTCGTGGTATTTATTGGTTGTTAACAGCCTCGGTGCATATAAGCAGAGTCAGATCATATTTCCACAACGCGTGTGCATGAAAACCTGCACACCTCCTACACAAAGTTACATTTTGATCAATTTAAAAGGTGGTCATACATTTTGAAAACATCAACAGCACTGTAAGAACTTTAAATATGCTGTGTTTATGTCGTATGGATAGGATACCAGCTTACTGTATATATTCAACAGTATGCATCTATGTATGTTTGTACACGTTGCAGAGAAACAACATGACGTGGAGATCCTGTCTCCACCTTCTAAGGAGAAGGAGAAGAAGAAGAGGCCCATGTCACAGATCAGTGGTGTGAAAAAGGCCACGCAGAGCCCCAGCTTAGCAGTCGCCTGCATCCCCCGCTTTGGAGTCAGCACGCCACACGAGAGCCTGCTGGCCAAGGTGGGCCCACACACACTCACACAAAGACGCACACCAAGGTTATAATAGTTTTGAATTTTCAATCAGTTTTTATTTTATTTTAGTTTTGACTTTTCAATTTCATTTCAGTTTACTTTAGTTAGTTTTTGGAGTGTGTTTGCTAGTTTTAGTTTAGTTTCAGTTTTTCAGAAAGGTTTAGTTTTAGTTTTTATTACTTTTAGTTTTACAGTAGTTTTAGTTTGTTTTTGTTAAGTCCAGCTATAATGCCTCAGAAGTATGTAGGCTACATACACATACAAAATACATGGTTGGAGAACTGTGTAGAAATAGCCATAATGTTTAATATATTCACGCTAATTTAGTGAAGCAATTGCAGCATAACGCCGTCTCCTGGATTCTCAAGTCTGTTCAATTTCTGTGGTACGATGTCACGAGAGTTGACTGAAATTCTTTTTTCATTAGTAAAAAACTAAAACTGAAATTAATTTACATTCATTTTTATTTTATTTTGTATTAGTTTTTACCCAGGTAAGGTTTCAGTTAAATTTTAGTTTTTCCTTCGATATAGGATATCGTTTTTATTTAGTTTCAATTTACTAAAAATATTTTTCACTGCTTATTTTCATTTTAGTTTCAGTATTAATTTATTATAATAACCCTGGCACACACACAGAAACACACTGTGTCTTATAGGTGTCCTGTTTTATTTCTCCAGGAGGTCGAGGACATCGATCGTTGGGGTCTGGATATATTCAAAATAGCAGAATTTTCCGGAAACCGCCCTCTGACGGTGATCATGCACACCATCTTCCAGGTAGGAGGATCCCTCAGTGCAAAATCTGCTAAAAAATGATTTTGAATGTGATTCATTATAAAAGTTTAAAAGTTATAAATTCAGTTTTTCACATGGTGTAGGGATATAGTTATAAATGTCGGGAAGAAGTCACCCGAAGTTTCTAGAGTGTATTTTACGGCACCGAGTTAGATTAAGTAAAAACTGTAATGTGTGGTTGATGTGACTCCTCCTCCTCTCCTCTTCCTCCTCACCCGTCCAGGAGCGAGACCTCCTGAAAACCTTTAAGATCCCAGTTGACACCTTCGTCACCTTAATGATGACCTTGGAGGACCACTACCGCGCAGACGTAGCTTATCACAACAACATTCATGCAGCTGATGTGGTGCAGTCAATCCACGTCCTCCTGTCCACCCCCGCTCTAGAGGTGAGCTGAGGACGCTGTTGTTGCTGTAGTCATAGTTACACTATAATATCAGTCTATTGTTTTGAATGAATGTGTTTATCCCAGGCGGTGTTCACAGACCTGGAGATCATGGCTGTTCTGTTTGCCAGCGCCATCCATGATGTCGACCACCCGGGAGTCACCAACCAGTTCCTAATAAACACCAGTAGGTTGTTCTCTGTCTCTGCACACGACTACCACAACATCAACATTTTATACACATGAGGAAAAACTGTTTTATATATGCTGTGTGCCTCAGTAATAAGGTGATATGTTAACTCTTTAACTTTAAGGGTAACTTCGGTATTTTTCAACCTGGACCCTGTTTTTCCATGTTTTTGTGACTAATGGGGACAAACAATTTTTAAACTAATCTAGTATTGACGTTAACGTTGTAGCCAGCAGCCGCGAAACAAGCTGCGAGGGCAAGTGAGCAGCGTTAATGTAACGTTACTTCCACTAAAAGTTCTTGTTTTTTGCCACTGACAGGCTCAGATTGTTATTATAAGTGTCTGACAACATCATGGATAGGACCCTACAGAGAAAATAAAACATTTTTCTTCCCTTACTCTTGATCCGGTCTGTTTGTTATTGTGTCCAAATCCCGCTCAAGGAGAAGTCTCGTTGTGAAATCTGAACATCCGTACACTCTGGCTCAAATAATTACAGGTGGCCATAGAATTGAAAGACCTCGTCCACTTTGTCAAAATCATCTAAATATTCAGCCATGACATTGAAAATCTTTTAGATAACACTAAGCTACGATTTCTGTACTCCAACATAACAAACTCTGCCCTGCTGGCGCTCGTGTTTCCACCATGGATGTATTCCACTATTCCACCGTTGTCGTCCAGCAACACGTCACCTCGCCAGATTTCAGAATGAGACTTCTCCTTGAGCGACAATCTTCCCATAATGTCAGATACTTATAATAACAATCAGAGCCTGTCATTGCAAAAACAAGCGCTTTTAGTGGACGTAAATGACGGTGCCAGCTTGCCCCAATAGGCAACAGCGCTCTCCCTCAATACTGGACCAACTTCAGAAATTGTTGTCCCTATTAGTCAGTTAGACACAAAAACATGGGTAAATAGGGTCCAGGTTGAAAAATACTGAAGTTATCGTTTAAGCTACACCTGCACTGGGTCTGGGTTATTTTAACAGTATGGCACAGGATCTTATTTAGACAGGGCTACCTGTACCATTATCACTGACTGACTGACTATACGGTTTTAACAAATTCAACCCACATCTCTGCAGGTTCAGAGCTAGCGCTGATGTACAATGATGCCTCGGTGCTGGAGAATCACCACCTCGCCGTGGGCTTCAAACTGCTGCAAGAAGACAACTGTGACATCTTCCAAAACCTCAGCAAGAAACAGAGAGACTCCCTCCGAAAGATGGTGATCGACATGGTGAGACTGCTGCACTTCTTTCACGACATGTTGATATCCTTTTTCAGCCGTGTTGTACCTGAACTGTCGCTTTACAGTCTGTTTTTGTTTTACAGTATGTGTTGTTTGTGATTCAGTGAAGTTTGTGTACAGTAAAGTTCTGCCAATACAGCAGCTTTGTGTATCTGGTCACAGGCCACTTTGAAAAGGCTGCTGGCAAAATATCATCATGTAGTTGATAGTTACAGTTACAGTTGATGGTCAGTAACGGCTTGCTTTCTTCATCGTCAGCTGAATGGAACAAACAAAAGAGGAAAGACAAAGAATTTTGAGAAAGAGGCAACACACAGAAAGAATCTTAATTCCTTTAAGTATTTTATTGTTAATTGTTGCTCTTGTACTCTTGCACTGATACTGTGCTAAACCACACCCAGACCCAGACCCAGACCCAGACCCAGATAGCCACAGGTATATCTCAGGACTGCTGCAGTGAAGCTGAGAGACGATACAACAGCGCGTCTTTTTTTTTTTCAGAATCAGATTTAGTAAATCTTTGCAATGGTGAATACATTTACACAAGTGCAAGGACAAATAAACACAAAGTGTCGCTCACCTCACACAATTTCACAAAGAGACTCTGGAAGACAAACAGTATATAATTTCATACACTCACTTCCGGCATCATTCACCAATAACGGTAAAAGCCTACAGAACCAGTTGTCTTTACGGCATGAACAGGTCACATGATGGGAAGCATGAAGATGCATCATTTCGTTGACTGACCGTGTGTTGAACCTCTTCATTAGGTGCTTGCCACAGATATGTCCAAACACATGAACTTCTTGGCGGACATGAAGACAATGGTGGAGACCAAGAAGGTGACCAGTCTAGGAGTCCTGCTGCTGGACAACTACTCTGACCGCATCCAGGTGAGAACGCCACCTGCTGACACTGAATATGAGAATATTCATACTCAATAACACATATTACATGATTTTTTCGAAATATCATACAGACCAAAAAAGAAATATATAGCTTTATAATAGACACAGTAATTATACATTTGCACCTGCTAACTAATAGAAGTAACCGATCATCAACATTGTGACTCTACATCAGGTCTATTCAAATACGTTTTTTCAAATAAATTGAATAGAATTAATGAAGGGGCTAATTTGCCTACCAATAAAATGATGATTTTCTGATAATCAAACAATGTAAACACCCATAAACTCGGTGTTACGTTAGCATGTTATTTAAATAAAAACACAGCGATTGCTTTCAGTCCGTAACAGCGTCAATAGTGTGAGTGGTAACGTTGATGAACGTGAATAAACTCTCTTATTGGAAGAAATTATTATTATATATTTTTTACATACTTTTTTTCATATATTTAAATAATCAAAGAGCCGGTTTGAGGTTGTTAAAGGGCCGGGTTCGGCCAACGGGCGCCAGTTGAATAGGCCTGCTCTACATATTTCACATACAATCATCATAAACAGTATGATGAACAACTTTTACATTTCAGTCTCAATGAAAACTAATTTTATTAGCAGCAGTGAACTGAGTCAGGATTTAGAAATAGATCGTTAATCTGTCACCATAGTCTGAAACTTTAAATTAATTTTTTAGCTAAGCAGTAAACAACAAGCAGTAGATCTCAGACTTTGGCATCAGCACGTTGTTAGTGTGAAAGTGCTGCCGCCTGCTGGACACATAGTGGTCATTGCATCTGTATAGAGCTGAGCTAATCTACACTGTGTACTGTTGTGGTATTGTAAGAATCAAGACAGGGTTAAAGTATCTATATATAACATAAACAGACGGCCGCATTTACATTTCTGAAGATATCACCGCTGCTTTTTGTGAGTATTTGTTGGTGAGGTTTTTAAAACAGGCACAAGGGTCTGACTGAGCGTCTCTCCTCCAGGTTCTGCAGAACATGGTCCACTGTGCCGACCTGAGCAACCCAACCAAACCTCTGGAGCTCTACCGCCAGTGGACGGACCGCATCATGATGGAGTTCTTCACCCAGGGAGACCGAGAGCGGGACAAAGGCATGGAGATCAGTCCGATGTGTGACAAACACAACGCCTCCATAGAGAAGACCCAGGTAACGCCCACACTGACACACAGGGATGTGGGGAAATAGTGGAAATGTTATAAAACTAAAGGAGATTAAAGTTATAGCTACGGTAACAAATGTTTCACATATTTGAATTAAATTAATTTTAAGTCAAGACAGCAAACACACATGAATTAATATTTCTAAATCAGATGATTTTCATAGGGGCTTTCAAAAGCTAATTCCAAACACAAATGTATCTCCAGAAATTCTGAATCAGTTTTAAAACCATCCTTTGCATCCTGGGTACTCTTGTCATTTTGTCATATTTACTCTTTGTATAAACCTGCAGCCTGTTGTTTCGGTTTCATGGTATTGTACATATGCATACCTACGTCACACAAATCCTACCTGAACATCTGCAAATACGACCTGTAAACTGTCACTACAGAGATTGTGGTATAGAGGCTGCACACTTGAGGTCAACTAAATTCAAGTAATAAAATGATATTCAGATATCCATTCATATTCATCCTAAATGTCCTCGGGAAACCCCTAATCAGCATCTTAGCAGCTTTCCTCTTCACTAGAAAAGCTTTATGTACCGGTTTGCCTTCTTATTTTGTTTTACATATTTTGCTCCTGTCATGTTTGTGTGTTTATTATTAAAATCAAGCCAAAATTTATTTGTAAAGCACATTTAAAAAACAACTACAGTTGACCAAAGTGCTGTTCTGGGACATCCAGGAGCAACTGATCGGTCGACCATAGTGCTCTAGCTGGAGTATGAAGATAGAATACTTCTGCCTGATAAGATGGGGTCATCCCATTTAAAACCTTAAAAACAATAACATCTTAAAATCAATCCTAAAACAGACAGGAAGCCAGTTTACTTATTATTGTTATTATTAATAATATTTCTATGACTAGGTGGGCTTTATCGATTACGTCGTCCACCCTCTGTGGGAGACGTGGGCGGACCTGGTGCACCCTGATGCCCAGGACATCCTGGACACGCTGGAGGACAACAGGGAGTGGTACCAGAGCATGATCCCCCGCAGCCCGTCGCCCTCCAGCCCGGAGGAGCACCACGTGGAGGTGATGCCAGGAGGTGTAGCTGTGGGAGCGGGAGGAGGAGGAGGAGGAGGAGGAGGAGGAGGAGGAGGAGGAGGAGCGGACAAGTTCCAGTTTGAACTCACTCTGGAGGAAGAAGAAGAGGAGGATGAGGAGGAGGTGGAGTCTGACCTGGAGAGCCCCCTGGAGGAGGAGTCCCAGTCGGGTGGGGAGCGGCACCGGGACTCCTCCTCCCCGTCTTTGTCCCCAGACCCCCGCAGCACCAGGTACCGCCCCCCCTCGCCTCACCCTTCTCGGACCCTGAATTTGGCTACCATGTCGGTGCGGAGCCCCAACAGGACGCTGGCCTCCGTGGGACGGGAGGGCGCCGACAGGGACAGAGAACTGAGCCAGGAGGGCGACGGGGTGGCGTGCCTACGCATGGGCACGTAACAACCAGCACAACCTGCCCCGCCTGACGGACACGAGTGGTGGATACGGAGAGACGGAGGCGGGGCAGGCCTTTACCAATAAAGTCTGTAAAAAAATCACTACAGTCCCTTTACACTGGAGACACCCGCTCTGGAGAACAGAGGGACGTTCCCCCCTCTGTCTTATTTTATATTTTAACAAGAAGAATGGTTTCGGCCTCTCTTTGGGTGCCTGATTGTGTCCCGTCCTGCTTCGTTGTAGCTTCAGTTCAGAGCGTCCCAGACAAAGACTGCTGCATTTTTACTGGGAAAGGAGAGCGGAGCCGCGGCGCGACGCGACGCTCTAACAGGAACAAAAGGTAAAGGAAATGTCTTCCTCCAAAATAACTGTTTGTGACATTCAGACATAAGAATGAGGATCGCGGTGGTCCGACAGGGTCTTGAAATTATTTTGCACCATAGTTTTAATTTAGGATATGAAATGACTGAGTCCGGTTGGAAGGAGTGAGTGTGATTTCTTTGTTTGAGAATGATGTGAGAGATGAGTCGTTTTTACCAAATACAGGTTGTAGATGAGAGAAACTCGATGGACCTAAACCTCAGGGTATGAAGAGAAACATAAATCTAATGTAGCACGGATGTAGTGGGTACCCCTCACCTGACCCTCCACCCCGAACTGTCTCTCCTGTTTGATTTACCTCCAAACCAGAGACTTTGTTTAACCTGCGTGTCTCTACATTTAATTAAAACCCTTTAATGGAAAATTTGGCAACTGAAGCAATCAAATAATATATACAGTATTTAAACCAGCTTGTAGCACCACAGAGATTGAACACTGAAGAAGACAGTCTCACCTGTTGAAAAACGCAAAAGACACCACCTGTATAATTAGTTTATTTTTTTTTTTACCTGAGATGATTTTGAATGGTGTCATTGTTTTACGGTTTTGAACAGTTCTTTGTTGTACATTTGCTGGTCTCGTCTGTGTTTATGTGCTTGAAAAGCATTTTTTTTATCAGGGTGCCTCCGGTCCGCAGTAGCACTTTACCGTCTCTGCCCTTCAGCTCTTCTATTCAGTCACACAAAGGGCTTCGTCCACTGTAGGCCTACTGATCACACAGACACAGTGCAGGACGTCTGACTCCAGGTACCAGACGGCAGGGCAGGAAACTCACCGGTTATATTTAACGGCAATGTTCTCTGAAATTATCCCTGTACCACCTGACAGAAAGCAGATGTGAGTTTGTGTTATGTTGGGTAAAACTTTTAAGGATATTGCTGGTGTGATTATATACTTTACTTGTTGTCAACAAATTCTGTGAAAAGACCGAAACCACCAATGTTTTAGTTCGTCTCTCAATACTTTCCGACTTCCCTCCTGTCCGTGGCTCTCAGGCCAAAGACTATTCGTTCCTACAGAGGACGTGAATCTTTTAAAACCTGTCACAACTATATCTATTATTATTTATTATCATTTTAAAAAGGGAATTGTAGTTTTTATCAAACGTGACTCTAACAGGAGCAATGGTACATGTCCTCCGTCCTTTCCACGCATCCCATTCATTGTCTATGTATGCAGCCGTGCAATGCATTCTGGTAGCGTGGCGGCGCGATACGAGAGACGGAGCGCCGCGTCGGCCGCTCCTCATTTGCATAAAGATGAGATCTAGGCTACTTTATGGAAATCACGGGCGTCTGACGCGACTCGCCACCTCTGGAAACTCCCGAGAAACTTTTAAACTAAGCGTTGTCGAGCCAAAGTAAGACAGATTCAGGCTTATTTCTCACATAAAATGTTTTCCGAAACACATTTCGTTGAAATATTTTCGTGATATAAGAGAAGAAAGTTTCCAAACGAGCCGCCATGTTGGTTCCGGTTCGAAAGCTGGGAGCAGCGGCTCACGAGGGAAAGCGTTCGTCCAATCAGGTGCCTTGTGTCTAGCGGCGGCCCATCGAGCGTCCAATGCTGGGAAGCGAGGCGATCCCTCGTGATAAAATACGCCCCTGTGGACATGTACCATGATGGAGTATTTTCAGGTGTGGGTTAATGCACATTTGTTGAGTTATTTATTTACAGCAACAGAACAGTGTATGTGGGATTGATCCAAATTAAACTACAGTGCACACGTTCATAATGAAGAAATATGTCTCTCAGTCACTGAGGTGGTTTTAATATTTATTGCAGAACAGTGGAGGTCTATGGCACAGAGGAATTAGCTGCTAAACAGAAAATACTTCTTTGTTTGATCAGTTCATTGTGGTTTTTTTTTTGTCTTTTCATGGACTCTGTTGACAGTAAGGAAAACATCACATTTATCCTTTAATTGGGGTGCGTCATTATTTCCTCAGCTTCAAATTAATATCATGTTGACTAGAAAAGCTCTTCCTTGCTCAAACCTCAAGTGAATCTGAGCCTGATCTACACTTTTCTACAACAACGAGAACAGTTTCCATTAACATTTTTACACAAGTTAAACTTCAGCCACAGGTAAAAGACCTGTTTGTTATTTTAAAAGAGCAGTGTGTAGCAATTGGCGGCATCTAGCGGTGAGGTTGCAACCAACTGAAACTTTTCCCGTGTGCCAAGCGTGTCGGGACAGATGTGTCAAACTCTATTTCACTACGGCCACTCTGGGAAATGAGAATCACATCAAGGGCCAGACATATGTAGTTTATTGACATGCTTTTATTTAATTGAAAAAATAAAAATGAAATGTCTTTGATTATATTTTTGCATGTCCCATACAGCCTTCTCACATACAATTTAGTTGACATATAGCCCTAAAAAAGTCAACAAAAAAGTTGCTTAGCATTTACTGAATATGACAACTCAATGGTTGTGTGGGACATTTAATAAAACAAAATATGTCCCTATGTAGATATGAAGGACTCATTCTAAGATAACGGAAACACAACGATTCTTAGTTTCAGGTGATTATACACTAAAGAAAACATATTTATTAATAATATATTCCATTTCTGCTAATAGATCCCCCGAAATGCTACACACTGTGCCTTTAAATGTGCTATTTTCTGTCAGGATCTTATAATTCCCAATAAGTCACCACGGTGTTACCTTCCTGCCCTGCCGACAGGATCTGATGTGGAGATCAGAAGTTGCTGACAGAAATGAATCCGATCAAACTCAACAGATTGTGCTCCATCAGGTTATCGGTCTTATTTGATAGATAGTGCTCGACTGGGATAACTGTGTGCCATAAGTGTTGAAAACACACAAACACCTGCCAGCCTACGATGCTGTACATTTTTACACTAGAGATTTTAACCTGATGATTGTATCGAAGTCACTGACTTTATAGTGTTAGTTTTTACGAATGATACGTGTTTCCAGTATTTAAAGCAGACCGTTTGTTAGATTTTCGTGCAGCTCATGATCAGCCCTTTCCTAATCAGACAGCTGAGACTTGAGAATGTGTGTAGTTTCAGGAGTCCACGTTCAGTCTAGAGCCGTGTTTTGTCGCCGTCACTGAGGTAGAAAGACCAGGAAGCCAACAAGCACTACGCAAAGATATGACGCATTTCCTGGTCAGGCAATCGTAGAGAACACTAGTCTAACAGTATTTCATTAACTCAGCTAGTAAGCTTTACTGATCAGCCTTACATGTGATAGTGTTAAAGGACCACTATGCTGTTTTTAACATGCCGAGCCTCAGAGCATCGTTTGATCTAATAGCAAGAAAAATGCTCATTTCTAGACTTGAAAACAAAGTGAATCTCAATGAATCAGAATACATATAAATTAGACATTTCTCATGACAGCAGCAATATTCTGCTTCTGTCCTTATACACATCTTCTTAGTGTGTTAGCTGAAAATTATGTCAAGTTTTTTGCCGATTGCACACTTCAACTTCCAGTGTCAAAATGCCTCAAAAGTCCATGATGAAAATGCCATGTAAACCTCATCAGCAGCAGAGCATCTGGATCAGATGTTCTGGTTAATCACAGACCTCAACTCTAGTGCCATCAACAGGCCAGAGTTTATACTTGCACACAAGAAATGTCAGAATCTAGTGGGCAGATTGCTGTGAAAACAGATAAACGCTTTATTATTTTTTTCGCGTGTCATTTGTACACCACACTAACATCCACAGTTAGGTTTAGGCAACATTTCGTGTATTTTCTGACCATCATGGCCTTTTCTTTAGCATCACCCTGACAATAAACATTTTTTTTTTTTTTTTTTTACATGAAACACATATTCTAGGGCTGTCGATCGATTAAAATATTTAATCGCGATTAAACGCAAATTCATTACACATTTTTTATCCTTTCAAAAAATGTACCTTAAAGGGAGATTTGTCAAGTATGTAATACTCTTATCAACATGGGAGAGGGCAAATATGCTGCTTTATGCAAATGTATGTATATATTTATTGTTGGAAAACAATTAACAACACAAAACAATGACAAATATTGTCCAGAAACCTTCACAGGTACTGCATTTAGCATAAAAAATATGCTCAAATCATAACATGGCAAACTGCAGCCCAACAGGCAACAACAGCTGTCAGTGTGTCAGTGTGCTGACTTGACTATAACTTGCCCCAAACTGCATGTGATTATCAGAAAGTGGGCATGTCTGTAAAGGGGAGACTCGTGGGTACCCATAGAACCCATTTTCATTCACATATCTTGAGGTCAGAGGTCAAGGGACCTCTTTGAAAATAGCCATGCAAGTTTTATCCTCCTTCGCGACGAGCTAATATGGTACAAATGGATTCTTTAGGTTTTCTAGTTTCATATGATACCAGTATCTTCACTCTAGCTTTAAAACTGAGCCAGCTACAATCTAAAAATCGCAAGTTGGTAATGCGTTAATCATTAGTGGCGTTAAAACAAATTTAGGTTAACACATAATTATTGCGTTAACTTTGACAGCCCTAATTAATTCACAATCATTTTATTCAGGAAACGCCATACAGTACTTTTGTTCGACACCTTTCTAAAAGCTCTGTGGATGTTTTTTTTGGGTTTTTTTTATATTGGTTTACTGTACATAAAAATGTTATCAATAAGACCTTTTAGCTTCCTCTTCCTTTCCATACTTTTGGATCTTGGTACCAAATGTCAGTATTAACTTCTAGTCCACCCATATCACTGGAGCTCTTTTAATTCAGACAGCTTAACACTGGTTAAAAAGCACATTTCCTCAAGTTAGTTACAGTTTTTACTGCTACGGATAAAGGAGCTCAGACAGACAGACAGTTAGACATCAGCAAGTATGTTCTTGATACATTTATATTAAAATAAAGGTAAGTGATGAGATTTTACATTTCCTGTCAGTATGGAGTACACTGAAGCCAAATGAAGTACAAATGAACCACTTTAAAGCTCTCATTACAAAATTCTTCCATTTTGACGCCAGAAAATGTGTCACTTTCTTGAAGGAAAATCCCCCACACATGCTAGTTCAGCATGGCGTTTTCATCATGTGGAGTTGAAGCATTTAACAACAGTTTCCAGTCAGCTGAATGTAATTCGTAGCTCAGTGATGGGAGGCGTTCCATCGGCATGTTAAAACTCAGCAGCGTGGCTCTTCACAGGAAGACATCGGTGCCATACTACAGTGTTAAATGTGTTGACGAGCAGCAGCGTCTCTGCTGTCTCTCTCTCTCTGTTATTGTGTCGCGCTGATACTGCCACCATTAATGTTCATGCCGTCTCTGTTTCCTCAGCCTCTGTGTCGTGCAAACTTCTATAAAAGATATTTATTCTTCAAACAACGTCTGTCGAGACAAAGTACTGTAACATAGGACATTTGATTTTATGTTCTGGAGCCTAAAAATCAAGTATACTTTAAAAGTGTACGTCTGCCACTCCAATGTTTTTGTCAAAGAAAATAAACTATATTTTTGTTTCTCATTCTAAGCCAAAAGACTCTCTGGAGTTCAGGGTGTTTTAAGTGGAAAATGCCAATAAATAATACGGAAATTTATCAGACTGGTTGTTTTGTTATTTCTTAGTTTATTAGATTGACTCTATAAAACAGGTTTTAGAAGAAGAACAAGAGTACGTGTAAGACGAGACAGATTTAGTCCACTTTCAAATCTGAACTGATTAACAAAAACAACATATTAATATGATTTTGATGATGTTATCTGGTACATTATGTATGTTGTGTTCTACTGTTGTCACACATGTTAAAGTTGTTTTGTTGTGTTCAGCAGAAGCTTCTGTTCAGTCTGACCGGAGCTCCAGTGCAGGCTGGAGGCTTCACTCCCTGAAGACAAAACACACACAGTTACAGTCACATTACAGCAAACAAAACTGACACTCGCAGGTTAGTAAGGGTCAAAATATACTAACAAAATCTACATTTTAGTGCTGAAATATATCGTCAGGTTGAGCAGTGATGGACAATTATATAGAATCAATTTATAAACTTATTTTTTAAAGTAATAATATCCTCTCTCTCTCTCAGGCTTCATTTTTAACCTTTACCTTGTGAGAAGTTCTACAAATGTATTTCTACCAACACCGATGCCTCAAATATGTCAAAGTAACGAGAAGAGAGAAAAAAAAAGAACAAACAAGTCCTCACCTTGTAAAGTTGGCAAACCAAGCTGAAAAGGGACGACATCGCCTTGTCCTCGTTCTCTTCCGTGTATTCCTGAAACACAGGAACAAGTTTATGATCTTTTAATCAGTTACAACTTTTAGTCCTCGTTACATGTGAATAGTACAAAGCTTCATCGGCAGCTCTTGACTACAGACAGACATCCAGACACAGAGTACCGTATGATCCCAAACTACATTTCCATGAGACTTTTATTAGATAATTATTTGACCTTCTAATATCATGAAGGACATTTAGTTTTACATATTCTGACCAGAGTTCCTTCTTTATTATGCAACCTACACTCTCTCAAGACTGTTGTTTCATCTCCAACCCGCTGAAATGAGATTAGAACTGAGTTCAATATTTGTACTATTAAAACTTCAGTTTACAGTGCTACTGAATACAAACTCTTACACCCGCAGCTTTTGCACAATATGTGCTACAAAATTATCTTTTAAAAAATGCTGTGGAATGTGGAAAAACAATTTTAAAATGTTGATCTCGACGAGGTTTCCTATTATAATAAAATGACAGCCCTACTCTGATGGAGTCAGTACAATTTGAACAATTACCAAACAGGCCTGCAGAAGGAAACCTTGTGTCAAAGGTTTTAACATCATATCCTGTGCAGCTCAGACTTCATATTCAGGTTGTAAGTACAGTAAATGTTTTTGAACATTACAAATTAATTCAAAAGTCTAATTCTGCCTTTTTAAGTCAAGAAAAGCAGAACTTTTTTATTACTTTACGTCTTTGTAACACTTTAGTATATCCATCTGTCATAATTAGTCCAGAGTGTTTTACCCCGTTGAAGGTGACCCAGGGGACGTGTGTGTGCGCGGGGTTCAGCGCTCTGGTCATGACGGCGTTGGCGTGCATCAACTGGTGTCCCAGACGTCCCTTCACACAGGAGTCAACGCTCGACCAGGAGACGGAGGGAGCGTACAGCTGGAGACACTGAGACAACAGACAACAACACACATCCGTTAGATTAAAGCAACAGTGTGTAGGGAGGTACGACTTAAATTTTGTCTGATGTTTTGTAAGTTTTACACTCGGGTCCTGTAGAAACAACAGTTCACTTTAACTGTTTTTTTTACAGTTAAAAATAGACTTAAAAATGCCCTGAAAACTCCTTGTTTTCTCATTTAGCTTCTTACTGTGAGTGACAGGCTCCTATATGAACACACACATACATTTCAAGTTAACAGTTTTATTTCACATTCAAGATTTCTTTGATTTCTTTTCAAGATTGTTTTTTTTTTGTAATATATTTCTGTCACTGTCAATATAAATCCTACACGCTGTATGTACACTATATAGGCATCTTTACATGTATATGCTCATCCAGTCCATGTATAACCATTCAGTATTTATATTTCTTTGCACTATTTGTATTCCAACTTGACATGTATATAGATGATTTATTTCTTATTTTATTGTTTGTCATTGGTGCTTTTTTTAAATTTTTTATATAATTAATTTATATACACACCTATTTTTTCCTCATACTTGTGTACATAACTGTCCTATTATTTACCTTTATTGTCCAGCGTTGTTGTCCTTGTTCCTAGCTGTTATTTCTATTTCTGTTTAAGTAAGTAAGTAAAAGTAAGTAATATTTATATATAGCGCTTTTCACAGACATGCATCACAAAGTGCTTAGCAATATCATAATGCAAACATACAAGAAAGAGCTCATAAAAAAATGCGGTGACCACACGAGCCACGTGATTAAGAAATTAAGAAATAAAAAAAAATGCATAGAGAAAAAAAGTACATTAAGAGAGATGCAAAAAAACTGAGTCAGATTCCTTGTATGTGCACAATCTAATTCTGAGCACCAATCACCCAAAGACGTTTGTTTTTTAACTCATATTTAATGTTATAGAGAAATACTATGATAATAAGATTTAAAGCCTGTACGTCTGTACTGAAATCCCTGAAGACATTTGACAAGAGGCAGAGGAGCTTTCAGTGGATTCAGCTTCTGTTTGACTCAAGTATGTATTCAGAACTTCACGTTTATTCTGTACGTACTCACAGGCTGAGCAGCGCTGAGAACATTGGCAGCCGACTCCATGCAGTGGATGATCTGAAACCCTGAGTGTCCCGTTAAATGGAGGACACAGGCCTGAGGAACACATCAATCAGTGTGTTGTAACGTATTAAATGAAACGTGACAGAGCTTCAGTGCAGCTGATGAAACATTCAAACCTCTATCATGTTTCCTCTGCATTCAGGCTCTCCGTGCTGACAGGTGAACGGAGAATTTGCTGATGGAAGCTCCTACAAGAGAAGAGTCAACATTTAGTAGATGTATTTATACTTCTATAAACAGAGGAGGAGGAGGATCAGTGTACCTTGGCGTTCCCGTAGGGGACCAGAGTGACGGTCATGATGTCCTGCAGCATCGTCCAGGTGGGGAAGAGCTGCTGGGAGATGAAGACTCTGCAGGCCGGACACAGACACTCGTAGTACAGAGTGACAGATACTGGAGGAACGGCCTGGTTTGGTCTGGTAGCGTTCAACTCCATACACTGCTTCTGAACCTACACCAGGAAAGAAATCCAAGACGGGAACTTTTGTTTCTGAAGTGTGTCAAGTTAAATGTGTTCAAATAGCCTATACGTTCATAAAAGAGATACAGGTTTCGGGTGAGATAAGACATAGGAACCCTGTATTGGTTTTAAATCACATTAATACACATTTTCTAGTTTGGTGAAAATAATGTACCATGTTCTTTCAGGACAATAAAACGGATTCAAGAAAGCAAAACATAAAAGGTTTATATAGGTTAAAATTGTGCATGCCACAAATCAAAAACTATTTTTATAGGCCTAAGTCATGAAGAGGAAGGCACGATTTTTATCTGTAAAGAAAGAGTTTTGTCCAAGGGGACAATGAATTCAACAGTTTAGTTTAAACATAAAGAGAAGATTACATAACTAAAACATTTAAAGACTGTTTTGATTCACTGATTACCGCTTCTACTTCTTTTCTTTGTCGAATTTCATTGTCAATTGAGCTTTGTGGGTGTCAAATAAGCATTTTTAAGACATCACTGGAGCCTCTGGTGTCTTGCCAATGAGTTTGTTTTTTCTTAATTTGACCCCAGAGCTTCTCTGCCTGATCACATGAGGAACCACTGGTGTTCAATTTCTGAGGCATGACTCTCATTTAAACACAGACTGGGGATTTTACATGTTTGGGACAACGATGCTCAGTGGTAATACCAATATTATGGTCCTCATTATTTATATTAAATAATCAGAGTTTTTATAGAATTTACTCTTTCCTCATACATAAAGAAAACTGTTTTAGATATTACTATAACAATAAATATAATATAAATAATAAATTCTGACTAGCATAAAACTCATAATGCCTGTAATAATACCAAAATATAAAAGGAGAGCGAATTTAATCAAAAATAGAAAAAAAATAATTTCAATATTGGGCTGATATTTCCTCTTTTGTGAGAGAATACAGCCGTATAACACTTCATGTTTCTAAACATAAACAACGTTTTAAGCAATAATGAGTAAAGTACATGCTAGTGAGAGAAAGAAAAAAAACGTATCTTTTATTGCATTTCTTCACTATTAATGTGAATATTTAAGCATTTTCTGCTGTGATCCCGTGTGGTAAAGGTTGGAAATAGACTCCTGTAAATAGATTCCAGTGTGTTTATTCTACTCACATTGCATGCTATTGCTATCTCCAGGGACCGACACCACTGAGACGGCGGATACCGGCAGGCCGGTTTAGGGTGAGACATCCCGGAGCCTCCCCGGTCAGTACAGAGGAGTAAAAACACAACAACAAAGAGTCCTGACGGGTTCATGTTTGATAGCAGGAGTCCTCACAGTCACCGAGCAGAGATGACTGAAGCTCCTATGAGCAGCCCGATCAGCCCCATCATCAGCTGATTAACACCAGGTGTGATTGACCGCTGCTGCCTTCAGAGATCCTCGGAAACTCCTGCTTCTTGCTCCGTGAATAGGAGAAAATAACAATAAATATTATCTGGCTGTTCAAAATTAGGGTTAATTAGAGCAGTTTAATCGTGAATAATTAAGTGTTAGTATGAGTGACAAATATGTATGACGATACAGAGGAGAAAACAAGATATTATGACAACTGGTATTAGTGATAACGCCAACACATGAAGTAGGCATACTTGTATTATTATGACGGTTTGCCTCCCTCTAGTGGTCAAACGTGAGCAGAACAGTGTTTACAAGCGCCTAGCCTTCTGGGAACTGTAGTTCCTTATTGAGTGTTAACAAGTAATATCTTCTATTTTCTTTGTTAAGATTATGATCTGCTTACATTTTACAAGCTTTAATAGTAGATACATTTAGCTTACAATATGGGCACAAAACCCAGAGAACATGTTTCATCTTTTAAGGAGAAACTGATGAGCAAACTGTGAGAAAACACATTAAGAGGCGAGGGAGAATTTGTGCGCCATCTTGGATTTTTGGAAGTGGGTTCTGTTTCCGGTTCAGCAAGTCGGGGATTTTGTTACTTTGCAATCACGTGAAATCGCTTTTATTGTTTCTGAGAAGTTCACCAGCCCCGTCGCTTCTTTGTATATTTAATATCAACCCAGTAAGTAACTTTATTAACACCAATGTTGCTAAAAAAACACGGCGAGGAGCTATACGAAGGGTTTGGAGCTGACATCGGCTGAGTGCAGACAAGTCGGCTTCACCCCGGCAACAGTAGCAACTACCACCGGACGAAGCCAGTGTTTCCACGGCGACGCAGGTGGCCGTTAGTTGAGAGGGAACCCGGCGGGTTTGGACGAGAAGGACACGGAGCGGGAACACGGCAGGTAACGTTAGCAACTCAAAATGGCGCCGGGGAAGCTACTCAGATAACTCATCAGATTGAACAGCTTTCAACACAGTTAATATTCAGACATCCCGAATTATCCACAGCACTTGTGTGACTCGGGGAAGTTGTCTATCATCCATGAAAATGTTCAGTTAGCAACGACCTGTTGCACTGCCACTTCCCCAACAAACTACTTGGAAGTAATGGCTTATTTAACGGTACTCTCCATTAGGAATATGCTGCTTTATCGGTAGGTAAAGCATCGTGCCCTTCTCGTTGCTGGGGCAACGCCTGTGGAACCAGCTCCCAGCAACAATCAGGGCCTCAGACTCACTTGCTGCTTTTCAATCTAATCTTAAAACTCACCTGTTCCTTTTAGCTTTCCCCTAGGGTTTTATAATCACTATGATTTCATAGTATTTTATGCTTTTAACTTACATCAGGAAGTAATTTGTCAATCATTTTATTTGTCCCCTTTTGACGCTTTTAATTGTGTTTCTTGTGTAAATTGTTTTAATGTTGTAAATGTGATTGTTTTGCCCTTGTTGTGAAGCACCTTGAGATTTCGTTGTATTTTAAAGTGTGCTATATAAATTGAATTCATTATTATTATTATTATTATCGGTGTCATCTCGGCTAAAACTGCATTCTGTGACAGGGAGACATCAAGATCCTGAGGTGAACTGTCTGGCTGGCTGACCTGCTGACTTCCAGTTTGCACAGGTTGCATTGAAAATGTCTAGAAGCTGCTCTTCTTAAGGTAAGACTCATTCTCTTGTCTCTGTGCTGCTGCTGTGTTTGTTGATGCTTGTATTGTGTGTACATGATGCATAGATTTGTCTAAACAGGATCCCAGCAGTAGAAAGTAACTATTTACTACAAAAGTACAATTTTGAGCTACTTGACTTGAGTATTTCCATTTTCTGCTACTTTATACTTCTACTGCACTACATTTCAGAGGTAAATATTGTACTTTTTATTCTGCTACATTTATCTTAACAATTGTAGTTGGAGCCAAATAGTTACTTTGTGAATTCAAATTATTAATACAAAATGTATTCAAGAAATAAATTACTATGTATTATTATTGGTTAAGATAAGACTTCATTGAACCTCAGAGGTAAATTGAAAAGCTACCCACCAGTGCATATAGTCATTGTAATTAGCTCCACCTTGCAGCTGCACCATGAAAGTGGTGCTTACACATAAATGCATCAATAATTTGAATCCAATAATATAAAATATATTATTCAGAATAGGCCTATATATTTGTACTTTTACTTAAGTAAATTGTTGCATGTAACAGAGTATTTTTTACACTGTGGTATTGCTACTGTAAAAGATCTGAGTAGGCTACTTCTTCCACCATTGCAGGTTGCACATCCTGAATACACTTTGACAGTCTATTTATACACTGCGGTTTACATGGTTATACCTCTTGTATTCTGGTGCTCAGAGGTTGGTAGCCCATAATCGCCCTTTGACCGTGGTCAGGGTTGTTAAAATGCTGTGAGTCGAGCAGCAGCTGTTCAAGGTGCTGAAGTAGATATTTTAAACCATTATTACACAGCTGTGTTGCATACCCGATTCTGATTGGTCAATTGCGGCGTTTTACGGTCTGTTATTTCTTTAAAGCAGACCGTTGCTATGTGTAACAGACCGTTGCTATGTGTAACAGACCGTTGCTATGGGCGCAGTTCTGATGTTGGACTCTGGCCGACTGTTTTTGTGACAAATTATTGATTTCTTAAGTAAGTAGCCGTGTAATAAGCGGGATAATGTGCAGCTAGCGGGTCATTGTCGTACATTATCCCTTACTTATTAGGCCTATCTATGTGCAGTAAATGTAATCTAGGGTGTAAACTATGTTGTTTGATAGTATACATAGTAAATTTATGGCGTTAACCATTGTGTTGTATTGTATTATTTTTAGTTTATTTAACAAGTTAAGTCCCATTGAGTTTGGAACCTTTTTTTGCAAGGGAGGCCTGGAGTATTAATAGTACAGTAAATCACTGTGCAGTATATCTGCTAGATGCTTGTAAATCCACAGTATGTGGTACTGTGGTGCAGTACATGGTGTCCTCAGTCTTTGTAGTGTTTTGCTCTAGGCTTATTATGTAAATGGTAAATGGTGTTTGTGATGTATACTAGTTTACTTTGTTAATCCAGGCCTGTGGTTTTGATCAAACACCACCTCTAATGAAAAGTCTTAAAATCCTCAGGTTGTCAAATAACACTCACAACAATTCATTAAACCATCATCTCAAATTTATTTGGGGATCTGAAAGTGCATACATGAACGATGATGTTCTCAAGTGGGTAAAGTCAGGTTTTACACCAAAAAAAAAAAATGTTTGAAACCATCAATTTTCCTCAGATATGACTCCTAAATGAAACACAAGCTATTTCAAAAAAGCTGAATGTTATTGCATAATCAATACATTAAATAAGCATTTACACTAACAGTATTTTCTCACAGCAATATTAACAAAGGGCAGCTAAATGTTCATACAGCCACAATGGAAAAAAATAGAAGTCAGTTACAGAAACATCAAGTACTATGTTGAATGTGATACAGAGACAAGTAGAGGTATTTGATCATATGCACAGCCAAAGTGAAACAAAACCGCTCTAAATATATGAAGTCCCTGGATTTTAAACAGTTAAAAAAGTTAATGATACTCCCATCTAACTCAAGGTGAGATGAAAAACAAACATATCTCCTAAAATGTTGTGATTTGTGTAACAAATGTTACTGCTAGATTCCACCATGTTTATGGCATGGAAGAAAGATGATGGAGCAGAGCATTGGGTGAATGCAAAATATCACTTACAAACCAACCTCCTTCCTCTTAACTCAACCCATAACCACACCAAATCCCTTAATAAACATAACCATTCTTATACTTACTAAACTTTATCTGTCTCTAATCCAATACTGTACCTAAACACGTACCAAACCAAACCCTTAATAAACATAACCATTCCTATACTTACTAAACTTTATCTGTCTCCGATCCAATACTGTACCTAAACACGTACCAAACCAAACCCACCTGCACCTCTTATTATTAGGGATGTCACAATAACAGAAATTTAGTGGTCGATACCAATACCAGTTAAATTCCACGATTCTCGACACCCAATTCGATACCACGTTAAAAAACAAACAAAAAACCCCCAATAAATCCCATGTACTAAATTTGACAAAAACACATTTAAACACATCATGATAACGTTATAATTTACCTTCGCCCCATACTAATTTTTACAACACATCATAATGTAACTGAATGCAACTTCCGAACGTTAGCTGTTAGCTCTGTTATTTAGCCAAGCATCACTGTGCTGCCCACTAGCTAACGTTACTAGCTCTCCACCTGCCGATTTCAACACAGATTTGTTGTTCACAATGCACTATTATAGGAAATTTACGATCGTCCCCGGGACGATGGGACGCCATTAGGCTTGAGCCCTGATCCCTTGTACCTGCTGTAGAAAAACAAGTACCGTTGACTTTTCAGAATTTTTGGCATTGACTATCGGTTCTCATGTCATCCCTACCTCTTATTATTGTACCTACAGTACATAACCAGTTCCTGTTCTCAACTCTATATATCCATGTACTCGGTTTGCCGCGGTAGTCTGTGTTACCGGTGTTACACGGTGTTCGGGCACACACCGATTACATTACTTGCCCACCGGCTCCACCGTTGTTTTGCTTTTCTTTATAGAAAGAAAAACCATTTAGTTCATTTTCACGTATCAGTGCCGTGTTATCAATACATAGTCGGACGACGGACGCTACAAACTCAAAGTGAAAGTGTCTGCTCCGTACGGAGACTCAGCTCAGCGTAGCAGGAGTCAGATTTCACACATACGGGATGAGAGAGAGCAGCGAAAGCTCGACCGGAGAGGCCAGACGCACAACCATCCAACGGTAAAGATCCAAGTAAGCGCTCTACATGTATTGAGCGCCATCTTTTCTTGTAAAATGTCCGGTGTAATCGGTAACACCGGTGTTGTCACAAGTTCAACCGGGGGGAAAATTTCCTCACCGTGACATCCCTACCTTGTACCTTAACACAACCATTTATGTATAACAACCTGTTCCCCACACAGAACATTGATCTTGAATCAATACGGCATAGGACTCAAACTTGCATTCACTGCCAACATTTTTGAACGTTTAGTGCAAACCTTTTTTAATTAATTATTCCAACAATAGCCGTGCCCGGCAAAATAGTATAATAGATTAAACTTAGGCAAGTAAAACTACTTCATTAAGGTTGGGCGAACGATTGTCGTCGTGGTTAAATGTACAAAAATAAAGCAAATATGAATTTTTGGTCTGAGACAAGGTGCAAACCCTATGCTCCAGTATCAAAATCCAATACATGCCCATCCACTATTCCAGCTTTCACACCAATACCCTCTGCTTCTCTACCCAAATGGCACACTACTTCCTGTCTTGTTGCTGAACGTTGGCATTGATGTAAATCGCGTCCAATATGAACTTCATTTCCTGGGAAGAGAAACTGTGTGAAAAATACATTCCCCTTCTAGGAATTAAACCTAGCACTAACCATTAACCATACACCAATTAGGCTCATTTAACCTTTCACATTAGAAATCCATTGTATCTAGCACAAAATTTCAACAAACTTTCAAGAGTTTTTCAGGAAGAAGAAATAACGTATGGAGCACGTGCTAGTTAACTGTCAAATAAAGAAGACTGAAGTCTAAAAATAAATATCTTAATGGCAGTCACTTAGTTTTCTTTTCATAAAGTCACAAACATTTACGATGTTAAAAAGTCGACAGGCTATCTTACCAACATAGGTAGTACCTGGGTACCTATTTAGATAAATATTTGTAAAGTAAAACTTTAATCTGCTTGTCAGATTTTTTTTCTCTCAACGTAAAAGTATTCTTTAAAACTGTGTATAATTCTATTAACCCATTTGTGCCCGAAACTGAAATTTTTAATTTCCTTTGGTGGAAGTGTTCTCTGGGCTTACTTATGCACAAATGTGAAGAAATTTTCAGAATCGGTCAAACTTTTTGGCTGAAGTTTTTCTTATCATACTATATTTAGTCTTGGGGCTCATTGGACTACTGTTTTTGCAATAGACTACATTATATTTTAGGAAAAAACAGTAGTCCCATGTGCCCAAATATTAGATATAGTATGATAAGAAATTAGCAGTATCTCAGAAACTAAAAGGAGCACAATCAAGTATTTGGTATCTATGAATTCATAACGAGTTGAAAATCAAAGATATGCACAGATATGCAGTGTAAAAAAAAAAAGAAGAAAACATTTAATAAACTCAATGGTAGTGTTTTCCTCAGTCTTTGACTATTAACAGAAGTCCGATTTTTCATGTGATCTAAAAAGGTCAAAGTTTACCTGTTAATTATTTGCCCAAAGTAGGTCTGTACCAAATTTCAAGACTTTTAACCAATCAGAACAAATGTTGTGGCATTTTTCCTCATCATACTAAATATAGTCTTTAGGCATAAATGAGTTAATAAACAACAGCAAATGTATCATGGTAATGGTTGTTAAAGCATTAGGTAATAGTAGGTTATGAAGAATTAGTTGGACAAAACTAGTTTACATGATTGCAGCTCAAAGTACATCATGGCACACATTTTATTATATGAGACACCAATTATTATCCTACGAAACGTTAATCATTTTGAAATGTGTTTTTGTCATCTCTCTATTTCATTTTCGCTTGCACGATAAAACGGTTAAGTTACGAAAAGAGACAGTGTCAACAGAAAAAGGACCAAATTTTGCACATTGAATTACAAACTTTACAGAACTAAATACTACTAAGTGGTCAGCTCATTAAAGATCAGATCTCATATTAAAGATCAGATCTCATATCAGTGCTTTATCAGTGCTACAACATATCAATCTCATCAGCAACTTGTCCATATTTAGCACCACCACCTGCTTCAGTAACAGGGTGGATGTACATGAAGACAGTCATAGTATCTCCACCTCACATGAGATACTTGTGTGCAAACACTATGCTTTAAATCTAAACCCCACAGAGCAGTACTGTAGTCTCTGTTGTGTGTGTTTGTGCACATATAAGCTGTACACTCTTTCCGTATTCCTGCAACAAAATTAACCGGGATATGTTTCTTTTCTTAGAATTCACAATATTAAATACATTTATATTTTAAGTTATGGACTTAAATTAACAATTAATCTATTCAGTGTGCAAAAATAGAGAAAAGACAGATATCCCAAATGACAAGGGGACAGATGCCTACGACTTGAATTCACATGCCAGACGTGCACCGTACATGCCTTACGTAATAATAGTCATTTAGGTGCATCCATGTTTACTGTAGAACAAGCCTATACTATAAGATGAAAGAAAACATCCTGTAAGATACTGATGACGGCAGGTGTGAGTGATATGTCCCTTAAATTCACAGTATTTCCTTTTAGACTACACCACTGTTACATAGTCTTAGGCTGCGGTCGAATAGTCTTTTTTGCTTAGGAAGGTTCCTAACTTGAGTGAAATGACCCTGAATTATATGTATAAGTGGCAGCCGTGATAGGAGCTGGTCGAATTCTCTAAATGCTAAGGAAAGGTGCTTCAATGCTTCCTTTTTTATCTCCTTTAAACGTAGGGTACACTGGACCATCGTTTACGAAAGGAAAGGAGATAATGCCACAAATGCCCACAAAAATTCCTTGCGGCAGCACATTTAAAGCGACGCACCATTCGACCGTTCAAGAAAACAAACGATCAACATTACCGACAAGGGACGCAGATCATCATGTATTATCATTAGGGCTGTCAAAAGTTAATGCGATAATAACGCATTAACGCAAATTCGTTTTTAACGCCAATAATGTCTTTAACGCCTTAACGCAGTTGATCTTTAAGAGGTTATAACAGACTCAGTTTTAAAGCTAGTGAAGCTACTGGCATCATATGAAACTAGAAAACCTAAGGAATCCATTTGTACCAACCATGTCGCACTAGCTTGTCGCAAAGGAAGCTAAATAACGCTACAAACTTGCGCTAAATTTTGGCGAGGACAAACTGGCATGGCCATTTTCAAAGGGGTCCCTTGACCTCTGACCTTAAGATATGTGAATGAAAATGGGTTCTCTGGGTACCCATGAGTCACCCCTTTTTGACACTTGACAGTTGTTGTTGCCTGTTGGGCTGCAGTTTGCCATGTTATGATTCAAGCATATTTTTTATGTTAAATGCAGTACCTGTGAGGGTTTCTGGACAATATTTGTCATTGTTTTGTGTTGTTAATTGATTTCTATTAATAAATATATACACACATTTGCATAAAGCAGCATGTTTGTATAACATTTTTTTGACTATTCGACCGCAGCCTTAATTTCTACACAGGAGTGTAGTACTGCTTGTCCATAAGCACTAGGTATTACAAAACAGCATAAACAACTTGACCAAAAGTTCAAAATGTGCTTCTTTGCTTTAAAGAGTAACTACACACAGCTTGCCGCCACCTAGTGGTTGTGGCACACTCTGTCCACAACCTGTGCAATGCAGCACTTGACATTTTACTACTGTGCAACACTTTATCGCAGATTCATGTGGTCACAAGCACAACGGACCACACCCAACGTGAAAGCTTATCCATCACTGTATCACTCGTACTGTATGACTGACAGGTGATCTCGGAGAGGTGCGTTTAAGGAAAACTACAGCAATGAGTGCTTAGCACCAATGATGGAGACAAAAGAAAAAGGAAACAAACATAGAATACGGCTAACCCATCAAAGAAATGTAACAAAACATACCGTATCTTTTATAGCTGCTGGTGAACTTATAGTACCAGAACCGGTTTCAAAACAGTAGCCAGCCATTATGTCCATATTCTAGTTAGTAATACATATAATACCTAGGTAATCTGTTTCACAACAATGGCATGCAAAATCAAACATTTACATATTTTCGCTGCCACAAAGTAGGAATTGGACACATTTTTTCCAACTCCCAGTCAAAAACTGTGCAACGAGCATCAAGCATGTTTGACTAATGACCGCTAAGAGAGAAGTGCATTTAAAGTAACCCATTAAATAGGAAAAATTACATTAATGGGCAACCCAAACTAACAATGCCATATTTAATGACTACTGTATTTTCGACTATAAAAATAGTTTGAATGATTCACTGTAAGCACCACACACAGTGCAAAGGAGTCCCTGTTACCTCACCAGGGCCACAGGAACCTTGATAGGACTGAAATGTAAACAACTTTCATTTCAAAATGAGTTATTTATCATTTTAGATGTAATTTTCCTTCACCATTTTGAATATACATCACACTTAAGGAGAAATAAAGAAACATCTCAGGTATGTTCTGCTGCTGTGTACCAACATTTATCAAACAAGTGAATTTCAATATCATGGTTTTGTCACATTTTATGGTAATTAGGGCTGCCAAAGTTAATTTTCGCGCCACAAATTTCTTTACTACATTAACGCAATCGATCTTTCGGAGGTTGTAGCGGGCTCAAAGCTAGAGTGATGATACTGGTATCCTATGAAACTAGAAAACATAAGGATTGTCATACTAGCTTGTCGTGAAGGAGGTTAGATAACGCTCCAAACTTATGCTAAATTTTGGCGAGGGAAAAACTGTTATGGCCATTTTCAAAGGGGTCCCTTGACCTCTGACCTCAAGATATGTGAATGAAAATGGGTTCTATGGGTACCCACAAGTATCCCCTTTACAGACATGCCCACTTTATGATAATCACATGCAGTTTGCGGCAAGTCATAGTCAAGTCAGCACACTGACACACTGACAGCTGTTGTTGCCTGTTGGGCTGCAGTTTGCCATGTTATGATTTGAGCATATTTTTTATGCTAAATGCAGTACCTGTGAGGGTTTCTGGACAATATTTGTCATTGTTTTGTGTATTAAATACTTGACAAATCTCCCTTTTAGGGAACATTTTGAACTGTTAAAAAATGTTTGATTGATCACGATTAACTATGGACAATCATGCGATTAATCGCAATTCATTATTTGAATCGATTGACAGCCCTAATGGTAATATACCATATTTGGTCCACAGCTGGAATCATACCTTGTTAGCTAGTCGCTAATTAGCCAGCAAAGCTAGCTAACAAGACTGCAAAATTCAAGCAGTCATGGCAATAATTATAAGTCTTTATATGTTGAAATAAAACTAGATCTTTACAGCTCCTTTTTAAACACTATGTACCATTTTTGATATCATTTTCAGCCTCTGTGTCTTTAGTTTCACTTCAGGTCATGGCTGAAATTTAACAATCGTCTGTCAACACTACTAAAATATGAGTCTTTGATTTTTAATTATTTTGTATTAAAAACTTATTTTCAATTAAACTCCTGGTATACTGTATAGGCCCATGTCGTGTACAACTTCTCATGCCAAGTGTGATGTAAGTTCAATGTGGCTACTGCTGGGTGAATAAGGTCTATTTGACACTCACTTTTACAAAATAGTATATATAATGATTTAAGTATGATGCTAGTATAGGAAAGCAAAAATATCTTTTATAATAATACTCTCCTTGAGGGTATTTGTGCTATTGTAGCCTTGTATCCAGCTAGACACAACCTCAGTGTTGTTTACACCCCATATCACACTCATGTAGGGGACAAGACATCTCTCCTGAGAGTAACACAAAGGAAATTATGATGGCTGGAACAGGAACATTTAAGGGCACTTTTCAACCAGAACCCCAAAATCTAAAAGACCTGTATATTATCACTCCACATCAGGCTCCAGAGACTTATCAAAGCTCCTGGATCACCAACTCCCAACTAAAATCCTCAGAAAAAATATAGGAGAAATTTAAAAACATCTGTCTGATTCATCAAAGATTAATCTGAACCAGATTGATATCTCCCACATACCTAAGTAACTGTGCTTATTTTGGGTTGATATTCCAAACACAACACACAGAAATGTTTTCATTATTTGCCTGTGCCTCAAGTCTGCTGCTTCACAGTTAATACCCGCTCATATATTATTACTTTAAAGAGTTATCTTAAAGCAACAAATAGATTACACAAATTAAAGTGTGATTGTCCCATTTTTCTACAAATATAATAATTATCTGCTAATAATTTGATTACTATAATGACAAAAACATTCTTCACGTAGGGGGCTATAAAGCATAAATACACCAATTCCTATTCATTTCTAATGTCCTGAAGATATTATGGAAATGTGCAGAATGAAGATGACAGTAAGAAAATAACTTATACTTATATATTCCTATTAATCTCTGAAAAAAAACGTGTTAGTTTCCAACCAGCAACATCAATATGTGAAATGATTGTCTCACAAATCTCCAGCTCTCATCTCTGTGCTTATGTGTATTATCTGGTTGTCTTGTTTTGGATAAAGTGCTTGAGTGTCTCCTCAGTTTCTATACTACACTACCCATAATGCACATGTGCTTGGTAGTGCAGAGTCCCATCCTGAGCTCAGTTTCCCAGAAGCACCTTAAACACTGCAACTGCACTGATTATATGGATTTAAGATATACACTGTGGAGGGATGATGGCTGATGCAGAGCATTGATTTGGATTGTTGGACAAAAGTATGTCAAACGTTTGAGGTAAGAGTGGCCAAATCAAGACATCATGACAATATTTATGATTTCTTGTGCTTGCCTTTCAGAAAAAAAACCTCAAAAACAACACATTCTCACTCCCAACTCGTAAAATACCGCCGTTTAGTCAGTGCCCCTCGGCATCGGAGACCGACGCACGGGGTACCCCTCTTGCGTTACTTTTAGACGGACCAGGGACGGCGTGTCAATATGCGCTCATTACATGCATTTTGTCCTTTCAAAATATACTTCCGTTTTCACAGGAAGTTAGGTTTAGGCAACACAACCTCTTAGTTAGTGTTAGGAAACGGTCGTGGTTGGCGTTAACTTCACTGACTAGTGACTCACGTGAATCGCGAGCTGACGACACTAAACGACTCACGTGACTCGCGGGACTGACGATAGTAACTAGGGATGTGCATTTCAAGCAAAAATACTATTTGAAAATTACTGTGAATTAGTCAATTATTTTTCAAAAATCGCCACATCTACGAGGGGCGCAGCACCGCTTGCGCGCACACACACACACACACACACACACACACACACACACACACACACACACACACCCCTGTGCTGACAGAAAAGAGCCGAACTGAATGTGCCACACACGTTTTACTAGTAGTAACGTTACTACCAGTGCCCGCAATGGTTAAAACAAGTGAAAATGTATTTCTTTTTAAGACGGGACGAATAGTCGCATAAACTAGTCGATTTTTTTTTTATAATTGAACGACTATTCGAAAAATTGAAAATCATGACCCATCCCTAATAGTAACGAGTCACATGACTCACGTGTCTTGCGGGAATGACTATACTAACGAGTCACGTGGTTAACGATTCATGTGACTCGCGGAACTGACGATACTAATGGGTCACGTAACTCACTGGACTGACGATACCGACGAGTCACATGACTAAAGACTGACGTGACAAAATAAGTCAACATTACTTTTAGTTTCACACGGGACACGAACTGCGGTCCCCTGGTTGAAAGTCATGTTTGTTTGACATTCAGTTGCTCCGACGTCAAATAACATTTGTTTACATCGGAGTTACTTGAAAGCCCAGTTTGTCACAAACTGTCGCTAAGGGATGCCTCCGTGTGTCGGTTTCCAATGCCAGGCGTTATTTGACGAGTTGGGAGTGAGAACAGGTTGATCAAAAACTGAAATATTTAGTGTCTGGATTAGTGGATAAATCCAATCAATTTCTCTCCACCGGGAAACATACCATCCTTTTTTTATACTTTATTATATCTCTCTGCTTTGATTGTCCTACTTGTACAAAGCAGTTTAGTATCAGTATTCTGAAAGCTAGATAATAGTATCATGTGTTACCCTGATATCATCATTATAAACCACTACACTGTTAAGATTTTTGCAGCTTTAATGCCAGCACCAGTTTGGGAAACTGGCTGACACCAGTACTAGTGTTGTCATGATGAGGCAATATTTCAGTACTACCTCAGTTCTGCTGCAAAGATTTAATTCAGTGTTGAATTCAGCTAAGTACTTAATCCCAATTGTGTTTTTTTTCCAAGCTGTATGTGCAGATGGTGAGTAAATGGGATTTTTAATATTAGGAATAATGGCTTTATAAAAGAAATGAGCTAGATTAGAACAGAGCTGCAGTCTATATGCAACCATTGTATTTAACTAACTAAGCCGACAATCGACCTTAAAACTACTGTGGTAAAGCTGTTCAACATCTGTTCCAAATAGGCTAACTTAGTAAAGCATTTGAGTGACTATTGTTGAGTGTTGTTTTTTGTTTGCTGTGACATCTTAACCAGTGTAGGATTTTTTAGATTTGAGCACTGAAACTGTTTCTGGAAATTCTCGTATGGTGACGACACTAACCGGTACTCTGCTAGAGCCTGGCAACAGTGTCCATGTTGGTGCGGGCGTGGTAGAAATACAGTGAAGCTTTGGGAAAGAGCCATCCGGGTGGCGTGCTGGTGTGTCTCAGCTGGGCTGCGGGCTGAGAACGGGCCAGGCCAGAGTTACATTCAGCTGCTGGTTGTGCTGGATCAGGGATGTGTGTCGATAGTGGAGGACCAGCTCTCTCAGCGATGGGTACAGGTTGTAGGGCTCAGCGAAGCCGTACCCCGTGGATGTCCTGTAGATCACACAGTGCTTCACATCCCCATCCACACTGCATGAGTAAAAAACAGAATAATAATATGGATGTTTTCGAGGGCTGTTTGGATCCCTAGGTCCAACACAAAATAGGGATCAGGGTTAGGATCCATTAGGATACAGAGGAGCAAATGTTGTGATTTTTAACTGCCTAAAAGCTGTTTCACACCAAGCACGGATTTTCTGTCTGAAGAATTCGCACAGAAATTTATAAAAAATGATTTTGTGGGTTGTTATGAATGTTTGAACACCCCTGCGGAACACTTGTGCGGGGAAAAAAGTATTCGGACGGACCACGATTTCAGATGATTTCTGCCTGCGGAAATATTTGTTTGACCAGTGAAATCCTTTGTTCCAACTGATCGCTGTTATTCTGCATAATCATTAGCCATGTGCTTCTGTTTGTGTGTGGGTTCTCGGAGCAATCTGCGTTTATTTTTGGGGTGACGGACTTCCGGTCCAATGGGCCATTTCTCTGACCATTGGTGTTTCAGAATAACAGTGGGCCATGCCCTTCTCAACACCCAATAATGGAGGAAAAAAAATGAAGGAGGAAACTTATTTGGCCTCATCGATGAAACATGACAACGCCGCATTTTCGCATCACACCGGTGAGAAACGGCTTTAAAAGATGCAAATGTGATGGTACTCACACAACGGAGCAGGCAAAGGAGCCTCTCTGAGTCTGGCTGTCTCTGATTAGGAAGGTCCCGTCCCTCCTCCCCCTCAGCAGCTCCTCTGCCTCCTTACGTCTCATACCACCAACGTACCAGCTCCTCTCCTCCTGGTCGGTATCCTCTGCCAGAGTGTACGGGCTAAAGGATGATAGGGAGGTGGAAGGGTTAGATTAGTAAGGAAATAGATTTTTAAAGCACACAGTTCTCCAAAAAAAACAAAAACAATAATTAACCCTTATCTGATGCTTTGGCAGGTGAATATCATGACATGTCCTCCGGACAAACGTGAACAGCTGAACCTATGTTCTTTGCCCTATGCTAATTCATCATACCAACAGAAGAAGTAGTCATAAAACTGGCACAGTAAGCTGTGCGCTATAAGCACTGTTGCCAAGGTTAATTAGTGAAAAAGATAAGTTTCAAGACCTGCACACATAGAAGCATGTTTCAGATTCTTGTGAGCGGCAGATTCTATTAACTAAAAACAAATATAAATAGCAAAACATATGCTTGTACATTCTACACTTTTCTGTTTTGATTAAAAAAAAAACAACAACTATAAGATCAGTTGACCGGAATAAATGAGGATACTCACTCTTCTTCTTCATTCCTGATACCCAGCCAATCATTAATCTGGCTCTGTCTAGTGCCTTGCTGGGTGAGCCAGCTGAAACATGGACAAAACACAGTAAAACAGGCTGCAATATGTTGACGTTCGGTTCTTCTGTTTCATTATATTAGATGACAAAATGCCAGAAGATGATACAGAAGGCTTTTCTATCCAGATAGAAAAGCTTTGCAAAAAGCTGTTAAATATCAGTGTCCATTATAGTGTTTTGAATATGCAGCAGTCACATTATACATCGCCACAACACACTTGTGTGAAATGGGGCCACTTTCCGAAGAAAGTAGAATTTTTCTACCTTAACGGTTGTGTTAATGCATAATAATAAGGTCAGCAGTAAGGGTGTGAATCACCAGAGGCCCCACGATATGATTTTACCACGATACTTAATTCACGATATGATCTTATCGCATTTTTAAACATTTTACGATATGCTGAGTATTCCAATAAGAAATATTGCAATATATTGCGATTTATTACGTTTTTTTCAACTGAAAATTATGCAGTTTGTCAACATCTGTTTTATCTAATACGATACAATTTTCACTGTATTTATCTCAAGAGTTTTCATTCATATATCTTGAGGTCAGAGGTCAAGGGACCCCTTTCAAAAGGGTCAAAGGGGTCCCTTGTTTTTCCTCACCAAATTTTAGTGTAACTTTGGAGCGTTAGTTAGCGTTCTTCCCAACAAGCTACCATGACATGGTTGGTACCATGGATTCCTTAGGTTTTTCTAGTTTCATATGATACTAGTATCTTCACTATAGCTTTAAGACTGAGCCTCCTACAACCTCTGAAAGACAGAGTAGCAGCAGGGCTCGCCGCCAGATTGTAAAGAGGTTAATAGTTTATATGATAAAAGATCGATACTTGACGTCTGTGTATCGATACAATATTGCCACGCAAAATATCGCGATGCTATGCTGTATTGATTTTTTTTTTTTCCCACCCCTAATGAGCAGACCTTGACTTTTGCTTGACTTGTTGTAATGTAGCAGCACCAGTCTGTGTAAAGAGACAAGGCTCAGTGTGTAAACTTCTCAGTCACAAAACCTGAGCATACTGGAGATTCACAGTTTACACAGCTTTGGCAACATGAATGAGAACAACTGATTGTTTTTCGTGTTTACACCTCAGCTGTGTCACTGGTATGTGAAGGACTGTTTTGAAATAAACATTTTATCAGTTATATATCAGATGGATTTCATCTCATGATGAGCTAATTAACCATATTGACACATCTGATTTGGGCCCTGGGCTTTGGGACCCCATGTGGGGTCACTTGATATGCAGACAGTTATGAGATATACCTGCTTGATACAGTACATCCAGAAGAGTTTGGTCGTTATCACAAACACTTCATTTATTACGACTATACATTCATCTTGCAGTTGCTGCCCCCTCTTGCTCTGCAGTACATGCTGTGCACAAAACTCTCTTCTTTTTTTTTTGGCCTTTTTTGTCCTTTTCATATAATGTAATGAAAAGGGTTTAAGATATCACATCTGTAATAATCTATCTAACATCTGTAGAGACCTGCCTCCACTCTTTTGAAAACAGACTCAAATCTAGAACATGAGGTGCTGAAGGGTTGAACTTACAGCAGGTATTGATCTCTGATCTTCCTGAGCTGCACAAGGTCGGGCTTCAGGCTGTCCATTTTCTTGTCGACCTCCATGTGAGCCAGCGCCTTCCTCCTCAGCTCCTCCTCCAACTTCTTCTTGCTGTTGTGGATCTCCTCCACCCTCGTCTGCAGCTCATCTGAATTGTTTTGAATCCTAGGAGGAGGAGGAGGAGGAGGAGGAGGAGGAGGAAGAGAAGGAACAACTACAGTAAATAATTCAGAGCTAGTTTGCTGGATGAGCATGGTCAGCAGTGCCTTTAATCTTGATTTTGCCCTTAACTTTTTTCTTAAAATGCAGAAAACAAGTAAAACGGACAAAATTGGAAAGAACGTTTTTTTTTTAAGCATACTTGTCTGACTCTGTACTGCTGTCTAATGAGAGGAACATGTCGATGTATTCTTTGCTGTAGCGTTCCTGAGTTTCACACTCCTCCTCAAAGATCCGAATGATTTCACTGAAAGCCTCGATGGCCGTCCGCTTGCTCTGCAGCTCCTGGGGAGGAAAGGCAGCACGTCTTTACTTTTACGTTCAAGGCCTTACAGTCAGGCTCTGTCTTGGTAAAACATTTACTGCTTTCAGCCAATAAAACCACATGTTTATGTAGTAAAATGAAGTCTCATGTTGTGGTACCTGGGAGGTTTGGTTAAACGTCTCAAACAGACGGTCATACTCTTTGCTCTTCTCTTTGTATTGATCGTGAAATATCCTCAGCTGTTCTCCAACTGCATCAATGTCAACTTCCATCACAACCTGCTGCTACAGACGAGAATGTAAAAGATATTCAGGACCAGGTCCATTTTTTTAAAGCTCCTATGATGCATTTAATCTGATCTAAACTAACATTACAGAAGGTTTGGGACTGTGACCTTAAGCATGTTATTTCCACTACTACTAAAAATGTAGACAAAAGTATTCATGATCCCTGTTAGTTGCTCTGATGCAGCCAAAATCACATATAGGCCAACATAATTTCAAATAATATCGCATCGATATTAAACCTCCAATAAATAAAGTTGAAAAGGCTTGCATTATATATTAAGTAATTATATCGTTGTAATATAAGATGGCACACATTCAGAGCTGAGGGCCTCATAAACCCACCTGCTGGTATCTGGTTATGGGGTAGAGTAGCTGTGTGTCCAGTTTAGAGTTGTACTGGGCCAGAGACTTGTTCTGGTAATACTGGATCAGGTCCACCACAGAGGGAAAGGCCAGTGGTTCAGAAAAGCCGTACTTCCCCCCATGATGGAAGATCTTTATCAGTCTGTTGGAGCCGTCTTTCCTGCAAAAGTCAAAGCATAACCGTCTCACAAAGCTGCCGATGCACCCCACACGCATCTTAGGCCCCGATCACACCGAGATGCATCGCTAGAAACTCGTCGCCAGCAGAACCATTGTTTCCCTACGGTACAGCGCGCCTGGCATGCGCTCCTCTCTTGTAGCGCATCACGTTTTTCTTGTGGTTGTTAGAGGCTCATAGAAATTAAAATATTCTCAACTTTTCAGCGCAGAGTTGCACCGATCGTCACTGTCACACATCAGTCAAGTTCACGGCCTAAGGAAGTGGCGAGGTCCGGGCGGGGGTTGTCCAGAGTTCATATGAGAAAACGGTTTAAGGACGGGTAATGTCATTTTTAATTCATATTATATTATATTTTTGATCCAAACTAGCTCAAATGTTTAAAAATAGCAAAGTTGTATGATTAAAAAGTGCGGATGCAAAAACACACGTTTGGTCTCCCAAGTCTAATAGTCTTATAGTCTAATAGTCTAATAATGGGGGTGCAGCTGCTCCGGTTGCTCCATTGCTCAGGCGATTACGATGAACTACGGTATATACAGTAATCCAAGGTCACCCCATTATTATTGTAACGACAAGTGCTCAACGTCTGCTTGAATACATTTCTTTCTCACATTTAAAGCTGAAGTAGGCGAGATTGGAGCAAATATGATTAAAAAAAGTTATTTTTATAAAACGGTCGCTATATCGTGAGAGTAGTACATGAAACAGGTAGCCTGAAAAAAATCATATGCCTCTGTGTCCTGCTGTGTCTTCCGGTGCTCCTAACAGCATCTGAAAGATTTCACATACCGGAGGAAAACAAGCATTAAGAGCTGATCTGAGGTCTGCTGTCTATGAGAGCCGGCTGTCAATCACTCGCGAACTCCTACCAAACGGTCAAACTAGGCAGCGCTGATTAAATATGAATCAATATTATGTTATTGTAATGCCTATTTCTGACCTCAAATGTTTTCAGAATCATCTTGTAGTGTACTGTTTAGCTGTAAAAATGAGAGCGTTTGTGACGCCGCCGCCATTGTGAACGCCAAGGAACGCCAAGTTCTGGTCACATGACCGGAGCACAGCCAATAGGAACGCTCTCTCAATGAAATGACCTGTGATTGGTCAAAGTCTCCCGTCACGGGCTAGATTTTTTAAAGCCTGAAAACAGAGCCATGATGAGGTGCAGAAGTCCAGTTATCTCTCAGAACACTTGAATTACAATATGCTGAAAGGTTATTATGGAGCCAACGCACGGGCATCGATCACGGGACGTCCCACACAAACATACATGGAGGTACTGAGGAGAGATGCAGGAGTGGATAGGGCTGGCGAGCTAGCCAGTTGTATGGAGGACCGAGATAGCTGGAAAGCCCGTCTGACGACGACCCAATGATGTCAGTGCGGCGTAACGTTGGCAAGTGTCCGACAGACCGTGTTTGTGTGGCGGCGGTGGGTGAGTGTGGGGTTGTCGGTGGCGTTAACTGTGAATGTAACTGTGAACGTAGCAGCGCAGTGTGTGTACAGTTTATTTGTCGTTGAATAAATGCTACAACTCCTCAGACCCGAGCTCCCGTATCCTGCAACACCGACTCAGAGTCTCTTAATGTGGGCTGTTAAGGTGGACCAGCTATTCTCCTTTAAGTGACAAGCGGCTCCTCTGAGTTTTGCTCAGCGTTTTAGCTATTTTTTTTAATATTTCTTTTAACCGTTTAACCGATAGCATTAATCGGCTAAAATTCCTAATGTTGGTTAACGGTTAAGCGGTTAATTATTAACATCCCTAGTAGAGACGGGACGAAAAGTAGGTGTCCTGTACAGTAATGATCGCTGTCACACATTTTTAATGGACTTAATGTACTGTCAAGGTACACCGAGTCGGATACAAGCGGTCTCGGTTGGGTTATTTGTTCCACACCAGGGTTCAATTCACAGCTTTCACACCAGCACAAATGAACCGTACTAAACGGGCAAACGGACCTGGATTTGTTTTAACCAAACGGGTCAGGTGTAAAGCACCTTTATACCACTGTGCTTTTTTAGGCTGATTCTAGTCAAATCAAAGTCTTCACTTTCAGTAAAAGTTTTTTTCTATTTTAAAAGGACCGTTGTCAAATTACAGACTTCCATGATATTGTATTCATCTCCTAACACTTTGCTGTACTTTTTCAAAGGAAAGCTCTATTCAACCACCCGCCCCATCAAATCAAACATCTGATGGTGCAGCAAGTAGCTGTTAGAAATCAATATTTGATGTTTACTTCGCAAACATCAATATTATATTATATATAAATATTCATTTAAATTAAAGATTGTGGCAAGTGGAAATTTCACATGCCTGGTATGTTTAGAGTGTGTGTGATCCAAGAAATGTCACGGACGCTGCAGATCTCAGCACAAATGTTGCTGGGGCGAGATATATTTACTCTAATGCAGACCGGAGCAGCCGGTCAGCATCATACTTGAGGGATCAGGGTAGGATGGATTTCAGATATGGAAATATGAGAGGCGTTTCTTATTGGTCTTAACCACTGATGTGAATGCTTTGTCTTCAACAGAGCTCAGACCTCTACCTGGATGCCAACATCCAACCAACACAGTGTCATCTCTCAATCAATAGAAATAAAAAGCAGATGGCCGATAGTAACGTGTAAGACGACTGGAACACATCCCGTGTAAAAAAGGGCGTTCTGTTGCTGACAGCCTGAGTCTGCGCCAAACGCTAATCAACAAAGCTTTATATCTGAAACCCAGTCTGTCCTGATTCAACTAAAATTAGACAGAAACCAGGAAATGTATAAAGTTACATTATAAAACCAGTAAAACTAAATTTAGACTTCAAAACCAGACAACTAAAGTTAGACTTTGAAACCAGGAAATACTAACTGACCTCTGACAACATGTATTTGATTTGAAGCGAATATTCCCACGAGATACAGAGCCCTGATATTTATTATATTATTAGCAGCTCAGACACTTTATTAGACATGTGGAGCCCCTAACCACTTGTTGAAATGTGATTTTTGCATGTGCTTGCAACACATTAGAAGTAGCAGGAAAAGCACAAGTTACCTTAGTGTGAGAGTGTATTCCCCCGTAACCTTACTGGAAGCATCCCGGACCAGGAAGGTGCCATCAGGAGTGTTTCTCATCATCTCATTTACTTCCTCTCTGGACAATCACAAAGGACATTAAAGTTTCAAACTGTTCATGTAGGAGTTTTAGGAAAACAACTTGCAAACAAAATGAGTTTCATAAGCCTAAAAGTTTTATATGTTGTAAGAACCTGAAGGGCTTTGCTTGAAAAAGAAACCAATTAACGTTCTGTGTTATATTAGCAGGTGATGCATCAAAATATCAACACGCCATATGAAAATACTCAATTATACCTCGTGGTATTTCCCCAGTACCACTCTGCATCAGACAGATGGTTGTCATCAGAGCTGGAGTTGCACGCTGCCATCGCTTTGGTTATGTTGTTCTTGGGTTGAAGTTCTGACCACAAAGGCAATAAATGTTTGCTTACAAATACAGAATAGCAAAGACAAAAATAGTGTCTCTTTTTTATCAATAGCAGGTTAAACATTGTTTTTTTTATTGTTAAGTCTGGATTGTTGGAGACATCAGGCCTCATTTTTGTTTCAAAGACTAAGACTAAGTATAAAAACAACTACATCCATAAAAGATAATCCATCAGAGGGTTAGATAATCCATCCTTTTATCCCTTTTCACTCATTATATAAACGTCTTATCGATCAACAGCAGGTTATCTTTGTTCTGATTTAAAAAAAATTACAAAACAAGAGAGTAAATGGCAGTAAATGAGTTAGAAATATGAAGGATGCTCGCATTTGGAATAAAAGCTACAGCAGTTTGTTGTATATTTCCCCTCATTTTGGAACAAACGTGATGAAATATGCTATACCAAAGATCTGTTACGCTTCTAACAAGGATAAACAAAGAGATGCTGGAGAGTACCTCCTTCCTTGACGACGTTGGTTCTTAGTGCAGGAAACACATCGTCATGATCAACGGGGGAGGAAAGGTCCTGCAGGAACGCTGTCAGGGTGCGAGACTGAGCCTCGCTGTCGCTTTGGCCCATCTCAGGCTCCGAGAACTCTGCAACATCAACCGCACAACGACTCAGCGTTACTCCCCCTGATGTCAGTTGAAGCCGGTGGCTCTCTGCACTTTGTGGCTGTTCAGCACGCACTGCTGGCCCACTGACAAGGACTCCAGAGGGAGATATCGTTGTGTTGCTTGGTCTTGCACCATGTGGGAGAGTCTGTCCAGACTAGTCTGCTGACAGGTGACACTGTCTGACTGCCTAAAATACCAGAACGGGCACTCCTCAACACTCAGGCACACTCAGCCAGACTCTGTGCTGCTTAGCGCTCGACCTCGCCTCGCTTTGCCTCGCCTCGCCGCGCCTCGCCTAACAAACAACAGCTGTCTGCGGCGAGATGCCATGTGGGCCTGAAGGACCGGAGCTGATGATGTGCCACTGTGCCTGTTTGTGTTTAGTGTCCTCGTGTGTGTGTGTGTGTGTGTGTGTGTTAATGTGGCATTAGGGAAGCAGGGGAAGGTGAGAACCCGTTTCCTGAAAGCATTGCATTTATGTGTGAACTGTTTGTGTTTACCAGTTTGTGGCTATGCAACAGATGCGCTGAGCCGATACATGTGTTGTAGCGAGAGGCGTGCTGTTAGCAGTTGATGTAAATCATCCCTTCAGCACTTGTGATGGCATGTCTGGAGATGCATTGAATTGCTGCTGCAGACCGAGCCGTATGTTGGAGGAATCGTACGTATGCTGTTGTAAAATTAGAAAGGGCGTAAACTCATTAACCCAGGGCCTACAAACAGGGAAGCTCTGTTAAAACTTGCCTGGTATAAAAACCTAAGAAAAGCTCTGCATCTAATAAATCTTGAAACTTGGTGAGACTCACGAAGACTTTGAAACAATGTGCTCCCAGCTGCTAATGTTTCTTTTGGAGATTCTTGAATTCTTGCTCTCTAGAGCAGTGGTTCTCAACCATTTCTAGGGGTCGCGAGATCATTTCTGGGGGTCGCCATATGGTTGTGGAGAAAAAATAAAATAACATATTAAAAGTAAAATAGACTGGAGGGATGTTTTAACATTATATCGCCTGAACCAGTGATATAATTTGCCTCAGAACAGATTTTATTGAGTGTATTTGTGAAAGGGATGTACCGATCTGAGTTTTTCAGTCACGATAGCGATAGTGATATCTGGGCTTTGCGTAGCGTCCGATACCGAGTACCGATCCAATACCAGTGTTTAATTAATAAGCTGTATGCTACACTGTGTGGAAGTGACTGGGATCATTCTTTTATGTGTAAGGCAACATCAGGCTCGAATTAAACATTGCTTTCATAACATTTTAAAACTAAATTTAACAAATAAATACGTATATAAATTTAGCGAATTGTTCTTTATTATTAAAATAATAAATCGTACACCTGCAACTTGGTAAAATAGATCTTCAAAATTAACAGGAATTCAAGTGTAAACCTTTTCAATGCAGCGACAAATTGGTCAAAACTTAAACAGGAATTAAAATTCCAGTATAAAATGTATGTAGTATATAAACATAAAATTGAATTGACTAGATCGGCCTCGTTGTCACGATATCCGATCCAGCTATTTGAGTCGATATCAGCAGGGGATTTCCAGCACATCAGACAATGCCTTGGTGTTAGCTGTTCGAACTAAACAAAACTACCATCACAAACAAAGCAGTATTTATTTACAATAGCCTTCACAATAATCTCTCAAAATCAGCAGGGGGAGGCGAGTAGAAACAGCTGTTTACGCTGGTTTGCAGTGCTCTCTCTCTCTCTCTCTCTCTCTCTCTCTCTCTCTCTCTCTCTCTCTCTCTCTCTCTCTCTCTCTCTCTCTCTCTCTTGTTGACTGGTCCTTCACTTCCCTGTCATTTTCCTTCTGTCTGTGGTAGGTCTGTCCCGAATACCATTTTTTGGTGAGAAAAATTCGGTGAGAAATATTTGAAGGTATTCAAAGCTTCGCGGCGCAGCGCAGCAGGCATTCATGTTCTTCTGTATGTCTGCCTCCATCTCCCCCGTTTCAGTGCCGCTGCCGCACTACTGTACACACACGCACCTCTACACACAATAAACAGCGATATCGATATCCGTCCCCCAGATAATTTAACAATAGTCTATTGTAGGGTTATGTTATAGCCATTAGTTATGAATGTTTTGACTTTGTTTCTGAGCAATCTGGAGCGTCTGACACTATTCAAATAGCAACGGTGCCAGTCAGATCTGTGGCAAATCCAGAAATCTTTTTCTTTACAGTCAAGAAGAATTTAAAGAAATATTGCCTCATATTTGTTATATTTATTCAAACAAAACCAAAATCACAAAGTAAAATTATTCAAGCTACTGAATGTACTAACTGGGTTCTGCAAACTGCAATGCTTCTTGGATGTTTACTTTCTCCTTTAGTTTGTATGTACACAGCCTTGTACCTTGACTTTTTTTTTTTTAAATCAAAGAACAGCATTATATTCATACCCACTCATTTAATATGTTTCGAGTCCATCTGAGCCTTTTTAATGGTTCCAACTGCCAAAAAAAGTGAATGTGGCTTTTACTCCCTGAGCCATAAATAACTGAAATAATTTCACTTCTCTACTCTGTTGTAAATGTATGATTACCATCTATCATCGATGTTAAGATAGCAATATAAGTACTGTAAATGTTACCGAGTAACAGTTACGCATATCAACACTAATGACACAAACTGACATCAGATACATTGACTTAGTCCTTACAGACAGGAATGTCTTAAGACTTTCTAACGGCTCATTAAAATGCAGCAGAGGTTTGATTTGGAAATCGTGATGAAAAGACACTTAAACATCTTTGTTATGACATTGTTTCTGCATCATTTTCTCATAATCTTACTATAATTGTTGCATCACAATTACTATTATCAAAATTAAAGCAGTATTGGTGCTTAAACGTGCTTAGTATATCACCAGATCTTACCTTGAACTGCTGGTGAAGGCTCAGGCCCGGTAGCCATGGATATGTCTGTCTGCTGTCGTGATTGGTTAAGCGTTGATGACATCATCACAGAAAATGCAGAATGAGGCTCAGGATTATCCCCCATATGGTTGGTGCTCTCGTCGATGACCACAGCCTCGTCCCTGAGATTGAGGGATGCTAGCGATGACGATGGGAAGTCAGCCGGCTGGAGCTCGTCGTCCTCTGCGCAGTCGAGAGCTCTGAGGTGGAAACCCTCTTCTGCCATTTTTCACAACACAGACTGAATAGTCCAGCTAGGTTTTATTGAGGTAGGGGAAGCAGCAGGATGTTAGGTTGCCACGGTGCTGTTGTTCACATACTATCAGCTTACGGTTACACTCATGGCTGAGGGTAGAGAGAGCGACGGTGCGGAGTTCAAGGCTGCCCTGTGTTGTGGAGGTAGAGCATGTTTCTCAGCCTGAACCCCCGGTTTAACCTCATCACAGAGCACAGCGATGACATCGCCAGTAGATCCTGCGTTTTCCACTTTAATGTACTCAGTGGGAGTTTTCTCTGTTCTGCTTCACAGTCATTCGTTTAAAGGGATTCATAGCTGGGAGCTACCCAGAACAACCACAGTTTGTTACGGCACAGCCGACCGCCTGCTTCACAGGCGCCTTGACACTAGTTATTGAGCTGTAAACCCACCGGAGAGCGAAGCACGGCTGTATGATATCTTCCTCGAGGACTCGCGTATCATCTCATGTCAGAAAACCTAAAACAAAAAATGCACAAATACAGTTTGAGAATCAGTAGTGTAAATTGGGAAATTAAGCCTTTTGCACGCAAACATCTGGCCAAATAATGTTGTAATAATCTGCACTGTTTCACCCCTTTCACTGTTTAAACCCTTATTTATTACCGCTTCTTGTTTCACACTTGCTGTCCAGTGTGTTGATGATCAGTATTTGTGAAATTTAACCTCTGGCATTATCAGTCTGAGAACTTATAGGGGTTTCCTGCAAAACAGGTTTATCATTGCTGTTACTGACAGGTTTACGCACTGAAATGTTCAACACCGTAGTTGTCTGATAGGTGTTACAACCATTATTGTGAGCCTTAAATTTGTCAGAGATTATTCGGAAATGTATGTCCCAGGGCTGCACAATTAATCGAAATTTTATCGAAATCACAATATGGCTTACGTCAATTTTCAAATCACAGGAGGCGCAATATTTGTTAGAGGCGAAGTGTTGTCAAAATACAACTTTAAATTAAATATTGTGATGCTGCAGAGATGTCCTGGCCTACACATCATATTCTACACGCTTAAGAAAACATTTTTTTTTTGGTACAGATCTCCACAAAAATCACACCATATTCATTTAAATGTTTTTCAATGAAAATTATGTAAAAATGATCATTCCCTCTAATATTACAAATCATATCACAATATCAGTCAAAATAATCGCAATTAGATATTTTTTCAAAATTGTTTAGCCCTAGTTTATACTGGGCTTCATATCCATTTACACATCTGATTGTATCAGACCAGTGTGGGAAATGCTGCAAATGAATGAGCAGGCCTGCTTTATGGCAATATTAGGTTTTTATTTTTCATGACGAAGTACCTTGAATTGTCAGGTATTTAATTCACTTGATTAATAAATAACAGACATTCCTGTCTGGTTATTTCTGGTTTCTCAATTGATTTGCCAGGAAATGTACCATATCACACTATATATCTACTGTATATCTAAAATTACACATACTGCAATATGTTTGAAGTTGGGCTGTCAAAGTTAACGAGATAATAATGCGTTAACGCTAGAGTGAAGATATTGGTATCATATGAAACTAGAAAACCTGAGGAATCCATTGGTATCAACCATGTCATACTAGATACAAGAAGGAGGCTAAATAACGCTCCAAACTTGCACTAAATTTTGGTGAGGAAAAACTGTCATGACCATATTCAAAGGGGTCCATTGACCTCTGACCTTAAGATAAGTGAATGAAAATGGGTTCTATGGGTACCCACGAGTCTCCCCTTTACAGACATGCCCACTTTATGATAATCACATGCAGTTTTGGGGCAATTCATAGTCAAGTCAGCACACTGACACACTGACAGCTGTTGTTGCCTGTTGGGCTTGAGTTTGCCATGTTATGATTTGAACATATTTTTTATGCTAAATGCAGTACCTGTGAGGGTTTCTGGACAATATTTGTCATCGTTTTGTGTTGTTAATTGATTTCAAATAATAAATATATACATTCATTTCCATAAAGCAGCATATTTGCCCACTACCATGTTCATAAGAGTATTAAATACTTGACAAATCTCCCTTTAAGGTACATTTTGAACAGATAAAAAATGTGCGGATAATTTGCGGTTAATCGTGATTAACTATGGACAATCATGCAATTATTAAATATTTTAATCGATTGACAGCCCTAGTTTGAAGACTCTAAGACCCACTCTTAATGTTCACTGTGATGAAGAGGAGCAGGTTAATTGCAGATCAAGCTGTCTGCAGAGGCTGGTTACATCGATCACAATCCAGACTCTGAGTAGTAGATAGTAGGGAATTTTTTTTTTTTTACTTTTGGGTACAACTTGTGAGGAATTCCCAATACTAAGTAAAAAAACGAAAACTATCAGTCATCTGTCAGAAAAGGCTGCGTTACTACAAGTCTCAGGAAGTATAAAGAAAAATGTAAGAGGTTAATTTGGTAATTAAATATCTGTGCAACAGACCAGAAACATATTTAAGCAGATTATATGTTACAATGAAAATCAACTTGCTTCAGCACTGGACCTTATTTGTCCCCAGATCAACATTTAACATCCTGAGAATAAACATTTAAAATTAAGAACACAAGGATTTCTTCCTTTACAGAAAAAGACACCTCAAGTATATCATTCCCCAAACATATACATTTTTACTCCTCATCTGTCGCCCTTGAAATTAAAGAGGAAAAAAAGTCTCTGCACGTAATATCCAAGAGAGGATAGGATATTGACTTTTGGGATTTCATGGGATTTCGCTCTTTGGGAAGACTGCGTCAACATTTTTTATATAAGGACTGTACAGTGTTATATCATGAAGCCCATTACATGGTAAAGAATTCAGGGGGGCTAAATCCTCTTCCTATCCCAAGCATCTGGGATTAGTCAGCGGTTTATTATCCTCCTATACCCTTTACAATGTGACATCCTATCAAAGAGACATGATCATATCATCTGCACTACGAGAGGAAAATGGCCGTAACTTTATTTTAAAGAAAGATCTGATTTTTTTTTTTTTTTTTGAACATGATTGATCTGATCCCGTCACGATAGATACAGTTTAAACAGAAAAACAAGAGGTCATAGTTGCTGTAACTTTAACCTGCAACTGAAAAAAAAACACAGTAACCTCATTTAACTTTTACTAAATCTTTTTCTCATTTACCGATGACTTAGAATGCGGTCTGTTTCTACAAAAGAAATAAATGGTGGTATCTAAATCTACTGAGTGATGAAACCTTGCGGATCAAAAGTCAAAGCGTTGGAAATGGCGTCGGCATCAAAATATCCAATGGTGCGCAGCCATTAAGTCTTCATGGCTCGATGTTCACGGGACATCGTGTCCAGTTCCTGTTGAGACGATGCAAGATACTAAACACGATTTCGACGAAGTCCTGTGATCTTTATCACATAAGCCAATTTTCCTCATGTTTTAATACTTTTTTTAAAAAAACAAACTTCCAGTACGCATCCATTTGGGACGACACAGTACTGAGTTATTTCATTAATAACCTTTTTTGTTATCAATATCAAAATTGCTGTTTTTGTTTGCAAGTCAAAAAAAACATGCTGTCCCAAACTAGGTTGTGTTTTAAAGATGACCCAATCAAAACAAAGTAAGTGGTGTTTGCTCGGCTCATGCATTATTATTGGATCCATAAGGAAAAGCGATAGCGAGAAGCAAAGTTGGAATCGTGAAAATCTCTTTACAAATGTTGCATTTTAACGCAGCGCTCTGCTGAAAATGTCACATACTTTCAGAGGGTCAGGCAATTTAAATCGTCAATCCACCATTTAGCAGAAAATGACGGACGTATTTGTTTTGCTGACGACTGTCCTCTGAACGTGGTTTTGTTTTTGTTAAATATTCGGTCGTAGTCTGTTATCGATCAGTGTTGCATCTCCAAAAACGGGACGGCTGATGTGCGCCATATTTCCCCCCCCAACGCCTTCAAGCTTTCCATCGTCCCGTACCTAAGCTTGGCATGACGAAGAGATACGAAGGCTGAACATGCACGGAACTTTCAAAATGGCAACTTCTTGTGTAGATAACATCTGAACAGCCAACAACAAAATGAAACATCATCAGGAAACGCGGCAGGACGGGACAGTACGCACCTACCTGGGCCAAGACAGAAGGGACCGGGCGGCAGGGGAAGCCGACGTTTCATCGACATCCATGAAGCGGCGAAGAGACGTGGCTGGACGCACACGTGGCTCAGATCAAACCAACCACCGGCCTCGGTCCTCACGCCATCCAATGTCCCTCCACCCCCCCCCCCCACTCCTCCCATCCCGTACTGCCTCTCCGCCTGTGTCCTCCATCTTTTAAAGGTCCTCTCCACTTGGTTGTTGTCCGTCCCCTCTGAGTGCCACATTTTCCCAGTATGCCATTCCTCTGGGTATTTCCTCTCCTCTTCACCGATACACGTCATGTCTTCATGAAAATCAAGCCTATTCCGAGACATTTCCCACTTTGTTTTTACTTTAACATGCAAAGCACAAAAAAACTCCACTGATCTGTGTATAGTAAAAAAAAAAACTATACAAAATATATACAAGTATGGAAAAAAAATCTATAAAAATGATGTAGGTTTTAGAGCTTGTGCAGGTAAAGGAAAGGCAAAAGTAAAAGCAGCTCTACTCTTCGCACCGTAACACTTTTTCTCACAGTTTGAGAGCACAGTGTGGATGCACAGTGGGGGGACAGAAGCATGAGAATGAGTCGGTGGGAAAAAAAAACTCCTATATAAATAAATAAGGGAAGGATGCCACTGTTGCTATACAGAGCGAGAGGCTTAGTGGTCTCCTGAAATCCTATTGGCCGGGCTGTTGCCATGTGCTCAGGAGTCAGCAGAGATGCTGCTAACAAATCAAGGAAATGTTCTAATATTAGACTGTATGTATCTAGGCAGCGGGAGCCCCTGACCTCTCAACTCAGCCAGCGTTACGTTCCACTTCACAGATCAGCATAATGAAAGAAGTGGTGTGGAAGTAACTGGTTAAAAAAGATGTTACGGCACCGTAGACAAAACAGCAGACACAGCCCCCCCACCACCACCACAACTCCCTCCATGATATCCCAGTCAGTACAGTCACAGACGGACAGAGAGCGAGGAAACACATTCATCTTCTGTTGATTTTATCAAATACAGATACAGGTTGTGATTGCAGTGTATTTTGATGCACCGGGCAATTTGTAGAACCTACAGTTTGTGAAATATCTTTTGTTATCTAGGTGAAATTTTGCTCTGTTTCTAGTGATCTTATACTTGCAGGTTCTGCTGTAATAAATTAGGTCCATGCATTAAAAATTAAACAAATTGTAAATGGTGAGCAAAGAAAAAGCATGCTGCCTATAATTCCTCTGCTGGTGTATGCTATTTTACCCTATACCCTGCATTTGTTATATATTTTAGGAATAATAGTTTGTCATACATTAACGTCTTCATTATTAAGCTTCTTGTCTTATACTATCAGTATTCTTCAGATAAATTGATTACATCTCTTTATTTTGAGGCCATGGCTTCTAGCGATGCATTTCCGACACATTCATCATCATGTATTTTGGTCTTAGTCAACTAAGATTTCTGTAGTCCATTAGTCATTTTTGATGCTTTTTTTTCATGTTGAATGACTTATTTCCAAGAAGCTTATGAGCACATCTCTGGTAAACACAAGATTTAAAGTGGTGCTTTTGTGTGATTCTTTGTGGAGAAACTCAGTTTTACAGATATGTCGATTAAATCAACTAATCGATTAATCTGCAAAATCATGTTAGTCCACTAGGAATGTCTTTGGTCGAGGACAGCCCTACTGCTTATTATCTGTTTGTACATTTTTTTAAAAACATGTTGATAAACTTGAATTTCTTTTGCAAAGGGCTTTCACAGGATCCCAAAAAGTGATATTATGGAGCCCAGTAGAGATGTGCAGCGATACTGTTAAAGGAAAAAATGCCATTATTGTAATTGCCATCCACTCTATGTTTATGTGTTCCTAGATTCTTTTAAAGCTCTTACTGGATTCAGACATGATAACTTCCTTCATAAATTACATGGAGTTCCTAAATATCTACTCATAATCCCTGTATGTTGGTGGGTCTGTGAGGCAATGCAGGTTAAAATTGTTCCTTTTTCTTTCCATAAATATAAACACAAGTTATTTTTCTAATATTCAAATGTTTAGAAAAATGTTCTGAAATCACAAAAAATGTATAAAAAGGATACTTTTAGATAATATTTCTAATAATATTGGATTAGAAATGAGGATCCATCCTCTAGAGCTTGACCTTTTTTAAACAATATTTGCAACAAAAAATATAGAGGAAAGTAGAGGATGAAATTAATTTAATTTTCCACCTCATTAAGCACAAATGATCATCTCGTCTCTAACCGGGGATGGATGGATCCTCTGGTTTCAGTATGTAATGGCAGTATAACGTATCTTATCTTAGTAATGTTTTACTTTAAATGCGATTATACCTCACAGCTACATTTATAACAGATTGTGTCTTTGGTAATCTCATAATTACTGATTTTGTTTACAGAGGATTTGGTTACATTATCTCTCTGCAGTGCTGGTCTTCAACAGCTGTTGAGTAAATGCTCCCAATACGGTGGTGACTAAGAAATCACATTTAATGGCATGATAATTAGATGTAAAGAGGTTAGAAATATTGTGTTTCCCCCCATTCTACTTAGCGAGCATGTAAATACCTTATGCGTGTCTTTCAGTGTCTTGCAGTTTAAAATGATGCCATGATGTTACCTTGTGTACCACACTTTTATACAGTAGTACCAGTCGTACTATACATTTGTCAGCATGAATGTACTTGCATGTAAGGCAGGGATAAGAAACCATTTGTATAAATGTACAGATTGAATACGGTAGAGAATAACTGATTAATCCTTCCAAAAACCTGCATGTTTTACCCTTGAGATGAGGCGACTGGAGCATTTTGAAAATTGGTGTTTCTGTTACTTAAGCTAAACTTATTTAAACAATGATCCATTGTAAAACTAAATACTGTAGGATTACACAGTACAATGCACTACCACTGCTATGTATGACAGCATAAAGGGCATAAAATACCAGCTAGAATAAAAACAAACAAAGAATAAGGATAAGCATAGACAAAAATAAGAAGAGCTTCATGTTTATTTTAAATGTACATTTGCATTACATTACACCTGATCACGATTATTTGAGCAATCATTTTGCATAATCGTTGGATTCCACAATCAAGTGAATCTCAGAGCCAAACGTGACTGTCAGGAAAAAAAAGACATGGAAAAAGAGAGCTTTTTTTTTTTTTTTACCTTTATTTACTCAGGGGGAGGTTCACTGAGAGCAATGCTCTCTTTTTCAGGAACGCCCTGATCACATTCACACAGTTACACATTCACACCTGGAAGTTGCCCAACCACAGTCTGATCTGCTGGCCACTGAGCAGCTCCACTGGAGCGGTTGGGGTTTAGTGCCTTGCTCAAGGGCACGTCAGTGGTGGTAATGAGGGAGGGGCAAGCGCTACTTTTCACTTTCCCCACCCAGATTTATCCTGCCGGTCCGGGGGATTGAACTGGCGACCTTCTGGTCTCAAGCTTGCTTCTCTAACCTTTAAGCCACCACAGCTCTAACTGCTGTTGGGCAGGTTTTTCTGTTTCAGCTCATATGAGACTGTATTTTTTTGCTTACAGTACGACGCAAGATGATGACAGAGAGGTGCCAATATGAGGTATCTTGATTTATAGCGGAGAGCTTCCCCTATAGGGGCAGCAGTGTGTTTGACAGCTGTGGGGAAAGTTATGCTGGAGTTGTCGCTTCCATCCTGGTTTTCTAATTAAATAATTCAGATAAAAATGTCTGGATGGAAACATGGTGTTATAAGAGTAGCGTGGGTCCTGCCTGTCAGGAATATTGTGTAGTGTAGCGAGTGTGTGGTCGAGCGAGAGAGAGAGAGAGAGAGTAACGGTGGATGCGATTTGAGCAGAGAAGAAATTAGCAGTAAAGTTGTCTAGTAGTAAATGTACAGTATAACCCCGAAGTGAGCATCAACTTTGGCCCTGGAGACGAATCAAAGATTCCCCTGTGCCTCCCGACCTCGGTCTATAAGCTGAATCAGGAACGGTTCACACAGGATTTGTGTTTTCCCCATTGCATATTAACTTTTGAAAATAAAATCAAGCCTCCTTCTAAATGAATTAACTGTCTTGAAACACTTTTCCGTTGCGTTACACAGTCGGCCTACACAACCGTTTTAGAACAAGCTATTTAAAATGAGCAACCATTAAAAATGACAACATGGATTTAGTCTAGTGCAAAGCCAAACACAACAACACTGCTGTGTGGCATAAAATTATTAGAAATAATCGTTAATCGCAATTATTTGTATAACAATTAATCGTCAACTAAACATTCCCGAATTTGACAGCCCTACTCGTATTTGACATTCAGACAAGATAAATACATACAAAAACATAAGCTTGAGAATGGTCACCACCAACGCTGTGAACGACAGTAATTCACTGAAATTAAAACTGGCAGAGATGCACAAATCAACAGCTGTAAGTTCCCTCTGTTAAATTGCCTACTGACGTTAAAACTATTCACTTCCTCATTGTGAGGGAAAGGAACTCCTTCCTGCTCGTGGGATCCTCTTGAAATCTTCCCAGCATGACACTTGTAACAGTGCTGGCGTTTATCTTCTGCACACCTCTCATCACCATGCACATGTGGCTGAAATACACAAAGGAAGATGTTTAACTTACCACAATGATGATTTGCACAGAATCCATTAAGTATCAGAAATGAGTTAAGACATAAATCTAGCTGCTGTCCTAACTATCATCTTAGTTTCACCATCTTTTGGCATCTTGGCAACAGGGATCATCACGATACTTGGGTGCCGATTCCATATGTATTGCAATTTTTAATTATTGCGATTCTACAAGTATTACGATTCGATATTAAGATTTATGCGGTTTTTATTAACTTTTTTAACAATAGACCATGGGGAAAAGTTGAATCATACGCTTCTTGGGACTTTTACTCTGGAAAATATCGAAATAAAAGTATTTTTTGGGAGTATCTATACTTTACTTGAGTTTTTATATTTCTGTCAAATTTCACTTTTACTCCACTACATTTCCCAGATAAAACGTATACTTTTACTCTGATACATTTCCCATAACCATCTTCGTTACTCGTTACTATTGCAAGCAAGCAGATTTGGCGAATCAGTGGTCATAGCTTGCAAGTTACATCATTCACGTGACAGGCAAGTACAAACAAAGTGCTCTCAAAGCCGTAGTTAAGTTTCGATTTCCGCTCAAGTCCAGAGTCAGATCATGCTACATGCTACTTGCGACTACGAGGGAAGGAAAACAATGGATTTTGTTCTTTAAATCCTTTAAGTTGTGAAAACCTTGTTTTTCTTCACGTGTAATGTAGCCTCCATTTTTAAGGTGGTGTAAATGCTAAGAGTAAACTTCATAAATCTCAAAATTCTGACTTGCCTGCTGTTACTTAAGTACATTTAATATCAGAAAATTACTTTTGATACTTAAGTACAGTAAATATCAAACACTTTAAGACTTTTACTCAAGTAATATTCTAATAGGTGACTTTAACTTCTACTAATCGTCATTTTCTGGTTAGATATCTACCAGAAAATACTTTTACTCAAGTGTGGCTTTCAGGTACTTCATCCACCACTGCATGTGCCTAACAATGTAGCCATGATAAAAAATACACTTACTTGTCATCCAAAAGTGATTAAGATCTAATTCTAATCTAATGAGACAAAAGCTGAACACTCACACAGCCTCGATCACCACTGCTACTCCAGCAGGCTCCAACGCCTCAGAGATGGCTGAAGCGATCTGCTTGGTTAGACGCTCCTGAACTGTGGAGAAAGTAACACATCACATGTCAAACAAACAAATAAAAGACAAAAAACATTACAAAGGAAGATATGTGTAAACAGAAGTATAGCACTTATCTTTACCTTGAAGCCTCCTGCTGTAGATCTCAACAATTCTGTAAAAAAAAAAATTAGAATGAAAGTGATGTTGGGGTGTGTGTGTTGTGTGTTTGGTGTTTTGTGTTGTGTGTGTGTGTGTGTGTGTGTGTGTGTGTGTGTGTGTGTTGTGTGTGTGTGTGTGTGTGTGTGTGTTTTAATCACCTACCTAGCAAGCTTACTGAGGCCAACCACTTTCTTGTTTGGGAGGTATGCGATGTGAGCCTGGAATATTTAAACAAAGTATTGTTTATGTATATAGATAGATATGCAATATATACTAAAATACCATCTATAATACTTGTCAGATCATAACAACAGCTTCTACAAATAGTACTTAGACATGAACCAATATTATTGATTGATTCTAGCTTATAGTTTATTCACCAGAGATCACTGACTATAAAATGTCCTGCTCACAATTCACTCACAATTCTTTAACAACCAAATATAAGGGATCTGTATGCGTTTATGTTAAGACATTAATACAAGCCAGTACATTATTATCGGATATCAATATCTGTTTTGGTTTTTCTTAATACATAATTCGAGGATCCTGAATAGTTACCTTGCCAAAGAAGGGCACCAGGTGATGTTCACAGAGAGAAAACAGCTCGATATCCTTGACAATCACTATCTCTTCGTGGTTTTCATCAAAGATTGCATCATTCAAGATATCTGTGGATTAGATATTAAGCTTTACTTTCTGTATTCATACTGGAGCAAAGGATGAAATCAAAAGTGACAGACGCTTTAAGCACCTAGCATTTAGCAAAAAAAAAATTATATAATTTATGAACTTTTAATATTTCATAAATCACAATTCTTCAACATTTGGTGGGGCTGTAGTGCAGTCATCAAAATGTCCTTATTGTTCTTTTCAAAACTAATATGAAAAGTGTTTACATGTGAAAGTACTGAGATTTGAATCAAGTTAGCACTACTGAAAGTTTTGTTTCCCACAAGCTAAAGAAAAGAAATCCATCCTCACCTTGAGCTGTTTCTTTGTAGCCTTCGGTGAGGAACTGCATGGCTTTGGCTGCACGTAGTGGTGTACGTAGAAGTCCCTCCCGGTTGACGTCCTCTCCAAGCTCACTCAGTATGGTGGTATAAGCCTCCTCTACGACAGACAGCTTGTTGGCATCTGCAGCGTCCTTGGAGTCCTTCTCTTTTCTGCACAAATCATTATGTTTGCATATGTACCTGTCAACTACTCCATTCTTCTCTGAAGCGTTTTGATACTCCATTCTGGTTCTTCTATCAGTTAGAGATGCTGCAGGATACAGTGAAACAAGCCCAGTGGTACGCTGTTTGCTCTGTGTTCTCAGAGAGGACGTCCTCCGGTTCATATACCCTCATGTTGGGACCTCAGGCTACAGCATCACTGAAGCCTCAAGACACTCATGCAGGATATGATTACATGTGAAAAAAAAAAATCAGATTTGAGCTCTTGACTAGGCTTAAACTCTCCATACTGACAAGGTATCACCACACAAATCAATTCCAAATCCCTCTGCTATAAATGCTTTGGAACAGCATTTGACCGATCCTGTGATTTGAGTTCATTACCTTAAAAGTCCCATGACCTGATTTAAGGTCACAGAAGACTAGTCTCTTGAGTTCTTGGAAAAACCACCACTCACATGCAAGCCTTAACATGCTTTTTAAGCCTTTGTCTACATTGAGCAGTCAAATGAGGTTAAATGAGGTTCAGCAGATGGCTGAAATATAACCCTGGACTATCCCGCATTTAGCATTGTACAAAAGTGGCAGCCACTCACAGACATTTACAGTTATTGGATATAATAGGATTAGGATTAATGATGGAACATAAGGAATAAGATAGAAAACATGACAGCCTAGTTACTAGCTACACTCAAAAATTGGCCAGGCAGATACTGACCAGTATAAACTTATTGAAGATAAATCACAGATATCAGTGTTTATGTCTGCTGGTAAGTGATAACAGAAATACCTTGTTTGATTACATTTGATACAGCGTCCTCATTACATCGTTAGTCAATTGACAAGTTTATTTTTCAACTCTAAAATGCCCAGCACAGATCTAGTAGGGCTGGGACGATACACCTATCTCCTGATTCGATACGATCACGATGTTGGGTGTCGATTCGATATGTATTGCGATTCTACAAGTACTGCGATTCGATATTACGATTTCTGGCGATTTTTGTTAACGTTTTTAACACTAGACCATGGTAAAAAGTTGAATCATACACTTCTAGGGACTTTTACTTTAGAAAATATCTAAATTAATACAGTAAAAAATTTTGATTTTCAGCATGTATGTAGTCAGAGATGTCCTGAAGTCAAATATATCAGTCATTGTCAGGAATTATTTATAAAAAATAATTTTCCAGCAACCCAAAAGTCAAAGAATAAAGACATTTCCCTCACAAATTAGTGACATTTTCTTTTTAATTTATAAGGGACATGTAATGTTTTATACATCTGATTAATATAATCCAATCAATCTTATTTCCATATATGTATTTTGTATGTACAGTTCCCTTTGTTAACACCTTATTTTGAAAACCAGATGTAGTCACACGTGTATACTTCCGCTAATTTCGCCAAGTCCGTCTCTAGCTCTCCCGTCAGCTCCGTTCTCTTTATACATCCATGGTCAGCTCCATCGGGGCCATTTGAATGCATTTAACAGAAATGTCAGTATGTGGGTGCTCTACAGTTGTAGCATCGGCCGATTTGACCACGGAGATGAGAGTGACGGCTGGCTTGACCGCACGTTACCGCAATACGATAACATTTCCTGTCCATGACAGAGTTAGCATGCAACTTTAGCCATGATGTCTAGCTCTGCTTTTCCTGCAATGTGTGAAACCCAAAGTGTTTCCATACTTTACTGTATGTGTAGCGTTTAGATTTAAAATGTGAGGGTTCAGGTCGTATCCACGCGGAGCAGTAACTTCCTTCTACCTCCGCATAGACTCAAATGAAGGAAATATATAAATTCTGGTCAGCGCTGCCTAGTTTGACCGTTTGATCGGAGTTCGCGAGTGATTGACAGCTGCTCAGAGATGGCAGGCTCCATGTCGGCTCTGATTGGTTGTTTTCCTCCAGTCTGTGAAATCTTGCAGATGACATTAATTGCACTGGAGGACACAGAGGCACATGATTTTTTCAGATTTCCTGTCTCATGCACTACTGTCAGGATATAGTGACCGTTTAATAAAACAACTTTTTTTAATCATATTTGCTCCCTTTCTAGCCACTGCAGTTTTAACTTTTGTTTAACCTTTTCTAGATTTGTTACTGTCATCTCATCGTAAGAAGGTCTTGGGTTTTAACCTGAACCTGCTGGTTGAATTTCAGCTTTTACTAAGAGTATTTATAATATTTGTCTGTTTGTAAACTGCTTCAACCTTAATCTGGATAAGCGGCTGTAGAATATGGATGGATGTTTCTTTTTGACTAGTAGTCTAGTTGGGATAAATCTGGATGAAATGTGCACTTATCCAGACTGTTAGATTCTTGCCTGAGTTAGAGGTCTATGTGCCCTGCTAGACAGATTAAACATCACATTAAAAGTGTAAACAGTCAACATCATGCACAGTAACGCACAGTGAAACCTTTGATGTGAATCAATGAGAAATGTCTGACGCAGAGAAGCAAATGGAATAAAGGTCTGTCAGTATAATTCACTGATACCATCATCCACATGATAGCATTTGGAGCTAGGGATGGGAATTGTTACAACTTTATTGATGCAGAGTTTGACGTCAGATGCATGAGTTTTTGCAACGCGTAACTGTCAGAAAAACATGCCGGCATCCATCAAAGGAATTGATAACCTCACATGCAATTCTGATCAGATTCTGATCAATTTTGCAAACTCGTTTTCCACAGATTTACATGGTTTTTGCTTCCGAGAATTTGAAAATTGATCAGAAACACCACTGACAAGATATCTGCTCGACCACATTTTGTTATGTTGAGATAAAAAAAAAGACAGATCTATTTAACAAATACAGATAACTAGTTCCAGGGACTTACACACTCAAATACTTAAACCTGAAACTATGTGTAAGTGAGATGTTAATGTAATTATTGTTCCTATAATGGAATTTCAGCCAATAATTATGTCCGATAGTGCAGAGCCTCCTAATCCACACTCTGTTTGTTTTACACAGTCATACAGTGCTTGTTAATGCGAATAGCAAATTGTTATGAACAAGCTAAAAACTAACCCTGAATGTATGTAACTGTAGAATATGATTAGCTATGCATCTGATAATTAGCTGAAGTCTTGTAGACCTTGAAGCAGAGACCAACCAGACTCTCCTGTTTACCAGCTGTGTCTGACATCAGCAGCAGAGGGAGGAGGAGAGGATCAATGATATCACAGGACTGTTAAGCTTTGTTTATACTCAAGCGTGACACCGTGGCGCGGGCCTCCGTAGATGGCGCGCGCACGTTGATGGCGCGCGCACTACTAGCCTGCACAGAGGCGTTTATGCTCAACACATTGTTTGCTGCAATATGTTCCGAAACGCCAGGATGCCTATTTCTTTCCAAGTATTTAATATCATGTGTCCCTGAGGTCTCTGAATGAACAGTTGTAGAGATGTCTGTACGGGTGAACCCGCTCGGCCAATCTGCCCTCGAAGGCATCCATGTTGAAATGAAAGGCGCAGTGGGCGCATAGTTAAAAAATTCAGAGGTGCGCGACCAAGCGTGTCAACTTGCGCACCACGCGAAAGCTGCAAAGACGTCATTTTCTGGCGCACGCACCTCGTGCCGGCTTCACTACGGCGACCATAAACCAAGCTTTAGCCAGTTTATTGTAAAAGACCTGAACACTTTCTAAACTCTTTCTGATGTGTTTTTCGGCCCATACAGTACATGCTTGTCAAAAAGGAGATAAGGTCTGGTATTAATTAGTCTACATAAAAAAAAAAAGTAAAATGTAAAACAATTTTACAATGAATTTACAGTGTAACAGATTACACTATTCTCAGTTTATTTTCTCCAGTTCTTCCTTGCAGATTTGCAAAACTGTGGTCTGTTTGCATAGGGAGGATTTGGAAGATTAATATTATCGGTATCAGCAGACCCGGCGGCACATATAAATCCGTTGGCGGGCATTTGATTTCCGTCAGCGGGCCCAATGTAAACATAGGCTAATAGGCGGCGCCAAAACTATCTATACGTAGCATGCGTGTCTGAATTTTCACTGATCTGGAAACGGCACAGGTGAATTCATTGACAGTTATTAGGCCTATAGCCTATTTAGCAGCTCAGTGGAAACGTAGCTATTTTCTTGGGTGCTGCCAAGATGTGGAGGCTGTTTTCGGACCAGCAGAGTGATACTAGTAAACATGACGTAAACAGTGGGGTTTACCTGAACCTCTGTAGGGAATTTTTTTGATAAACAAGCTCTGTTATGATGCTTTTTTATGCACTCTGGCACCTAATTTACATGCAAAGTAGGCTACATGTCCTAATCACTGAACAATTTAAATGTGTACGTCAAAAACAGTTGCTTACTTTCTGTTTGCTATGCCATTTCTTTTCTCCTCTACTGTAACTTATGCCACTCAGCACTGACCCCCAATGTTGTCCTGTCCTAATGTTGCAAGATACTTGAATACAAAACAAACATTTGGATAAAGCACATCCTTTAACAACAATAATGATAATAATAAATCCCAACCAAAAAAAATTTAAATGATAATAACAATAATAATGTTGATTTCTCCAGGGGGGGCCAAATTCCTGGATGGGCTGGCCTGGGTTTCGGCTACAATAAACAGATAATCAATTATCAGCCCTGAAATTCCATATTGATGCATCTCTACAATTTATAATTGTGAGTCTTGGGTTCGCGCTTCATGTCACACTTGAGCATTTTAATCAACACAAGACCGACCTTCACCCTGCTGACTGTCTTGTGCTTCAGAAGAATGATAGTATCTATCCACGTCTTTGTAATACATCAAGATAAACCCGGCACATCTGACGGGGCCAAAACCAAATATATTAATAATCATGAACTGAGTGGTTAGTTTGCTTTTATTTTTTCTATTTTTTTTTTTATTCAAGAGTGAATTAAATGGCCTTCCATAGACTGTGGCTGCCATTTATGTGAAAGGGATGTAAAGTAGTAAAAAAAAGTAAGTCTGAAAGTGTTTTTTTTGTGCTTCACCGCTAAAACATTGTATTTATATGTAATTCTTAATTCACATTTTATCAACGTTGACAACATGTAGTGCTCATTCCAGACGGGGAGCTGCCAAAAGCAGCTGCGGCCTTAGAGACCAGGGTATGAATCCGACCCGCGGCCCTTTGCTGCATGTCGTCTTTAGCTGTATCTAATAAAGGCAGAAAAATGTCCAAAAACAGTCTTTAAAATACTGTTAATTAGTCCATAGTAATGTATTTATTAACCTTAATAAGGCATTGTTCTTGCTTTAAATCCGGTACCTGCAAAAAGCATAGTTAACTCTTAATAAGTGCATAGTTAACTGCTAACAAATCCATAATAAAGTATGTATTAATGTTAATAAAGCAACAAAAGGTAAGTAAATGTCTACATTGACAATGATATAACAGGTAAGTAAGGTTACTTATATAGTCTTATTAACACATGTTAATACACAAGGACCTTATTACCTATTAACGCTTATTACAAGAACCTTAATATAAGGTGTTGCCTAAATTTTGAAAGTAAACAATTAAAGCCTCACAACCTATTTACATCTCTGTTTACAAAACACAATGTAAAAGTAACTAACTTCGTTGTAAATATCACTTTAAAATCGTGGAACAAAATTGAAAAAATATTAGGAGTGCAATTTAGTATCCATAGGAATACATAGATTTGGAATAATCCATCAATACAAATCCAAAATATGGAGCTCAACTGGGTCACTTGGAGTACAACGATAATTAAACACTCATCAGATATAATTATGCACAATAGTGTTCAATCATTTACAGAACTTCACAATAAATTCACATTGACATATCAAGATTTTTTTTTCGATATTTACAGCAAAGCTGGATTACTGAAAACTTTGATTTACTCTATGATTTGGTGTCAGGAACCTTTTGAGGACCTTTTGAGAAACAAACAATTAATAGGCAGAATATACAACGTGTTGCTGAAGGAGCAATCTAAACAGTACTCACTGCAAAAGTTGTATGATAAATGGAATAAAGATCTCCATTTTTAAAGAAGCCAACACTAAATGGAAGAAATAATTATAATCCCACTAACAGCCAGGGCTCGAAATTAACCTTGTTCCTCAGTGTACCGCAACTGTTTCAAATTCTACTTTCAACTGTCCCAGATTTAACAACCAGGGTCCCAAATTGTAGTTCTTTTTTTCCCCATTCTACATAATAAATAGCTTTAATATAATAAAACGGTTGGACAAACAACAGACAACGTGACTCAGACACACTCAGAGTCTCTAATGCCTTGGAGGAGGGAGTTCAAAAGTCTGAGAGCTGCCCGGGAGCTGGGCAGGCTGACGATGGCTGGTTGGAAAATGTATCGCCCAACCCTAGTGGACAGTGATTTATTAATAGTGGTGATTTTGTCTGTAAAAAATTAAAGGATTGAGTTGCACAGTGGACGGTGAGTGATGTTTTCTTGGCGAGACGTTCCATTTGGCGGCCAGTGTGTTTCATTATGCGGAGCTCAGGTGTGAACCAGGGTGTGCGGAGGTGTTGAAGGAGACATTTTTTTTTCCGAGAGAGGAGCCGGTGTGTTGAGGGAGGCAGGGAGAGCATATCTGAGAGTTGGAGGAGATTGATGGATTTAGTGTTTCGGAAGGTTATTTCTTTGACAAATTGTGGACGTGGGGTTAGGGGACGTAATAGTGAACTGGATGAAGTTGTGAATCGGACATTTTTTATCTGTTCAAAATGTACCTTAAAGGGAGATTTGTCAAGTATTTAATGCTTGCTTTATGCAAATGTATGTATATATTTATTATTGGAAATCAATTAACAACACAAAACAATGACAAATATTGTCCAGAAACCCTCACAGGTACTGCATTTAGCATAAAAAATATGCTCAAATCATAGCATGGCAAACTGCAGCCCAACAGGCAACAACAGCTGTCAGTGTGTCAGTGTGCTGACTTGACTATGACTTGCCCCAAACTGCATGTGATTATCATAAAGTGGGCATGTCTGTAAAGGGGAGACTCGTGGGTACCCATAGAACCCATTTTCATTCACATATCTTGAGGTCAGAGGTCAAGGGACCCCTTTGATAATGACCATGTCAGTTTTTCCTCGCCAAAATTTAGCGCAACTTTGGAGCATTATTTAGCCTCCTTCACGACTAGCTAGTATAACATAGTTGGTACCAATGGATTCAATGGGTTTTCTAGTTTCATATGATGCCAGTATCAATAACGGAGCCCAGTACAACCTAAAAATCGCAAGTTGCATTAATGCGTTAAAGAAATTAGTGGCGTTTAAACAAATTAGTGTTATCGTGTTAACTCTGACAGCCCTAGTTACAAGTTGCCGAGGATCAGTAAACGTAAGGAGAGGGATGAGGCTGTTGTGAGCAGTTCAGACAGGAAAGATGAGTTAGGTTTGGGTGGCCGGCGGTAAGTGAGGACGACGGTCATTGAGCAACAGGCTTTAAACGCTAGTAAATGAGGGAACTGTGGACAGAGATAGTTCTGTGATGTTGAAATTCTGATTGAATAAGACACGGTAAGGAAATATTCCCACCGGCTAATAAACTTGTGACAACACCGATGTTACCGATTTACACCGGACATTTTAGAAGAGAGATTTCTCGCTTTATAGTGAGGTAGCTAGATGTAAATTGCCATATCGACCAGCTGTAGCCTAAATATAACCAAAAATGCCTTTGCCATGGATTGGTTGTTGTAAGAGGATATTTTAGGGAAAACTAATTTATCCCAACAAAAATTACATTGTATAAACCATACAACACAAAAGATTTTCTACAGAACTTACAGGTGTAAGCTGAGGCTGTGCCAACCTGGTGCTTAATGTCACTTTATTTACTGTAGTTATGTATTTTGACATTACTGAGTGTTATTAATTTTTTTTGCTGACTGTCACAATGCTGCCATGACTAATGACACATCAGTGAATGTTTAATGTGTGAAAATGTGGTATAGTCTGTCCCATTGTGCTTAGTTAAAGACTTGTAACCCTAAGAGACCCGCTGGCCCAGAGGTGACCCCGACTGACCTTTATTGTCTTTCAGAGGCTCTAGTAGGTTTTAGGGCTAAACTGAAGCTACAGATATATGAAACTAGAAAGCCTGACACATGTGTTTGCTCATGTGAGGAGTCAGAGTGGACAGTCGGAAATGTAAGTTTAGCGTTTTGAATGGTAGGGTGTTCCACGTGAACACAAGAGATTTTATTCTTGAAGATTGGGCCACAGGTAGAAAATTGTGTGTAGTGTTTTGAAAAAAATGTGGTTTAGAACTGCAATCTGAGTGTAAAGCAGGAAATGTGCTTGCATTTTAGCAGAATTGGTTCAGGGGGATTGGTACATGAGTTAAAGGTTGTGCTCATCGTGTCTCAAGTACCAGTGTTCTTGTGTAAACAACTGAGAAAAACCTATACAATTATATTGCTTTTTGAGATGACGTAGCCACTAACAAATCTTGGAAGTACATGTTTTCACCCATCTTTTATTTTTATTTTTAAAGACGTAGCAATCTTCAAAAAGTATTTTTTCTTCTATATTTTTACTAACTTTAATTTATTGTCTGTGTTTTCAGATGCAGTGACTTCAGGATTCATGTGTCCCTCTGTTCAGCCCAGGTAGGAATGTAATGTTACGATGAATTCAGAATAAGCTTCCATTAAAGGAACAGTGTGTAACATTTTGGCAGATCTATTAGCAGAAATTCAATATAATATTCATAACTATGTTTTCATTAGTGTATAATCACCTGAAACTAAGGATTGTTGTGTTTTCGTTAGCTTAGAATGAGCCCTTCATATCTACATAGGGAGCGGGTCCTCTTCCGCCATGTTCCTACAGTAGCCCAGAACGGACAAACCAAACACTGGCTCTAGTGAGTCTTTCATGTTTTTACGTTACCTGAAGGCCACCGTAGTTCTCCGACACGCTTGTGAAACTGCGGTTAAAAAATGCAAAACTGTGGTACCGCCAGCCCCCGTCTGACCTCTGATGCTCCTAAAGTAGTGTTGTTATGGTAAAGATGGCCTCTGAGTGAAGAGAACGGTGTTACCACGGTTGTGCACTCAGCGGCTCACGTTACCGCAGTCTTGTGAGGGGAGGGGTGCTCAGTTGGTTGCAATCTGCAACCACACCACTAGATGTCGTCAAATCCTACACACTCTACCTTTAATGTTAGCTTGCTAAACACTGAGTTTGGATTGCTCCTGCTTCACAGGCTGGCTAGGTAGTATAAAAATGTAGAAAGCTCAAAGTAACTAAATTATCCAGCACATAAGAACACTGTATTTGGATGAGAGAGATTTCAGAACACAGTTTAATATAGTCTTTGTGCACTCCACTTTCACTTAGTGTAAAAAACAGTTAATCATTTAAAAACATGTTTGTAATGCTTGCAGAAACAACTACCTTCCATCAACTTTTATGTAAATATGTTTATTTCAGACATGAATATATATAATATATATACGTATATATTTATATGAACATACAATGCACAGACAGTTAGTGCAGACTATGAAGGTGAAGAGGTTCACAGATCAGTTAACCAAGGCAGGACAGAAAGAGAAGACCAGAGGGCAACACACACCGGCTGTGTCGTTGTGTAATGTGATGTCTAACGTACACACCGGACAGAAGAAGTCAAGATAGAGTAGCCAGGATGTGCCAAACCATTTTCTGCAGTGTCGACACTTGACGCATATTGTGATGTCAGTGTGTGGGCTTTCATGGAAAATTATGGGTGCAAGACAGGGTTTTTTTAAGTGCACATTATCCCGCCGGTGTGTGTTGCCCTTAACAGTAAAAATATTAGTGGAGTGCAAATAATAAATGTAAAGGTCTCATCTCCTGTTACAGAGAAAACAAGCACTGGAGACCTCATTTAGACATGCTAAGAGCTCATATTAGTCAAGTATATTATATAACCATTCACGACTTTTATGGAAAAATAATATTCTCATATTAACAATACTTATAAATGCAGGGCATATGGCAATATATAAATACATATATATTTAAGTAAATTCCAGTGGAGCTTTTCACAGCTCAGATCCAGTTTGCTGGTCTGTCTGTCTACATGGGCGGCCTTGAGGCTTTCAGTCTGAAGGCCAGGACTTGTGGGAGCTGGTGGGGCTCCTCGGCTGGGCACTTGGACTCCCCTGAAAGACATTAAACATTAAAATAATGAATCATTCTGCAAGGGATTATATCTTTTTGAATAGTTTAGAGCCATTAAATCTTGAAGGAAAGGCACCATCGTTGTTATTGGTATGTTAATTTAAAAGTGAACCTTATTTATTTTAACTTTATTTGCTTTGTAAGTTTAGATTCATCTAATGGAAATGTTTTAGTATGAAGTAATAATTAAAATATTTAGAAAACACAAACACAACTGTAGGGGGCAGCAGTGCTCCTTCAGTCCGTGCTGCCCACACCCAAACTGAAGCTTGGAGCTCTGCCGAGGAACTGATCCGACCCACTTTAAATACAACAGACATTGCTCACTGTACAGTTATGTTGTGAGTGTGACCTGCACAGACTTCACCCTGCTTAAATGCCATTCCCCAACAGATCTAAAGCTGGTGGCTTTCAAACCTTTCAACTTGTGAAACCAAAAGTGATCCAAAAAGGTTAACTCTTGACTCTAAATATTGATATTTACTTTCGTTCTTTCTTTCTTTCTTTCTAGGCTGTTAAACGTGATAAAAACTGAACCAGACAGGACTGCATTACTTTGCTTATTGCTGTAAGGTAGGCCACATTTAGAACTCCACTTCAGTCTGTAACTTTGTTTTTGTAGTTCTCTTACATGTGTCCTTTTACAAGTGTGACTACCCCATCTCCTCCTCCTCAGAGGAGGAGGCGGGTGGGAAGGAGGACTCACCACAGCAAGCTGGGTCTTAGCATAGTTCATATGGGCGTAGAGCAGCACAGCTGTGTCGTTGTGGGACGCCTCCAGTGCGATGGACAGAGCATTGCTGCCATCCTGCAGACAGAAGAGAGAGGGAGAAACAGATACAGCAGGAGGGTAGAGAGAGTAAAAGTGAGTTTATTGACCCTTAAAACACGAGATAACAGTGAGGTTTACAGGTTGAGATGGACCATGTGATCCACATTACACACTGTTGTTACTTTTTCCAGACTGTGCCTCTGTCTGGATGTGTTACATCACTCTTGTGATGGATGTTCGGGCAACTCATTAATTCCAATCAGTTAAGCTATCGTGCATCTTTGATTGGCCAGTAAACAACCACGACATTCATCCGTCCTGCATCCTCAGCATTTCTTTGATGTAATACAAGGGAAAGTATAATTACAAAAACAAATGGTAACTAAGAGAGATCGTGTGATTTTGATCCTATAAAAATGTAGTAAGGAGTAATATACTGTAGTTTTCATGTTATGTTGGAAAACCAGAAATTGAATCTTATTCTACAGCTTAAAAACTGACTTGACTTATTCTCCTGCAATCAGTGTAAGTTGCTGTGGTTGATATTGGAGGTGTAAAGGTAAACAAAATCCACAGTTTGGTATGTTACTCTAAATACTAAATTTAGATTTTTCCACTGTAAAATGTCCCGCTCAGTACAAATCTTGGTCATGGGTTTAAAAAAAAAAAATGAGCAATCCGTATTGAAAATGTTTGTTCATGTTATGTGTTTATGTAATATCGGCCGATACATTATCAGATTTTTTTCAAAACTCTAATATTGATATCAGTGGTGAGAGGGACTTGTGGGAGAATAATTCCTGGAAAAATCCTGGATAACTGCAGCTTGTACTCATTTACGGTACACGCACAACGGACTAAATCGCACACGTGAGTGAACATTATAGCGTAGTGTAATAGACGCATTCATCGAAGCCGCTGAGCTGTTTAGTCTATTTGACGTTCAACGGGTTGGCACATATTTTTCGTCCGTGGCACTTTTTGCCCACTGTAGCTACAACTAACTGAGAAACCGTAACGCTTCCAAACGACGGATCTAAATGATATTATTACGCGGCGTTGTTGAATATTCAATTCTGATTGGTCAATCACGGCGTTCTACGGTCTGTTATTACCTTATAGCAGACCGTTGCTATGGGCGCGGTTCTGATGTCGGACTCTGGCGGACCGTTTTTGTGTCAGATTATTGATTTCTTAAGTAAGTAGCCGTGTAATAAGCGGGATAATGTACAGCTAGCGGGTCATTGTTGTGAAATAAACCCCTTCACGGCGATGCGTTATTTCACAACAATGACCGAGCCGCTGTACATTATCCCTTACTCTGGAAACTCCAGGTAGGACTCTCACACTCACATCTAAGACGTAGACATAATTAGACAGTATTAAGCTAATTCAACAGAAATAATTTCATTCATAGAATACCGGACAAGTTGTGTACCCTTACACCTCTAGTTAAAGGAATGCATAACATGAAAATCTAACTAACCACTGCGTCTTACAGTCATGGTTTGTCATGCTGTTCTGTGTTTTCAGAGAACAGCGGAGGTGGGGGCTTTTCCAAATGTTTTCCATCCCCCCCCCCCCCAGTCCACCTCTCGGTCCAGCTGTGCTGCACTGAAACACAATCCAGGAGCTGCCTGCACTGAATGGCCAACTCATTCATGGCACAGATGTGAATGCTCAAATATCTGTCTGCCTGGCTTCTCTTCAAGCATCCAGACCAATCCTCTGTGAAATCACTTTAAAACACGTCGCTGTGCTGATTAACAAAAAACAGGGCGAGAGACGTCACAAGCAGCGGGGAGAAGAGTTTTGTTCCAGGGTAAGATTTCTGCTATTTGAGAAATGTTCCCACTGATGAACTAAATCTACAACAATTTGAAACGTAATACAAGTAAACTGGTTGGTAAAATGATAAATCTTGTATAGTCTACATTCTTCGGAGTATAAAAGTAATCACTGATGGACTTCTTCCAACTTTTTTGTTTTTAGGAAATGAACAGTGGCTGCTGACTTGTGAATGGGTCATGTGGTGAAGTATGCAGAGGACTCGTCCAAGAGCCAACGGGCATTGTGTCCAAAATCTACAAGTCTGCAGTTGTGAACGGAGGAGTTGTGGGTTTTTAATTCATCCCTCGGGGGCCTGTGAGTAGCCCAGTGATTGTGTTTCCTGTAAAAAGCACTGATTTCAGTCGAAGGCTGATGAAATTAATCTGATCGTGGCTCTTTATCTCTCAACCTATCTTGCTAACGAAGAAAAACACGAAAGAAAAGAAGCAGAAAAAGAGGTGACGAGGAACAAGGAAACAGCAGAGACCAGTTTCCCATGAGGAGCCGTTTCCTGAGCACAGATTAAGCTGAATCCCAGACGAGAAAGTGCACAGATGTTTTCAGCAACAGTTGGCCTCATCTGTACGCTCGGGGTAAGTTACTTAAAGGTCCCCTCAATGAGTGCATCAGCAAAATGTAAATGCCTTACATTATCAACAATGGATATGTCGCAACCAGGCTGTTCCAGGAGCAGTTTGACAATCTCAGCACGACCATGTTCGCTGGCACACATCAGAGCTGTGGATCCCTCGTCGTCCTGCACGTTGACGTCAGCACCACACCCCAGCAGCGCCCGCACCATCTCCTGACGACCGTGGCTAACAGCCAGCATCAACGCTGTCTGGCCCGCCTGCAAAGGTAAAGAATTATAAGTGTCATTTCTTTCTAAGAGAATACCGTTTTTTGAGAGCTTGTCATATTGTTTAGCCTATTTATTAAGTGATGAGAAAATTTACACCATTTACAACTTGAGAAATATTGCCAAAAAAAAAAAGAAGTCCCAACAACACTGACTTACTGATGCCAATCTTATTGTTCCACTACGTATCTGAAACAATGTGAATGAGGAAATTGTTGACTTTGACTAAACATTAAGCACACATGCCTTTTCTCTCTCCTCGAAGCTCCCTGCTCATAGCTAAATGTAGTCCAAGTCCTCTTTACAGCTCCCTCCTCTCAGCTCCCAGCTCATAGCTCCCTCCTCTCGCCTCCCCCCTTACAGCTCCCTCCTCTCACCCATCACCTCACCCATCCTCTCACCCATCCTCTCAACCGTCACCTCCCCCCTTAAAGCGCCCTCCTCTCACCCATCCTCTCAACCGTCACCTCCCCCCTTACAGCTCCCTCCTCTCACCCGTCACCTCCCCCCTTACAGCTCCCTCCTCTCACGTCTCCAGCTCCCTGCCCATAGCTCCCACCTCTCACCTCCCTGCTCATAGCTCCCTCCTCTCACCCATCACCTCCCCCCTTACAGCTCCCTCCCCTCACCCATCACCCATCACCTCCCCCCTTACAGCGCCCTCCTCTCACCCATCACCCCCCTCCGTAAAACGCCCTCCTCTCACCCATCCTCTCACCCATCACCTCCCCCCTTACACCTCCCTTTTCTCACCCATCACCTCCCCCCTTACAGTGCCCTCCTCTCACCTATCACCTCCCCCCTTACAGCTCCCTCCTCTCACCCGTCACCTCCCCCTTTACAGCGCCTCCTCTCACCCATCACCTCCCCCTTACAGCGCCTCCTCTCACCCGTCACCTCCCCCCTTACAGCGCCCTCCTCTCACCCGTCACCTCCCCCCTTACAGCTCCCTCCTCTCACCTATCACCTCCCCCCTTTCAGCTCCCTCCTCCCACCTGTCACCTCCCCCAGTACAGCGCCCTCCTCTCACCCGTCACCTCCCCCCTTACACCGCCCTCCTCTCACCTGTCACCTCCCCCCTTACAGCTCCCTCCTCTCACCCGTCACCTCCCCCCTTACAGCGCCCTCCTCTCACCCGTCACCTCCCCCCTTACAAAACCCTCCTCTCACCTGTCACCTCTCACCTTACAGCGCCCTCTTCACTCCTCTCAGCTCCCTGCTCATACCTACCTCTGTTATTTACCTAATTAATTATATTTGTACCCTCAGAGATGTGTATAAAAGCAGGTATCTGGTGATCGAGTTGTCTCGGCTTTATTCTGTGTTAATAAAGTCTATCAGATCCACAAGCTCGGCCCATCTGCGTTTTTGCTCCTTATCTCCACTACACCTCCTCTCACCTCCCTCCTCAGCTCCCTGCTCATAGCTCTCTCCTCTGACCTCCACCCTTACAGCTCCCTCCTTACAGCTCCCTCCTCTCTACTCTACGCTGCTGCCTCCTCCCACCTCCCTCCTCTCAGTTCATAGCTCCCTCGAAAAAAGACCTTTTAGCAACGCATAAGGGAATATTTAAGTAGCTAAGGGCAAGCATTTAGAGATCAAAGGGTTTTCCCTTACAACATCGTAAGGAAAATCTTATGCTGATTTTATGCAACTGAAAAAATTTAAGGGCAACCTTACCTTAAGTGGTTTTATGCACCCGGGCACAGATTCTAAAAATGCATTGTATACTTGTTTTGTTCCCCAGAGCAACAATAACAAGCACCAGTAATTGAATTTATAGCATCACTGGCTATAAATCCAGAGTCCTATGACTTGGCAGTGTGAGAGCCTGTCAGGCGCTGTGTTCAAACACATACACTACACAACCTGATTAGATCAATCAAAGAGATAAAACCACGTAAAAGTCAGCAGATTCTCACGAATGTGTCACGTTAGGCAACACATTTCTTTAACCCAATCTATCCTGTAACCAATTATTCATCTGGCTCTGAATGTAGTACTTCATAACAACACAGGAAATGCTCTTTTAACACTCCCCCCCCGTTGAAGTAAACAGGGAACAAAGAAGGCTTTCATCCCTCGAACACTTTTCTTTACCTTCACTCAAACTAGCAAGTAGGAATCAAGTAGATATTCATTTAAAACTAGTTTCTGTTTTGACTAGGCTAAAAAGTAATTAAGTCGTTTGTGTTGTTGCAAATGTTTTTAGTGTTTGAATGTCACACACTATAAACCAGCAGGGAAAAAGCCAAGTTTACATTCAGCAAAGGAATGCTGTAAAAAGCATCTATCCAATGTAATGCTAGTAACAGATCAAATTAGTGACTCATTCACCTCATTTACACTCTCTTATTTGGCTGTAATATGTAGAATTAATCCTATGTTTGGTTTTATATTGAATGTTTTGACATTACCAGATTAAATTTAACAAAGCCAGCTGACCCAGGCTTGACTCTTAAGTGATACACTGCTTCAGGCTGTTGGAGCTGACTACAGACTCACAGTAAGTCTTTGTGTTCTTGTTTTTGCACACATGTTGGTCATTTACACTTCTCAGGTGATACCTTTTTAAGTAGAGAACTGGCTGAGAACCGGGTGCATAAAACCGCTTAGGCTAAGGTTGCCCTTACATTTTCCAGTTGCATAAAATCACCCTAAGGATTTTCTTAAGATGTTGTAAAGGAAAACCCTTTGATCTCTAAGTGTTTGCCCTTAGCTACTTGAGTGTTCTCTTACGCGTTGCTAGAAGGTCCTTCGTAACCTTTTTAAATAGAGAACTAGTCACAAGTCTTTCATCTGTTACAAGTGAACTTAATTCAAGACACGCACATGAGCAGAATGACTGCAGTAAACTGACTGAAGGATTAACAGAAAGTGTCTACAAGCAGTACTTCACAGTACTAGACACAACAATTGTGTGTGTTGTTTACTCCTGAACTGTGATGAAGTGATGATGACTTGCCTGGCTGGCCTTGGCGTTGACATTGCCCTGACTGAAGAGCCTCTTGACCACAGCCATGTCGTCCTCCTCCTTCACGGTAGAGAGAGCAGCCAGCATGATGGCCGTGTAGCCCGCCTTGTTCTGCTTATCCACACTGCACACACCTGCAGGGAGCACATGCTTTAATTACCATGCATTTAAGCATATACACAAGGGCCCAGATATATGGAACATATTGCTAATTATATATTAATGTACACACATTACACCAGATGGCTATGGCTATACCCATAGATATGAAATAGTTTATTATAAAAGTTTATTTATAAACAGTTTTTTTAATAAAACTGTTTATTACATGGCTGTGTTGAATACTCGATTCTGATTGGTCAATCACGGCGTTCTGCGGTCTGTAATTTCTCTATAGCAGACCGTTGCTATGTATAGCAGACCGTTGCTGTGGGTGCAGTTCTGATGTCGGACTCTGGAGGACCGTTTTTGCGTCAAAATATTGATTTCTTAAAGATAGGGTCGACGATCTTGGAGAGCTAGCATAATTTGAAAGTAGCATGCCTCAGGAGCTCCGTCTAAACCAACCCCCTCCCATCGAAACTCCTTCCAAGGCAACGCCCCCCACACACATGCACGAGCACCGCCGCATCGTAACTACTTCACAGACACAGAGCGGAGAGAGGACCTAAACTCAACAACACTTCCTCATGACAAGTAACCTGTGCAGTGCTACTGCAGGGCTGAGTTTTCTCTTCCATTCTCCAGGAAACGTGCGGCGGCGACGCGCTTTGAGTTCAGGCTGGTGCACGCCAAGGGTAGAGAACGGGCAGGGAGGCAGGGAGGCATCTGATTGGTTCTTTACAACTGGGCGCAGAGGCAGTGATTGGTAGATGTTTTTACAGGATTACAGCAGCTGCACATGACGGCTCTTTTCCGGTCTTTTTTCAGAGCTCATCAGCTCATCATCGCTGTACATTATCCCTTACTTAATATCTGGGTATACCTAGCTAAAACTAATGCAGTCTAACACAACAGTCAGTTTTATTCCAGAAGATATAATATATTACAATTAATGCGTTGATGCAAATTTGGGTGCTCTACAGTTGTAGCGTCAGCTGATTTGACCACAGAGATACGAGTGATGACTGGCTTGACCGCGTGTTGCCGCAATATCTTTGCATTGACTTGCAGACCTGGGGTCCCCAGACGTGAGGTCCGCAGTTGGACCTTTCTCGATTAATTGGTTGGATTATTAACTGGATTAGACATTTCATAGTGCAGTGTGGATTATTCTCAGGAGGTCACTGACCTGTGTCCAGCAGCAGCCCAACCACACCGAAGTTGGAGTGGGAGACACTGTAGTGGAGAGCTGTGTTGCCGTTGCCGTCGGTCATGTTGACTACGTGCTCCAGCAGCACTGACGACACCTCAGAGAACGCCATCAGGTAGTCTGAGACCCGTGAAGGCTGAGCCATCTTGGCGCTGGAGATACGGAACCACTCGAGCTGGACGGTGTGGGTGCTGGAGAGCTGAGGGCGAGGGTGGGAAGTCATATATAAACTATATGTTTACATTATACACATACACAGCACCTGAAGCATATTTATCTCAGCAGGTAGAAAATAATAAAACTATTTTACTCAGTGGAAAGTAACTTAACTACATTTCGTCAAGTACCGTTCTCAAGTACAAATTTGAGGTACTTGTACTATACTTGATTATTTCCATTTTCTGCAACCTTACATTTTCTACTCTACTACATTTCAGAGGCAATATTGTACTTTTTAACTCCACTACATTTATTTGCTAATTTTTAGTTACTTAGTGTCTTTTAAATTAGCTCCACCTGTACCAGCTGCAACATTAAAGTGATGAACACATTAAAACATCACTAATTATGATCCAATAATATAATATATATAATTCTTAAATGGGACATTCTGCATCGTGAGTACTTTTACTTTTGGTACTTATATTTTGATACTAATATTTTTGTAAAGAAAATTTTGAATGCTGGACTTTTATTTGTATAAAGTAAACTATCAGAATACTTCTTCCACCACTGTTTTGACTAGTGCTAGTTTCTCACACATTTTCTCATAATTTGGTGAAATTAAAAACAATTGTGTGTAAACAGTGAAATCCTTTTTACCATCTGTTGTTAAACTCAACAATGATCCAGTTCCTGAGTCTTTTCTCAGTCTACACTCCTCTGTTATTGTTACTTGAAGCTCCCATTGTTTATAATTTATGTGTTTGCTGGTGCCGAAAATATACCATAACAATGAAATACAGTCGCTTTCATCAACTCTAAGTAATTACGATTTTGCATTATTCCAAAAATGGAGTGGTGAAGTTAAATGTGTAACTCAGTGATAAAATGGTTTGAAGAAGCATGCAGGGACGCACCACTTCCTTACTCTTCAGTGTTGTGATGTCATCGTTCAGGTGGTTCTTCACAATGAGGCACGCTTCACGCATCTTTGAGCTCAGCTCAAATCTGTAACAAACACAAAAATGTCTCAAGTTGAAACACAAAACAATTTACTGCTTTCTGTACATGTGCTCTTTGTCATCCAACAAGATTTGGTAGCGTTCACATTCACGGCACTAAAACTATATGAACCCATTTCCCGTAGGCTCCCGAGTTCTGAAACTGCATTAATCAATATAGCAACTTACAAAATGTATTATTTCATACTAAGTAACAACGTACTTCTCTTTCACAGCATCACTTGAATAATTTGTGGCTCTCAGGGTTTCCTCATCAGTGTCACTCTCGTCCAGGTTGACGTTTCTTTCCTCATCTGATGTTTCGTCCTCCAGAGCCGCCTCGTCCTCCTCTGTACTGTCCAAACACTCGCCTTCTCCACTTTCTCCAGAAGAACTCTCATCTTCCTCTTCTTCTTCCTCCTCATTCCCTTCTTCTTCTTCACTGGATGTAGATTCATACCTGAGAGACACAAATATTTGCTGGAATACAGAGCAACTTGTGCAGTTCACATCTAAGGGCGCTTTCACGGGCCAACATTTAGTCTGTTTAAATCAACCTCTGGTGCGGTTCGTCTGGGCGGTTGTGAACGCAGTAATCGTACTCTGCGGGCCAAAACAACCGGTCCGAGACCGCTTGCAAGAGGTGTTCTCGGACCGTTTCCAAGCAAAACAAAGCGCAGGCTGCCTGTGCAGGCATTTGTTGAGGTGGACACAGGTAAACAACAGGTTAAAATGAGTGGGAGAGGACAGAAGTCTGATATTTGTTTGGGCTGAAGAGAACATACAGAATACGCTAAATAAAGTCCACAAAAATAGTGACGTTTATAAAGTCATTCGATATAAACAGGAGGAAAAGAGATTTGTGTGCACAGTAGATCAGTGCCAAGTCAAAGTGAACAAACTTCGACAGCAATATATCAAAGTCTGCGATTCCCTGCATAGAAGTGGCAGCTCTCGAGACGAAAAAGATAAATGCACTCCTTCGTACACACCCTTCAGCAAATTAAATTTTTACTTGTTCTGCTTTAATTTGTACACTGAACAAAACTAAAAAGAAAACGAACCGAAAGTATCAATTTCACTCGGATTCGGACTAACCAAACAGATTATGGCTTGTGACAGTGCCTTCCTTTTGGAAAGCAACGCTGTGATTGGAGAGGAAGAAGGGTTTTGTTTCTTACTTGTCAAACCTGTGACCTGGTCAAAGTGTTATTTCGATCCTCTAGACCGTCTGCCGCCCTTATTTTATTTTCACTGTGGTAAAAAATAAAATAAGGTTTCATGTTACTCACCCTCCATTTAGAATGCCAACAAACTGCAGGCTCTTCTTGCCAGCGGTGCGATTCTCGCCTGAGTTACTCCCATCCTTCCTCTTCATGATTGATTTCAGCATACCTGTTTACCATAAAGGAAGCAGATGGATCAAACAAAGAGAAACACATAACTCACATCATGTAAACAACAACTCAAAATTATGTTTTATCAGTCTCTCACTTGAGGATTGAGCCATCTCTTTAGATGACCTCATTTCTAGTCTTTCTAGTGGAACTGCTTATAAAGCCTTTTTTTTTTTATAGTTGCATTCATTTTTCATTAAATATATTTCATATCAGGGTGGGCAATGCTTTATTCTCTGCAATTTCAAAGTTTCATGGAAAAAACTATGTAATTTGTAACTATTTATATTGAAAAACTGAAAAGCTTACTGTAAATTGGTACACTAATTACTATTGTTACCTAGTGAGTATTTTACAACAGTTTAGCTTGTTGTGCAAAAATGTGAAATTCCTTGCAGGCAAATACACAATTCAGAATACAAGTGTCCACTAAAAAAATAATAATGACTTCAAGTTTCAGTGTGTAGGCTTTAGTGGCATCTAGTGGTGAGGTTGTACCCTCCGCTCACCCCTCCCTTTCCAAGCATGTCGGAGAACTACGGTGGCCTTCAGCTAACATGAAAATGTGAAAGGATATCTCTAGCATTATTAAATAGCTCTTTCAGTGACAGGCTGCTCCACCCGCGGTGTGTGAAAGAGAAATACTGCAGGTCCCTCTGCTGCTGGAACACTTTACCATCAACATATAATAAAGGATTATCTGACCAACTGGTGAAAAATATTACTTCATTACCAAGGTTGGAATTGCAATTGAAATAAAAAAAAAAAAGGAATATGTGATAAATATTGAGTTAATTGTTCGAGTTATGGAGAAGGGGTGGGACCATATGTGTAGGCTGTACTTCTTTTCGGACATGTAATATTTATTTATGTTGATTACTTGTTTATTGACAGTTTGCTATACGTTTACTGTTACTTTTATTTGTTATTCTTGTTTTGTTTTTGACTTCGGTATTTGTTACATGTTCGAAATAAATAATTGATTAAAAAAATAAGTGAAATGAAATGGTTGTCACTGCCCACTCATATTTATCAACATGAATCCCAATTAGTATATGACTATGAAAATAATATGCAAGAAAAGCATATTGTCTGTTTTCATGAACAGCAGAATGGTGCGTCGCTTTAAATGTTGTGGCCGCAAGGAATTGTGGGATGTTATTATCTCCTTTCCTTTGGTAAAGGATGGTCCAGTGTATCCTATGCTAAAGGAGATAAGAAAGGAAGCATTGAAGCACCTTTCTTTAACATTTAGAGAATTCGAACAGCTCTTATCACGGCAGCTACTTGGATACTTCCGGGTCATTTCACGCAAAAAAGACTTTTTCGACCGCAGCCCCAGTGTTTGGTTTGTCCGTTCTGGGCTACTGTAGAAACATGGCGGATTCCGTGGAGAGGACCCGCTCCCTATGTAGATATGAAGGGCTATTCTAAACGAAAACACAACAATTCTTAGTCTCAGGTGATTATACACTAACGAAAACATAGTTATGAATATTATATTCCATTTCTGCTAATAGATCCCCCCAAATCCTACAAACTGGACCTTTAATAATTACTACTTTTTAAATGAGACAGTTCCAGCACATTCCTATTTTCCCTTTAAATATTAGTACCAGATTACATAGTGCGTAGTTATACTTCGATGTTCCAAGGAACTTATTTGAAATTGTTAAGAAATTATGAACTTAAGTCTATTCTCTCCATTATGCTCCACTTGTTGTGAATATTAAATTATATTCTCTCTCTACCAAGTTCCCCAGGATGCACTCACTAATGATGTGTTGTTATATTTCTGTATCAATTTTATTGACACAGAATTGTACATTTGATGCATTTTGTGAATAAAAAAACACACATGATGTCCTCCTGACCCAAAGGAAGTTTAAACCTACAGTGAGGCCAAATACCTGTAAGTTCTCACCTGTCTTTGTGATGCCGGCTGCGGTCTTCTCTCCGCGGTCTTCGTCTTTCTTCTCGGCCGTACTGACCAACTCTTCATCTGGTGAGACCTTGTATTCAGCGATGGTCAACTGTCTCTTCTTTACTGTAACTCTTTGCTCCATCTTTTCCTCAAACAAGTTCTCCCATTGGCACCCAGTGCTGACCACTGCAACGGGAGCTGCTTCTGCTGTTTCCACTACAGCATCAGTCTGGGTGAACTGTTCGATCTGATCTGCTGTTGAGTTCTCACCCACGCATGCATCGTTCACCTCAGGACGGCACAAAACTGCAGCGTGTTTTAATGCAGCAGTCGATGTCTCTACATGGACATTTGTCGTGTCTGGTTTTGCAAGAACCCCCTTCTCAAACGTGACTTTGGACGTTTTCTCCTCCATCTGGGCTTTAAGGATCCCCATGTCTTTGTCGGCCTCACTCAACCGGTCTTCTAGAGCCACGATGGACTCCTGCTGGAATTTAATGGTGTCCTGTAAGGTGTCGATCTCCCGCTGTGCTTCGCTGGTCAGCCCAAGTAGTGACTCCATAACCCAAACTTCAGCCTCTTCTGTCTCCACACTGGCCTGCACCCCCTCCTCATGAACCAGAGGGGCCTCTGTTCCTGTGCCTTTGTCACAAACATTTACCTCGGTGCCCTCGGAGGCATCCTTCACACCCAGGCTGTAGTAGAAAACAACAGAGTCCATTGGCACGTCGCCCCCAACAGCCACCGATTTCTTCTGAACGACTTTTTCTGGAGCTTTTACTAAAACTTTAGATGAAGGTTCTGTAGCTTTCTCTTCCTTCCCCTCAAATTTCTCAGTCAGCCTTTTCAGCTCAGCAGATTTTCCGAGGCCTTTATGTCCAGGTGAGGATGGTGCAGTCAATCGACTGTGGATGCCGTGGTCGGTTTGAAGGATCTCTGTGGTTTGGGTGGAGGACTCTGTGGACCGTTGCTTCTGCTGGGCCGCCTCCACGGCTACGGTCTTCTCTTGCAGTGCTAACGCGAGCATGTCTTTCTCTGCACGAAGCTTGGCGACCTCTTTCTCAAGCGCAGGAACACCCTTTACCCTCTCTTCCATCTCCTTCAGCTGTTTCAAGGCCGTAGCCATCTGCTCTCTAACTGTCTGCAGCTGGCTGGGTGGGATCGGGGTCATTGTGGTACCAACAGCTGGAGTGCTTCGCCCAGAGGTCTGAGGACTGGGTTTAGTCCAGCTACTCGGCAGAGGCTGCGTGGATGGAGAGGGTAGGACATGTTTGGGAGGATCTGCGAGCTGGAAGCGCCCGCCGTTCTGGTGCTGGTGGGTTTGTTCCTGTTGTAGCCGCCGGCTGGTTTCCAGAAGAGTCCGCTCCACTCTGGGGTTGCGCTGCGGTGGAGGAGGTGGCACTTTGGCTCCGGCAGACAGGGGAGGAACACCGAGGAGGGTCACGGGGGAAAGACAGAGTCCTTCGCAGGGAGCTGACCCAAGGCGGTTGCGTGGTGGCGGCGGCGGCGGAGGAGCTCTGCCATCCTCACTGGCCGGAGACGCCAGAGACTCTGTGGATGTCCAGCCACTGTTACGTCCCCCCACACTCCTCTGGGAGAGTTTGACCCCTCGGCCAGTTCGGCGGGAGCCGACGGGTCCCCGGCGGAGATTGTGCCCACTTTCTATCTCTTCTACATATTTGAGGAAGTCCAGATCCAGCTGGAATCCATACGGAGTCTGGACGGAGTAGGAGCCTGGCTGGTCGGTCTCCTCCTGACTGGAGTAGATGAATGGAGAGCCCAGATCTGAAGGGAAAAGGACATGTGAGTGGACAATACGACTACATCACTGGTACTCAAAGATGACCTGTGGAGCTTCATTGTAAAGATACATTCAGTGTTTTTCACTAAGACGCATTGTGTGGATTCTTGACGTCTAACAAACGTGTTAAATGTATTTAGTGTCTCATAAAACACTCAAAATGCCCAATTTTTGGGAGTATTTTAAATCCTGTATTGTTTACATCCATGGCTACTAGTTTACAGGTAATGGGACTCATGTCTGCAAACCTGACACTTTTAAAGTTGTAGTGGAGAGGAGGGCACTGAACAAACTGATATCCATCATGGATAATCCTGACCTCCCTCTCCACAACCTACTGGACAGACAGCGGAGCTCTTTCTCTAACAGACTGATTCAGCGTCACTGTAACAAGGACCGATACAGGAAATCTTTCCTGCCCAAAGCAACAAACCTCTACAACACCTCGCCTCTGTCTAACGGAGAACTCTCAGCTTTATAGTTTCTGTCTCAACCACTCTCCGCTCTGTTTAGCTCCTTGAATTACCGAACACATCGTTATACTACCTCATTTAATTTTTATTTAAAAAAACAAAAACAAATCTGCACACTTTGCTAATGTATTTAGTATATTATAATATGTTTATATTTTATTTGTCAGTTGTAGTAGTTTGGTATATTTATAGTGTATTCTAATATATTCTATTGTGTATACTATATATATCATCTCTAGTGTAAATTTCCCAATTTGGGATCAGGAAAGTACATCTATCTATCTATCTATTTTAATATAAGCCAATATAAATACGTCTGTGTCAAGTGTTGACGGAGTACACTTATTATAGACAATACACTATAAAATTACAGTGGGTCATCAGCGACATCAATACTCATCAAACAATTTAAAAAATAATTTGTTTCCTGCCGTTTAGCAGCATTGTGATTCCATCTGAAACATCTCAATGTGGTAAACTCCACAAACTGGCAGGTTAAAACTAATCTTTTGAATCATGACAACAATAAATTCAATTCGAATTGTACTGCATCTCAAAGAGAAACCTAAATATGTTCACATAGTCACAAAAGAAATTGGGGTATGAGGTGGAAATACAAAAAAACAATGGCATCTTCATGCAGTTCCTTACCAGGCAGCTTTGGGTTAACTTGCACCGACTGAGTCATTTTTCAGGAAGGGGACCTTTCAGCACACACAGCTTCAAATCAACACCTGGCTAAAGAAAACAAACAGTGACATGAGTGCATTTGTCATGAATGTGGTTGAGAGCAAGAGGAAGGAAAATGGTGACATTTCTAAAAACACTGCACAGTAGCGGGCACAAGTCCATCATTTGTTACCAAAAAGTGTGCTTTGATTTTACATCACCGATTTATTCTGTAAGCATCAAAATCAAGTTCTCTAAATGTTCCCATCAACATGTTTCTTTAAAAGGAGACACTCAACAAACAAGTGGCTCCTTGCTCTCAGTTTACTGGCGGACATAGATGCTTCTTTATAGGAGTTGTAAACTTACTACAAAGTGCAGAAACCTCTAAAGAAGTTTAAGTGTTTTCTTTTGGCTCGTTAACGCACGTGACTGAATTCAAAAGAAGGTGAATTCCTTTCTTTCAGAGATAGAGAGGTTTTGTTAAATGGATTGTTTGCTTTTGCTCTTCATAGGTGTTGAAGTATGTTGAGCCTGACATCATCCGTATCTCAGAGTGTGTTTTCAGCTTTCAAGCTCTCGGCCTCTTTACTAGAACTCGCTGCAGCTTTCAGGGGATCTCTACAGTAGACTTTCTTAACAATACGAGTCACTTAAAGTCAGTAAGAGTGCAAGATACATGCCTAAAATTCAAATGTAAGTTTGTGTGCTGGTGTGTATGTATTGAAACTTCTGGCACACAGTGCAGTTGGCAGTCAGGGGAAACACCTCAGAACAAAGTCAACAACAAAGAGTTGAACAGTGTCCAAAAAACCACAAGACAGCTGCTCCATTAATGGCAGCATCACAGCATCCAACTGTACTGAGAAACCACAGGATTGTTCTCACCACGAGGCCGCTGAGATCTGACATACACACTGCTGCACTGGGAAATCTTACCATCATAAAGCATAATGTCTATTTATTCAGACACATGAGCCAAAGAAACTCTAAGGGGACTGACTACATTGTAAAACATCATTGCAAAACAACAATGCAAAATATAAAAAAATATGAGAATACTCTTTTTTTTTTTTAATATTTTAGTTTTCTGTTATTCATCATCTTTGAAAGACAAACATGATCTGTTCAAATGTGTCAATGGAATAAACAAAAGTTTTCTTCGTTCAGCCATATTAACAGTAGCCCTGTTTCCATTCATGGATTTTATGCGCATTTCAAAGTTTCGCATTAGAAAAGATTTATGGAATAAAACTTCCTCAATCGCTTGAGGTGATTTTTGTCTTTGTTGAAAAAGAGTTGATGCTCTAAATGGGTTATGGAAACGCCTTTGCTGAATAAATTCTGACATAGTGAACATTTAACTCACATGACTGATCAGCCGTTTCCGCTGTTGGCGTCATGTCGGATATTACCCATAACGTGCGAACGCTTGTCTTCATCACCGTACAACATGAGACCAGTATTAGCTGACATGAAAGAAACATTTTAATTTGCCCAATTGAAAGAAATTCTTGAAGAACTCTCTCCATTTTCCTGTCGTAGATGGTTAGATGGACTTGTTTTGTGTCCGGTTTGCAACCTCTACTACTTCTGCATTGTTTACTGGTGGATTGCAGCCATGCATAGCCTATAGCGTCAACTTCTGACAAAACTACGTTGTAGCCGAGTTTTTTTGCTCCGAACCAGTTGATGGAAACGCACCTGATTCACATTTCTTTTTTGTGACATTTCAAAAGTTCACTTAAAATTCGCTTGACAATTGAATGGAAACGCATCTAAAGTTTGTTCTAAACAGACAGGAAATATTCAAACGCTTCCTGATCTTCAGGAAAAGAGCAGAGAGAGTTCTGCACTGCATTAAACTGGACACTTTCTGGATTATTGTACAGTATACCAAGTACATGGAAAAGAAGGAAACTTAACTTTAACTTAAATATGACAGATTGTAACTTCAGAACAGTAACATTTTGAGTTTACCTCTCAGCCGCTCAGTGAGCGATTCATGCAGCTGGAGTTCAGGCTGGTTCCTTCCTTCCTGCTCCACTCAGCCCTGAGAGAGAGAGAGAAGAGAAGAGAAGAGAGAGAGAGAGAGAGAGAGAGAGAGAGAGAGAGAGAGAGAGAGAGAGAGAGAGAGAGAGAGAGAGAGAGAGAGAGAGAGAGAGAGAGAGAGAGAGAGAGAGAGAGAGAGAGAGAGAGAGAGAGAGAGAGAGAGAGAGAGAGAGAGAGAGAGAGAGAGAGAGAGAGAGAGAGAGAGAGAGAGAGATCCACCATCAGAAACATATCACAGTGCAGCATGTTGCCGTAAATGCCATATTGACCATCTTGCAAAGACATTAAAATTCGCACTGGGTTTTCTGTACAGGCTAAAGTCCTGTTTTTCCATGGCATCAAGAAAACGCTTAGTCGCTGGCCTCTTCCTGACTCAGATTGATTTTGGTGATACTATTCACAGGTTTTCCTCACCGTCCACCTTGTTTAAACTTGACCCCTTGTATCCCTCAGCCCCGAGGTATGTCACTAGTTCTGGCTTCAGGACCCGTCATTGTACCTTATAACAGCATGGTAGGATGGTCATCCCTCACTCCGTGTAGGTTACAGCATTGGTACATTATAGTCTATAAGATCATCTCTGGCAAATCTCCTACCTACTTAAGCCGGAAGTTTGTATTTCTCCAAAACAGTTGTAATGTTAGGTCAAATAAATGACTTCAGATTAAAGTGCCTTCTATCGGCTGGCAAAACAAGCCTGATCCACTACGGTCCTGGTCCTGGAACGATCTGCAGGCCAAGCTTAAAATTGAGACCCTTATCTCTTTAAATGATGTTAAACTTAGAATAAAGGATGTGGTCACTGCTAGCTGCAGTTGCTTCAATTAAATAAACACATGACTATCATGCTGCCCTGTTAACGCCCTGTATGATGATGTAATGTATTTTGTACATTTTGTTGCTGCCGTGATTCAATGTTGTCTTGTTATGTGTTGGATGCTGCTATTTGACCCTGTCTTGGCTAGGTCTCACTTGTAAAAGAGGTTTTAATCTCAATGTGACTTCTTAGTTAAATAAAGGTTATATATAAAGTATATATTTATTAACCATATAATCATGAGTTACGGCCTTCACAGTTACCAGATCTAAACCCAACTGAACACATATCGGAGGTTTGCGACCGACATGCAAAATGCTCCGCCACCATCACTAAAACACCAAATGACTGAATATGTTGTGTAAGAATGGTGTTTAGTCCATCCAGTAAAGCTTCACACAATCAAGAATATTTGCTAAAGAGCATTGAAGCTGTTGTGGAGGATTGTGGTGGCCCAACACCTCACGACGACGTGTATCAATTTGTCACAATTTGTCATTTGTGTGTAAATACCACACAGAGTGAATCGAGTCTCTCAGTCAATTGATTTGTTAAACAAAGCTTCAATCTTTCCAGCTGTTGCTAACCAGAAGGTGCTTTTTATGTCATTTTTCTATCTTTTGCAGAAATTTAAGTATATTTCATCTCAACATTGGACGAAAAGAAACAACTACAAGACCAGAGAGGATGTGGTGTCACGTGACAAGAGGAGATGTTAGAGAAGAGAGGAAGTATGAAAAAGCCTCGACTCTGGAAAACAGGACGCCGGCGAAAACCGTGACAAGGTGTGCATCCACCTGCACCGCCACAAACCTCATTATCACAGGTGTGTGTGGGTTTACTAAGGAAATTATAGGTGTCGTTGTCCATGTGGGTCGTATAAAGACGATGTGCTTTGGGGGTAAAACGACTTTTAAAACACAGAAACATTTATGCAACACAAAATCACAGGTACACGGTGTACGTGTTTTCATATTTCAAAGACCGTCTCAGATACAGTAAATTGTACCCCCCCCCCCCCCCCCCCGACACATAAACCTCACATACATGCAGTCATTCATTTTTGTTTCAAACACACACACAGATGTGTTTTCCAGCAGCCTCGGGCACATTCCTACCACATGCTGTTGCAACACGCCGGTCGTCCTTCTAGCTGACTGACTACTGATAACCTATAAACACACACACACATCATCTGTCAGCTCAGACTGCAGCAGACAGACAGTTTATTGTCAAAGTAAAGACCACGACATTCAGACAGACAGAGGACTACAGTAACGATCACAGATTATATTGTGGAGTTATTACGGACAATGGATGAATTACAATACTAAAGTAAATACGCAGCGGATAGAAAAAAGAATCTTATCTAACTGATAACGGCGTTTCTGCTCAGTGTTTTTGTCAGTTTCTACCAGAGACTGTATATATATATATAGATGGACGACGCGTCTCCACTTCCTCCCACTGTACAAAAGTGAAGCCAAAATATCCCGGATACGGGAGCTGCCATCTTGAGATTTTGACGTCATTTGGAGCCAGAGTCTGCGCTGTAGTGATCGGGGGGGCCTGGAGCCGCGGTATTGAGGTCCCGCCCACACACCTGCTCGAGCCAATCACGAACCGAGCCTGGCCACAGCTTGCTAGCGTGAACCACCTAGCTGCTACGTTAGCACCACTGTAGCTGTTTGGCTAGAAAGACACAACAACTAACCATAATATCTCTATAACTACATTTACGATCAAACTAATACCAGAGGCGCAGTTTGAACTTTAAGGTTGGGGTTTCACAAAAGAAATCTAGAGGGAATGTAATGTGTATAATGCAGAGAGGTCTAATGTATTGGGATGTGTGTCGTCTACATATTACACCCTCCAGACAGAATGCGACGCGAGCAGGCGTCAGTGACAAATTCAGTTTGATTGCATTGTTTTCTACTGGAATGAACTAACTAGCCGCGAGCGACGAAACGTTGCGTAGCGTGCCATTTTGAGCTGAACTTTTGTCGGGCGCCCTGTATTTGGCGCCCCTCTATTTATTCCCGTCACTCGCTTTGAAAGAGCAACAACAGATGAGGGAAGTTGAAATGAGGAGTTATAAAGGATGCCTCCTCATTTCACTACAAACACCTAAATGAGGCGGCAGCAGGCTGGATGGAGATCACCAGGAGATCATCTGAAAGTTTACTTAGGCTACTGTTGGCTGTATTGAATGTCATTTTCAGTAAACATTGCAGTATAAAACCTGTACTTTATGTTAAAAAAAACACGAAACGTCGGAAGATGGCAAGTACTACTCACCCATCTTTTAAGTGGTTACGTCTCCAGTCTGATCTCGAGTGCACAGCTGATAGGTACGTGGTTTGTTTACATGACGTGACGGTGTGTGGACAGAGAGTGTCCGATGTTATTAGACACAACAAGGTCGATATTATTCATCATTACAATAAATGATTAGTTTTGCGTTATTATAAAAAGTATTTAGATGCATTTCTAGGGGGTTCAGTGAGCCCCCTGAACCAACGCAAACAGTTCTATTACACAGACTCGTGACGGTTATGGAAAGTTAAAGTTACATCTCCTCCCTTGTACGATTCCCGAGCCTCCGGCTGCCCGACTATTTCACTCAGAGCAGCTGTCAATCATGACGTCCCGCCCCCCTTTTTATTGCTTCAAATAACTAATTAAAACCAAACTTGAACACAAATGAACACTTGAACATACATCAGCGTGATAAGAACTACTTTAAGTGACAGAAACCATCTTTGTGAAGAATTTATTTGACGTGACTTTTTAGTTTGGCCCATGTCCCATCAGGGGGCGATCAAGATGTTTTGTCTTCACTTTTGGAGAGCTGTCATGTCGTCCATCTTTATATACAGTCTATTCTATTCTACTCTCACGTCAAGACACAGTAAACATGATGCTGCAGCGTCTGAGCCAATCAGACACAAGTTAAACAAAAAGGTTTTCAATGATGTGACCTCACCTCGTTGGTTTGCTTTGGTCCGAACCAGAGGGAGTTAGTTTACTGTACTTTGAGTTTATTTAGGATCAAATACAAGCTAACCAGAGGTTATAAACAGGTCACAGGACTCAAAGATGGTTTGTTTATTGGGCAATTTTAGCAGCATGTAATCTTGCCTGGTTGGAATTAGAAAATATTTAGAAGTTGAAACAAATCTGGCTTCAGTTTATGCAACTTAAGCTCCTACTCTTCTTCTGCACATGATCAGATGTGTTTTAGTGTGTTTTGCAATAATAGGTAGGTTGGATTACACTGCCACGTATGTGAAAACCAAGTACAGATTGTATACAAATTTGGTAATCTGAAGTGGTTTCCCCCCTCCTTTTATTTCCTACTAAAAGCTGTATGGCATTGACCTTGAATGGTTAAGGTTAGTATAGGTCATCGGGCTGTGAGTCTCGTGAGAGTTTTTGCAATTTGTGGGTTACCTTCAAGACACAACCCGATAAATATGCCAACTAATTGAGTCCATGTACAAGTATAGTATTATAGGATGAATTGCTGGTTTAACAGCACTAAACTGGAGTGGCGACATCCACACCGTTATTTTCATGACATAGTATCATAAACTTTTCTTAAACTGTTCGAAGACGAAATTATGCACTTTA